>CM019150.1:185840501-186440501 GCA_009733165.1 Naja naja | reverse complement strand
CTTCGTCTACTATCACTAACCCCTTCAGTACTTTTTTAATATGATAAAAGGTAAAAACAGGCTCTGTAGACCCCTTCCCTTCAGTCTGGGAAGAGAGGAGGCTTTGAACAAACTCCCCCTCTATTATATACCTTAGCTGCTTGACAGCCAAGTTACTGGAAATGACAATTGTTGGATTTCAATAGTAACAGGCTATCACATTGATAATACCAGCTTTTCAGCTTTTACTAGGGAACTTTAACCTTACATTTCAGTTTTAACTCTAAAAGGCAAGCTTTTCTTCTTCTCATGGTATAATAACAAGAGTTAGTAGTGACTCTTGGGAATGATACTACAACTCTAGTCCTAGAGAACAACAATGTCAAGTCCCACTAGAGACTGTGGAACTAGGCAAAGGCAAGACAATATGTCCCATATGGGGTTATCAGGCCCCAAAGCAAGCTGGTTTTGTTGGGGAAATTTTTTTCCTTTTTCTTTTTCTTCTTTGAGCGTTAGCTTTTGAACAGAAAACTTTCCAAACCCAGGCTCCAGGCAGTATTTGTGAGCCCTGTGGTAGTGATAAGAACTCAAAGCAAGAGGTAGGGAGATAAAAATAACCGCAATGTCCTGATGTTTCACAAAACAAATGGAGAATTTATTCGGAGACCAATGAAGGATTGTAAACTAGTTGTTCCATAATTCTACAGATCATGGAAAATTACCTGCTGGTACATTTGGTGCAAGTTAGATCCTCAGGAAAATAAAATAAAATACAAAGGGAAGTTTTCTTTTGAATGTTTTAAAAAGGTTTGCCACAAGAGATGTGTGGATGGGTGGTGTCTAAACAGTGAAATCAATCCCCATTAGCATCAACTGATAAGACATTTTTATTGTTGCTGCTCTTAACAGGGCAATCCTTTGTATGAAATCAAGCTTTGAGAGTATTATTTTCCTCACACTTTTCCCAGTATACAGGGCAATTTGCTGAATACTCCAAAAACACTATGCCTGTGTTTAAAAGCTTACAATCTAACTGATGTCTCACATGACTCTCCTTTTCACCCCACCCACACCCTTAAGGGATAGAACAAATTGTATTTTCACAGTAAAGGTGGCCTTGTTTCCCCCCCACTCAGTGCATGGACATCAATGTCTTATTATAATGCTGACCTAGGTGCATTGAGCAACTGCTTCACTTATCTATTTTAGGTGGGTATGAAGAAACAGCCAAATGATTAGTGCTTCTGTTCATTGTTATTTTGGGTAACTTGAGTATTGCAAAGGGAGGGGAGAGACCATTTTCTCCTTTAGTTTAGGTATCAAAATATGTTGACCAGAGTGTTAGACACAAGAGCAGCAGCAGGGCACTCAAAAGAAACAAGGCCTTTTCTTCCTATGACAATCTTTTAAAACTTCTGAGCAGGAGAAGGGAATGAAGCTGGATCTGACTTTTCAAAACTATCCTGTCCTTCTGTCTTTAGGACCACACCATCTTTTCAGGGTAATGGCACCAGGGTGATTGGCCTCTGAGTATACAAATCAAATTTATTTTGATTTGATTTCAGTTTCATTTAAAAATAATTAATTAAACAGAACAAGTGTCATTACGTTTGCTGTACAATTTAATAATTTATTCCTGTTACGTTGCTCTCTCTGGGAGTCACATCCAAGGCTTTCAGAGACTATTGCAGGACTCTTCTCTCTAGAAGGAAGCCTGGTATCAAATATTTTATTTTATTTTATTTTTTAAAAAGAATAATGTATTAATAAATAAACATTTTCCCTATCACCATATTAGCTGGAAAGAAAACAGGCTCTCAAGTATTGGGTGGAGGGAAGGTACTAATCTAATGAGAATAATCGTTGATTATATTTCTGCCATTGTTAGAAGCACATAATACTTGAAGTGAACATTACATTACATAGGCTATTTTCTTGCAGTAATAAAAGGGAGGGGGAAAGGGAGGAAAAACAACTCTTGTTTTTAATGCATGCTCGGTTCCTTCCATTTTAATCTTGTATGTGGGCAGTGTGGATTAAAACATATACATATTCCTTAACGTGTGCTTTCACTCAGAACATAATAAGACAATAAATAAGGAGTAGGCAGAAATAGCACCTTTCAAGGCATTTGAAAACCTTTCAGAGAGTAATTGGACAGGAAGGTCCGGGCAACTGGAAAATATGTGATCTCGTTCCTGACTAAAGACATGAATGTCCATATAGCCCATCTGCCAAGGTTATAAACAAAAGGCATCTGCTTTCTTAGCTCACAAGCAGTTGTGGTGGTATGTGCTTTTGCTTTCTTTATCCTTCACTAAGCATGCTCTCCTAATGCACTCTTTCAGACCCCAAGAAATTGTTCCCTTGAAAGCTGTCATTCCTTTTCTTCGGCTCCCTCAAACAAAACAAAGAACCAGTCCGACTTTCTGCTATTCAGGGGTCACTGGAGATCAATTCTAACAACTCTCATTAAGTGCAGATTAGGTGGCATTGTCTCTCTAAAATTAGCAAACCTAGGGTGAAGAATGAGTAAAGTCAATTTCTGATTTAAATTACAATAAGGAAATCACCTCAGGAAGCTAGTTAATTCACTAGGAACTGCTGAAATATTTTTTTTTTGTTTTGCTTTGTTTTATTGGAGTCAGTGGTATAGTTTCCCTTAATGTAGATAAAAACACATTTGTCATTTCTCCCTTTCTCTCAACAAATGATGATTCTACATATTGTGACCTTTTTTTACAGCTTACGGTACAAAGGTAACTAAATTGCAATAGTATTATAAATAGGCTCTTAAAAAATAAAAACTAAAGTAAGCATGAATTAGAGCTGAACGTATCCATCACAGTGTTACAGAGGTGGCGCATAGCCATATACTTCTGTCATTAAAATACATAGAAAATTTCAGGCTCTAAAGAGTTTTCGATCTTTAATTAAAGTAATCCAGCAAGTCAGTTTGGTAATTTCTGCAAACTTAGATATCTTGACAATCCGTTCTTCCATTATTGGTGCTTCTGAAGTCTTCCATCTTTGTCCTTTGTCCTGGCTGCTGTGATCATATATAAAGCCTATTATGCGTGTGCCTTTTCTCATTGAGTATCCATATAGTCTTGTAAGAAAACTGAGTGTTAATTTTCAAAACTCTTTGCATCATTCTATACATTTCTATCCAGTATGCCTTTTATAGGGCTGAAAATGGGTAAAAATGATATGATGATTTTTGCATTTGCTAATTAAAAAGGTTTGTTTATGGGAATAAGGGAGTATGATATACAATATATGAGGACTGAGATAATAATTGTTTTGCTTGTAAATATTGCCAAGGTGATTGGAAGTCACTTCTTTAGATAGCTTCATTTTTCTTGCTTTTTTGTTATTCTTTTGCTCTTTTATAATCTTTTTCTATTTCTTCTGTTTCTTTAGTTTACTTAAAAGCTTGTTATGCCTTCTTTTAATAAAAAAATATACAAAAGAAAATATCTAAGATTAAAATTTTAAACCAGGGACAAGCAAAAAATGTGGAAGTGGGTTTGGATAAAAGTTCTTTTCCTCAAGGAGCACTGTGAACTTGGACATTCCTAACAATTACATACTGTCCCATGAATTTTGACTGCTCTTTCCTACAAATATACCTATATTTTTCAGTCATGGTCAATTCTTCATTTGTTTGTTCTCCCAAATGTGTATGTTGCATTCAGCAACATAATTTCTTACTGTAAACCAATAAATATGTGAGACAGTTCATTTTTGATACTTGTAGCATATAAAACCTGTCTGCATACATGATAACCAGTTTTTAATATATGACATGCATTGATAATTTTTTTTGACAACCAAATCTGTATCAATAGATTTTCCAAGCACATGATAGTTATATTAATACATCACACTTTTATATAATTTAGGGGACCTGTGTGTATTCCCTTCTTCCCTTTTGTCTTCTAATATGGCAACAAAGAGATCAGAAATATTTATTCTCATTTTTAGTAATGCTTTCTTCTGATGACCAAACCTGATCAAACTGTAATTATTATTAGCTGTAGCTTATTGAACCAAGTCAGATTGGTATCATGGCCAATGTCTTAACTTTAGCATGCCATAGTTAATGCTAATCAGAATTTATGATTTATACATAAAGGATAAGATAAGATTTATACATAAGGGATAACAAAAATAAAAGTGCCAGACTGCTCAACTAGAAGTACTGAATTAGTATTCAATTAGATATACCAGATCTGGAATGTAAAAATCCAAGTAATCACTAGGTGGCAGGGGGGGGGGAAATGAACATTTTCTGAATCGCTTTGAAGTCTTCTAGCAGTATCTCAGTTTTTGCAGCCCAGTTTTCACAGCCAATCCCTGATGACTATGATAGAAGAACAGAAGAAAATGGAATTATTTCAGAAGTTTTCCACTCAAGCATGTGTTCTTCAATTATGCATTCCATTAGGTGCAAATCAAGTTGGTGTATGCACAAGCAATAGATTTATTGACTGCATGCAAATATCTCCTTCCTTCATTTGCTTGACTGAATTTGCCTTTACTTATGAGTCTTAATGTTTTTGAGACTTAAACATTAAAACTATATCAAATATTTCCTTAATCAAAAATCATCTGATAGTATTGAAGGATTGAGACAATAAGAAAACAGGAAAAGAAAAAATGTTCTCCTACTTACACTGTTTTCCCTTCCCAAGCAGATTAAAGAATGCAGCATCTCTTCATCATCATCCTGTACAAGTGTTGCAAGAGGAGAATACTTATTTTTAAAAGGGCATTTTGAGGGTTCAGAGTGCAGAGATGTAAGCATAGATATATTTTATTAAAGCTCTCTTGGCTGCCAAGTGCTCTCAGGAGCAGCCAATAATTTGCCAGATGAAAGTGAGTGGGCCCAAGGAAAGCATGGAGGCACTCAGAGACTATGTTCTTACTGGCTCCTGTAACCCTGGGTTACCCATTCTCTATATCAAGGAGATCTATATCTCAACCTCAATGGCAGTAGTCTCTATATTATTCATCAAATTGTCTAGGGAAGAAAAGTAGCAGAAAAATAGCAACAATCATAATTGCAGGGAATAAAATAAATTTTATCTATATGGATAATGTTAGTATAGCATCATATAGATAGACAGTTGATGAAAATGTCAGGAAAGACTTTGACAAAGCGGTTATGTTGTACTTGGAATAACATATTTGTATCTATATTGGGTAAGCAGTATAAACTTCAGTATCTGCATCATTATTACTGCAATTGGGGTTAGACAAGTGAACTTCTATAGCTGTTTGTGAATGTCCTAAGAGAAGCAGGTTGCTTCGATTTAAGGGATATAAAAAAGTGATGCTGAAACTCTACTAGTCCATCCTTTTATTCCATTGTGTCCAATCCAATGCCTGGAGAAAGTCACAAACAGAGCATTGGCAAATTAACACCCACCTATTCACATTTGTTAACAGCTCCCTTGTGATGTAGTGCAGGTCTTGGGTTACTGGAAGTAATATTTAGCCATTGTAGAAGTAGTAATAGATATAACTGATTCTAAAGTTAGTCAAATTATCATATATCACCATATTATGTAATAATATTATAATTTAGTTTTGCGGTAAGTGAAGAAGTATTTTTATTTGTCCAAAACGTCTGCCATTGAATTATATAGTATGATCACAGTGACTATATGCTTTGATACTCAAAATATTAGAGATGCTAGTATTACAGTTACCAATACATAGTATAGATCACTAAGGTCTATTACTAATATTCTGCAGATATTAGAGATCTATTGTGCTCTTTTTGGTCTAGTGCAGTGATAGCAAACCTGTGACACACATGTCACAGGTAATATACATATCATTGTTGATGACACACTAGGCCTCCAGACCTCTTGAAGCTGAGAGAGAGAGAGAGAGAGAGAGAGAGCTGTTATTGAATGGCCTCTGGAGCTTCCAAAACATAAGTGAGAAGAAAGCATGTTTTCCTGCTCTTTATGGAAGCTGCAAGACCACACAAGAACATTCTCTGAAGTTTCCATACTTGATGCAACACAGAGCTGCCTCAGATAAGCATTTCAAATAAAATATTTACAATTACAAAAGTTTTTATTTATATATTTATTTATTTAATAAACATATAAATAATTTAGTTTCATTCAATTTAATTCCTTGTTGTGAATTGTTTCTCTTTTGTTAGGATGGGGGAATTACACACCAGCAGAGTCAAGTTAGACATTTTCTAAATTTTTGACATGCCAAAACTAAACAGTTCATTATCACTGGTCTTGTGACTTTGGACCAGTCACTCTTTCTCAGTCCATAATTTCAGGTTCAGGTGATAAGCCAGTTGGGCATTTCCTGTTGCAACCAATGGATCAACACTTAGGAGAGGAAAAAAGTGGACTCTGCACTTGTAGGAAAACACTAGGAAGAAAAACATGTCCTTTGGATACATTACAAATGGTTTTTGCACTTTATCATGTCCCATTTTGCCTGATTATTTTCCTTCTAAACTAAACAGTTCCAAATATCACAACCTTTCTTCTAGCTGGTTGGTCAATTCAGTTATCTCTGAAGAAAAAAAGGAGAAAACTTGAATTAAAACTGGACCAGAAAACAGAGAAGAAAAAGGAAAGTTAAAAGAAAAAATAAAGAGCAAATGTAGTTTCACATACTTAACAACTTAGAGTTTTATTATTGGAGAGCACAAAGTAGTTAAGAACTGTACTTAGGATGAATTAGTTTTGAAAAGAGTCTCTAGAAAAATGAGAGAATAATGATATAGATGTCCAGAGATTGAGCTATTTATAAATGAATGCTGAGTGGAAATTCAGCAAACTTTTGAGTTCAAAAGAGACAGAGTAATGGGAATGAAAAATGAGGAAAATGCCTCACTTTTTTCTCTTGTGTTAGAGGTTACCACATCAGTTTTATAAAGGCATAAACAATGTTAGGGGAAGAGGGGGAGCTAAGGAAGTCATAGTGGATATGGCCACATAATCAAAGCCCTATTTCATTGTACATGTACACATCTCACAAAATGGGTGTGTGTTCAGGGTTGATTGACTGGTAACTTAATCTTCCCAGACTACATTCTGCTTCTGGCAGCTAGAAAATATTTTCCTGAAAACTCACAGCTCACAGCCCACCACCAATACTGCCAGAATCCCTTGAAGAATAGCATCAGTTGTCCCATTCAATAAGTTTTGTATATTTGATCTTCTATGTCTCCAGTCCAAAATTGCTAAAATCTCCTGATGAAATGAATAGGAAATTTTAGTTTGGAACTTTGGAAAGGATAGCCTGGAACAATAACTTCACAAAGATTTCATACTTATAGAAAGAAAATTAAACCCCAAGATATTGAAATGGTAGCATAACTAAGCAGTTTCTCCTATTAACTTAAATAATAATTTTCAAAATTGTTTTTATTATTATTTTTTTAATGTTAGGAGCATAAAATATGATAGTATTGCATGAAAAGCATCCATACCTGCAAAGTAAAAAACCCATATTGATTTTGTGTCCTTCAGAATGAGATCAACTAGTCCAGAAAGATTCCTGGCAAGCCTCAAGATAAGGACAAGCAAGCTGCAAGAAAGAAGGTATCCTAGATGTCATACAAACAGGTAGTGCAATGACCAAAGGGAAAGTTTAGCTGTGCATTCACATATGTCTTGAGCAGAAGAAAAGAGAGAATATATGTATAATTCTTGGTTAGCTTGACCTGGGGCTGCATGATTTTTTTAAAAGAAATGCCTACAAACTGTTACACTTGTTTACACTTTAAAGATGCTGAGCTTGTCAGCTAGAAAACCCAGGTTTGACAACCAAGCACCATGTGACAGTGGGCTCCCATTACTTGCCTTAGCTTCTGTCCACCTAGCAGTTCAAAAGCATCTATATGGGAGTAAATAAATAGGTACCACTTCAGTGGGAAGGTAACAGCATTCCATGTGCCTCAGCATATAGTCATGCTGGCCACATGACCAGGGAAATGACTTTGGAGAACACTGGCTCTCACAGCTAAGAAACAGAAACAAGCACTGCCCCCTACAGTTGGAAACAACTGGACATGGGAAACCTTTACCTTTAAAATAACTACAAGGATTTCTTCTTGTCCATAGACATCTTGGCTGCTATCAGGACTTGTGTAATAGAACATATAACAGAAGTTGGGTCCCAATTTTTATCAAGCAGTAGAGAAATAGCCACATCTAAAATATATAAATCTTAGATCTGGAAGGTATGGATTGGTTGAGGGAGGAGGCAAGTACAGAAAACCTTTTCAGAGCTTTCTTTTTTTGTAAAAAGTATACATTCATAATGATCTCTACCTATTGATCATTGAAAATTGTACTTATTGTATATACATATCTGCACCTGAGAGAAATCTACTTGTTACTGACTCCCATATGAAACAGTATTTTGTATAGGTTTATAGATCTTGAAATAACCTAATAATTTCCTGAGAAAATGTTCCGTTTTAGAATGAGCAGCTTTGGGGTTTTTTTTGATAACTGCATTATAAATTAATTTCATGTATAGATAAATTATCTCCCACAGATCAAGTACTAAAATCAAAGCTCATACTTCATCATGCAAATATCCAACTTGGAATTAAAGGAGTAACTGCCAGAGTTGAACTTTCAAACATGCTTTGATAGATGGAGTCAAGTCTTGACCAGAATCTCTTAGATGAATTCATACCAAAGCCAGCATTTCTCTTACGTTCCTGGCATATGCCTACCTGATCATATTTCAACTGTTTTTATAAAGTTCTATCAAAACAACAAAGAAGTTTTGCATGCTTATATTTCCTTGGCTGAAATGCTTGTTTATGCTAACTGTAGAATGACACTTTACCAAAAAACATAAGACACTGACATTAGAATAAAAAAAAAAATCACAAGCTTCATTATTGTCAGATCTTCCTTTTTTCTGAATCCCTTTATGGAAACACTTGCAGGTAAAAGCTATAAAGTTACATTTCAGTAACTTTAACTCTAGGGTGACATTGAGCCTATGCTCTAATTAGGGCATGAAAAGATATTAAAGACATCATCGCATAAAAAATTCAAACCATTCTATTTGCCACCATTATTTTATAGATTAAATAAAAACTCAACAGTATTTAAGCATGTATTAAAGAGATCTTATTGGTTTTTCCCCTACAAAACAATAAAAGGTTACAGTAATTGCATCTCTTGTGGCCTTGGTAAAAAGTAGATATTGTGATCTCTATTGTGGTGCATTGTCCTTCAGCAAATTTAATTCAGGAATCTACCTGTTATGTATGCAGTGTTTGAAATCATTGGTTTAGTTTGAATTGTTCTTGTAAAGTGTTGGAGATGATTGGTTTAAAAAGTGCGGGAAAACCCTGCACTCTGATTGGCTGTCAGCTGCGGCTGCCGGCTATAAGTAGCAGCTGCAGCAAAGCCAGTCGGGTCCATTCTGAGTTGAAGTCACAATAAACTTAAGAGCTGAAGCACTCCGTGTCTGCCTCTCTATGCAAACTTAACACTGGCAACAAAGGTGGGATTCCCCTGAAGAGAAGGCAATGCGGAACAGAAGAAGAGCGAGATGGCTGCGTTGAACACCCCCAGCCCCGTTCAATCTGATGGCAGAAGACTGGGAGTCATATGCAGATCTCTTTCAGATGTTCCTGGAAGGAAGCAATCTGGCCGCCATTTCTGAGCAGTGGAAGAGGGCGGTCTTTCTTATGTACTGCGGTCCGGCGGTTTTCAAGATGGCGAAGGCACTCGCAGGAGCAGCAGACGTGAAGGTAATGGCTTGGCCTGATCTGGAAAGGCTGTTAAGGGCCCATTACGCACCACAAGTATCATGCCTCATTAAGAGACACGAGTTTTACCGTCGTGATCAGGGGGAAAATGAAAGCATAAACAATTTCATGGCAAGTTTAAGAGACATTGGGGGTGCATGCGAATTCAACAGTTTAGAAGAGGCCATGCGCGATCGTTTTGTCCTGGGCCTTAAAGACAAGGTGTTACAGAGCAAGTTATTAATGAAACCTAAGATCACGCTGAAAGAAGCAATAGAAGAAGCCTCTTCAGCAGAAGCTACCAAGTCCTCAGCAGCAGCCATGAGGAAGATGAACAGGGCCACAAGCCATTCTGATGGGGAAAAGTCCACTACGAATCATTGTGAGGAATGAGATTCTGAGTCGGATTGCAGTGAGGTGGAGGAAGGAATTTACAGACTCAGAATGGAGCGGAAAAAGAAAGACCTGGGAAGAAAGAGGCAAGATTTCTACTGCAGAGGTCGTGGGGGAAGCCACCCCCGCACTGAATGCAAGTTTCTAGACACCATTTGCCTCCGTTGTGAAAAAAGAGGACACCTAGCAAGAGTCTGCAAATCATCCAGAACTCCACCAAGCAGAAGGAAGTTTGCTGCAACCAAAGACAAAGAATTCAAGCCAAACAACTTCAGTGAGAAAATGGGGCACAGCACAAAAGCAAATGGGAAGAATGAAACTCATCAAACAGTAACTATTGGTCATTCTTCTCCTCTAAAAAACAGAAAAGTGCATGTCAAGGTACTTATTGAGGGAAGGCCTTGCCAAATGGAAGTGGACTCAGGCTCATACCTATCTATGGTGTCATGGGACACTATTCACAGATTATTTCCAAACATCCAGAAGAATCACTTCAAGAAGCAAGCATTGAGTCTTGAAGACTACCAAGGGAAAAAGAGCTTTGGTGGCTCAGGCTGTTAAATGCCTGCTCTTAAGATCCAGCTGTCTACAATTACTGTAGGCTCGAATCCCACCAGGCTCAAGGTTGACTCAGCCTTCCATCCTCTCGGGGTAGGTAAATTGAGGACCCAAGATTGTTGGGGGCAATTAGCTGACCTTGTAAAAATGCCGCTTAGTAATAAGCAGGCATATACAATGGAATGAAGGCTATTGCTGAGCACATTGGGTTGTGCTCCAAAAATTGTAAGCCGCCCTGAGTCTTCGGAGAAGGGCGGCATATAAATGTAATTAAAAAAAAAAAAGATTCCAGTAGTTGGGACAAGAGAATTCAACATGAAGTTCAAGGGCCACACCAAGTGTCTACCCCCGACCATCATAGACAAGGATCGCCCAAGTCTGCTGGGACTTGAATGGTTCAACCCACTGGGCATCGAGGTGACTGGCATCAATCATGTGAGCAACACTGAGTGGGAAGTGGCCTTGAAGTCTAAATTTCCAGAGGTCTTCAGCAATGGATTAGGCAAGTACTTGGGGACCCCTATCACCTTTAACCTAGATCCCAAGGTATAACCAATCCGTTTAAAACCCAGAAGGGTTCCATTTGCCTTAAAGGAAAAAATTGATGCACAATTAGATAAACTAATAGCTCAAGGGGTTTTAGAGCCCACTGACCACTCCAGGTGGGAGACACCCATAGTCACACCAGTCAAGGCTGATGGGTCAGTGAGAATCTGCAGAGATTACAAGGGGACATTGAACCATGCGCTACAACAGAGCACATATCCAGTTCCAGTAGTGCATCATTTATTACATTTTCTTGGCGGGGGCACAGTTTTCACCAAATTGGACCTGGCCCAGGCATATCAACAGTTAACAGTTGATGATGCCACTGCAGAGGCCCAAACCATTGTAACCCATAGAGGTGCTTTCAAATGCAAAAGGTTGCAATTTGGCGTAAGCGTGGCACCAGGCATCTTCCAAAGCCTTATGGAAAGGATGCTACAAGGGTTGCCAGGGGTGGTGCCCTATTTTGATGACGTTTTAATCTCTGCTGAAAATGACACTCAGTTACATGAGAGACTCAGAGAAGTCCTAACCAGATTCAAAAAGCGGGTTAAAAGTCAAAGAAGAAAAATGCACACTTAGAATGGACAAAGTGGAATTCTTGGGTTACATGATTGATAAACATGGCATCCACCCCACAGAAGCCAAAGTTCAGGCAATCAAAGAAGCCCCCAGGCCAAAATGCAAAACTGACTTGCAAGCATTTCTGGGCCTCATTAACTTCTATCATATGTTTCTACCTCAGAAAGCAACCACTGCAGAACCCCTACATAGATTACTGGACAAAAAATCTGCATGGGTCTGGGGCAGAAAAGAACAAGCTGCATTTAACAATATTAAGAGACAAATCACTTCTGATTCTGTACTGATACAATTCTCTGAGACTTTACCTGTTGTACTGACTTGTGATGCATCCCCTTTTGGAGTGGGGGCGGGTGCTGAGCCACATGCTTCCCAGTGGGATGGAAGCTCCTGTTGCATTTTACTCTCGCACTTTGATTAAAGCAGAGAGAAACTACAGCCAATTGGACAAGGAAGCTTTGGCAATTGTGGCAGCTGTCAAGAAATTCCATGAATATATATGGGAGAACATTTACCATTGTCACAGATCACAAACCTCTTTTAGGCATTGTGGCAGGGGACAAACCAACGCCCACGATCCTGTCACCAAGAATGCTGAGATGGACTGAATTTCTTGCTGCTTATTCATACAAACTCATCCACAGACCTGGAAAAGACATTGGGCACACAGATGCTTTGAGTCGCTGCCCACTTCCTTCACACACTGAGGACCCTGCTCCTGAGACTTTCACCTTTTTCCTAGAAACTGTTGTCAAGTTTCCAGCACATGCTGCTGAAATTGCCAGAGAGACTGCCAAAGACGCTTTATTGGCTCCTGTTATAGGCTGGATTAAGAAAAGTTGGCCACTTCAAGATCTACCTCAACTGGCCCAACCTTTTAAATCCAGGCAAACTGAATTATCTGTATTAAGAGGATGTATTTTGTGGGGTAACAGGGTGGTTATTTCTGCAAAGCTACAAAAGGAGGTTTTGGAAATGTTACACGAGGGTCATCCGGGAATTGTCAGAATGAAGGGATTGGCCAGGAGTTATGTATGGTGGCCAGGTATAGACAAAATGGTTGAAAACTGGGTTGCATCCTGTCCCAACTGTCAGGTAGTCAGGCCTGTCCCACTTCTCACCCCAAACAGGAATGGGAATGTCCTAGGGGCCCATGGTCCAGGATTCACATTGATTTTGCTGGCCCTACTAAAGAGCACACCTTCCTTATTATAGTAGATGCATACTCCAAATGGCTAGAGGTTATCCCTATGGCATCCACAACAGCTGAAGCTGTCATCAAACAGCTTAAGAAACTTTTTGTAACTCATGGCTTACCTGATGTTCTTGTTTCTGACAATGGTCCTCAATTTACGTCCAACCCCTTTGAATCATACTTAGCACAGCAGGGCATCAGACACGCCCTTATAGCCCCTGGGCATCCTTCGGCTAACGGCTGGGCTGAACGCATGGTACGATTTACCAAGGAAAAACTCCAGCAATTGGGTCCAGGGGACATCACTGAGAAAGTTGAAAAACTACTCAGTGTCCAGCATATCACTCCCAACCCATCAACTAACTTAACCCCAGCCGAGTTGTTGATGGGTAGGAAACTCAGATCTCCCCTTGACTGCCTTCATCCCACTTACGCACCCAATGCACCACTAAATTCCACTAGCAAAATTCGCACATTCACTGTGGGTGATTCTGTTTATGCAAAAAATCTTCTGAGTGAACCATTATGGATTCCTGCTGAGATAACCCAAATCACAGGCCCCAGGTCTTACAGGGTACAAATGGAGGATGGTATCCTCTGGAGCAGGCACATTGATCAGCTAAAATCCAGACTACCTCTGGAGCATTGCCATTGCTCCTCTCTGGTTCCCATACCTACTGCCTCTTCTAGGGGGGAAGGGGAGGATTATGAGGATAATCAGCAAGCAAGAATCAACCCCATGTGTAACGAGCTAACACGACAGGAACCATCCCAAAACCTGTCACAGTGCCAACAACCATTTTTACAAATGGAAGATTGTACATCACTACCTGACTTAGGTGCTGACACTGGGTTGGAGATGGATTGGGAGGAGACACCAGGTGATAGTAACCAAACAGGTTCTACCATTACTAGAAGTCCAAGTAAGGAAATGTCAACAGACACATTTCCTCCCTCACAAGGTGAGAACCTTAAAACATCTGAACCACGTAGGTCTCAACGTACACGTAAGAGCCCCACCTATTTAAAAGAATACATTAGATAGATGGGGTTAGAGTATGGACTGGACCTAGTGGGGAGGGGTGTTAGGTATGCAGTGTTTGAAATCATTGGTTTAGTTTGAATTGTTCTTGTAAAGTGTTGGAGATGATTGGTTTAAAAAGTGCGGGAAAACCCTGCACTCTGATTGGCTGTCAGCTGCGGCTGCCGGCTATAAGTAGCAGCCGCAGCAAAGCCAGTGCGGTCCATTCTGAGTTGAAGTCACAATAAACTTAAGAGCTGAAGCACTCCATGTCTGCCTCTCTATGCAAACTTAACACTACCAGTCTACCCAAGTGAATGGAAGATATGAATGAAATACAGGATAGCTTAATAATCTCATATAAATAGCCACCCAAGGGCCCTCTGGCCAGCTGCGACTCCATCCAAACAACAAATTGTCCTCATAAACTTTCCTTCGTTGTACCATCCAGGTTTTACTGAATAAGCTGGACAGTAGATGTGTCAAACATTAGCCATTAGCAAATGTATTAGCATCAAGAGACTTGCTTCCTGCCCTAGTGTGAATAATCAAGCCAAAAGCCAGTTGGCACTTAGCCACATAATGCTGGAAAGGCCACTGACAACTTTCTTTCTAGATTAATTCTGCATGTGGCTGGATGGTAAACGGATTTATTTGTATAAGCAGTAGTGAGATAAATAAAGAATGAAGGAATTAAATGTAGCCTAGAATTAAAAGTAAGCATTGTAAAAATAAAAGTACTTTATCTGTCAAAAATGCATGCCATTTGGAACAGGTTCTGCAAAAACTAATTGCAGGTGGGTAGTAATCTTTTGCAAAATTTTGCAAAGTCGCCAAAGATTATGTCTTGGTGTAGGGATTAGAGAAAGCTATAGTAGGTATCCTTATTTTAAAGCTGTCTTTCTATTGCTTACAATAACTTACACGCATTTTTACAAATCAAAAAATAATATTCAGAAGACAATTCATAAAAATCACTTACAGATAATAATACCCAAATCAGTAATCTTCTTACAAATGTACTGTCTAAAAACTCATTCTATTGCATTTCAATTGCATAATATCTGTATGCTTATTGTAAATAGTTATGTTAAAATTTCATACTGTCTATTTAACAGAAAGAGCGATCCTTTTGAACAAATACAGGTATCAGTATAATATAAGCACTCCTATCGTCCTTGAAGAAGCAAGTGAACAGTATAATGTCCCCATTTCATACATGTTTCACCATTTAAATAGGAAAGAAGGGACTTGATAATTGTGCCATGAATATCAAACAAATTTAAATCAGCCAATGTCAATAAACCCTTTCCAAAAGTTTCAGTAGGCAACTAATTTGGTATGCATACTTCTGGCTAAGGCAAAATAGGTCTTTAAGTTTTCCATTAGAGTATAAATACTGGGGGTAAGTCCTTTATTAGACACTAAGCTGCTCATGTACAACCATACTATTTGCATAATAGTATACAGGCAGCAGAAAGAACTTAAAAAGTTAAAGTAAGATTTAGCTTACCTCTTGCTGATGATCATGGATATAGAACCATGTAGGTTTGGGGCAATAATATGGTTTGGTATTGTTTTTTGAGATGTTTTCTAACTTCCTAGGCTATTCTTCTTAGGCTATTCACTGCTAGTCTTACATTTAAATACAGGCTGTCCTTGTTTATTGACCAACGCTCAATGACCATTCATATTTGTAATGGTGCCAAATGAGAGGTACTTATGACCCTGAGTTTCTAGCTATCACAGTGTCCCCACAGTCATCTGTTCATGATTTGTAGTTTCTGACAAAGTCAATGGGAAAGCTAGAAGATGCAAGTCACAATGTGGTGAGGTCCTCACTTAACAACCCATGCAGTTTTCACTGAACAGCAGCAACCAGGACTACAAGAACTGCTGTTGTTAAGTAGTACAGTTATGTGGGGTATTTTATGTATGACTGAGTCAGTTAATGACAGAGTTCCTAGTCCCAGTTAGCATAATTAAGTGAAAATAACTTATGTTAACCAAGCTAAACTCTGCTTAACTTCCACAGCCAGTCAAGCTCAGCCACGTGTCACCACTACTAAAAAGCTCTTTGTCTATATTTCCACTTGGGAAAAGAGCCTAAGAAAGATAATATTGGTGGCATTAAGTCACCATCTTTGCAATTAGGATTTAGTTTTACTGCTCCTAGCTTGGCTCATATTCCTGTTATATATGCATAGTTATCAGCTTATTTATAAGGGATCTGAATTAATGCTCCAATTGCAAAGAAGCTATTTCCATTGATCTTTACACAGCCCTTTCCTCTATTGAATTTAGCAAACCCCTTAGGATGAATTGTTGAACTTCTATGCAAATATCTTTATTCTCCTGATAGTGAAAGATAATGAGGTGGACACCTTTATATTAATAATTTGAACCATGATGTGCAGTCTAATCAACTTCTCCAATTTATTGTAAGTTCTTCCATACAGCTTCCACACTTTAAAGCTCCTATCATATAGTCTACATTTCTGAACAACAAGACACTCAAGACAGAAAAGAGCAGAGTAGTAATGTCCAGTGAAAAATGCATGATTCAAGAAACAATTATGAAACAAGGAAATTAATTTTCCATCACCGTAATAGTTGGAATAATATTGCATAAAGTTTAAAATTTTTGATATTCATCAAAAATTTATTATAATTGGTAGTTCTTATAGCTGGAATGATATTTAATCTGAGTAACTCTAATTACCTTAGCAGAGTTAACTTCTCTGATATATTTCTAGAGAGCAATTCCTGTAGGAATGCAGGTAAAATGGAAATCCATTATATCTTTGAAACACAACGTTTTAATAAATTTAAGACGATTTCAACGTGGTAGCTTCCAAGATTTAGTATCCCTCAAGAAATGAATCTCTGTTTCTCCTTTATCAGAACCTCACGAGACTCATAAATCTTTTACCACTATTCTGCATCTCTATATAGTACAGTCATATAAACTGAAACCAAGAGAAAAAAAATCAGGGCAAATCTGTAAATATCAAAAGTCCTGCATCCCAATTATTTCTTTTGTTTTATTTTTAGTTAACAAAAATACTTAGATATACTGTATAGTTTCCCTATAGATATTCAGACACAATGGAGCTTGTATATCATATTGAAAAGTAACATTCTTTTAAGGCAATGACTTAGACAGAACAATTACAAAATAATTATATTTCATATTTTTAGTGCCCTGCCACATCACCCCACGTACTTTACATTGCATCTTCTTGCTTTTTATTCTATTTAAAAAGAACTAAATTGAAATGTATTATAAACCATTCTGATGTTTTGGTTTAAAATGAATGGATCTTCTGTTCATTCTAGTAGTAGAAGGTAGTATGGGAGCATCAAAAGAAGTAACCACACTTGGAATATTGCATCCAGTTTTGGCTGCCACAATATAAAAAAGATGTTGAGACTCTAGAAAGAGTTCAGAGAAGACCAACAAAGATGATTAGAAGACTGGAGGCTAAAACATTCAAAGAACAGTTGCAGGAATTGGATAAGTCTGGTTTAATGAAAAAAAGGATTAAGGCTGACATGATAGCAGTGTTCCAATATCTAAGGGGCTGCCACGAAGAAAAGAGGGCAACCTATTCTCCAAATAACCTAAAGGCAGAGCAAGAAGCAATGGATAGAAACTAATCAAGGAGAAAAGCAACCTAGAACTAAGGAGAAATGTCATGACAGTCAGAAAAATTAATCAGTGGAATGACTCACCTCAACAAGTTGTGGGTGCTCCAATGCTGGAGGTTTATAAGAAGAGATTGGACAAGCATTTTTCTGAAATGGATAGGATCTCTTGTTTGAGCAGGGGGTTGGGTGAGAAGACTTCCAAGGTCCCTTCCAATTCTGTTATTTTGTTACTACATCATATCACAAGACCTAAAATCAACACCTAACATCAAAAATGTCATCAGAAAAGCACAACAAAGAATGTTCTTTCTGTGCCAACTCAGAAAGCTGAAACTGCCCAAGGAGCTGCTGATACAGTTCTACAGAGGAATTATTGAGTCTGTCATCTGCACCTCTATAACTGTCTGGTTTGGTTCTGCAACCCAACAAGACAGGCAGAGACTTCAGAGGATAATTAGGACTGCAGAATAACAATTATTACCAACCTGCCTTCAATCGATGACCTGTGAAAATATTTACAGACCCCTCACATCAGAGGTAGTATTCAACCGGTTCACACTGGTTCGGGTGAACCAGTAGCAATGATTTGCTGTGGGTCCCTGAACCGGTGGCTATCCTTGGCTGGCCATGCCCCCAACCCAGTCACCCGGTCTCTTACTTGCCCCAGTTGCTCTCCTAGCTTTCCCTACCACATGGTGATTGTGCCACAGCTCAGGCAGATGTCCCATGGCTGCTGCACATGTGCACTGAGTGTGCGGCTGCTACACATGCAGTGCACATGTGCAGCAGCCCTGGGACATCTGCTCTCTTGCCCGCCCTCCCAGAACATATTTTCTTCCTTCTCCTGGTGGATGAACCTCTTCCAGCCCAGCCCGGCCCAGCCCAGCCAGCAGGTCAGTGGTCAGATATTCCAGGGCTTCTCACCCCTCTTGTTGCAAGATGCCTGGAGCTCCTGTGTGCTTTTTTCGGTGCTGCTGCAGTCCAGCAGCCGCACTGAAAAAAGTGCACCCTGTTCTATGTGCCGGGCCTGGCAAGTCTGAGCAGCCGGTGCTTAGAACAGGGTGGTGCCAGACCACTGGAGAAGTGGAGTGAAGCTGGAGATCAGTAGCCACTTCTTTCACAACACAAGAAGCCTTCCCGAATCGGCCGGCTGGTCGTCTCCTTCTCTGCCTATTTGTTCTGTATGGCCGAGGAAGAGGAAACCAGCTGGCCAATTCAGGGAGGATTTCTGTTCTGGAAAGGGGGCTGATCTCCTCCTCAGCCATACAAAACAAACAGGTGGAGAAAGAGAAGACCAGCCGGCCAATTCAGGGAGGATTTCTGTGCTGCGAAAGAGGCGGCTACAGATCTCCAGCTTCGCTCCACTTCTCCAACGGTCAGGTGCCACCCTGTTCTATGGGCCAGCTTCTGGGACTTGCAGGGCCCAGCACATAGAACAGGGTGTGCTTTTTTCAGTGCAGCTGCTGAACTGCAGCTGCACAGCATCTGCAGGCATGCAAGAAGCCCCGGGACATGTGGTCACCTGTTGGCTGGTCGGGCCAGGTTGGAAGAGGCACATCTTGCAGGAGAAGGAAGAAAGCATGCTCTGGGAGGACAGGCGCCATGCAAGCGGATGGATGTTCTAGGACCACTTAAAGGTCAACTTTAAGGGTGCCCCTCATGGAAGAAGCTGAGAACCGAGAGCAAACTTAGTGGCAGAAGGGGTGACGGGTGTGTGTGTCCCTCCACAAGGAATGTGAAGGGAGGCAGACACCAAACCTCTGAGGAAAAGAGGAGCTGGTGAAGCCCTGGCTGTCACCCAGGAGGGGGACCATGAAGAGACACATCACATGCCCTTGTTGCCCCTGCCACCGCTACTTTTGCTCTTGTTCTCGGCTTCTTCCATGGGGGTGCTCTTAAAGTCGATCTTTAAGAGCTGGAAGACATTTGGTTAGATCGCCACCAACTCATCATTGGGAAAGGTGTAGCCCCTGAATTCACGAGAAGTCTTGGACAAAGTTCTCTGACTTTTAAAACGCATCCGCGCGGTGTCTGCCTCCCTTCATGCTCCTTGTGCATCCCAGGAGCACCTAACCGTAGTGAGGGAGAGTGAAGTTGACTGCTATGAGGCAAGCACCTTGGCTTCCTCTCTTGCTCCTCACAGTTGCCCTGAGCCAGTGCGGTTCTTTATTTGGGTAGCCAGATGGCCGCACCAGTGCCTGCAGCAGCAATAGGCAGCACCGCAACAATAAGGTACAGTAAGATTTGGCGGTGCAAATTTATCTCCAAGGGGCTTCTGGCAAAAAATAAAACAAAATCACCCCAAAACAAAACTCATTTGGCAGGCAGACTCAGCAGGCACTCATGAGCTTTAGTTGGGCTTTTTCTTTTTGTCAGCCCAAGGGAGAAGGGGGGAAGGTACATAGGAAATCACTTAGTCTCTGCATCATTGGTCATGTGACTGAGTGGGCATGGCCAATTCAACGTCACTTGTAGCAAGGTACCGCACCACCTTGCTGAGTTGGCCACGCCCACTCAGTCACATGACCACCAAGCCACATGCACCAAACAAGCCATGCCCACAGAACTGGTAGTAAAAAAATTTGAATCCCACCACTAACTCACATCCCGGACATAATAAATAAATTGTTTCAATTCCTACCCTCAAAACGACATTATAGAGCACTGCACACCAGAACAACTAGACACAAGAACAGTTTTTTCCAAAATGCCATCACTCTGCTAAACAAATACTGTCCAACTAATTACAAAGTCTGCATTACTATTACTATTAAACTTCTCACACTCCTTATCACCCATCCCCTCCCACTTGTGACTGTATGACTGTAAGTTTGTTATACTTGGAAATAATGTGTCCACCACTAAATAATTGATGGAATTTAATCCAATTATTGCAAATTATACCAAGTGCATAGTATTACCTCATTTCTAGCATTTTTAGCCTTGTACAAAGTTTTTTCTAGTTAAAGGGTCAAATAAACATATTTAAATTCAACAATAATATAAACCATAAATATATTATGAATTATAACATATTTACTAAACTGAGTATATTTTGGACAAATTAAATAAAGCAAAAATCATCCTTGTGTCTCACAATATAGAATAAAATGTTAGAACAAAAGCAGAAGACAATGAGGATGAGGTGAGGGAATATAGATTAGAATGTAATAATCGAGTTTAGTAACACAGAGAAGGCAACATGAGGTGAATTAATGTTTAAATGCACACAACAGAATTCATGTATAGCTCAAGTGGCTTCCTTCCAAGTCATAAATTTGGCATACAGAAACAATGTGTTGCAGACAGATGCCTTTTATAGGATTTTCCCTTCTTAAAATAAGAGACTATTATGATGCTCTCATGCAGATAATAAATTTAGTTCAGAAATCTACCCACTGTGAATTCTACCAAAATATAGGCCTGAGAATGAAAAACAGTATTTCCACAGAGAGAGGACTGTCTAAATATAACAGGTGAAACTGAGAGGTAGTCAAAGCAGAAAAAATACTTGAAAAATATAGTATAACCAGAACTAACTTGAGCATAGCAACAACAAAAATAGAAATACTTTACAATTAAAATATCTATAGAATTAATTAAAATTCTGTTTCTTTTCAAAGTTTTTTTATCATGTTAGAAATAAGGACAACAGCAATATGATAGATAAGCAAACAATTTAAGGAATGTACATTTTGCCATTTTCCTTCGACAAAACCAGAATTAAATCCTATTCCATTACATAGAGAGATGGGTGAGAGTTTATTTGGTTTGGGAAAATAAGGTTTAGAAGAGCTCTATATGTATCTTCATAAACAAGACAGAAGGAACTTGGGACTTTAAAAACCTGAAAGTGGGAGAAACAGACTTTTGTATCTCAGGGAGAGGGTATGAATTGTTATAAATAATCCATCTATAGTTTTGAAATGCTATAAAAGAACAGAAAGATAGAAACTAAAATGGGGGAGAGAATTGGCAGGAAATACCTTAGAGTTTTTACAGCTATATTTTTATTATATGCATATATGTGCATAAGTGGGCCTGGTTGTGGGCTTATAACATTTCTCTTGCAGGCAATCAGGCCAAAGCCATCTGTGGCTTAACCCAACTTATTTTATGCAGTACGGATAAATAATTGTGTAAGGAAGTATGGTTTAAGACTACACAATGAAATATTTTATAGTCAGAAAGTAGAAGCAAAATAATGTTGACTGTGAAATAGGGCAAATTAAAAGAAGATACTTAGATTCATTAACATACCGATCAAGATTTAGGTATTTTTCTTTTCTTTGGTACATTTTGGATTTTAAAGAAAATGATCATAGAAATATGAAGGTATCCATACCATGAAGGTAGTTTATAATTTGAAAGAGTATTTTGGATTAGAGAATAAACTATTTTCCCTACAAACACTAAGTACTTGAGCTACTGTAGTCATTTTCAATAGTTCTCTGATGTGCCAGCAAAAAACTTTAATTAACAGCACACAGGAACTCTGTAGTTTCTTTTGGTGATAACTTTACGCTCCTGACATGCCACATATATCTAGAACCGTCATTTTCAAATTGGAGTGGCTTTGGAAATGTGAAGTGCTCTACTAATTTCAAATTATTCCGAGCCATGAAAGCCTAGGATTCTGATCACCTCTACACTTAAAAGACATTATGAACATTTGAAGTAGTTTAATGCTGTGTTTCTGTTTGAGAGGTCATAGACTTAACTCTCTTATCACTATGAAGTGATTGAGCTGGTCATGCAATAATACAATAGGTCATTGGAATGGCACGTATTTTCATCCCTAAGAAAACATTATAACTGTGCAATACAATGAAACAGAAGTAAATACAGGGATGGGCAATCTTTTAAAAGCCATTTTCCTATCCAACAAGAGCTATAATGATGGGGCAGGAGAAGAAGGCATTTATGCAAGCTCTTTTCTAATTTTGGAGTTGTTCTGAAAGGAGTATAGGAGTATATAATTCCTGATGAAAACCATTGTGAAATATTATTGGTTTTTATTTGGGAGGTAGATGTTGAATTGGACAGAGCCTTTTGGGTTAAGTGTCTTCTTCTCCTTCTAGAGCCATCCCCAATCAGAAGTTGGTGACCATTACTGTTGTGCATACATCATATATACATACATACATACATACATACATACATACATACATACTACTGTTGTATGAAAAGAGTACATTGCATTTTAGCCAAATCATAGATTTTTGTGTGCGTGTGGAAAGAATACGTACGTGTCACCCAGTAATGTACAAGACTTCTTCATATAATTAATTGTAATAGTTGATGTTTTTTATTCTGCATTGTGTGTTCTAAATATTTCAATTTCCTTTACTTGATCGTAGTCACAGATTCTATATCTTTATCTATTTTTTAGACAATAGGCTCATTTCATATGTGATTAAACTATAAATATTATATAAATTATTAGCTTTTGAACCAAACTTTTCAGACATTCATGGGTAGTATAATAGAAAAATACTACTTTTATTACTGATTTCATGATTGTTTCTGTCTTTATCAGAATTATTTAAACAATAACCCAATAACTCTAAGTCTAAAGCAAGATTTAGAAATTTGTTTAAATTTATAATTTCCATGAAATATTATTAAAGTGGTGCAGTTTTTATGTTCTTTCCTTTTGTTTTTATATCCAATAGGTTCAGAATCGTATACTAATATTTGCCATAAATAGTTTAGTGTATAAGTTCCAGTAGCCTAGGCTATGCTGAAAAGAACTAATACTCATAGTAGAAAATCAGTATGCTGAAAAAAAGCTACGTTCAAGTGATAAGCAAGGGAAAGCCATCAATTCCCACCTTTCAGCTAATGCCAAGCCCTATTGTCCTCTCCCTTGAGTTTAAGTCTGATTCAATAAAGCTATGGCCTTTAGGTCAGTTTATATATAAATTTGTGCCTATGTTCTCATTGGTCACTGTTGACAGCAACATTCCCTCTAACTCCTTGCCTTGCAAATTACCAGTGTTACAATTTAATGTCATCAGATTTAAAGACAGGAGGACTGCTCTTTATCACTTGATATATATTTGTGTTTCTGGTCCACAGCAACAAAACAAAGGCCATTTTCTGGGAATTCTGGGAAATTGCAGTCCCTACATAACTGAAAGTCATCAGATTAAAGGAGGTAAAATAACATGTACATGAGTAGCTTCTTGTTTGTTTGCCTGAAGGAGATCAATATTCATTAATGTCCTAGATGGTTTGCTAAGTAAAATATTTAATATACTTGTAACAGCAATGGAATAGAATAACTTGCATTAATGAGTATGCAATAAATGAAATAAATGTTTTTGTAACAATGTTGGATCATATTTGAGCTATATAATTTTTCCACAAATTTTGTGCAATGTACTAGAGCTTCTCTTATCCTGGTAGGCCTAAACAGTTGATAGCACTTTACCAACTTGGCTAATTAGCATCAACTTTGATTAATAGTTTGATTAGCAGTTGGATCAGAAATTCTAGGAGTGCAGAAAAGGATAATTCAGGAATAAGGCAATGAGAGACAACTTCAGTTAGAGTATATGCCAAGAAAACATTCTGGGACCATGTGGTCATTGAAAGTTAAGTTCACTTCAAGTGAATCTTATTACCTTTTGGCTAGAGTTACTAATAGACATGTTAATAGTGATATTGAAGAGTGAGTCCAGCACATAAAAACACTAATAGCTAACCTGCACATCCTATATAGTGGGAAGAAATTGTGTTGTGATCAATCATATTGTACCTACATGTTTCAATAACAGGACTGTTGTATCTTACTATCTGTAAAGCTTGACCACACAACACTGTAACAGCAGCGATGGAGGGTTGCCTGAACTAGAATTAAAGAAACACACTGGACATGAGAGTTTAGTGAAGGGAAAGTCCCGATACGCCACTGTGACGATGTCATGACACTGTGATTTTGACACACCTGCTCTAGGTTACATTTCTGCCCAAGACAGTCATGCTACAAAGTACAGTAAAATTGAATTTATTGTTTTACAGATCCAAATACATACTGATTTTAGAGCTATTGATCTTAATTTCCCATTAAAAATAAATTACAAAAAAATCCTAAATTGGATAAGAAAAATACTGTCTACTCTACACAACCTGTAGACTCCTGCAAAGTCATGCATGATAATGAATATTTAATACTATTTTTTAAAAAAATTGTAACTGTTAATACAATTTTGAACAACTGATTATTTATTCAGTGATTTTATTTTTATTGTCATATGTTTGTACTTTACATGAATGACTTTTCTGTCTTGTATGTATGAAGAGGAAAAGAAGAAACCTAGAAAACAAAGAATAGTATTAGAAAGAGTCACATTAAGGGAGAATGTAGTGAAGAATGGGAAAAAAAATCCAATAAATCTTAAGAAGAACAAAGTGATAAAGATTATCTTTAGAAAACACCACCCTCACTACAGGAACCCTCTCTGCAGTCTAATTAGTGTTTACAGAAAACAAGGGCATATATTTCCTATTCACAAGAAAAGTGTTAATTTTCTTATCTTGATTAGTCCTTTGTTGTAGATGCTCCTTGTTCTGAGGAGCTATCATACCGCTATCATTCCTAGTCCTTGTTACTGCTTTGTTTAGCTTAAGTTAAATCACATACAGCTGTATCCAACTTGCAACTGGAAAATGAAATAAAGTGAAGCAACAACATTGCACACGAAATGTAAACTGCATTTTTTCAGACATATGTCAAACTGCACAAAAACATTCCACGCCGAAAGAATCTACTTTGGAAGTGGGATTGGGGAATTGGAGACTTTTTAAGGCAACCTGGAACATAAAGTTTGAATATGCCAGTTTTGACATACCATCAGATTTGCTCAGGTAGAGCCCCACATCATGATTCATTAATGTTGCATAATGTGATGTGTTGACATTACCAATGTATTATCAAAATGAGATGTCAAACCTGGGAACTCAAAGGAAGCAAAATTTATAAGAAAACTATCCTTATTATGACACTTAGGACACCTGCTTGTGTCATACTATAAACAGTAGCAAATGCATACATGACCTGTTTTTTTTTTACACATAGGCTCAATGATATGTGCGCTTTTATGACTTATCATGAATAATTATTTTTCTGCATCTGGAAATCATTGATTTATAATGAGGGGTTCATTATAATTATAAGTTCAGAATACAAATGCCACTGTTCCTGACAGCTGCCAACCTAACTATTATTACTGCTAAAAATCAAATGTGAAAAGGGGATAAAATGAGTCCTTGTTTGCTAAAGAACTGGTATTTGGGCTGCATAAGTATGCATTACATTTTGTAGAATATGCTTCAAAAACTGATTTTAGTATAGTTTCAGTATGTGGGTTTTTTGTGTAAGAAGTATATTTATAAGGAATAAATACCTTTTTTATTACATGTTATCAGAGCTTATTAAAGTTTACCCCAAACTTACGAAAAAACTTACTCGGAAATTAACCACTGATTTCAAGTAGGTTTATATTTAAATGTACTAAGAATGCAATCTAAATTACAGGTCTATATATCTGAAGACTTTTTTAAAATGCAATTATAATCAATCATATTGAACTGAAAAATATAGCTAGAATAAAAATAAACTATTGTTTATAAAACAACATTTTCTAACCTCACTGACAGGTCACCATGCCACATTTATCTGCTTTAAAAACATTAGCTCAATTCCATGAAAGAAAATCCTTTATTAATATGTGACTGGTTAATTCAAATCCTACCTGAATGTCACCATATGATAATAATGATGACAACATCTAGGCCAATAATACAAAATCAATAGCAAGCACTAAAGTGCTATCTCAGGCAAATCTGGAATGTCATTAGTTTATTAATTAAATTGACACCTGCCAAACTAAAGCTAACCCATCTTTGCTACACATGGAATATTAAAGCCATTTTTATCCACTAAAATACTTTATAAAAGTAAATGTATGCTGGTAATGAAAGAGAAACCTCAAACAACTTAGAACTAGAAGCTGGATAAATTTAAAGAATAGAATAAAACTGTAAGGTGCATAAATACCATTTTTGCAAATGGTCTTTTAACTCCTATTGATCAGAAGCTAGACATTCAAAGACTAATTATACTAAAACTATTCTATTTCTCTAGAGTACTGGCAAATCATTCACCTGAAACTAATCAGTACTCAAACCACATCACTCTTAATTACATTTATGTTTGATTGGGGCAGTGTACTTACTTGCATTTGTAGGAGTCACTATAATAAAGAGCTTAAAAACTATTTTAAAAAAATATTGCTTATTGCTCACCATAGCTAATATAATCTTAGCTAACTTCTTGCACTGAGCCATTTCTTACTCACATGAGGTACATTTGTCATTCTTAGTTGAAAGTAAGCCCATTGAACAACCAGAGCAAAAGTTCATCAGATTTCCCAAGATGATGCTTACCAGATGAACTGGAGTTTTCTACTCTCCATGAATTCTGGAAGTTGGAGTCCCAACACATCTGGAGAATATCAAACAGGCAAAGCTGATTTTAAAATTTTGAAGTAAGATTATTCAAATGAAAATGCTCTTATGAAAGATCCAGGAATTTTGATCAAAGAACTCATATCATAGGATAGCAATAATGTTAACCACAGATAAACAGTTGTACTAATCAGTTTTTCCTTGAATCTATATTTGTTAATGCTAGATAAAGAATACATATGCAGTGAGCTTAGACA
This sequence comes from Naja naja, assembly GCA_009733165.1. Lineage (NCBI taxonomy): Eukaryota > Metazoa > Chordata > Lepidosauria > Squamata > Elapidae > Naja > Naja naja. The sequence goes on along the minus strand of CM019150.1, from coordinate 186,413,076 downwards.
AATAGCAGCATTTGATAAGATTTAAAGTGACAGGCTTAAAACATTACAAAAAAGATATCATATGCATTGGAGTCAGTCAAAAATGTTCGTTGATAACTTTATAATCTCTTTGGAACTAGAATTTAGCTCTTATAATGGAAAATTGTAGTGGATCCAGCATAGGCAACTCTAATATATTTTTAACCAGAGATAGTTTTAACTCTGTTTTCTTTTTATTTTGTTTCCAAAACAAAATGTTATGAGACAGAACAATGCACCAAAGTACCAACTTTTGAGTGTTTTGATCATACGCAAATATCTGGAACTTCATACCTCAGTACTTCTTAATCAACTAAGCAGTCTGAAATATAACATCAGTAACATTTTTTAAAAAGTGCTGCTACATATACTGCAATTTCTTAGCTATAAAAGTCTGGATGAGTACAACGTAACACCATACAAAATTCTTGTCTTTCTTGACTACTATTTTGTGGCTTTGGATTTTTTTTCATCAGATATCAACAGGATTATGTTTATTTCTCATTGCAGGGAAATGTTATCTTAATCAGTGATTAAGAGAAGGATTCAACATTTTATACAAGGAAACTCATCCAGGGAGTGAAGTTTTTATTGGACCAGGCCAATGTTTCTCAGCCTTGACAACTTTAAGATGTGTGGACCAACATGCTGACTGGGGAATTCTAAGAGTTGGTCCAAACATTTTAAAGTTGTCAAGACTGGGAAACATTGGACTAAGCACTTTAAACAATGCATCAACTTATTACATTGTGAGTAAAGTAAATCACTATTGTTCAATTGAAAAATCTTAGGTAAATTTAGAAAGAACAAATAAAATATTTAAAGCCTACACCAAACTTTCTGAGATAAGCATAAATCCCACCTGAAGAAAATTCTGCAATACAAGTGCTGCCATGGCAACCCTTTTACCCACTTGAGACTTTTAATTTTAGCAGAAAACAGAGGTTCTTACACCACAAAAATGCTATCAGACTAGAAGCAGACAAAGGATAAATCCAGATATCATTCCTCATTCATGACATAGAGCATATTTTAACTTGCTGATGCTGATAAGTATAATGATTATCTCTATTTGGGAAATATGTAAAATGAACATTTTAAGGAAATTCTGATCCATGGGTTAGTCCAGTCTTTGCAGGATGTGGCCAATTAAACCTTCTTGAAAGAATCATCTTTTAAAAATCTCTAGAGACACAAAATACACAACTCTAATATTTTATTGTATTGATAATACAATTCAGAAGTTCTTCTTTATATTTAAATGAACTCTAGGTACCTATCACTTATATTCATTATTAATAGCCCTAGTTTCTATGGCAATGCACAACTTTTATGTTCCTCAATGCTGCTGTTACATAACCAGATAAGATGGTCAGAACTACCAATAGTATAGGAACAATGTAAGATAACTCAATGCTACTTTGTCAAAACTATGGGGAGCAACCAGAATAAACAGAAGATATGTGTCATCTCAAAGAAGTTGCAGTCCTTGCAATCACAGAAACTTCTAGAAACAGAGTCCACTGAAATAAACCAGCACCAAAACACTGTCATCAACAATGACAGAATCTGTAGATTCATCAAATTCTTATATTTTTCATCTTCAAGCACAGAGTGACCCTTGTGTTACAAAGATTAGTTGTGTCCATTGAAGTAATATTTATCCATTACATGTATACATATAAGCACCTACAGATGCTTATAGCGTACTTATTACTTCAGAGTTAGGAAATTGAAAACTCTAATGTTCTTTTTAATTTTCATTACGTTTTATACAGTATATCACTTAAGAGAACATGTAGCAAAATATGACCCTAAATATTAAATAGATGTTGTAGGGACCAATGCAAAAAAGTAATAGGAGGATTTAATTGTAGAATGAGGTCTGTTATTGCAACATGGATAAAAGTATGTAAGCAATTAACTTAAATAGAATATAAAAATATATGAAGCTATTGTTTTCTAATTAAAAGTTTCAGTCTATTTTATAAAGATACTACTGAAAACGCTACTTACAAAAAAGAAGCAAATTAGTAATCTATTATGGGAAACTAGTCAAAAAAGTTCATGCCAGAACATGCTGAGCTATTTGAAGCACTCAAATAAACATGAAAAGTTATCTGCAAATTAGTCATAGTGGGGCATATTATAAAAAGTCTTACACCACTCAGAAGAAGAAAAAACTTTACTGTGTCTTCTGCTCACTGAACAAAAGAATGATTCCACAGTTTATCAGTATGCTACATAGTAGTTTTCTAAGAGGCCAAGAAAAACTTGAAAAGCAAAAGGCTTAAAGTAGAAACGTGGTATTACATGTCATTGGTCAAGGAGGATACATTTCTTTCAATACAATCATGCATCTTCATATCTACTAAGAAGTACAGATTGAACAAATTCCGCCATGGATCCTCTGGGACCCAATTTGAGTATTTTGCTGCCAGGAGATATTCATAGTGACAAACACTAGTCAGAATGAAATATAGATAGTATTTGTCCATCTCTGAAAAAAATTCACAATGCAGCATAGAGATCGTGCTTAATTTCTAACATTTCTTGGGGTAGCTGAAGGATCACTTGTTTCTTTTCTTGATTTTTCAGGAAAAAAAAGCTTGCTTGATCAGTGTCTGATTTCGACTAGCAACCTCAGAATGTTTAAAAAGAGAACCCCTATCTAGCTCTTATTTTTCCTTTAAATTTTAAATAATCTAAAAACATGCAAATTCTCTGGATGGACACTTTGGGAAGTACATGAAAAGATCCTTGCCTAACTGTTTAATCCTTATTCAAAAATCCATTCTGCTATGTTCAGTGAGTATTCTTCATTGGTCAGTGGCTATGGGAGCTTTCAACTAAACTGACAGTAAACAAGTTGACTGATGTAACTTTGATCAATTTCAAAGCTTTCACTTTTCAGATTCCATGTAGTTTGGTCTGAAGTACTGAGAACAGAGATAATTGTGGCACAGAGTTTAACAAATGAAAGTGCAAATTCAATCTCATTTCCAGATCTGTCAATGCATCATTTTCATTGTATTGTGTATGCCAAGATTTTCCCTCTTTCTTTGATTATGCTTTGTCCCTGAAAATCTTGAACAAAATATTACAGAATCTAGTATGTGCTTTAGAAGTCGGAAGAACAAAGTCTTTATCTCATGATTGATCTAAAAAGTGATCATCTGTTTATTTTAGCATGGAATTGTTTTTCAGTCTTTAAATAATAAATCGAACATCAGGAGTATCACCTTCAGAAATATTCCTTTTACAAGCTTAACAATTTAACAATATTCCATCTTAACTTATACCTGATTGAAAAAAAAATAAAAAAATAGATTGACTTTTCTGTGACTCTTAAAATATATTAATAAACAAATTGTTAATGCCTTTTCGATATGCTTTCTAAACATGCACCATTTTGCATATGGTAGCTAAGGACAGTGCAGAATTCCCAGTATAATACTTGTATGTGAGAGATCAGATGGGAAGTTTTATTATCCGTTTGAGAGTAAAAATGTTCCTTGCACATAATATAAAGCACAGCAGGCAGATTTGACACAGTCCTATTCAAGGTGGTTTATATCCTGCAGGATGCATTTGGAAAAAAAGTTGGATTCTGGATAAATAATACAAACACACACAGAGAGAAACAAAATGTAAAGGTTGTTTTATTTCTACTAGATATGGACAAAGTCAGCCTCACATTTATTCATTTTTTGGGAGGGAACATTTTTAAATTCCATTTCTTCCTCAATAAATTTGCAATTAACAGAAACTCTTAGAGATTTTTTTCTGAATTTACTCTCTCTCTATACACATTTATATATTATTTTTCTAATACAGTAAATGAATTTTAAAAAAGCAATTAATTCAGATTTTGTCACTGAATGCATTGCATGCACCTAAGAGATAGATAGATAGATAGATAGATAGATAGATAGATAGATAGATAGATGATAGATAGATAGATAGATAGATAGATAGATAGATAGATATCATTAGATTTTCATCTGACCTTATTTGTTATTGTAATAAAAATTATTTTAAAAATACAAAGATGGAGAAGAAAAATATTGGAATAAAGTAAAAACAGGAAACAGAAAGATGATGTAAAGAGACTCTTATGCTTAAATTAAAAAGAGAAGTATTGTTAAAAATAGAAAAGAAAGAAAAAGAAAATTGCCTCCTCCCTCCCTTCATATCTCCAAAAACAGAGTATAGTCTTTGTAACTGTTACTAATCTCTAATGCAGCCCTAAAAGCCATGTTACAGGTATCTAGATCTGTCTGTTGTTTGATATATTGTGTTAAAGGAAGTTATTTTTACTTAAAGTTAATTTGACTTCTTTTGTAAACATGTATTGTTAATTTTGCCATTACAGCATATTCTCTGACCTTAGTTGTTCCAATATGATATTGTAGCCAAGGTATCGCTTTTCCAAAGTTGTATTAGATTTCTTCTTGTGGGTGTCAACATATATTCTAATAAATACTTATGTTTTTTCATCTATGTTTTCTGGGATTAAAGAAAAATATCTGTAATTCCAGTTCAAATTTTATTTTTTAACATATTGTTTCCAACAGATTTTATTTCATATTGTTCTTGGAGCCCAACACTCTCCTAGCAACTATATAGACAGAGTTATATTCCACCAGTAGAACAGGTAATATCACTTTTCCCTTAAATTGTAGTTTACAGTATTTTTTTTATTTTTGTCCATAGTTCTTCCTATTGGTGTATCAATAATTAGCTATTCTACACAAGGTTCCTTTTTTCTTTCCCTTTAAAATTCCAGGAAAAGTACAGCTACTGTTCATCAAATATGTGTACAATTTGTCACATCTACATTAAAAGAAAACCACATGATTTTTGTTTAGTTTTTAGCTTGCTTGACAAGTTAGTTTTATAGGACAGTGGCCTGAGCTATGTAAGATACTATGCCCTGGTTCCAGGAACTTCATACAGTATACTGGTATGGTAATTGCCTGTGCTACTGAGCACCACCCCATCAATTGCATTCTAGTACCTTCCAGGTATAGATAACAATACATCACATCATTCACATATTACATTAACTTGAGATGTTAAAAAGAATTTTTTTAAAGTGCACTACAAGCTTTCAAAAATTAATTAGATCAACTTGAAAAGATTCTATGAAGCCTTTTTTTCTACATCCCAGAACTAGAAACCTTGACCAGTAATTATTTTGATAGAAAGTTATGACAGTGTTGTTTCAGACAGCTGATCTTTAAAATCTGGTTTTCAGGAACTGTTTGATTATTTCTGTATGCTTAATCTCATTGTGCTTCAACTTTCTCATTTAAATATCCCTTCCCATCAATCATTAGTGCTTTCCTTCCTGGGTCATTGAGAGCATAATACTTCATTGTGTCAGCTGAAGGTGTGCTGACCTACTTTTACTGGTTAATTTCAAGGGTAGCATCAGATGTTCCATTGCTTTTAGTAATTGATCTGATGATACATCTTGTCCTGGAGCAGCCCTGATGTGGTCTGGGGGCAAGTTAGGCATCACTGGCTTCAAGGTCATTATTGAAATGAAAAATTCTCAAATCAATTAGATAACATGACTTCAGAGGCTGTTCTTGGAGGCTGGTCTCTCTGTGTAATCAAAGAACACAAACAAGATGCTTTTGAAGGACCAGAAAGCAGGGAGAAGAGCAAACCTTATAACAGTTCACATTTTACTTCTTGATGTATAAAGAAGCAGCTATATGGGGCTGAGATTGAGAATGGCTTGCATATCTGTTCTCCAGTTTTCTTTTCCTTTTTGTAAAAACAGCTGTTATTAGAAGTATTGCACTTCAAGTTTTATCTCTGTCCTCTGTGATTTAAAATTAAATGACTTAAGATAATAATATTATAGAAAACTGGTCAGTTCATCTCAAACAATAATCAGTTTGGGGAAAAAGAGACTTTATGGGATTTTTGTTGAAAATGGAAAAAAGTGAAATGATGATTTCTGGATTTCACAATTGAAAAAGGATTGAATAAGGGGTTGAAGGGATTTTTGTAATATCGAAGAGGAAGAAAGAACAATTTGTTTGTTTATAACTGCTGAAAAGAAGATAGGAAGTTGTTTATTTTACCTGATTCTTGTTTCTTTGTTTTATTGTCTTTCTTTTTCTTTATATATTTTTATATTTGACTTTATTTATCTAAAATCTCTTAATAAAAATTGTATTTAAAAAAGAAAAGGAAGGGAATCCTTGAAACAAATAAAATGCTTGTTGGAGGGAGAGACAATGTAATGGATGAATATCCTACTTGAACAAGGAGAAAACACCCTATGTGATTAAATATTTGCAAATCAGAAGAGGATTCTGACATAAATATTTTTTTGTTTGAGCTAAGCTTCTTAGATTAAAGAGGGAAATTGGGCTTCCAATCACCATTTTAAGATGCTTAGTGGTTTAATTTGATGAGAAAACGGTACCAGTTTAATGAAATTGATCTAGGTAATGATTTATTGAAATCAGGCAACCCTCTCACATAAACATCCCTTAATTTTAACCCAGCTGTTCATCAATTTGTTTAAACCAGTCAGAAGGCATGTTTGACTTTAATCCATTAAAGTTGCTAAATAAAAAAGAGATATAGCCCAAATAACCAACAGAGCTCACCAGACTAATGGCCAAAATTTAAAACATGACTCTGTTCATCTGTGAGTGCAAGTCATCTCTAAAATGCAGCATACCAAAGTATATTTAATTTAGTTTTAGTTTAAGGATGGTTAAACCTATTAATTCTTGTCTGGTATCATAGTTTATACCAAATTCAATAAATGGTGATTTATTCTATAAACCATGTTTAAGCAAATTGTTGTTTGAAAAGATGTTCATTTCCTTGAAATGACAATTTCCATGGAAAGAATGCCACTGGAACAGAAACATTGTTGAATCAATAAGAAATTCATCTCATCCTACTATCAAGGCTACACGGTCATCTGGAAAACTCTTATCATCTTTGTGCATCCACCTATGCTTATGACACCTTGTTAGAAAATTTAATGGGGGTAATTTCCTGTTTTGTTTGCTGCCATCACACTACCAGACTATTCCCATATCTCTTTTTTATACATAAAAGTAGCAGGAAAAAAAATCAAAAGTAGCCTTCCAGAAAAGCATCAATGGCTGGATATTCTCCCAAGTGCTGGAGCCAAGGATTTGCCATGTTTAGATTGGTAAACTGGAGATGAACAGCTGTGCACCTTATTTTTCCTGGTTCTGGATTTATTCTTTATTAATTATTTAATATTATTGTGATCTAGTTGCTTTATTATTATTATGATCCATCCAGAGCTATGTTTTACAAGATGAATGGTTTGATGGATGGATAAATAAATAAAGACATCATAAATAAATAAAGATCCTTGATTGGGAGATAATGTATTCAACCATACCAACTTTTTACCGACTTTTTTTTCCCTGACAACTTTTTTTCTTTAATAGCACAACAGAGGGTTACAATATGATTATTCCTGCATTAAGAATAACCATTTATATTTTGGACCTGTCAAAAACAGAATTCTACTCTGTTGAATCTCATTAACTGTTCAGTTTATTAAAAATATTTTTACTTCACAAATTCAAACAAAAAAAAATTATTTTAACAAATAAAAGTGTATCTTTGTGACAGAGATGAAATTAAGAGATTCATGGATCTTTGGATCCGCTGTTAATCTAAACCAATCATGATTCTGACCCTTTTATATATATTCTTATGTAGCATAAGGCCCTCAAAGTGCAGGTAACCTCTTGGCACACAGAAGAAAATCTTCTGCTTCATATAAAGTACTTTTAGAAATTAGAGATTAAGAATCCAAGACAGATTACAAAATAAAATTGTATTTGGCAGGAGAATGTGAAGCAGTAAATTACTATGAGGATGATCCAAAAATATGAAATTATGAACTGTAAAGGAACAACATTAGCATAAATATTTGAGATTGTAGTACTTTAAATAGGTCATTTTATGTAATCTTGTTTTATAAAAGGCATTAAGCATTGAATAACATAGTTATGTATGTATGTATGTATGTATGTATGTATGTATGTATGTATGTATACACAATATGAAAAATTGATTTGGTGATGGCTGTTTCATTGAACAGGTTTCAATGTTGTACACTTTACATCTTTAGAACATGTAAGATATGATTTGGCATTGTCTAGTCATATACACCCATATCCATGGAAACTCTCAAAAGGGGTGCTGGAAGGAAGGAGAAATAAGCTCTCTTTTCTAACTCTGTGTTTTGCTTTATTGATAATAGGAGGGCAATAGATACTATGTTAGGTCCTCATATGAGAGAAAGCTGTATGGTTGGCAAAAAAACCCAAAGTCTTTAAAACAACTGAGATTCCATGTTAAGATCAGAGAAAATTCTTGGGAAAAGATAAATAATGGATAATCTGGTTGGTAGCTAAAGTAATCTATAATATGATGGCTGATAGGTATTAAGCAGTTCTTCTAGTTGTTGAAGGTAGACTATTGGTCTGTTAATTTTCCATCTAGAGCAAGGTTGACTGATATTCTGAAATGGACTGAGAAGTTTATATAAATAAGGATGTATATTCTTATGGGAAAATGGGAAAAGAGTAGCCAAAGCATATGGGAGTGTGATTATGAGAAAACAGTGGAATGGCACACGCTTCTAGAAGGCCATGGGCCATAAAATAGTTGGAAAAACAGGAGACCAAAGTATTTACCAACCAACCTCAAGATCAACTGTCAGCATTGCAGACTATAAGGAATTGCCAATTAATTCTGTTAAGTTTTTCATAAACCAAAATAGATAAATAGTAATTAGTGTTCTAAAGGAGTACTTAAATACTGGGAAACATATAGGAAGGGAAAAAAAAGATTTACTGGCCTTGTTAAAAATAATTTTTAAAATATTTTTTCTTTGTTTGCTTTTTAAAAACTTTTAAAATATCCTTTATAACAACTATTTATTTATGTACAAGTGCATTTCTCCTTTCTTTTTGCTTTAGTTTTTTTTAATTTTGCTGATAAAGAGATGTTAATAAATACCAAAAAATTCAATATATTTTAAATCACATCTTTTCCTGCAAGAAATAATATTTTAGAAATAGTAATCTAACTGCATGTATGCAAAAAAGGTCTTAAAATTCATTTAAATACATGTCCAACTATTGTTCCATATGGGAAAGATGTTATTATATACATTAATTCAAGTTTGAGATTTAATATTTTCAGATGTTTATGTTTCTTTGAAGTTTACCCCTATCTCATAGGAGTTGACATCTGGACAAAGAAAGCAGATTTTCTGTACCTCACTTACAGCTAAAAGACTTAAAAAGTTAGGCTTGGAAAGACAAACATATGGCTCTAACTATTCAGTGGTCTGTAAAATTGATCAATATAAATTAGGTATGGATGACTGTAACAAATTATTGCTTTCATACATTGAAATACCACTTTATTTATCTAGTACATCAATAAATATAAATATATGCCTTAAATATGTTTTTCTAACTTTTTTTCTTTTTTATTCTATTTATATTATTTGAATTCTTTTATATTTTTGTGAACTCCTGTTTCTTATATTTAGTTAATAAGAATAAAAATAAAAATATATAATGAAGAAACACTGAAGCAGGAAAAGTTTAAAGTGTTTGCTCTAATAAGGCTTGGCTTCTTTAATTTTGAAATTTTTGATCTCTTTTCTCATGCTCAATAATAAAATATTATAGATATCGATGGCTGAAAAATTATATGAATTGCTGTTATAAGTCCATGACATTTTATGTGTTATTTACTAGCCTTTATGGATGTAACAATTTGATCAATTTTCAGGTAATTCTATTAATAAATTACAATACAAAGGCTAATATGCCTTCCATAGAATTGAATATTTCACTCAAAATGTGTAAATTTTATGCATTGATTTTTGCATACATTTTCAAATATTTATCATAAGGAAAATAACCATGGTCGTACACTATTTTTATTTGTTTTATTTTGATATTGATACATGGTAATAAATATTCTTTATTTGTATAAAAGTTATAATGTAGCTAAATAGTTTCTCAATATCTTACCAATCTGTTTAAAATACCTGTTAAATATTACTAGGGAAATATTTCTACAAATGTGTGTGTGTGTGTGTGTGTGTGTGTGTGTGTGTGTGTCTTGGAGTATGCGTCTTTTTAATAAGCTTCACCTTATTAAGACTGATTGGAATAAGCACTGGAACCACCACAGCTTGTTTATGCCATAATCTTTCAACTTTGACGTTCTGATTTTCTCCAATTCTTTGTTTGAAAATCTACTATCACTTGATATTAATTATTTAAACATTAATGAATTATTAATTATTTATACATTATGGTTGGTTTAACATCACTCACATTATTATTGTTGTTGTTTGTCAGTCAGCCAAGTGTTCAGACTGGATTTGGCATTTTTATCCACCTACAGAATCCTTCCCAAGGACCTTCCCAAGTCAGGCTGATGTCCATGCTTTTCCATATTTGGCTCTGTTCATCATTGCTGTGCAACCCAGTGCAATCCAATGTTTTATTTCTGTGCTGCGTTCACTGCTTTGATTATCTATGATCCTAAGAAAGTGAATTTTTACACACATTCTATCTTTTCACCATCAATTTCTATTGTGATGTTTCCCTTTTTTACAGTTGTCACGAGCTTGGTCTTTTTTATGTTCAGAAAGAGATCAACATTCTCACTTACTTCTGTCATTTTCTTGATCAAATGTTCCAAGCCTTTTTTTTTTGGTTTGTTTGTTTCTGAAAGGAGAGTTGCATTATCAGCATATCGAAGATTGTCAATGTTTCTTCCATCAATCTTCACCCCAATTTTTGATTCTTCAAGATCTAGCTTCCTGTTGTGGTTCACTGGCAACCAGTGCAGACGGCAGTGGAATCGGACAGTGGGGAAGGACAGGGACCAATCCAGGAGTCTGGGGAGGTTTCAGGTGAGGGTCCTGCATCTGATACAGAGATGAGGCCAGGACCATCTGAGAGTTATGTGCTGACTCCGGAGCCTGCAGAATCTGGCATTAGCGAGGCAGAGGAACAGGAGAGCCTGTTCCCCATCCGCGTGTGCGCAGAGCTGCCAGAAGGCAAGAGCAACTAAGACAAAAGGAACAACTTGGGAGTAAGACTTGGAGGTGATTGCCCCGTCCTAAGGTATAAAGGAAGTGCAAAGGTAGGAAAACCTTTGCAGGAAGTAACATCGTTGGCTCTGATTGGTTTGGACTCTGAAAGCTCTGTGATGAATTTGCTCTCTGTTTGGGTTTGGAAAGACTAATTGGGACTTTAAGTCGCTGGCCGCACTTCAAGTAAGATAAAGTGTGTTTTTATCAGTTGTCTTTCAAAGAACTTTGGCAGACATCCCTGGGACTAATTATAACTGGTTAAGACTTATTCTAGGCTGTGAATGACAATAATTCACAGCCATTGAACTAAAATAAAAGTGTTTTGGATTTTATGTGTGTTTGTTGGTGTGTCAGGAAGCCTTGGTCAAAACACTTCCTCATGATCATGACAGCATACAGGTTGAATAAAAAAGGGGGAAAGAAGGCAACCTTGTCTCATTCCTTTATCTGTCTTGAATGAATTGATGTTTCCATATACTGTTCGCACAATGGCTTCCTGATTTGCATACAGTGATTGCATCAACTTAACTAGATGTGCTGGTACCCCAGGTCTTGAGGTCTCTCTATAGCTTCTCATGATCAGCACAATTGAAGGTTTTCTTGTACTCATTGATCAAAAGCAATATAAAAGTACTTATTGATAATTTCAAATACAGAGATATAACATTCCATTTAACTAATCAGCAGATTAGTCCAAAAAATAAATTAAGAAACTAAGATTGCCATTTTAAAGAATATTAAAAATGTAACTTTTGATTTAAGATGTTTGACTCAACAATTTTTTCCCAAAAAATGTATTGAACATTTACTAAGGGTTGAACAACAATTTCACTTTCTTGGAAGCGTAAACTGGAACACTACTTGAGCTTAAACCATAAATGTTTTATTGAATGCCACTCAGTCATCTTTGTGAGATGGGTAGTGTTAAGCTTGCATGAAGAGTCAGATGCGAAGAGCTTCAGTGAAGAGTTTATTAGTGACTACAGCTCGAATGGACCCAACTTGGCTGGGCTACGGCTGCTACTTATAGCCATCAGCCATAGTTGCCAACCAATCAGAGTGCAGGGTTTTCCCGCACTTTTTAAACCAATCCTATTTGACATTTTACAAGAACAATTCAAACTAAACCAATGACATTCAAACCTACATACATAACACCCCTCCCCACTAGGTTCAGTCCATACCAAACCCCAACCTATCTAATGTATTCTTTTAAATAGGTGGGGCTCTTGTATGCTTGAGACCTTCGTGGTTCAGAAGTTTTAACATTCTCACCCAGTGAGAGAGGAAATGTGTCTGCTGACATTTCCCCACTGGGACTTCCTGTGAAAGAAGGCCCTGTTTGATTGTTAGAATCTGGTCTCTCCTTCCAACCCATCTCCAAACCAATGTCAGCACCCAAGTCAGGTAGTGATGTACAATCTTCCACTTCTAAGGATGGATTTTGGCATTGTGACAGGTTTTGGAATGGTTCCTGTCGTAATGGCTCATTACACATGGGGTGGATTCTTGCTTGCTGATTATCCTCCTGCTCCTCCCCTTCCCCCCTAGAATTGACATCAGGTAAGGGAACTAGAGAGGAACAAGTGCGATGTTCCTGAGAGAACCTGGATCTAAGTTGATCAATGTGCCTGCTCCAGAGGACTCCATCCTCTGTTTGCACCCTGTAAGAACGAGGGCCTGTGATTTGAGTTATCTCAGCAGGAATCCACAAAGGTTCACCCATAAGGTTCTTAGCATAAACAGAATCACCCACACTGAATGTGCGAATTTTGGAAGTGGAATCTAGTGGTGCGTTGGGTGCGTAAGTGGGATGAAGGTGGTCAAGGGAAGACCTAAGTTTCCTACCCATCAACAACTCTGCTGGGGATAAGTTATTAGATGGGTTAGGAGTGATGTGCTGAACACTAAGAAGTTTTTCAACTTTCTCAGTGATGTCCCCAGGACCCAGTTGCTGAAGCTTCTCCTTGGTAAAACGTACCATGCATTTAGCCCGGCCATTAGCCGAAGGGTGCCCAGGGGCACTAAGGGCATGTCTGATACCCTGTTGTGCTAAATAGGATTCAAAAAGGTTGGATGTAAATTGAGGGCCATTATCAGAGACAAGGACATCAGGTAACCCGTGGATTACAAAAGTTTTTGAGCTGCTTGATGACAGCATCAGTTGTGGTGGATGCCATAGGGATTACCTCTAGCCATTTGGAATATGCCTCTACTATAATAAGAATGGTGTGCCCTCTGGTAGGGCCTGCAAAATCAATGTGAATCCTAGACCATGGGCCCCTAGGACATTCCCATTCCTGTTTGGGGGTGAGAGGTGGGGCAGGCCTGACTTCCTGACAGTTGGGACAAGATGCAACCCAGTTTTCAACCATTTTGTCAATAGCTGGCCACCATACATAACTCCTGGCCAATCCCTTCATCCTTACAATACCAGGATGACCCTCATGTAACATTTCCAAAACCTCTCTTTGCAGTTTTGCAGGAATAACCACCCTGTTACCCCACAAAATACATCCTCTTAATACAGATAATTCAGTTTGCCTGGACTTAAAAAGTTGGGCCAGGTGAGGTAGATCTTGAAGAGGCCAACCTTTCTTAATCCAGCCTATAACAGGAGCCAATAAAGTGTCTTTGGCAGTCTCTCTGGCAATTTCAGCAGCATGCACTGGAAGCTTGGCAACAGTTTCTAGGAAAAGGTGTGTGTTTCAGGTTCAAAGTCCTCCTTGTGGCAAGGAAGTGGGCAACGACTCAGTGCATCAGCATATCCAATGTCCTTGCCAGGCTTGTGGATAAGTTTGTATGAATAAGCAGCAAGAAATTCAGTCCACCTCAGCATTCTTGGTGACAGGATAGTAGGTGTAGGTTTGTCTCCTGCCACAATGCCTAACAAACGTTTGTGATCTGTAACAATGGTAAATGTTCTCCCATACAGATATTCATGAAATTTCTTAACAGCTGCAACAATTGCCAATGCTTCCTCGTCCAATTGGCTGTAATTCCTCTCTGCTTTGGTCAAGGTGCGAGAGTAAAATGCAATAGGGGCTTCCCTCCAGCTGGGAAGCCTGTGGCTCAAACCCCCCACTCCAAAAGGGGATGCATCACAAGTCAGTACAACAGGTAAATTCTCAGAGAACTGTATGAGTACAGCATCAGACGTGATTAGTCTTTTAATACTGTTAAATGCTGATTGTTCCTTCCTCCCCAGACCCAAACAGACTTTTTATCAAGTAATCTGTGCAATGGTTCAGCAATGGTTGCCTTTTGAGGTAGGAACATGTGATAAAAGTTAATAAGTCCAAGGAAGGCTTGCAAATCTGTTTTGCATTTAGGTCTAGGGGCTTCTTTGATTGCTTTAACCTTGGCATCTGTAGGGTGGGTGCCATGCTTTTCAATCATGTAGCCCAGGAACTCAACCTTGTCAGTTTTAAGAGTGCATTTTTCTTCCTTGACTTTTAACCCCGCTTTCCTGAATCTGGTAAGGACTTCTCTGAGTCTTTCTTGTAACTGAGTGTCATTTTCAGCAGAGATTAACACATCATCAAAGTAAGGCACTACCCCTGGCAGTCCTTGGAGCATTCTTTCCATAAGGCTTTGAAAGATGCCTGGTGCCACGCTTACTCCAAATTGTAACCTTTTACATTTGAAGGCACCTCTATGCAGTCACAATGGATATTGGGCAAAACCTGCAGTGGCATCATCAACTGTTAGTTGTTGATATGCCTGGGCCATGATTTTCCTTAGTATTTCGCTTCAGTTGGAGTTTCAGTATTTTTCCAGTTTTGTGCAAAAGCCATCCTTGCTGCTGTAACAATGTGAATCATTAAGTAAAAAGTGTCTTTCGGATATGTCCTTTTTGTAATTCCAAGTAGAAAGAATTCTGGAGTAAAGTATATCTCCTTGTTGCACATTTCCTGTAACCATTTATGTACTTGATTCCAAAATGCCTGGGCCTTTCTGCAACACCACCATATGTGATAATAGGTTCCTTTTTCCTTGTTGCATTTCCAACAGGTAGCTGAAAGTTTATTATTAATTTTAGCTAGTCTTGTTGGTGTCATATGCCACCTATAGAATAATTTGTAAAGATTTTCCTTATAAGGAGTTGTGAGGGTTATTTTTTTATTTCTAATCCAAATATTCCGCCAATCATCCAAATTTATGTTATAGCCAAAGTCTATCATCCATAGTACCATTGTTTCTTTTACAATTTCTTCTTCTAATTTAGCCTTATAGTACCTAATAAAACCCCTTGAGCTATTAATTTGTCTAATTGTGCATCAATTTTTTTCCTTTAAAGCAAATGGGACCCTTCTGGGCTTTAAACGAATTGGGGGCACCTTGGGATCTAGGTTGAAAGTGATAGGGGTCCCCATATACTTGCCCAATCCTTCGCTGAAGACCTCTGGAAACTCAGACTTCAAGGCCTCCTCCCGTTCAGAGTTGCTCACGTGATTGATGCCAGTCACCTCGATGCCTAGTGGCTTGAACAACTCAAGTCCCAGCAAGCTTGGGCGATCCTTGTCCACGATTGTCAGGGGCAAACGTTTGGTGTGGCCTTTAAACTTCACATTGAAATCTCTTGTTCCAACTACTGGAATCTTGTTCCCTTGGTAGTCTTTAAGAGTCAGTGCTTGCTTCTGGAAATGTTTCTTCTGAATGTTGGGAAGTAGCCTGTGAGTAGTGTCCCATGACACCATAGATAAATAGGAGCCTGAGTCCACTTCCATTTGGCAAGGCCTTCTTTCAATGAATTCCTTCACATGTACTTTTCTGCTTCTCAAGGGTGAAGAATGACCAATGGTGACTGTTTGATGAGTTTCATTCTTCCCCCTTGCTTCTGAGTTGCACCCCATTTTCTCACTGAAGTTGTTGGGCTTGAAATCTTTGTCAGGAAACTTTCTTCTGTGTGGAGGAGTTCTGGATGATTTACAGACTCTTGCTAAATGACCTCTTTTTTCACAACGAAGGCAGATGGTATCAAGAAACTTGCATTCAGCGTGGGGGTGCCCCCCCCCACAACCTCTGCAATAAAAGTCTTGCCTTTTCCTTCCCAGGTCTTTCTTTTTCTTTTCCATTCTGAGTCTAAAAATTCCTTCCTCCACCTCACTACAGTCTGATTCAGAATCTATCTTCTCGCAATGAGTTGTTGTGGACTTTTCCACATCAGGATGGCTTGAGGCCTTGTTAATTTTCTTCATGGCTGCCACTGAGGACTTAGTGGCTTCTGCTGAGGAGGCCTCTTCTATGGCGTCCTTTAACATGATCTTAGGTTTTAATAATAATTTGCTCTGAAGCACCTTGTCTTTGAGGCCTAGAACAAACTGATCGCGCATGGCCTCCTCCAAGCTGTTAAACGCGCATGCATCCCCAATGTCTCTTATGCTTGCCACGAAGTCATTAACGTTTTCGCTTTCCCCTTGATCCCAACGGTAAAACTCATGTCTCTTAGTGAGGCACGATGCTTGTGGGGCGTAATGGGATCTTAAAAGCTTTTCTAAATCAGGCCATTCCATTACCTTCACATCTGCAGCTCCCACCAATGCCTTCGCCATCTTGAAGACTGCAGGACCACAGTGCATAAGAAAGACCACCCTCTTCCGCTTCTTGGAGATGTCGGTGAGGTCGTTTCCTTCCAAATACATTTGGAAGCGATCCGCATACGATTCCCAGTCTTCTGCCACCAGATCGAATGGGGCTGGGGGGGTGTTCAGCACAGCCATCTCGCTCTTCTGCTTGTCTTCCGGGTCGTTCTTCTCTTCAGGGGAATCCCACCTTCGTCTCCAGTGTTAAGTTTGCATGAAGAGTCAGACGCGAAGAGCTTCAGTGAAGAGTTTATTAGTGACTACAGCTCGAATGGACCCAACTTGGCTGGGCTACGGCTGCTACTTATAGCCATCAGCTGTAGTTGCCAGCCAATCAGAGTGCAGGGTTTTCCCGCACTTTTTAAACCAATCCTATTTGACATTTTACAAGAACAATTCAAACTAAACCAATGACATTCAAACCTACATACATAACAGGTAGCTATATAAATTTGATAAATAAATAAATTGATAATTAAATGAATGAATAATTTTTTGTATAATATGTAAAGATTAGGTTAGCAATGGAAGTTAGCAATGTGTGGGAAATTTTGGATCTATACATTGTAAACAGTCTAACTGATTTACATCTCTGAAGAGCAATCTGCCTTCTCTATGGTGATGTATACATTCTACCTATTAATTTGTTGCATATTAATACAGTGGAAAACAAGATCAGTTTCTTTCCATGTGCTATGACTTAATTGTTGTTAAAAAAATAACTTATTTTTTATGTAGGTATTGCATTTGTTATGAAGCTCTGTGTTATAGGGGGTTTTTCCCCTGAATTTTCCTTTTTTGGTTATATTTTAGTTCACTCTGATTTTTAGTTTTCTGTATATTAAAAAAATTAAAATATATATTCCTCAACAAGATGAGCACATTAATGTTCGAATTGCTGGTGAATTCCTTATCAAATGCCTATATGTGATTTGCAGCCACAGACTTAAGCTACAGCTGGAAAAGTGAAGCAGCCAACTGAATGTTTTTTCCCCGCTTTGACATATTTCTTCTATTAGAGTCTGCATGCCATTTGCAGTTCGAAATTTTCTACCAAATAATGCCTGAGGGAAAAATAGTTGATAAGCTATTGGTTGCTTGTTATTGTAACTGCATTTAAATTATGCATTATTACTTTTTTCTGTTCCTGCTGTTTTGAAACAAACCGGGGAGATGAATCTATCCTCATTGTTTTTCCTACAGGATGATAGTTTTGATCTTATCTCATGTACCTCCAGCAAGTCAAGAAACTTAGAAAATAGGGGGAAATGGACACAAAATATAGTTTACCATATTGCAGAGATCTAACGCATCAGATGAAGGTGATCATTATGTTCAAAGACTACACATGGATTAGGAAGGTAATCTAAATGATTCCTAGTCAGCACAGAATAAAATACTTTATTTTAAAATGTTTAGCATCACAAGCAATCACTGTACCTCTGAAATTTTTGCTGAATTCTAATATAATTTGGTGAATTGCAAAGTTTGGTGATCTTAATATTTTTTAAAAAAATTAATAATTTTAATTTATGAATCCATATGCACCATCTCAAATACTTCATGATTGCCTACAAGTGCCATGTTGCCAATCTCTAATGGTGCTCAAAGGTTTTCAATGATTATGTAGTAGCCTACATAAAAGAAAAAGAAATTATTGGAATAAATTAACCCTAAACCTCTAAAATGGCCTGTTGGTTTCCTCAGTTGATAGAAAACCTATTACGTGCATTCTTTTCTCAAAACTTTGCACTTGTAAATATGATTTCTTACGTCTCCTAATAAATTCAACTCTGAAAAACAGTTATATTTTACAGGATAAGCTTCCTATTTGAAGATGGGGAGAAGATATGCAAATTTCTATGTAATATAAATTTGCTTCAGACTTTTCCACATAGTGCAACTGTGTTCAAGTGAACCTAAGCAGAGCAATTGCCACAGGAAGACAATAGCAATTGAAGGAAGTAAATAAATATTTGTGAGATATCTGACTACCATGAGTGAATTTAAATCTCCAGGATCTGATCAATTAACCCAAGACTCTTGCAGCTATCATCTTGAAGAATCTTTCTATGATCTTTCAAAAATAATGGAGAATGCCTGAAGACTAGGGTAGGGCAACTGTTTTTCCTAGCTTCAAGAATAGTAAAAAGGAAGACCCAGAGATTTATAACTACTGAAAGGTCAGCTTGATATAAGCACTAGACAAAACTCTAGAAGATATTACATTGTGTCATTGAACATTTAGAAAATATTTCATGTCTTAGCAAGAGGCAGCATGAGTTTATTAGAACAAGTCATGTCAAAACAACCTCATCTCTTTTTGTATATAATGACCAATATAGTTGATCACAGGACATATAGTAGCATACTTTGGGCTTAGCAAGGCATCCTACAAAGTCTCCCATGAAATCATAGTAGTTAAATGGTGAGAATTTATTCTGCCATTAGATGGATACAAAATTAGTTGAACAATTGTATCAGTATGTGTTAATGACTGATTGTCAAGCTTGAAGAAAATGACAAATGGTTTACTGCTGAGCTGCATTCCAGGACCGATTCTGTTCAACATATTTATGTGTAGATGAGTAGTTAGAAATTATTATCAGATGTGTAGATAACATCTGTTAGGAGAATAATAAATACTTTATAGGACCACATTAGGATTCATTAGATCATGACAAGATAGAACAATGGACAGAAACAAATACAGCAGAAACAAATGCAAAATTGGCATGAATATAGGATAGGCTAACATTACATGTGCAGAAAGGCATGTAGAATAGATCTGATGTATACTAGATCACAAGCTAAATATTAGCCAAGAATGTGATGCATGTGCAAAAAAAAAACCCAACCCCAAAAATAATTGCAATCTTATCAAAGCAGGGGTGAGATTCTACCAGTTCGCACCTACTCGCTAGAACCGGTTGTTAACATTCTAAGCAGTTGTTAGACGAAATTACTGGCCTAATCCTGTAAGGAAGGCAGGAAGGAAACATTCTGGTGTTGCTTATGGAAACTGCCTCTTGGTTAACCATTATTACATTCTTGGCAGGACTAGACTTCCTGTCTCAGGATCTTCTCTGGAGTTTTTTCCCCCTCCTTTGCTGGTACTTTGCTTATGTGGAGTGACCATTCAAAGTTACAATGACTGAAAAACGTGACTTATGAACATTTTTCACACTTACGACTGTTGCAGCATCCCCACAGTCATGAGAGGCCAGGCGAGGAGATGCATGCCTCGATGTAAGTGATATTGAGTTGGCCACACCCAACCAATAATATGACCACCAAGCCATGCCCACCCAGTCACATGACCACCAAGCCATGCCCACCACCTAAGCCACGCCCACAGAACCGATGGTTAAAATTTTGAAACCCACCCCTGCATCAAAGTAAGTTGAATGTTAATGTCAAGAGAAATAATCATTTACCTCTAGTCTTCGTTGGTCAGGCCATACCTAAAATATTGCACCCAGTTCTAAATACTGAGTTTTAGGAGAGGCACTGACAAACAGGAACATGTCCAGAAGAAAACAGTTATGATAATAAGGGAAGGGAAGATTGAATGAGCTTAGCTTAAAGAAAAAAAGATGATGGGAAAACAAGATTATTCTCTTCATGAAGAATTGTCATGTTGAAAACAGATATATTTCAATATTGTTTCAGAAAAGATAGGAAAAATTGGGCAAGGTGATTTTAAAATTCAAAGAAGCAGATTCTGGCTGGAAAAAATCAAAAAAATTTCCCAGTACTAACAACGGCTTAAGAATGTAAGGCTGCTTTTGGAGGAGATAGACATTCCTTTATTTCAGGAGAAATGATGATGATGATGATGATGATGATGATGATGATGATGATGATTTTTTAAATATATATATTAATCAAGGCAATGAGCATACCTAACACTAGTATTCCCCACCAATGATGGCCATCTGTAATAGTGGATACTTACATGGGTCAACTGATTAGACTAATCAATATCCAAGGATGCATCCAATC
This sequence comes from Naja naja, assembly GCA_009733165.1. NCBI lineage: Eukaryota > Metazoa > Chordata > Lepidosauria > Squamata > Elapidae > Naja > Naja naja. The sequence goes on along the minus strand of CM019150.1, from coordinate 186,392,313 downwards.
TTTTCTATGAATAATAGGTAAATACATTCAGACATATAGTTTCTTGCCAATTCACAAATCTGAATTTATGGAAAATCATCACATTGCTTGGGGCTGTGGTGAGGGGTTGTACTCCTTTTTCTCTTTATTTCTCTGAAAAGACAGCTGTTTTAAATCCAGCACAGTTTAGGAAGTCCTAAAACAAAACTTGAAGAGGAATCAGCAAAGCATCTCCCCACAATTCTTGTAGTATCAGCATATTTCTATTAATTATGGGTCTGGATCCAACACTACATTTTCTTTGCAAATTATTTTAAGTACATATAATTAAATGTTTATAATACCATCCCCAGAACTGGTCACAATATCCTAAGTCTAATTAAGAAAGAGTAGAGTAGGAGAGTTACAGTTGCCTTACTGTACTCTGTAACTCTCCTACTCTACTCTTTCTTAATTAGACTTAGGATATTGTGACCAGTTCTGGGGATTGAAGACAATGGAAAGTAATACAAGTTTGAAAAATAATACAAGTTTGAGGGAGGGGATGCCTACAGATATATTGAACAAGCCGGAAATTAATCCCTATAGAAATAATTAAAGGAACCAGGTATTCTTAATACAGAAGAATAGATATCACAGTAGCCTTCTGATGTTCAAGAGCAGTCATATAGAGGAAGAACGGAACTAATTCTGTTGATCCAAAGGTAGGAGCAGTGCAATGGATTGAGATTATATGGAAATAGATTCCAATTAGATATTAAGAAGAATTTCCTAATAATAAGAATTGTACAGATTCATGAGGTTCTATGTTACACTTCACTGAGGTTCCCAGACAATCAGCTGGCTAGACATTTGTCTCAAATAGATCATGCATGAAACAGGGAATTGGACAACTGTTGTAGAACGTAATCAGGAGTCACAGGATGGAGGAGCTGTTTCCCAGAGGGAAAAGAGACGAACTTGGAATGTTTGGTAGACAGAGAAGAGCAAGCTCAGATCCTCAATGAGATATACTCAATGGGTATATCTATAGTTATCATAATTGCTTTAGTCTGGAAAAAAATTGTTTATTTGTTATGAACAACAATAAAGAAATTATTCAGAAGTAACTACACATCATTCTTGATTCTTGGGCCTCACCCTGACAGACCTCTGAGATAATATCAATTCTATGATTTTGTGATGATTCTTTCACCCAAATTTGTGGAATATACAATACTATATATTTTAAGAAGTGCTGAAACAGAATTATGCACATACACACAAACAATATTAAGAATTTTGTTATGATTTCTACTTTCATTAAAGCTATTTTAAGATCATTAGATGACATTTCGTGTTTATGTATACACCAAATATTAAGCTCAGGGGTATGCTCCCATAAATAAGTGTTTATGATTGAATTCTGCTTATATTGCTTCTTAAATTAATTATTGTGCATTTTCTTGTGCATTGTTCTGTGTAGAAAATAAGAGCCAAAACAAATAACTTTGACATACATACAGAAGTGAAACTGGTCTCTTTGACATTTTCTCCATGCAAGTTATACTTTGTGAATTATATAGCAATAAAAGTAAATATCAACTTATAAAAATGCAATTGTGGATATTCAGAAGGTACAATTATTAAATATATCATTATGTGTATTAAATGTGCATACACATGGTATGCATATACATGTATTATATGTACATTTAGGTATTTTTAAACCTACTATCTATATATCATTTCCCAGGATGTTGGAATATATCATAACCTCATTTCCTAAGAAGCCCTGTGAAATTATGCTTATATGAAATTTAACATTATTGTAGCATTTCTGAAACTATAGTTTAAAACAATTGGTATACATTTGGGAAAGTTGAGAACATTAAACAGCAAGTCTATTTTATTATACTATAGATGGTTTCAACTGAAAATCTTAATCATTTGATTAGGAGTTTATATATTACATATTAATCATTTATAATAGATGTTTAGATGTCATTTTATTTTGACATCTGAATATGGCTATTATCCATTCCTACTAGCATAATCAAAGAATGCAATGAAATCAGTTATCAAGAGTAAAAGGAAAGTATATAAAATAAAATAAAGCACCAACATTACAACATCACGGTTTTAGGCACACAATTTTGACAAAACTACGTTTCTATAGATACAGTAAATTCTGCATCTTTAAAGCTTATAGAATATTGTTTTTTATGAGTGATTAGAAACAAAAGCCTTTGAAATTGGCTTTTCTATGCATGTCATCCCTATATTCTGTAATAAAAATAAAATGTATAGTTAAAGAAAGGCTCCACAGTTTAATATGTTTGGACTTGCACTAGTTTTGGTGAATTCACAGCCATGTTGAGTGCCTTCATGAAGAATTGATGGCCTCTGGGAGAGGAGGGGCATCCACCCTCAACCAGAACAAGTCTCAAGAGACAGCTACTACAACTTCTAACACTTTATTATTGGTTAATTTGGGGGCTTCTTTCACTCAAATGACAACAAGAAGGATGTCACTGCACAAATCAATACCTACTGCTTGGCCATTGATGTGTCTGCAACCTTAAACAACAACAGCTGTGTCAACAATCGTCTTGAAGTTGTTCAGGATACTAATTATTGAAAAGCAGATTTCACTCTTAGCACAGGCCAAGCGGGACTGGCCTTTGCAAACAAACCTGAAGAGCTGGCAGCACCTTTTTTTCTTGCAGCCTTAGGGATTTTTGTCCTGACATAAATAGTTTCCTTGGCCAAACATGCCATACTTTAAAAAAATGCTAACAAGTAAGTCTCCATTAATGATCAGTATATGGAATTTATGGTGGAGAAAATACACACTTTTTATGATATGGGATGATTAAAACTAGATCTAGTTTGTCTTTTCTCAATCTTTTCCCTGTTTTTACTTTCTCATTTAAAAAAAGAAACAAATGATTTTAAAAATAAGCTTCCTTATGAGTCTGAAAGAAGTTGTGGCTGTTTTGAGGAATCCATTTGTTAAAGTTAATTTGACTCCTAAGGCTTCCATGGAAGACTTTAAAATTCAGATTGCTTTAAAGAATAGCAAAGAGGGGCAGTGTACTTCTGAAACATTTTCAAAGAGTGCAAATGTCTACTACGCATGCCTAGGTCTGTGTAGTATATCTATCTATAGGCTATTAAACTATAATGGTTAAAAGCACACCAGTTACCTATAAAGAACCTATGCAAATAATTAAGCATCAATACATACTTATTGTTAAACACAATGATTAAGATGGTAATCTTATACTATGTGAAATAAATATCTCATGAGCCAGATTTCTTCTCAAAGGTCAGAGAGAGAATTCAAACTGCCAGGGAATCTTATATCAGAATCCAATGTCTACTTGGAAATTCTTATGGTAGGGCTTGGTCAGGAAACGTGCTCAAAACAGAAATTAATTTCTTGATTGCAAAACCTGTTCATCTTTTTGCCATGCCCAAACCTAGAAAAAAATACATTAGTCTTTGAACTGATCTAAATTATTTCACTCCCCTGGGAGAGATTAACAAAGAAACCCTAAACAAAGAGATCCGAACAAGAGGCAGAAATACAAATGTCTTTCTGCTCACAGAATTCAATTTATATGGTGATGAGCTGAATGTATGAACTTGATCTTTTCCTGGGTTAAGGTGTTATCTTCTCATATTTTGACTTTACTGTTTAATTACTATGGAATATTGCTTTTGTCTTTGTTTAAATTAATACTTGTGGTATGATGTCCAGAGTATAACAAAAACAAGGATCACTCTAATGTTCTTCTGATGGACAACAGTTTCCTAAGAGAGCTAAAAAACAGCAGAAATCTTTAGTTTCAACTGAATTTATTCTTCACTCACAAGAGAAAGTAGCAGAAAAAGGAATGTCACTGTAAAAAACTCTATACAATGATTAATGGTTTTTTAAAAAATAACTAAATTTTTATCAATATAAACTGAAATATGATGTGGAACAGATCTCAGAAATAAACCAAAGATTAGATACTTTAAGAGATGGGTGGAATAAAAAATCTTAATGACTGATACCAATGAAATTATTTGTGATTGTTCAGGTTAACTGAATATATCCTGGGTAAGCCTGCTGTCAGGATTACTTTAGCACCTATTGGATAAAGTTATTTAGATTTGCTCAGAGTTAGAATCTGAGTGTACAGATTTATGGAGTTCCTGAGGCATGTTCTTCCCCAATTATCTGGAGAAAGCTTGGACTTGTTTAGTCTGATAAAGTTGGCAGATTCTTGGATGCTATGAATTTGTCCACCTGTGTTTTAGATTCCTGTCCATGCTGGTTCCTGGAAAATGTTGGGGTCCTTGTGGTGGTGAATGTTTCTCTGTGAGAGTGGGTGATTTCACCTGCCTTAAAATATGCAAATACTATCTTCCTATAAGAGGTCATTGCTGGACCCATTTGTTCTGGACAATTTTTTCCAGTCCACAACATTCGCTACAGCTACAGAGAATCCTGAAAAAATGATTCTTTTATTATGGAAAATTAACACTAACCTACAAACTTGGATTGATTGTAAGTATTTGTCCCCTTCTTAAGAAATGAGCCTTTAATTAGTGAACTAGAAAGACAGATCAATATTATTCTTTATGGTCAGGTATAATACTGTGCTTAAAATCTGAGCTTTATTGTATTCTATTATGTTGCTTTTGGTTATGGTGTGGTGATTTTTTTAAAGATGGCATTTTCTTTTCATAATACAAAAATGATTTAAAAATTACTATGCTATGGTAAATCTATTGTTCTTTCATAATACAAGAATGGTATTTTTTCAGTATGCTGTGGTAACACTATTGGTCTTTGTGAGTGATCAATTCCAAACTGATGGTGCAAAATTGGTTGTAACTTTCTCTTTTCTTTTGGAAAACTAAAATCTAAAAAAATTAAAAAGTATCCTTATGAAATTTTGTCTACTCTTCCTGCAGGAGTTAGAGTGCACTGGATTCCCTAGATCTTCAAATTTAGAAGATTATAGAAAACCTAGATAGAAATCAGGATCTTATGACTCTGTAATAAGTATTTTTATGCTATTCTAAGTATATAATGTCTAGAAAGCCTTACCATACACAAATATTTGGGAGTAAAATATGGAATTTAATGATAGATAGATAGATAGATAGATAGATAGATAGATAGATAGATAATAGGTAGATAGATAGATAGATGATAGATAGAGATAGATAGATAGATAGATAGATAGATAGATAGATAGATAGATAGATATAGATATAGATAGATAGAAGCAAGTTCAGTGAAGTTTATATTTCAGAGTCTAAGAGCTTGCCACATATTCTAGAACTAAAAAATATGACCAAAGGAGTTCTTACAAAAAAAAATTATACATACATACATACATACATACATATTCTCCATTTATTTTTAAATTGATGCTAGAGTTTACCCAACTGTAATACCTGTTTATGAAAACTGCACCATCAGAAGACCTGAATGAAGATGAAACTATGCTTTTGAATTGTTCTCTACAAGAACAAATCATTTAGTACTAGATGAGTTCTCACCAAAAAGGATAATAATGGAATTGAAACTTAAATATTTTGAACAGTTTATATTAAGTCAAGGGTCATTGGAGAAGATTGGATGTTTGGAAAAAACAAAGGCATTTGTAAAAGAAGACAAGCTAGTGGGAACATAGTTGGATAAGAACTCAAATAAGGAGTTACTCTGTCCTGGGAAGGTGAATTCATTGGGTCACAAAGAGTTGAAAGTGACTAAATGATTGAAAGATAAAGTACATTGGATCAGAATTAATTTTATTCTGAATAAATTATTTTGATTGTACAACCTTATATTTAGAATAGAGTCAATGAAAATATCAGGCTTTGAGTTGGTCAGACTTGAAAATAATCTGTTGATCTGAGTGATAAAATTATTGTATGTTATAAATGAATAACTACTGTAGAACTTAGCCAGTTGTTCTACCTTTTTATATGCAGTGCTGTCATTCATCATTGAGCTGATTCTGGAAATCTGACACAATACTCTGAAACACAGCCTGCATAGGCAGAACAAAAGTTAATTCTTTAGTTCTTAAGGCTACATTAAAGACTTGCATATTATAGGCAAGGGTTACATATCATTTTCATTCCAAGGAGTATTTGTGATGTTGTTGGTGTTAAAGGGGAAAAGAAGTTAAATATTTTCTAAAACTAACAAAGCATTAAAAGGTAGCTTCCTGCAGATTTCCATATCAGAATAAACACCATCTGATTCTCCAGGGGGAATTTTTATTTTTGAAGTGGTTCCATTCATATACAATAAAATGATGCCAAGAAAAACCTACAAGATCTTTAAGCAGTGATTTAGCCTCCAAGTCTGCAGAAGAAAAATAGCAGTGAACAGGAGCATTCAAAAACAGTCCTTTGAAAAAATGTGAACCCTTGCATAATATAGTAACAGGAGACTCACAGAATTAAAGTTTCCAGTTTCTGAATGGCTGTGGAACTCAAAATATGGAAACTGTTCCTGCTTGGAAAATAAGCTTGCTCTTATTTTCATTAGCTGTGCAGAAGCAAGATTAGTGTTTGGGGAGAACTAAATCTGTTCAGGCACAAGAATCATTTGTCCCTGGAGGTATTGAACTTCGATTAATACAGTTTGGTTTCTTATTTTTCATCCTAATTCTTCAGTGTGAGCTACCTGACACTAAGAGATCTACTTTATTCCTTTCCTTATTTTGTTCTGCTCTATATTTTTATCTTATCTTTTACTTGAGCATGCAAATTTTACAACCTGATTAGCCATAACTGTAACCATAAGGCAATAAGACACTGTGCCAAACATTCCTTACTGGATGATACCCAATGGAAAGAGATATGTTAATGTCCCAATCCATTGATCCATGTGAGATAGTTTGATGTGTGTGTGTGTGTATCTTTTTCTCTCTCTCTTTCTCTGTGTATGTGTACATACACACACATACACACACATATATTTATATATATATAGAGAGAGAGACTCTGTGTGTGTGTGTGTGTGTGTGTGTGTGTGTGTATACATATATACATATACACATACGCAGAGAAAGAGAGAAAGAGATGCACACACACACACACACACAGAGGGAGAGAGAGAGAGAGACACTCTGTGTGTGTGTGTGTGCGTGTGTAAAATCTCGGGCATAATAGGTCAACAATTAAAATGCTGGGCTTGTTGACTAGAAAATCAATATCCTGGGTTCAAGAGCTGAGCGCCACACAAGAGGGTGAGGTCACATCATTTCCTAGTGCAGTGATGGTGAACCTTTTTGTTGTGGTATGCCAAAAGTGCATGTGTGGGCTGGCATCCACAATGTAATGCTCTCTATCCCCCTATGTATGCACATGCAACACCCCCCCTTACCTGCATTGCACATGCATGCACCTCCCAGCTGATTTTTGGCCCGTTTGAGGTCATTTTCCCCCTCCCAGAGGCTCAAGGGAAGCTTCTGCAGCCTCAGGAGGCTAAAAAGAGGCCCATTTTGGCATTTCCGTTATTTCCGGAAGGCCCATTTTTCAGCCTCCCGAGGCTTCCTTCGAGCCTCCGGGAGGGCGAAAATGGCCTCAAATGGGCCAAAAATCAGCTGGGAAGTATGTGCATGTGCAGTGCAGGCAAGTTTGGCTGGGGGTCACATGCCCACACAAATGGCTCTGTGGCACGTGTGCCATAGGTTTGACATCATGGGCCTAGCGCCTGCCAACCTAAGAGTTTGAAACCATGCAAATGCAAATATATACCTTCCCACTTTGGTGGAAAGGTAACAGTATTCATGATGTCATGCTGGCCATATGATCACAGAAACATGCCTGGACACCACTGGCTCAGTAACCCTTGAAATGCAAATGAGCACCGACCCTATAGGTGGCAACAACCAGTGAAGTAAAATCCATCCGTCTGTCTGTCTGTCTGTCTGTCTGTCTGTCTGTCTATCTATCTATCTATCTATCTATCTATCTATCTATCTATCTATCTGTTATGTATGCAGGTTTGAATGTCATTGGTTAAATTTGAACTGTTCTTGTAAAATGTCAGAAATGATTGGTTTAAAAAGTGTGGGAAAACCCTGCACTCTGATTGGCTGGCAACTGCGGCTGCTGGCTATAAGTAGCATCCACAGACCAGCCAAGTGGGGTCTGTTATGAGCTGTAGTCACTAATAAACTCTTCACTGAAGCACTTCGCGTCTGACTCTTCATGCAAATCTAACACTGGCGACGAAGGTGGGATCCTTCCTGAAGAGAAGACGACGTGGAAAACAAGCCGAGAGAGATGGCTGCGCTGAACACCCCCCCAGCCCTGTTCGATCCGACGGCAGAAGACTGGGACTCGTATGCGGATCGTTTCCAAATGTATTTGGAGGGAAACGATCTCGCCGACATTTCCGAGAAGGGGAAGAGGGCGGTCTTTCTCACCCACTGCGGTCCGGCCGTTTTCAAGATGCCGAAGGCATTGGCAGGAGGCTGCAGACGTGAAGGTAATGGACTGGCCCGATTTAGAAAAGTTATTAAGAGCCCATTACGCGCCACAAGTATTGTGCCTCATTAAGAGACATGAATTCTACCGTCGGGATCAAGGGCAAAGTGAAAACGTTAATGACTTCGTGGCAAGGTTAAGGGACATTGGGGGTGCATGTGAATTTATCAACTTTGAAGAGGCCATGCGTGATCGATTTGTTCTAGGCCTAAAAGATAAGGTTTTGCAGAGCAAATTATTAATGAAACCTAAGATCATGCTTAAGGAGGCATAGAAGAAGCTTCTTCAGCGGAAGCTACCAAGTCCTCAGCAGCAGCCATGAAGAAAATTAACAAGGCCGCAAGCCATCCTGATGTGGAAAAATTCACAACAACCCATTGTGAGCAAATAGATTCTGATTCAGGCTGTAGCAAGGTGGAGGAAGGAATTTATAGACTCAGAATGGAGAAGAAAAGGAAAGACCTTGGAAGAAAGAGGCAAGACTTTTATTGCAGAGGTTGTGGGGGCACCCCGCACTGAATGCAAGTTTTTTGATACCATATGTCTCCGTTGTGAAAAAAGAGGTCACCTAGCAAGAGTCTGCAAATCATCCAGAACTCCACCAAGCAGAAAGAAGTTTCCTGACAAAGATTTCAAGCCCAACAACTTCAGTGAGAAAATGGGGCGCAATAAAGAAGCAAAAGGGAAGAATAAAACTCATCAAACAGTCACCATTGGTCATTCTTCACCCTTAAGAAGCAGAAAAGTACATGTGAAGGTACTAATTGAAGGAAGGCCTTGCCAAATGGAAGTGGACTCAGGCTCCTATTTATCTATGGTGTCATGGGACACTATTCACAGGCTACTTCCCAACATTCAGAAGCAAGCACTGACTCTTAAAGACTACCAAGGGAACAAGATTCCAGTAGCTGGAACAAGAGAATTCATCGTAAAGTTCAAAGGCCACACCAAACGTTTGTCCCTGACCATCGTGGACAAAGACCACCCAAGCTTGCTGGGACTTGAGTGGTTCAAGCCACTAGGCATCGAGGTGACTGGCATCAATCACGTGAGCAACACTGAATGGGAGGAGGCCCTGAAGTCTGAGTTTCCAGAGGTCTTCAGCGACGGATTGGGCAAGTATATGGGGACCCCTATCACTTTCAACCTAGATCCCAAGGTGCCCCCAATTCGCTTAAAGCCCAGAAGGGTCCCATTTGCCTTAAAGGAAAAAATGATGCACAATTAGATAAACTAATAGCTCAAGGAGTTTTAGAGCCCACTGACCACTCCAGATGGGAGACACCCATAGTCACACCAGTCAAGACTGATGGGTCAGTGAGAATCTGTGGGGACTATAAGGGAACATTGAACCATGCACTTCAACAGAGCATATCCAGTTCCAGTGGTGCATCATTTATTACATTCACTTGGCAGGGGTACAGTCTTTGCCAAATTGGATCTGGCCCAGGCATATCAACAACTAACAGTTGATGATGCCACTGCAGAGGCCCAAACCATTGTGACACATAGAGGTGCCTTCAAATGTAAAAGGTTACAGTTTGGAGTAAGCGTGGCACCAGGCATTTTCCAAAGCCTTATGGAAAGGATGCTCCAAGGACTGCCAGGGGTAGTGCCTTACTTTGATGATGTGTTAATCTCTGCTGAAAATGACACTCAATTACAAGAGAGACTCAGAGAAGTCCTTACCAGATTCAAGAAAGTGGGGTTAAAAGTCAAGGAAGAAAAATGCACTCTTAGAACTGACAAGGTTGAGTTCTTGGGCTATATGATTGACAAGCATGGCATCCACCCTACAGATGCCAAGGTTCAAGCAATCAAAGAAGCCCCTAGACCAAAATGCAAAACAGATTTGCAAGCCTTCCTTGGACTTATTAACTTTTACCACATGTTCCTACCTCAGAAGGCAACCATTGCAGAACCATTACACAGATTGCTTGACAAAAAGTCTGTTTGGGTCTGGGGCAGGAAAGAACAATCAGCATTTAACAGTATTAAAAGACTAATCACGTCTGATGCTGTACTCATACAGTTCTCTGAGAATTTACCTGTTGTACTGACTTGTGATGCATCCCCTTTGGAGTGGGGGGGGTTGAGCCACAGGCTTCCCAGCGGGAGGAAAGCCCCTATTGCATTTTACTCTCGCACCTTGACCAAAGCAGAGAGGAATTACAGCCAATTGGACAAGGAAGCATTGGCAATTGTTGCAGCTATCAAGAAATTTCATGAGTATTTATATGGGAGAACATTTACCATTGTCACAGATCACAAACCTTTGTTAGGCATTGTGGCAGGAGACAAACCTACACCCATTATCCTGTCACCAAGAATGCTGAGGTGGACTGAATTTCTTGCTGCTTATTCATACAACCTTATCCACAAGCCTGGCAAGGACATTGGACATGCTGATGCCATTAAAACTTCTGAACCATGAAGGTCTCAACGTACACGCAAGAGCCCCACCTATTTAAAAGAATACATTAGATAGGTTGGGGTTTGAGTATGGACTGAACCTAGTGGGGAGGGGTGTTATGTATGCAGGTTTGAATGTCATTGGTTAAGTTTGAACTGTTCTTGTAAAATGTCAGAAATGATTGGTTTAAAAAGTGCGGGAAAACCCTGCACTCTGATTGGCTGGCAACTGCGGCTGCTGGCTATAAGTAGCATCCACAGACCAGCCAAGTGGGGTCTGTTATGAGCTGTAGTCACTAATAAACTCTTCACTGAAGCACTTTGCGTCTGACTCTTCATGCAAATCTAACACTATCTATCTATCTATCATCTGTCTATATGCTACTCCTGAATAAAACTTCACATTATACTCAGTCATCTTTAGGGTTGCAAAATTAAAATTTATACAAAGCTTAATTAACCAAGGCTCCTTTGAGTCAGATTTGATTCTTTGTGTCTTTGTTCAGACTGCTTTATATCAGCATGGAAGTGGTTTGCTTTTTCCTTTTTGGGGTATGTTATTCAATTTACTTTTCATGGTATTTTTAGTGGGTAGATCCTATGCAAGTATTAATCATATCTGGTCTTAGTTAGCTTCTGAATACATGAATACACAAGATAAAGTGACTATTGATAGAATGCTAGATTATGAATCCTTCGGTAGGTTGGCTTTCAATATGCTACTAACCAAAAGCTGAGACCAATGGCCTCTGATCAAGTTTAGAATGTCCAAAATTCTGTTAAGGTAGTCTTACAATAAGTAGAAAGTTAGTTGGATAAACTTTGGACTGTGACCCGATTGGGCCATGTGATGATCTGATGGGGCAAAAGGAGGAAAAATATAACTTTTTACTAGGGGGAAACCTAAGAGATTGTAGATTTGGGTTTCCCCAGATGTGCCAATATGACATGCCTAATAAATCTGTGCTTTGAGGAAGATGCCTGCCTCAGAGTTTTGATTCTGTTGAGGGTATTACTTGGAACACTGGCAACAATAATCTCACTGCAGTTATCATGTACAAAAAGAAAATTCTGCAACTTTTTTCCTACTCTTTCATTAATCTTAAAAGTAAAAGATAGATAGATAGATAGATAGATAGATAGATAGATAGATAGATAGATAGAAAAATAGATAGAACAGAACAGAACAGAACAGAATACTTTATTGGCCAAGTGTGATTGGACACACAAGGAATTTGTCTTGGTGTAAATACTCTCAGTATACATAAAAGAAAAGATACATTCATTAAGAATCAAGAATCATAACGTACAACACTTAATGATAGTCACAGTCATCATAGATAGATAGATAGATAGATAGATAGATAGATAGATAGATAGATAGATAGATAGATAGATAGATTTGGATCCATTTTAAGCTTTTTACATGTCTACCAAGTATGATAAAATGACCCCCTTCCTCTTGTTCACATTTCTGGTATAAATTTGATGTGTTTATACATTATAGACAGTTTCACTTGTGACATATACCAACAGTACATCATTTTATAAAAATTCTCTTTAAGATAATTTTCAATCCTTTCAGCCATGTATATGGTATAATCCATGCCATCTGTCTATTAAAATAAAAAAATAGTCTACTTTATCATATAGTCTTTCAGATGTTCTTATTCCATTTCAAATTTCATTAAACGTTCATACATTTTAACAATTACATGGTAATTATTTGTACAGAAGCCTACTTTGAACTGTCTTACAATGTTTGAAACTATGCATCCTTTGTCAACTTAAACCTTTCTAACAACTGTAAATAAGAAAACCACTGACAACCATATCTCTCTGCCACCATTTCTTCTCTTCATTTTATTTTACTATCCCCTTGACAAAATTCTAGTATCAAATGATAAGTCAGCTATTTGTGTTTGCCTATTATTTCTCATCTATAAAATGCTTCTTATACTGAGAATCACAATGGCATAACCTGGGTTTGCATCTAATCCATAGGGGGACATGGTGGCTCAGTGGTTAGAGGTGCTGAGCTTGTCAGTTGGAAAGCTGACAGCCCAGTTGGTGATCTGAGCTCTATGTGAAAGGGTAAGCTTCCATTATTTGCCCTAGCCCCTGCCAACCTAGCAGTTCAAAAGTATGAAAATATGAGTAGATAAATAGGTACTACTTTCATGGGAAGGTAACTGTGTTCTATGTGCCTAAGTGTGCAGTCATGCTAGCCACATGACCATGGAAGCATCTTTGGGCAAGGCTGACTCCCTCAGCTAAAACAGGGATGAGCACCATATTCTAGAGTTCAACACAACTAGACAGGGGAAACTTCTACATTTATCTTTTAATGATTTTAACATTGATATTAACCTTGACTTTATCATACATTATTTAAAATCAAGTAAAGACAATTGTCTTCTTACATTTATATCTTGTAACATATAATATATAGTTTGTTTTTTTCTCCTGCCACACAAATTTAGATATATCCTTTTGCCACTGATTAAAACGGGGTGTCAGTTGTCAAAACATGAATTCTCTGAAACAAAAACATCATTCTACGCAAAACATTCTTTTTATGATAGAAATTTCCTCAGCAACGACAGTTGTAATTTTTCTCATCTTAACTTTTTTTAACTTCATTCCATGTCTTAACAGTTATTTTGAAATAACATACAATACATATTTGTCATAGTGATACCCAGATATTTTACCTTCTTCTCAATTTTAAAACCTTTTTTATTCATCAATTTTATTTGAGTTTCTATTTTCATATTTTTGCTAACATGTTTATAACATCTTCTGTTTACTACAAGAATCAAATTCTTTTAATTTGTCCATTAATATTTCAATTATCTTTAAGGCTCTTCCAGAACCAATACCAAGTCATCTGTCAGAAACCCTTAACTTATAAGACTCTCACAATTCTTTCATCTTGTCTTGTATCTCTATTCAGCATTTCAAGAACAAAAATAAATAAGATTCACAGAATTTTGTTAGATCTTTATTAACAATTATTTGTGCTTTCTGTAACATGTAAATTGATTTCGCCCATTTTATAAAGTTCTCTCCAAAATTCACATGTTCTAAAATCTTAAACAAGGAAGCCCAGTTCAAATTGTTAAAGGCCTTTTCTGCATCTAAAAAAACAATGTTGCTTATTTTTCATTACATTGCTCCAAATCTTCCAAGTATCCAAAGCATTTCTAATATTGTCCTTTACCTATCTTTTAGTAAAAAGCCACATTGATCCTCATTAATAAATTCTTGCAAAATTATTTTCAATCTATCAGCTAGAATTGTTGTGAACAACTTATAGTTGTTATTCAATAATGATACTAGCTTATAGTTTCTTATTAGTTAAATTTTGTCTTTAGGTATTAATGCTATATTGATCTCTTTCCAATTTTATGGCATCTTTTCTCGCTGTAGGCGAGAGTTAATTTTGTTTTGTAAATGTTGTAAAAGTTTCTCAAAACATTTACAATAAGAACCCGCTAATCATTTGGTCTAACCTTTCCTAATTTAATATTTTTGTAATTTTTAAAACTTCTCTAATCATTATAGGTTCATTCACCATCTATCTATGTTTCTCTGTAAATCTTTAATAAATTTTGTTTAGATATTCATCTATTTTCTCTAGAGAGATGTCACTTCCTTTATACAAATTGGAATATTAACAACATGCTTTTTATATGGTCACAATGTCTATTAGTACTGTAGCTCCCTCTTATAATTTCAATATCATTTTATTTTATTTTCTCTTAATTTATATACTAGTCACTTCCCTGGTTTATTTCCAAATTCCAAATTCTTTTGCTTTACATACATTTTTTGCTTTAATTTTTATCACTGTTTCTCCTACCCTTAATTTGTTGAAAAATACTTATTATATCTGGAAATTTCTTTTTTCCTAAACATACTATGCAGTCTTCTGAGGACTGTCATTTAGCTTTATACGATAAATCAAAAATAGAAAGGTTGCCCCTGTCCAAAAATATTTAATGTAAACTACCATCACATAACATTTCTAGAGGTCTATATAGGTGCTGCTCTCTAAATATCCTTTTAACCCCCTGAAAAATTAGAGTGAACATAAAATCTTGGACTCAAATAAACTTTGATTGTTCTTTAGCTATTATTCTTAAACGTGCTGTTGGTAGATGTCAGTTAAGTAATATATTGGTAAAGACATTTCTGTGTTATCTGCCTATTATTTGTCTTTTCCAAGATTTTATAATAGATGTATGTGATTTTGTGTGGTAATATTCATACACATACATTTATTAATTGCTACAAATATCATATACACACACACAAACATAAATTGTCACCTTCCAATGGTTGCAAACAGACAACTTTATTTGTTCATTCCTGAATTCCAGCCTGCTTGGCTACAGAATTACAGTTGCACATTGATGACATTGGAAGCTGTTTTGGAATGCAACTTTTATCCACATCTTTAAGATCATCAATGAACCCTCAATTCATTGATAAAATGGAAAGTAATGACGCTTATTCAGAAAAAAAATACTGAGATCGGCAATTTGGAATTTCCTTATCAGACTGCTGCATGATGTGGCTATCCTGTCGTATGACTTTGCCATCAGTTCAATTATCTAGTGATGAGGGCCACCCTTTCTCTTCTGCCACTATTCTGAATCAACCACCCTGACACTGACATATAGGTAAAGCCAAAGGCCTCTGGTCACAGCTTTATTTTGAACCAGATTAAAACAAAAGTCATTAATTCAAACTGATTAACCTTGTTACTTGTCTAGGCTGACCCCCTGCTTTTACTTTTGAAGATTTAAATGGGCCACAAGCACAGTAGCACTTGTCTCAACCTGAAGACATTGTCTTCCATCTCTGCCAAGCAATAAAACATCGTACCTATGTGCAACAAGAGAAACAAATGCAACACTCTGCTGTGTCCACTTGTTTTAGCATACATCACATCACAATTTATTGACTGGTTTTATTCTTTTTTAATAACAAAACACAACAACTTATAACACAGGAACAAAATGTAAAATAAAATCTAGCCATCTCAACAAATATGGTCATTTAACATTCCAGAACACTAGAATACCTTCTCTCACACACAGACTTATTAACTCAGTGAATAGCTGGGTTTCATTTTTTTTTAATTACATTTATATGCCGCCCTTCTCTGAAGACTCAGGGGCTTACAATTTTGGGATACAACCCAGTGTGCTCAGCAATAGCCTTCATTCCATTGTATATGCCTGCTTATTACTAAGCGGCATTTTTACAAAGTCAGCTTATTGCCCCCAACAATCTTGGGTCCTCAATTTACCTACCCCGAGAGGATGGAAGGCTGAGTCAACCTTGAGCCTGGTGGGATTTGAGCCTACAGTAATTGTAGGCAGCTGGAACTTAAATGCAGGCATTTAACAGCCTGAGCCACCAAGGCCCTTTTGTCCATGAGACAATTACATTTGCACCACTGCTATCTTGCAGCCAGGCCTCTGGATGTAAACCAAATAAAAATAAAGTTTTTGTTTTTTCACCTTAAACTGGCTTCCTTTTTTATATTCAAACCAGTGGTCAGAAGTTATTGCTGTTATCCTGTAAAAGAATAAATTTAAGTGTTCCAAATGGTATTTATATAGGATTTGCTCTATATAAACTATTGTATCCATCAACATAGGTGTGATCCAGTTATGTATCTGAAAAAGAAATCTCCTGACTGATCATAATACTACAAAACGTGAAAAGGTAATAAAATGTTAATGAAAATCAAAATATTTGCTGACGAAGGCTCTTTTGAAAAGGAAGGGGACAAAGGGAATGAACAAAAATTAAAAAGGAAAGGAATCAAAAGAGTTAGTCATCCAACACGAGTGTATAATTATGTTTCTCAAGTCAAGCCAATCAGCAGCACCAATAGCCTGAGCTAGATTATGGTGATAGGTTTGGCCATCCCTTCTATGATCTCAGTACTACTACAATACAGGTGATTACTGAGAGAAGTATTTGATGCTGGAGTCCTTGGTGCTGTCTGAGCTTGGTGGTTTGCTTGCGGATATTTCATTATCTGACTAGATAATATCAACTGTTCTACTATGTGTGTTGGGGGGTTGCTCCCTGTTTATATGCAATAATTTGCCCTGTCAATGTTGGTGGAGGGGTCATTAGTTGCTGGTTGGTTTTCTCCTTGATGATTCCTTAATTAGCATATTGATTTCTGCTTGATTGTTTTTCTGGTATTAATCCCTGTTTATCTAGATGTTATCTGCTGTTTTGTTCAGGTAGCTCATGTTAGCTAGTTGGGTAATGAAAACTTTGCAAACAAATAACTAATCTCAGAGAACATCAAGGACTCCAAATTTCAACCTTGAACTATATTGCATGCATGTATTGTATGGATGTATTTGGTTACAATACTTTACTGAGTGTTCTCTGTTCAAAATCTCTGGTGCTCTTCTTTGGAATTCTTTCACAAAATCTCCCTTAGGAAATCTGTAAGATAAAAAAAAAGTGCTTCAGGCATTCTGCACAGATTATCCAGTTATATAAAATAAACACAATCAGATTATGCTGTACATGCATTCATTTAACCCCGGTAAAGCTATATATTGATCCATACCATTGGAGGACACATCATGTCAGCATCCCAGACAAGTTTCACTTCCCAATAATGTTACTAAAAAGATCAGAATGTCTGCAGAATAAATATATTTGCACACATAGCTCTATACACATTGACTTCCACACATACAAGGATAATGCAGGGTTTGCATGGAAGCCAATATCCATGTTTCTATAAACATGTCTTGACCTGAAGACATATATGTCAAACAGATGAATGTTTTCAGTAAGTCACTATCATTCCAGTAGTGGTGATAAGGAAAATGATTTTCTGGAGTATATGATATGATTAACTCTCCAGATATCATAATATCTAAATGGGGCTGAGATTAAATAGGAGACTAGTACTGAATACAAATTGATGATGAATATGAAAGATCTAGAAAGCTTTTCAGAATCATTTCAATGAATGTACATTCCACACATCTCATCAGAATACCCTTGATTAAATATATATGGGTGCTTGACAAATTCCCTTTTATATGTTTCTCTCCAGGGGTGGGATTCAAATTTCTTAACAACTGGTTCTGTGGTTGTGGCTTAATTTGTGGGTGTGGTTTGGTGGTCATATGACTGGCTGGGCATGACCAACTCAATGTCATCACATCAAGGGGTGCCTTGCCTGGCCCTTACCCTCCCAGCTATTCCTTGTCACACCCAGCCTCAACTTATCTATAGTTCTGTAAAAATGTTGTTCAACTTTTTTTGACTTTGTGCTATAGATATACTTACATGGACCACCGAAAGGAGGAAATGGCTCACATGCTTTGCCCAAGAGGGTTATAAGCAACAGGCTTTTAAGGGATCCAGAAAGAAGGGGGGGGCAATGTATTTTCCAAAGAAGCAGAAGGCAAAACAAGAAGCAATGGATGGAAACTGAACAAAGACAGAAGCAACCTAAAACTAAGAAGAAACTTCCTGACCATGAGTGTTAAGTTTGCAAGAAGAGTCAGACGCGGAGTGCTTCAGTGAAGAGTTTATTAGTGACTACAGCTCATAACAGACCCGATTTGGCTGGGCTGTGGCTGCTACTTATAGCCAGCAGCCACAGTTGCCAGCCAATCAGAGTGCAGGGTTTTCCCGCACTTTTTAAACCAATCATATTTGACATTTTACAAGAACAATTCAAACTAAACCAATGACATTCAAACCTACATACATAACACCCTCCCCACTAGGTTCAGTCCATACCAAACCCCAACCTATCTAATGTATTCTTTTAAATAGGTGGGGCTCTTACGTGTACGTTGAGACCTTCGTGGTTCAGAAGTTTTAGTGTTCTCACCCAGTGAGAGAGGAAATGTGTCTGTTGACATTTCCCTATTTGGGCTTCCAGTGATAGAAGACCCTGTTTGAGTGTTACAATCTGGTCTCTCCTCCCAACCCATCTCCAAACCAATGTCAGCACCCAAGTCAGGTAGTGATGTGCAATCTTCTACTTCTAAGGATGGATTTTGGCATTGTGACAGGTTTTGCGATGGTTCCTGTCGTAATGGCTCGTTACACATGGGGTTGATTCTTGTTTGCTGATTATCCTCCTGCTCCTCCCTTCCCCTAGAAAAACATCAGGTGAGGGAATTAGAGAGGAACAATTGCGATGTTCCTGAGGTAATCTGGATCTAAGCTGATCAATATGCCTGCTCCAGAGGACTCCATCCTCTGTTTGTACCCTGTAAGAACGAGGGCCTGTGATGTGAGTTATTTCAGCAGGAATCCATAAGGGTTCACCCATAAGGTTCTTAGCATAAACAGAATCACCCAGACTGAATGTGCGAACTTTGGAAGTGGAATCTAGTGGTGCGTTGGGTGCATAAGTGGGATGAAGGTGGTCAAGGGAAGACCTAAGTTTCCTACCCATCAACAACTCTGCTGGGGATAAGTTATTAGATGGGTTAGGAGTGATGTGCTGAACACTAAGAAGTTTTTCAACTTTCTCAGTGATGTCCCCAGGACCCAGTGGCTGAAGCTTTTCCTTGGTAAAACGTACCATTCGTTCAGCCCGGCCATTAGCCAAAGGGTGCCCAGGGGCAGTGAGGGCATGTCTGATACCCTGTTGTGCTAAATAGGATTCAAAAGGGTTGGATGTAAATGAGGGCCATTGTCAAAGACAAGAACATTAGGTAACCTGTGGGTTACAAAAAGCTTTTTGAGCTGCTTGATGACAGCATCAGTTGTGGTGGATGCCATAGGGATTACCTCTAGCCATTTGGAATATGCATCTACTATAATAAGGAAGGTGTGCCCTCTGGTAGGGCCAGCGAAATCAATGTGAATCCTAGACCATGGGCCCCTAGGACATTCCCATTCCTGTTGGGGGGGTGAGAGGTGGGGCAGGCCTGACTTCCTGACAGTTGGGACAAGATGCAACCAGTTTTCAACCATTTTGTCAATACCTGGCCACCATACATAACTCCTGGCCAATCCCTTCATTCTTACAATACCAGGATGACCCTCATGTAACATTTCCAAAACCTCTCTTTTGCAGTTTTGCAGGAATAACCACCCTGTTACCCCACAAAATACATCCTCTTAATACAGATAATTCAGTTAGCCTGGACTTAAAAGGTTGGGCCAGGTGAGGTAGATCTTGAGGAGGCCAACCTTTCTTAATC
The DNA here is from genome assembly GCA_009733165.1 of Naja naja. Classification (NCBI taxonomy): domain Eukaryota; kingdom Metazoa; phylum Chordata; class Lepidosauria; order Squamata; family Elapidae; genus Naja; species Naja naja. The sequence continues at coordinate 186,372,202 of CM019150.1, read as the reverse complement.
CAGCCTATAATAGGAGCCAATAAAGTGTCTTTGGCAGTCTCTCTGGCAATTTCAGCAGCGTGTACTGGAAGCTTGGCAACAGTTTCTAGGAAAAAGGAGTGTGCCTCAAGGCACAGACTCAAGACATCAGCATGTCCAATGTCCTTGCCAGGCTTGTGGATAAGGTTCTATGAATAAGCAGCAAGAAATTCAGTCCACCTCAGCATTCTTGGTGACAGGATGATGGGTGTAGGTTTGTCTCCTGCCACAATGCCTAACAAAGGTTTGTGATCTGTGACAATGGTAAATGTTCTCCCATAAAGATATTCATGGAATTTCTTGACAGCTGCAACAATTGCCAATGTTTCCTTGTCCAATTGGCTGTATTTCCTCTCTGCTTTGGTCAACCCCCCCCCACTCCAAAAGGCATCACAAGTCAGTAGAACAGGTAAATTCTCAGAGAACTGTATGAGTACAGCATCAGACATGATTAGTCTTTTAATACTGTTAAATGCTGATTGTTCCTTCCTCCCCCAGACCCAAACAGACTTTTTGTCAAGTAATCTGTGTAATGGTTCTGCAATGGTTGCGTTCTGAGGTAGGAACATGATAAAAATTAATGAGTCCAAGCAAGGCTTGCAAATCTGTTTTGCATTTGGTCTAGGGGCTTCTTTGATTGCTTGGACCTTGGCATCTGTAGGGTGGATGCCATGCTTGTCAATCATATAGCCCAGGAACTCAACCTTGTCAGTTTTAAGAGTGCATTTTTCTTCCTTGACTTTTAACCCGCTTTCTTGAATCTGGTAAGGACTTCTCTGAGTCACTCTTGTAACTGAGTGTCATTTTCAGCAGAGATTAACACATCATCAAAGTAAGGCACTACCCTGGCAGTCCTTGGAGCATTCTTTCCATAAGGCTTTGGAAAATGCCTGGTGCACGCTACTCCAAACTGTAACCTTTTACATTTGAAGGCACCTCTATGTGTCACAATGGTTTGGGCCCCTGCAGTGGCATCATCAACTGTTAGTTGTTGATATGCCTGGGCCAGATCCAATTTGGCAAAGACTGTATCCCTGCCAAGTGAATGTAATAAGTGATGCACCACTGGAACTGGATATGCACTCTGCTGCAGCGCATGGTTCAGTGTCCCATTTTAGTCCCCACAGATTCTTACTGACCCATCAGTCTTGACTGGTGTGACTATGGGTGTCTCCCATCAACTGTCTGGATATGCTGGGCCAGATCCACTTGGACTGTACCCTGCCATGTAATAAGTGATGCACCACTGGAACTGGATATGCACTCTGCTGCAGCGATGGTTCAGTGTCCCATTTTAGTCCCCACAGATTCTACTGACCCATCAGTCTTGAAAGTGGTCAGTGGGCTCTAAAACTCCTGAGCTATTAGTTTATCTAATTGTGCATCAATTTTTTTCCTTTAAGGCAAATGGGACCCTTCTGGGCTTTAAACGAATGGGGGCACCTTGGGATCTAGGTTGAAAGTGATAGGGGTCCCCATATACTTGGCCAATCCTTCGCTGAAGACCTCTGGAAACTCAGACTTCAAGGCCTCCTCCCATTCAGTGTTGCTCACGTGATTGATGCCAGTCACCTCGATGCCTAGTGAATTGAACCACTCAAGTCCCAGCAAGCTTGGGCGTCTTTGTCCACGATGGTCAGGGGCAAACATTTGGTGTGGCCTTTGAACTTCACGTTGAATTCTCTTGTTCCAACTACTGGAATCTTGTTCCCTTGGTAGTCTTTAAGAGTCAGTGCTTGCTTCTGGAAATGCTTCTTCTGAATGTTGGGAAGTAGTGAATAGTGTCCCATGACACCATAGATAAATAGGAGCCTGAGTCCACTTCCATTTGGCAAGGCCTTCCTTCAATAAGTACCTTCACATGTACTTTTCTGCTTCTTAAGGGTGAAGAATGACCAAAAGTGACTGTTTGATGAGTTTCATTCTTCCCATTTGCTTCTTTATTGCGCCCCATTTTCTCACTGAAGTTGTTATGCTTGAATTCTTTATCAGGAAACTTCTTTCTGCTTGGTGGAGTTCTGGATGATTTGCAGACCCTTGCTAGGTGACCTCTTTTTTCACAACGAGGCAGATGGTATCAAAAACTTGCATTCAGTGTGGGGTGCCCTTCCCCACAACCTCTAAAATAAAAGTCTTGCCTTTTTCTTCCAATTTCTTTCCTTTTCTTCTCCATTCTGGGTCTATAAATTCCTTCCTCCACCTCACTACAGCCTGAATCAGAATCTATTTGCTCGCAATGGGTTGTTGTGGATTTTTCCACATCAGGATGGCTTGGCCTTGTTAATTTTCTTCATGGCTGCTGCTGAGGATTTGGTAGCTTCCGCTGAAGAAGCTTCTTCTATGGCCTCCTTAAGCATGATCTTAGGTTTCATTAATAATTTGCTCTGCAAAACCTTATCTTTTAGGCCTAGAACAAATCGATCACGCATGGCCTCTTCAAAGTTGATAAACTCACATGCACCCCCAATGTCCCTTAAACTTGCCACGAAGTCATTAACGTTTTCGCTTTCCCCTTGATCCCGACGGTAGAATTCGTGTCTCTTAATGAGGCACGATACTTGTGGCGCATAATGGGCTCTTAATAACTTTTCTAAGTCGGGCCAGTCCATTACCTTCACGTCTGCAGCTCCCGCCAATGCCTTCACCATCTTGAAAATGGCCGGACCGCAGTGGGTGAGAAAGACCGCCCTCTTCCGCTTGTCGGAAATGTCGGCGAGATAGTTTCCCTCCAAATACATTTGGAAACGATCTGCATACGAGTCCCAGTCTTCTGCCGTCGGATCGTACAGGGCTGGGGGGATGTTCAGCGCAGCCATCTCTCTCGGCTTGTTCTCCGCATTGTCTTCTCTTCAGGAAGGATCCCATCCTCGTCGCCAGTGTTAAGTTTGCATGAAGAGTCAGACATGGAGTGCTTCAGTGAAGAGTTTATTAGTGACTACAGCTCATAACAGACCCAATTTGGCTGGGCTGCAGCTGCTACTTATAGCCAGCAGCCACAGTTGCCAGCCAATCAGAGTGCAGGGTTTTCCCGCACTTTTTAAACCAATCATATTTGACATTTTACAAGAACAATTCAAACTAAACCAATAACATTCAAACCTACATACATAACATCGAGAATAATTAACCAGTGGATCTGCTTGTCTCTAGAAGTTCGGGGTGCTCCAACATTGAAGGTTTTTAAGAAAAGACTGGACAGCCATTTCTCTGAAATGGTATAGGGTTCCCCCCAAGGTCCCTTCTAAGTGTTATTCTGACACCTTTCCAAGGACCTCCACTCAGATCCAAAATGTAGCTGTGATAATTGATCAGAGTTACTCTGTTTTTATATGCAGCAGCTTTAGCATTTAGGACAGAGGTCTTCAAACTTGGCAATTTTAAGACTTGTGGACTTCAACTCAGCCAGGCTGAGGAATTCTGGGAGTTGAAGTCCACAAGTCTTAAAGTTGCCAAGTTTGGGGACTCCTGGTTTAGGATCAGAGCTAAGTTAGTTACTTTTCTATTAATACATAATCCTTAAAAGGACTCTCCTGCATGGTCTAATTCAGAGGTCCCCAACCTTTCTGGCACCAGGGACTGGTTTCATGGAAGACAATTTTACCATGGACCTCTGTGTGTGTGTGTGTGTGTGTGTGTGAGAGAGAAGTATACACTTCGGGAAAGAAGCACAAACAGAAGTGGTAAATTAAATAGTGGGTGGGCCATGCATGGAGTAAAATAAGTGTGGGATTGTTACTTAAAGCCTGCCACCAGATGATTTTGCTCCAGTCCAGGGGAACATTATAATAAACACATAGTGAAGACTTCAGTAGGAAGGGCTATATTTTGCTCCTGGAGAAAATCAGAATAAAGAACAGGAAAAGCCTTCACAGGAAGAGGCTTTTTTGTTCTGCTCTGGAAGAAAATTAGAAGACACAGAGAAATCTTCACTGGAAGAGGCGCTCTGCTTTTGCTACAGAGGAAACCCCCAATCAAAGACAGGGGAAAGCAGAAAGAGGGTAAATGACCACCACCTGCACTTTTCAATGATTCAGCACAGTGATTCTCTTACAGATTAGACCTGTGACTTTCTTCTAAGAAAGTGGGAAGAAAGGGGGGAGAAGAGACAATTCTTACTCACCCTTCCAGCAAAACAAAAGAAGAAGAGCAGGAGGGAAGAGAGAGAGAGAGAGAGAGAGAGAGAGAGAGAGAGAGAGAGAGAGAGAGAGAGAGAGAGAGAGAGAGAGAGAGAGACTCGGTCAGCAGTCTTGGTGCAAACAAGAGAGGGATTCCCTTGGAGACCCAGCACTTAAAGTGACATTACCCCACATGCACATGCCTTGTTTCCCTCCAATAAGGCTTTGGGAATGCACTTGGTTGCAAGTTGGGCTGCTGCGTGTTTGTCTTGCAAACTTGGAGAGGTGCAGGAAGGGAATGCAAAGCAATGCGAGAAAAGTGGGGAAGAAGCAGAGGAAGGAAGAAGAGGTAGCAGGAGAAACAGGAAGCAGGAGGAGGAAGACGAGGAGAAACAATGCGGGGGGGAAGGGGTGGGGGGCACACACACACACACACACCCCATGTCCACCCCGCCCTGTTTTTGGCTTTGCAAGCCTCCCTACACTTACCTGGGAGCCAGAACCAGGTGCGTGGTGACTTCTGGGAGGGGCGGGGTGGGGTGGGTGGGGCCAGCTGGGATTCAGAACTACCGATTCACTGAACTGGATGTACAATTAACATCCGGTTCTCCCGAACCGGCCCGAACCGGTAGAATCCCACCCCTGTTTCTCCCAAAACATTTACTTGGCAAATGGTAATGGCCTCTTTAGAGTAAATTCTATGTATCAGCCATACAGATAGTCCTTTATTTACAGCCATTCATTTAGTGACCTTTCAAAGTTACAACATTGGAAAAAGTGACATATGACTGTTGCAGCATCCCCATGATCACATGTTCAGAATTAGGGCACTTGTCAACTGGCATGCATTTATGACAGTTGCACTGTCCCGGAGCCATGCAATCATTATTTGTAACCTGGGTTCCAAAAAGCAAAGTCAAGAAGGGAAGACAAATTCACTTAATGACAGCATGATTCACTTAACAACCACAGTGATTCACTTAACAAGTGTGGCAAAAATGTCATAAAATGGGGCAAAATTCACTTAACAACTGTTTTGCTTAGTGGGAATTTTGGACTCAATTGTAGTTGTAAGTCGAGGACTAGCTGTAATAGTTGCTTCTGTCCTTAAAAATCCTAGTGTGGATTTTCATCCCTTCTTCCTGCTGATAATTTGCATCTTATTGTCTGTTATGGAAAATACTAGAAAGACATGAAGAATATTTGTTAGGAATGTTAGATCATCCTGGCCAAAATGCACAATTTGGGGCAGAACCAAATTGCATCTCTACTTCCTCATATGTCCATTTGGAAGAAGAATGAGCTATTTATTTTTTTGCCTGGATGAATAGTAAATAGGATTGCATATGAAAAAGGTTCCCTGCATCAGATAAAACAAATATGGTTGAAATATTTTTTAAAAAATACAGGAGAAAGAGGAGGAAGTAAAATTTGATGAGATGAAATAAGGACCACCCATTGCTTATATGCACTATCTGTAATGATATGAGAGGGTTTTTTTTAAAAAAAATGTCAATGAGAATCAGCAGGGAAGGTCACCAAGTAATCAAAGACAAAAAAGATACAAGGCATAAAACATCAGCCAGTAGAGGCAAAGGGAAAAGATTACAGAAAGAAATAAAGAAAGAGTGCAAAAAATGATAAGGAAATTAAGGGGAGAAAATGAAAAGCAGATTGACCAAGATAAATTGGAATGTTTCTAGCACAAGTAGAAGAATAGGTCAGCAAAGAGGAATGGAGAGCATGACCTTCATGAAATGAAAAGTGTAATTTATTCACAGAAGACCAAGTTATTTCTGTCAAATCTTCATATCACTGCTTAGAAATGGGTATATGGAAAGAATTTGTTTACATTTTGTAGGGTAGGAAAATATAGATTTAAATGAACTCACATTCATAGTCAGAATCCATCCTGGTGTAAACAGGTTGAACTAGGTTCACAGTACTTCTGATTTCTTCCCAGGCCAGTATCTGAATATGTTGCTTCAACAGCAATAGTCACACCAAACTTATGCATTAGAGGGTTTTTTTTTAAATTACATTTATATGCCGCCCTTCTCCGAAGACTCAGGGCGGCTTACAATTTTTGGGATACAACCCAATGCGCTCAGCAATAGCCTTCATTCTATTGTATATGCCTGCTTATTACTAAGCGGCATTTTTACAAAGTCAGCTTATTGTCCCCAACAACCTTGGGTCCTCAATTTACCTACCCCGAGAGGATGGAAGGCTGAGTCAACCTTGAGCCTGGTGGGATTCGAGCCTGCAGTAATTGCAGGCAGCTGGAGTTAAGTGCTAGGCATTTAACAGCCTGCACCACCAAGGCCCTTGGTGTTAAACTGTTTAGGTAGAATTTCCCTACCAATCAGAATGAGACTGCACATATATTAAACTAGTAATCTTTCTTAAAAACGCTGATTTTCAATATTCAGTTTGTGTGTTGTTTGCTTTGAATTTGTTTTGCTTTTTATAAAACGAGATACGTTTGCTTAATGGCAGTTTGTTACAATTAAATCATGTAAACCTGATCTGTTGAGCTAGTATCTTATAAAAGCGGTGCAAGAGAAAAGCTGGTGAATGTAAGGGTAATGATAATACAATATTATACTATATAGGATTTGAAAATGGGTGTATAGGCAGTTGGTAAACATATGGTGCTTCCTTAACCAATGTACTGTATCTACAAAGGTAGGGGAGTTTAACTCAAAGATGGGGGAAAGGCTATTATCGAAAATATGAGTACTGTGATTAACAAAGAAATTCAAGAAATAACTTCCTTGATTGTGTTAGATATAAGTTGAAGTAAAGAGGAACTTCAGTCCAAAGATCTGAAAAGTTTTCTGTACGTATTCAGCTAAACATCCATACCTAGTTCTTACAGCTGAACTCATTACAAGACAGATGAACATCTGCTTAGTCCTAAAGTATAGAAGATGCATTTGCATGATAAGCTCTATCCATATTCACTGTCTGTCACTTTCTACATGTAAATTTGAGAATATTGCAATGGTTGTCAACCTCTCAAATACAGCCATTCTTTCTAGATATGGTAAGTTTCTGCATAGGCAGAGGTGGTATTCAGCTGGTTCTGACCAGTTCTGGAGAACCAGTAGCGGAAATTTTGAGTAGTTCAGAAAACCGGCAAATACCACCTCTGACTGGCCCCGCCCCCATCTATTCTCTGCTTCCCAAGTCCCAGCTGATTGACTGGGTCTTGTTTTGTTGCCATGCACAGGAGAACAAACTGGAAAGCAGGTTACTGGGGTGGGGAGGGAATGGGATTTTGCAGTAACCTTCCCCCAAGAGTGGGGAGAGAATGGAGATTTTACAGTATCCCTCCCCTGGAGTAGGGTAGGAATGGAGATTTTGCAGTATCCTTCCCTGGAGTGAGATGGGAATGGAAATTTTACACTATCCTTCCCCTGCCATGCCCACCATACCATACCCACCATGCCTCACCACACCCACCATGCCCACAGAACCGGTAGTAAAAATTTTGAATCCCACCACTGTGCATAAGCCCTTTGTATTACATTCCTTGTGCATCTTACACCATATGTATAATTCACATGGATCATAAGGTAAAACTGTGGAATGTGCAGAAGAACAGATTTTTGGAAAAGCAATAGTTGGGGTAAAAAGAAAAGAAAAATACTTGATCTTGTGGCTTGTGATCTATAGGCTGGATAAGCTTAAGCATTGCATATAAAAATTAAATATACTGCCAGGGATCAGTCATTCTTGCACATTTAACATTTTGAACAAAGTATTTACTGCTAAAATAATTTCATAGGCTATTATTTAGAATATTATTTTTAAAAAAGAGGTTATTATTTTGAAAATCAGGGACAAGGATTATGATATTAATTCCACAAGTCTCTCACTTTATCTTCAAATAAATGTAATGAAACATGACATAATTTCTTTCTAATCGGTTGCAGAAAGATGGGAAGGGGGAAATGGCTGGCCTTTCCTAAATCTTTTCTGTTCATTTTTTTTAATACTGATTATTATGCAAATTCCTTAAAAAACCAATACAAACAAATAGGGATAAACAATGGTTTTCATTTATGGATGTTTGTCAATTTTTGAAAGACAGTATTTTTATTTACTGAATGCATATATTCACTAAAATGAATGTTTGTTACTTGATTTTAACATTAATAGTGTGGAATGATTATACACAGTACTTTACTGGTATTGCGTCATTTGCTATGCATACCAAGTTACAATGGACTCTGCTTGATGAATATGTAATTTGAAATTCTTAAGTTTGTAATTTGAATGATTACTTTGTCTTGCTGTAATCTGCTTAGGATTTTTCATCTGTAAAGCTAAAACATTTGGCTTCACAAATATGGCATCAACATAACTTGTCATACAATCTTTTGTTTTTTTTAATCATCTTCTCCTGATAATCTAAATGATGATTAGTCCTGTCTCAGTGATTTCTTTGCTCTTCTAATACACATTTGCATTAATCCCTGGTACATATTTTGATTTTTTTAAGAACAAGACTATATCAAAATCCTTTCTAAAACACATACACACATACGAAGCAAGATGATTAGAAAAATAGCATTTCAGGATTGTGCAAAAGACTTTGTGAAATGCCAGATGTTCCATATAATTCAGAAATATAATGTAAACATGAAATGTACTTAATGTCATTAACTAGAATGACTGAAATTTAAAAAAAAGTCTAAATGAGGTTAGTATTATATTAAAAACTCTAAAATTTTGCTGTATCTAAATTTTGCAAGTTTCCTTCATATCAGAATGAAGGGAAAGGCAGTTACTACATTAAAACACTTTCAGAATTAAGAAATATACCTTTCAAGTTAATATATAATTTTTCATAAAAATTCTGGTGTCTATAAAATGCCAGTATCCATTATCATATTCGGTTAAACTTTATATTATGTGAATATACAAATACAAAAAACTTGTGAAATTAAAGAATTATAGCCTACATTAAATGGGTTACCAAGTTAAAGGTTACAATAATAAGGTTACAATAGCATGAGCAATAGTCCCTTTAATGTCCAAAACAGAATGGGCATCAGTGCTACAGAATGCAGAAGGATGAGAATGTTTCCTCTTCCATCACAATGGAATTTTATTGTAATTTGGATTCTGTTTCCTGTTCTCAAAGAGTATATGAAAACTGAACATTTATGCAAACAGAAAGTTTCCAAATATGTTGTTTTCCTTTTTTAATATTTGATATATTTGGTTAATAAAGATTTATTCTATAGTTTATTGGGTATTTCATAAATTAGTAAATTACACATCAATAGTTGTATATTTGATCTTTAAAAGGAATCAATACCATAGGATGATTTTGTTTTCCCATCAATATATGGAGAAGACAAGTTTTATTTGTGTTTACATACAGAAAAGCAGTGTTATACATAAAAAAGTAAAATTAATTGTTAATGTACAATTAACCATCTATAACCCTTTAGTTTAAAGCAGTTCAAGCTAAATACATTTTATGCCCAATGATAACATGATTTTGTAATTGCTTTTCTGAGCACTTAAAAGGATTTAAATAGGATCTAGACATAATCTGCTTCCTCTCTACCAATCTCCAATATTTCCTTGGCCAGTATTTTTATAAGTCTGATGCAAATAGATATTCCATCTAAACCAGAAGTCTTAAGAAACTAGTTAGAAAATTTCTGGATCTGGCCCACGGGGTGCTTAGATCTGTCCCACAGTGCCTCTGCCAGCAAAAACAGAGTTTAGGGGTTCCCATGCAGCCCCCAGACTCTGTTTTCACTGGCAGAGGGCTATCAAAACCAACTAAAAACAAAACAAAAGAAGAAATGTTTCCCCTTTTGCATTTGAGAATGCAATAAGGGATAGGAAAGGAGAAAGGGAAGGAGGAAAGAAAAAGATGGGAAAAGAGCAAGGAAGTAAAAATAAGGAAAGGGGAAGGAAGAAGGAAGGAAAAAGAAGAAAAGGAAGGAAGGAAGAAGGAAGGAAGGAAGGAAGGAAGGAAGGAAGGAAGGAAGGAAGGAAGGAAGGAAGGAAGGAAGGAAGGAAGGAAGGAAGGAAGGAAGGAAGGAAGGAAGGAGATTATAATGAGAGTCAGGGAGGGTCTCAGAGAAGTCTTGCCTTAGCACTTGTCCACCACAGGTCCCCCCCCACGAGTCCCATATCACGCCCACCATGGCCATAACCCCCGGTCCTCTGAGGTCAAATACAACCCTCATGTTATGATCAATGAAATCGAGTTTGACAACCCTGTTTTACAGTATCTAAAGATCTAGATTTAAAATGCCACATATAGTTGTCTATTTACAATCACAATAGAACCAAAATTTCTGTTATAAGTCATTGCAGTCATAAGTCAAGTCAGACTTGATTTTACATTTTGGTCATTAAGTGAATCCAGCTTTCACAATACAGGATTTTTGTTCTGTCAGAAATCTACAAGAAAGATCACAAATTATAATCACGTGGCTGCAGAATGCTACAGCTGGTCATATTTATAAGCCTGTTATCGAATACCTAAGTTGCTATCATAGGACTGTGGGAGGTGATATGAGGATTGAATACAGGTTGTAAGTCATTTCTTTAAAAACAGGCATAACTTTGAACTATTGTTAAATGAACAATCATAAGTTGAGGACTATCTGTATTTCCCTACTTAAAATTTACCTCTTTAAATGGAAATTAAAAGTTAATATCTACTCTAGTTGCAGAGAAAGTGTTCCGTTATTTATTGAAGTGGAACGATCAATATGAAAGTCTGTTTCTGAAGTAATAACAAAGACCACAGTATGGTGTTACTAAGAAAAGTGATATTTCTAATTTTTCACTGGAAAGGTGGAGGAAATAAAGCAATCATCTAACATAATACATTACTTTTATCAGCCTGGCATCCATTACATCCCTGGGATTGAGTAGTCTATTTGGTCACAAAATAGATGGGCTTGAATAATAGGTGTATATGAAATCATACACATATTTTTTGTGAAATTTCAGATTTGACATTGAACTAAATCTTTCTAATAAACCTGCTTAGAAACTATAACAGGAAAACACTTTCAAATCCTAATATTGTGCTGCAATATTTGAACTGATATAAGAAAGTTCCTGGAATATCTTCAGATGGTATGAATATCTGCGCACAGTATAGAAAAATTCAGTACAGGTATATGTTCTTGACAATAAACACAATCACCACAGATTAACTGATGCCAAAGTATTGTATGTGTAAAGCAAACACTTGTGGAAAATGTTTATCCAGAAGTCTGGTTTTATTACCAGCTTCTTTAAAAATTACATCTTTTTAAAGACTTTCCACAATACAATCTCATCTCATCCTTATTGGAAAGAGTATTCACTGTAAGTGCCTGTTCAATAGATACAGAATCATATGCATGTCTTTCTTTAACACGCCAAACCGAGAATCAAGAATTGAAGTATACAGATTAATGATCTGTGAAGAAAATGCTTTAAAAAAGGTATTGTCCCTGTCCTGAATTTAAAAAAAAGAATTCCAAAGCATAAGCACTACTACACATAATTGAATGTGTTCACAGAAGTAGCTTAAAATTCATCTAACCAAAACTATTAAACTTACTACTTTTGAGAAGCCAGAGAACAGCTCCTTTCTCACTGTAAGATAGCCACAAAAGAAAGGAATTGTGAAACGCACACCATGCACCACACAAAAAATACAAGACACAATCCTCCATTTAGTTCAAATATGTATCAGTTAAACTGATATCTATGTTAACGGAAAATTAAAAATAATTGCTATAATTTAAATAGAAAAGTGATGCATCATAGAAAGAGCAATCTTGGCAAACACCAAAATGTACATTTACTTGCTTAGGGGCTAACTTTAGGTGAGTAACTTCAGGGTCCTTGTTCTTCCTGCTTATAGTCCTTTAAACAAACGTAAGACAGGGATTGGGAAACTAACAGCCTTAAAACAAATGCAGCATTAAGTCCCCATCATATAATATCCAAGTTGCATGATATCAAATATTGGTGGTGCAATTTTATACCAGAACAAGGAGATAGGAATTGCCAAAGCAGACTCATCAATAACTTTCAGAGGGGGGAAATAAAAAAAAGTGTGTTGATGTATATACAAAAGGCGTGGTGCTTTGATCATGCTGCAGTGACTGCCATTTGGACTTTTTTTGATTCAGCCTGTGGATGCCACTAAGACTCATGTTTCACTGTAAGCTGCTTTGGTAGATCACAGCATTTTGAAGTTAAAAGATGTCTGTGACATATTTCTTTTACAGACCTAATGTATAATATTGAGCTAGATGACTCATTGCTTTCCAAGTTCTTCTGTCTTGTTACAATTGTTGGCATTCTTTGTACAAATACTTGATAGTGCATTTGTATCATCTTCACTGACTTCATCCTGGAGTTAGATCAATTTGGCTGTGTTGCATTGTTCATCTCATTCAATATATGATCAAACATGCTGCAGTAGTTACAGAGAAAATTAACATGCTTCTTTTTAAAATGTATCTTTAGACAATGGATGTATAGAAATGATTCACTTATCTCAGTGCAGATATTCCTAAGTGCATTATAGAAGTTAGTTTGAATGTAAGCTCTATGATGCATGCTAGCTATTTATAACAAAGTAATATTGTTATCAGAGCAGGATTACAATTAAATATTCTTGCTACTTGCAGAATATCTCTAACATTCATCACTGCTACTTCTACCACAAAAAAGGTGGAGAATATTCCAGGTATCCAGCCAATAAACTCCAGCTAAATGTTTAGGTTTGTTGGCAAAATGCTTTTTCAACAGGTCCATGCCAAAAGAATAAATGATAAACAGAAGCATTGAACAAGTAGAAGTACACAGCTTTCAACTCAAAGTAAGTGAAGCACTCAAGTGTGCCAACATTAATGTACTCAATATTAGTGTTACAAAACGCATTTGTTCAACATGTTTTTATTTCATTTCTACTTAACTTGTATCGATCAAAATAATATGACATTGGCCAATCTTACTTCACTCAATCACTAAACAATGGGAAAATGGCCATAAAATAATCCACTTAAAATTTAAGGCTATTTTGATTTTCACATCATAGGAGAAGATAAATTTCCTTTTATTTTCTGAAAATCTTGGTTGTTCATGTACATGCAAGCCAACAAATGCTTAAAAACTGGTCATATGCAAATATGCTCGATGTGAGAGGAAAAGATTTTTCCTTGGTCTAGGGACAATTCAGCATCTGTCGCAACCATGTGAAAAAACCACAAGCTTTTAAAAGCTGGTTGCTGCTAATGTGACATGTTGAAACATTAATCACCCCCTAAGGCCAGCATAATTGTAGCTCCATGTTAATTACCTAACAATTAACAGCAGTATTTCCAAGGGGCAATCAATGAATTAGCTAGTGATTTTCCCACAGACTTTAGTTTCACACTGCCAATCTGAATGCATTTCAAACTCCACACCATGGCTCATCAATGACATTTCTGGTGTATGAAATAAAAAATCATTTGCACTCTTACTAATTAGACTCAATTATATTACTGTGTGTATTCAAACTCTATTCATTTACACAAAATCTCTGCCACAGGCATTTCTTTCCATTTATAAATTCTTTTTCTATTAAATTATAAGGTCACCTACAAGGAAAATGTACTAATCAAAATTTTGTCATTAATGAATTAAGGGTTTCAGTAAGCTGACTTAATTAAGTTACCCTAATAAGTGATAATGGCTATCTGCAGCCTATCTGTATTCATATACTGGTGTACATGAAAGTATACTGCGTGTATATGGACACTGCTGGAAGTGTCTGCTTTGTTCAAGCACTCTTTTCATCATTTCTCTTCTTTGTGCTCTCTCCTTTCTTATATACCCTATGAGTACGTAATACAAAAGGCTTCGTCCATCGAGGTGGAACCCTCCATGGATAGAGCACTATGGAGTCATTCTAGCTTCTGAAGTTCTGCTGATATATTAGCGGACAATATAAAAAAACATTACTACTCAGGAGTAGTAACAATAATAGCAGTTGTAGTAGTAATTATTATTATTACTACTACCACTATTACTAATCTTTCACTAAAACCCATGTAAATACACAGCCTAGATAGGAGGCTATGTGTTTACCTCAGGATCAGGATAGGAATAACACTTGAACCATTGCAGTGTCTTTTGTGCCTTTTGATGTACTTTTTCGTAATAAATAATAACTACACCTTTTAAATATTTCATAGAATCATTGGGATGGAAGGCACCTTGGAGGTCTTATAGTCAAGTTAGGTGTCTGCATATCATCTCGAGCAAATGGTTGTCCAATCTTTTCTTAAAAACCTCCAGCAAGCACCCACAATTCCAGAAAGCAAATTGACCCGCTGCTTAATAGTTCTTACTTTCAGGAAATTCTTCCTTATTTCCATTCCGTTCATTGCTTCTTCATTCTCCATAGGACCTGAGTAATCCTCTCAGGTTCTATGGAGAATAAATTGATGCCCACTTCTCTATGACAGTTCTTCAAGTATTAGAAAACTGCTATCATGTTTCCCTTGAATCTTGTCTTAGTTAAGTTAAACATACCTAGTTCAATGCTTTTCATAGGATTTAACCTATAGACCCTTATCGGTTTGCTTGCTTTTCACTGCACTCTTTCTAGTGTCCAAACATCTTTTCTATATTGTGGGGACCAGAATTGATTGTAGTACTCCAAATGTGGCCTCACTAATATGTCATATCCCTCAGTTGATGCACTCTAAGGCTATGTTGTCTTTTAAACATACTGCCTGACCCTCTCAGAGGCACTACTGTTAAGCCAGGTGCTGCTTATCTTGTATCTGTACATCTATTTTTCCTGACTAAGAGAAGGGTCTTACTTTTCCTTTCTTTGAACTGCATTTTATTGGATAAAGCCAATTCTGAATCTGGAATCTATCTTCTGAAGTCTTCCTCCACCTTTGTGTCATCTGTAAATTTGATGAGTGCCTCTTCAGTCCCCTCATCTACCCCCCTCCTGCGCAGCCTACATTGGCTGCCGGTTGCGCTCCGGGTGAGATTCAAGGTTTTAGTTTTTACATTCAAAGTCCTACATGGCATGGGTCCTCAATATTTGAGGGAGCATCTTCTTCCGATATCTAGTACCAGCCGCCCTGTGTGAGCTCATAGGCAAGGACTCCTCGGGGTCCCGTCAGTGGGTCAGTGCCGGCTGGTGACTCCCCGACGACGAGCCTTTTCTGTCGTGGCCCCTGACCTCTGGAATCAACTGCCTTTGGAGCTCCGCCTGGCTCCCGATCTCCGCACCTTCCGCCATGAATTAAAGACCTGGTTATTTGACCAACCTGGGCTCCTTAGGGAGGGAGGGTTTTAATGTTTATTGTTTTTTATGTCTTATATTTGGGCTTGTCTTTGTTTAATTATCTTTTTAAAAATATTTATTGTATGTGTTTTTAGCTGTGAGCCACCCCGAGTCTTCGGAGATGGGGCAGCATACAAGTTCAAGTAATAAAAAAATAATAAAAATAATTTATGAAGAAGTTGAAGAGCATTGTGCTCAGGACAAAACCTTGAAGTGCCCCACTGCATGCTTTCCTCATTTAGTTCCATTGAGGATTACACACTGAGTGTGGTTGGTTAGCCAATTTGCAGATCTAACTGGTAGTGGTACTGTTTATTGTTCTAAGATACCTCATTGTTCTATCTTACTAAGAAATGGTAGATGGTCTGCTTTATCAAATGGATGGATGAAATACATAGCATTTCTATTAATTTAGTCATTTTATCAAAGAATGTAATATAACTTTTGTTTGGCATGACCTGTTCTTAACAACCCCATGTTGGCTTCTATTAATTTCCTTGCTCATTTCTAGATATACCCAAATTCACTGCTAGGATTTCCTGAATCTTAGCCTTAGAAAGGGCTTAGATAGCATGTGAAACAATAACTATAAATCTAAGACATTGCAAGGTACCATTCTGTTGCCACTCATGCAAGAATACCTCAACCTTCCTCAGATTAGGGAGAGATTCTTTCAATTTTAAAGTGACCTCCATAATTGAGGGCATGTCAAAATTTCAACTTTCAATTTCAAAACATTAGGGGTGCTCAAAAGTTGTGACATACCTTGAGAATTATAAAGATATTTTGGCTACTTTAATATAATTTAGATGTGCTTGATATGTAACTATATAAACATCATAACTTTTTTTTCCAATAAATTATCCAGTATTTATCCCCAATCATTGTCAATTCAATCTTGCCACCTTCTTTACATTGTAACACAGTTTCCCATATTATTCCCTTTAACCAATTATAAAAAATAGCAACAATCTAGTCATTTTTATTACCATATTCTATATTCACATTCTTCATCTTATTGTATCAGTACATTTCCCTTTTCCTTCCCCTTTACTATTGCCTTTATGTTCTCCAATATCAATATTCTCCTATTAATTGTATATTATATGCACATATATTTTCTATCAGATTCCACATGGTATTCCCTTTTCTTTATTACATGTTAATAATTCCTTTACATATTCCAAAAACATTTATGTAACAAATTATGTTTTTTATTTTATTATATCTTAGATAATAGTCTTATAACAAGATCTTATTCCTTTTCCATTCCAATTAAATTTATTTGTCAATTTTTAACAATAATTCTTAATAAAATATGAATTCCTTATATATATGTTTATATTCTTAACTATAAAATACATTTCCATGTGGAACCCTGTCCTTCCCATCTTTAACCATCGCCTCTTATCCTCCTGACTATATAAGTTCTTCTCATCTTAGCTTGCTTTCCATTTTTTATCATTTTTTGATCCTTTCTCTTAATTTTCTCTCTTTTCTCTGTTATTTTCCAGTTTCTTCTCCCAATTATTTGTTTTGACCCCCTCCCTCTCCTAGTCTTTTCTCTGTGATTCCCTCTTCCTTTGTTTAGCTTTCAACATATTCTCTCCCTTATTTATCACATCAGTCATTAAAATCTTAAGTTTAATTCCTTTTGTCCTTTCATAGTACTTATTGTCTCCTTTGTTCTTTGAAGCTGATTTCTTCTTTGTTTAACTCTTTCCTTTAGGCTTTCTTTGTTCTTCTGTGATTTGCATCGCCATTTCTAGTTTCTCTGCTTTTTCATATTTCCAAGCTTTTATTTATCATTTCATTAATGCTTTGCAGTTCCAATCTTATTTCCTTACATATTTCACTCATTTTATTTTACTTCTTCTTTGCCTCCTTTAATGTTTATATCCAATCCAATTGTCTTGTAATTTGTTTAAACTAGCGTCTTTTTATTTTTTAGCTTTTGCAGTCTATGTCTATTGATTATCCAACTTTGGTACTGGGGGGAAAGAAATTACTTCCCTCAGAATGAGTTCGCAACTTGGGAGTCCTTCTGGATCCACAGCTACAATTTGACCACCTTCTTACGGCTGTGACCAGAGGGACCTTTGCACAGGTTCGCCTGTTACGCCAGTTGTGACCCTTCCTGGACTGGAGGGCTCTACACATGGTTGCTCATGCCCTTATCACCTCTCGATTGGATTACTGCAATGCGCTCTACATGGGGCTGCCCTTGAAGAGCACTCGGAGACTTCAGCTGGTGCATAATGCGGCCGCACAAGTGATTATGGGTGCACCTAGGCGTGCCAATATAGCATCTATCCTCCGTGAGCTGCACTGGTTACCAGTGGTCTTCTGGGTGCAATTCAAGGTGCTAGTGACAACTTTTAAAGCCCTTCATGGCTTAGGAGTGGGATACCTACGAGACCGCCTACTGCTACCTTATGCCTCCCAACACCCGGTTAGATCTCATAGGGAGGGCTTGCTCTGGATACCGTTGGCCAGGCAATGTTGGCTGGCGGGTCCACGGGCTAGGGCCTTCTCTATAGTGGCGCCATCCCTTTGGAATATGCTCCCTGTGGAGATTAGAACCATCCCAAATCTACTTGCCTTCCGCAAAGCTGTAAAGACCTGGCTTTGTCGGATGGCATGGCATTGAGACCTTGCACTTCCCCCGTGTATGTTTTGGATTGATATGAATGAGTTTTTGTTTTTCCATTGTATAGATATTGTTTTTATCCTTTTGTACGCCGCCTCGAGTTCCCCATTGGGGGAAGTGAGGTGGGATATAAATTAAATAAATAAATAAATAAATAAATAAATAAATAAGTCTTTATTTTCCAGTTTTAGTCAATCTATTCCTTGTCTAACAATCCCAAAACCATCGATCAATTCCGGGGTATTATCTTCACGTGTTTCTTTGCTGTAGAATTTTAATATTCCACTTTCCAGGGTTTTATTATTATAAAGTTCCTTTTATTTCTTTTTAAATTCACATCTTAGTTGTACTACATGCTTTTGTAGAGTCTGTAAAAGTTTTCCTTTACTATTAGGTGGTGCTCAAGCAAGTTTTAACTTTCCACCTTTTAATTTTCTGCTTTTTAATTAACTCCACCAATTCACAATTATTAGCTGTTATTTCCTTTTTTACATAGTCATTTCCAGCACTTTAAACAATGCTTAATTAGTGCCAAATTCTGTATAATCACTAAATTCAAGTTTTTTTTTCTATTATAGTCAAAAGTTTTTCTCTGAATTATATCACTTCCATTTTGGTCTTTTTCAAATCCAACTTCTTTACATTTTCAAATTTTTCTCTTTCTTTTAAATCTCCACTAATACAATCCTTAACGAGAGCTCTTTTCTGTTATTTTCCAGGGTTAATTTTTAAAATCCGAAGTATTTTACCTAGTCCACACACTGTCCACAACTTCTCTGCTCCAGCACAACCTTAGTTTCCTGGATAGCTTCCCATCTTCATGGTAACCATTTTAGGCTACCACTACAGCCCATCTTCGGAGGGGATGTTCCTAGCCAGTGAGGGGAGATGTGGCTCTCCGTGACCCAACAGGTGGTCCCCCTTTCTTCACCACTCCTCCAGGGTAGTTCCAGTCCCATTTGGGATCATCCAATGGGTAGAGCTTGGATCAAAGCCATGCATGATCATGGACTCCAATCCGACTTCGAAGAAAGTGCCATTGGAAGTCCCCTAAACATCATAACTTTTTAACATTTTGTTGTTTCATACATGCCTTCACATCTGATATGTTTTGGTTTAAAACAACCTTGTGTTAGGAGCCAATTTGTGACTTAGGTATTTTTTGAACAGTGCAATGAAGTTTCTTTTGCCAACAAAAGTGACCACACATTTTTTGGCTCTTGTAATCTTCAAGATACCAATTAAGCAGACTTCTGAAATAAAAAGAAAGTATGTAGGGCAAAAAGAATAACTATAAAGCTCTGGGCAACATGGAAAAGATAGGAGAGTGGTAAGAATACTATAGAAGCATGGAGATAAGGAGGGGAACGTATTGTAGGTATCCCAGATACATTTTGCACTGTGTTCTATGTGAAGCTACTCACTCTGAAAGGTCACTTGGAAGCTCTATTTCAGGGATGTCAAACTTGATTTCATTGAGGGCTGAATCAGAGTTGTGTTTAACATCAGGTGGGCCAGGGTCATGGCCAGAGTGGGCATGGCCAGCTTGGCATCATTCATGTCGTGGGGGAGCATCTAGGGTGGCCTGAGTGCTCTGCCAGTGAAAACAGGCTCCTGGGCTTCATTTTTGGCTGCAACAGCCTCCTGCAACCCTCTGCCTATAAAATCGGAGCTTGGGGGATTTGTGCAGCCCTTGCAAGCTCTGTTTCCAGTTGGGCCAGCCTCCTGCAACTCTCTGATAGTGATAGTGAAAACTCGGGGGCTCCAGGGACCACCCACAGTCCTTGCGAGTTCCATTTTCTGCTGGGCTGACCTCCTGCAACTCTCTGCCAGAAAAAATGGAGCGCAATAGGGCTACGCATGGCCCTCTTGAGCTCTGTATTTTCTGGTAGAGGCACCATGGGCCGGTCCATTGCTGTTTTCAGGGCAGCCTAGCAAGCCAGATCTAAGCACCCCATGGGCCGGATTGGGCCCCTGAGCCTTGAGTTTGATACACCTGCTCTAGTTAATACAGGAAGCAATACAGGCAGTGAAGAGTAGTCTCATATGCCACTTCTGCTTTGTGAACTGTGTTAGTTATTGCAAGGCTTCTAGTGCAATTTGAGGTACTAAAGTCTTTTGCAGCATAGGCCCTAGCTAACTGAAGGGGTGCCTAACTTGATGGTTTCTTCTACCATTATAATTGGAAAATACCTTCAAGATACCAATTAAGCAATCTATCTAATTATGCCTTTTCTCTTTTCAAGGTAAATCTCTACTCACATCCCTGTATAAACAGTATTATTTAATGGGACTCAGGAAGGAAACCACAATACCCCAATATGGAATTAATATGCATTGCATTATTGCTTAGGCTCAAAAATTTGACATTTACATTTTATAATTTAGAAATTCAAGAATTTTTAAAGGATGATCCTCTTACTTATTAACCAATTGCTGTTTTGCTGAAATATTCCAGGGTTTCACCAATTTTCCCACAGTTTCTTACACATAATATTCAATGTGAAAGACTTACTGATTTAACTTCCTAAGACATGTGGGAATTTCCAAAGCTTCCAACAACAGGCAAGAGAATTGAAAATTATTCATTTTAAAGTAAACATTAGCTTCTGAAATACTGCTTTGATGTAATCACATCGCTGTTTCCCACTTCAGGGACATTCAACTCTTGTGCAGGAATATATAAAAGCTCTATGTGATTAGGCAATTAGTAAGATTAATATGGCAATTCCATTACAACCTAAAGTTGCATTATTTTGAAAAAATTAAGATTTTTTTAAAATATATATATATATAATAAAAAGCAAAAGTCAGACTAAAATTATTATATATTATACTTAAAAGTAACTTTTAAGCTTGTTAAAAATACTAAAGTCATCCATTTTAATATATGAATAAAAATATCCTAAAAATGAAAAATGAAAATTTAAGACAAAGATCATTTGTTCTGCTGAGTTCTCAACTTCATGGGAAAAAAATCATTCCTTATAAATGATTTGAAAAATGAAAAATCTGTTGTCAGACATAGGACCATAGAAAACACTATTGAAATTCCCCATAAATTCCTGCCACATTTTAATCTTTAATGAACACATACCTCTACTTTTAATACTTCCAGCATTTGAGGGACAACAGTCATGTTGTAAAACCTTGATTTAACATAGAATTTTTCAAAGTGAGTTCAGGAGGACATGAATGGACTTACTCTACAGTACAGTGGAAAATGTGAACTTATCATCTGACATTCCCAAGTACCAGGGTTCTTCATCAAGTGTTTCAAACTATTTTTTTAACAAATATATTCTACAGTCTCAAAAATTTTGAAAATTCCTGATTTAACGGACCTCAGCTCAGATTTAACAGAAACAATCTGCTAAATCTAACTTTGTCTGAAATTCATACAAAAATGTTTAGAAAATCAATCCAGACAATACTTCTTTGAAATGAATATTCCCTATAACACAGATTTTCTCAGAGGGGTTTTTTTGTTAAAAGATTTCAATGTCCATTTCATAAACATTAAATTTTAAAAGATGTCCTTTATCCTCCATTAGTGTTTTAAATAAGTGGTTATTCACATCATTTGCATAAAAACTGAGAAAATGGAAATTTAAGGAGAAATTAATATAATAACCTATTTCAGGTATTACAGTGAAGTTGTCCAGAGATAATTTAGTAACATTAAGAAGGAATGCTGAATGTCTCTTTGCTACCTCAGCAATAAATGAAAATAAAAATTTATGTAAATACTATTTTATTAATATTGAAAATAAATAAATAAAATACTGAAAATAATTCATCTAATAATGTTCTTACTACTGGTTCTGGCTTGGTGGGTGTGGCAGGAAGGATACTGTAAAATCTCCAGTCAGAGGTGGTATTATCCGAACTACTCAAAATTTCTGCTACTGGTTCTCCAGAACTGGTCAGAACCTGTTGAATACCATTTCTGGTGTAAATGCCATGACTGGGGCTACAAACAAAGGTTTTAGAGGTTGATGTGCAGCTAGAAGTTTTTAATGGGAAAAAACATAGTTCAGGGCAACAACAGTTCCACAATCAGCTTGCCTTTGAAAAGTACCCCTCATTTTAATTGATGTGTTCCTCTTGTTTTTCATATCCAATTGTTTTACCTAATTGTTTGATTATGTTTTTTCAAGCATTTATCTTTCTTGTATACAATTCTTGACTTCTTTGGGAGATGGATACCATGTTTTACATCACACCAAAACCAAGAAAATATTGGCAATGCAGTTAATGCCTCATCAGAAATGCTATCCCAAATGAAATGTGGTTTTGATCAGTGAAGAGGAAAGAGCCAAGATGCCTTGAACAGCAAGGAAGAAGCCCCCCAAAAGCAGAAGTATCTAGCTGGGAAATTAGGCATTCTACAAGAAAAAAAGCAGACCAAGGACTCTAATCAGTTTATATATTATGTTATTGTAAATAAACTAAGCTTATTGTTTAAACAACATTGATTACAATATTCAAACAAAACATTTGAAAGGGCAGTTAGTTCTCTTTCAGTTATATGAGAAACCATTCATGCAACTAAGCCAAACATGTTTATATGTATGTCAAACTGATTTCTGTCAATGACTTCCAAGTTAATTTATGAGGACATGCAGATTTATTTGTATGAACTACAGTAAAGACTAGGTATGAAAAACTGTTATTTCATTGCTTTGCAGCTGGAGCTGCTGTTGCTCTTTTGATGCTATGAGTTTTTTGTTAGAGAAATACCCTGCCTTTTATCCAAAAACTCAAGGCAACTTACAAGAGTATCTCCTTCATCTCATCCCTACAATAGCAACTCGACAAAGTAGGTTAGAGTAGAAAGAATGGCTGAGTCAAAGTCCACTTAGTGAGTTATCATATTTGAAGATGGCCTTGAATCTGGGATTTTCTAATGCTAACAAACATCTGAAAGGTCACACTTACTTCCAGTTTTGTTACCTAGTTTATTAGTGTAGTCATTTTGGAGTGGGTTCCTGCTTGACTTTACAAATATTTGTGAAATATCCCCATTTGACACATGATACAAATGAGTGTGTTACCTCCAAGTGCTTATAAGATCAAAACAAAGCTATCAAAGAAGTTAAATGAAACCTCTATAATTTTATCATAGTCTATTCCATGGAATGATCAAGAGATTTGGGGTGGGGGGGCAGCTAATACATGATTGCTATTGTAATTCCACTGTAAGGTTATAAGGCTCTCATATAGCTTTCATAAGACTTTGATACAACATTCATAAAAGGACTTCCACTGGACTTTTATCAATTAAATTTCTGGAGTCTTTACATTTTCCCTCCCTTCCTTATGCATCATAAGTGAATAAGGATGTATCATGTAGCTGTAAAAACAGCATTGGATGTGGCATCAACATAAATGGAATACCAAAAACAGTGCTACAATTCAAACGGTATTTAAATTCATATTCAGGCGATATGAGATAAAAGATTAAAAACAATGTAAAAACAAGTGATCTTTACTTCTCTAATTTTCATCAATAAAATCCAGTATGATTGTAAGTTCATTTCTTTTTATTTGATTTAATGCAATATAGGCTTGTTCTATAGCAATAAAATATCTTTTTGTATACATGGTATAGAAGATTATAATCTGATGATTTCTGTTCTTTGCTTTTATTA
Organism: Naja naja; assembly: GCA_009733165.1. Lineage (NCBI taxonomy): Eukaryota > Metazoa > Chordata > Lepidosauria > Squamata > Elapidae > Naja > Naja naja. The sequence goes on along the minus strand of CM019150.1, from coordinate 186,348,424 downwards.
CATGGATTTTTACATAATCATTACTCATAAAGTTTTGACAGATAATATTACAAGAGTTATCCTTCTTGCTATTATTATAAAAAAATTCCCAGCTTCTTGAAAATATTAATTTACTAAAATGCAATAAAAAGAACCACCTAGCCATATCCTAAATTGTAGATATTTTAGAGACAATGCTTGATATTCCTGTCATCTGTACTTCAAATATTTTCACATTTGAAAGGTGAAATAACACTTAGTCATAAAAATCTCTTTCAGTATGCTAGCTGACACTGTCTTCCTAAGATTGTGTATTTTTGCTTTAAAGAGACAGGTGTATGTAATTTTAATGTCAGCACCAGCATCACCCAAAAGTACCCTGGCAATCAGTGGAAAGGTTTAATAGGTTTCCTGTCTTGTTCTTAATTTGCTGAAATTACAAAATCAATACTTTCAGTTGTAGCTGCTGCTACCCGTTTTACTACTTTAAGATAAAGTCTACAAAGAAAGTAACCTTCACTTTCAATTTGCAACACCGAATGTCAGAGTGTTCTTAGCCACTAACTAACTAGTCTGTTTTCTCTTATCCACTAGAAGACATTGTGGATGTGTTGTGTCTGCCATTGAGAGATATATATACATCTGCAGTGATTAATAACAGACACATTATGATTCACTTGTTTACTTCTTAAATACCTTCATACTTCTTTCTTAAAGCCCTCTCTAACACAGAGAGTTCTTTTTTTAATTTATTTTTTGTCTTATTAGATATTTATCCTGCCTTAATTACTTTATAAATAACTACAGGCAGTGAACATACATAATACTTCCTCCTTCTAATTTCTCCACAACAACAACCCTGTGAGATGAGTTGAGCTGAGAGATTACAAATAGTCCTTGACCTACAATAATTTGCTCAGTGACCAGGCAAAGTTACAAGAGCACTGGAAAAAGGTGACATGACTGTTTTCCACACTTTACCCAAGGGTCCCCGACCTTGGCAACTTTAAGACTTGTGGACCAACTCCCGGAATTCTAGGAGTTGAAGTCCACAAGTCTTAAAGTTGCCAAGTTTGGAGACCTCTGCTTTACCCAGACAAAGAGGAACTGGGAAAAGTTGCTTTTTTCCCCTTTTACTCTCATTTGAGACATCTGTAGTAGAATTCCTAGTAACAGACTGGATTCACACCTGCATTTTGTAAATATAAGGTTCAGCAGGTCTGCAACTAAATTGAACAAGTAAAGCATTTCAGTCTCAATAACGTAAGTGTGCTTGGGAGATCAGTGTGGTTCTCTCAATTGACATTTTCAAATGAACTTCAAGTGATAGTTTCAAATCCTGCTTAGTGGGAATCCTGCTTAGCTTTATGCATGAGTATGATTAAATTTCTTGGGGGTGTGGTTGGAGAAGAAGGCATTTCTGTTCATTGCCAATTACATAATCATACTCACTGCTTGATTGCACTGTTATTATGGCACTGGTATTAAAATAACTGATTTTTAAGTCGTCTGACCTCACACTAGTCTACTTGTTTACTAATTATTGATTTATGTCCCATAGTTTACAGCATTTTGGACAACTCAAATTATTCCAATGATTTCCCTGCTACACATTAAAAATAAGCAAGCATTTCTAGAGCAGACAAAGTATGCAGAAGGTGAAGTAAATAGTTTCATGTTTTTAAGTGAAAAGCATTATATTGATTAACAATGGTAAATGGGATTGGACCAGCATTTATTTATTATTTATTAAATTTGTTTGCCACCCATCTCAGGCAAAGTAATATATCTTCATTGCCAACATTTAAAACAATTTCCTAAGCTGATGTTGTAGTTCCCACCTGAAAAATGCCAGACTGGAAAAGACTGGTATGCTTTATTTAAGAAACTCATGAAAGAAGAAACACTACAACAGTTGGGTAAAGATATGGTATAATAATTTCAATTTTGAAGAACAGATATAGTCAGAAGTAACCTGTTATGCTAAAATGTGGCCATCTTACTGAAAACTCTTTAATTCTATCAACATTTTAACTGTAATACACATTTTAGCCGGCCTATAATTTTGTAGGGTATTTCAAAGCATGAGAAAAGTGGCAGTTTAAATGAACAGCCAACAGCTATGGAAAATGAAGAGTTGACAAGGATCATACGTGTCAGTCACTTAGTTTTAAATGGTCCTACAGCCTTTACTGCATTCAACTCAGCAGGCTTTGAACCCCAAATCTATATTTACTTTAGAACATTGCACATTACTCAGAAATCTTTCAGCATCTTTGCTCTGATCTGAAGAAGGGCATGGGAACCTGTTTACAAAGGAGCACCTTTTATGTACTTGAAAGAATCAGAGACCAAATTCAAGAAATATCCCTGGAAGGGTCTTATGTCTTCAACAGAGGGAAACAAAGAATGGGCTACTGCTTGTTAAGACTTTGTTTATCTGTCTTCTTATCCCTGAAGACAGAAACATTACTCTCTTCACAAGAGGTCAGAGAGGGCTGAAGGGAAGGGTTGTACTACTGAGAAATGAAGAATTACATTAGCCTTTCTGGACATTGTCAGCTGCATAATTTCAGCCACTTAACACTTAGTATCCTTTCCCTCTTTTTTCTTTTAACATAAAACTTGGGACATAGTAAAAATTGCCCATTCCCTCAAAATCTTAACCACTTCTTGATTTTCATTATTTGTTTGTTTTGGCAAATTCCATCCAATGAAATGTAAATATGCTACTCTCTGAAAACCAAAAATTATCTTCTTCTTTTTTTGGCTCTTAGAGCCTTTTCTCCCTTTTTCTCACTGCATGTCTGTTCCAATTAAAAAAAAGTTGTAAGTAAGAATTATTCTATGATGCCATAATCAGACATTCTACTTAATAAAATATATTTGGGAAGATTCACAATGGTGGTGCTTTATTTAATGGGCTTATAATCACTAATATTTTATATAGCATACATAGTTGTAAATCAGTTTTAAAAAACAGACTAAATGTATGCCTTTGTAAAGACTGGGACTTTATAAATTTATCTCATGTGTAGCCTTTCTTACCTTTTGGATAAATTTCTTAGTTCATAATTCATTATATCAATCCTGTAAAGTACCTAGGCTGAGGATTGATGATTGGTACAATGTTATCTACTAAGTTTCATGGCTGGTGGGTCTTCCTAGTCCTGATTCACTACTATAATTATGCTATTACATTATATTTAAGTGCATGAGAATAAAGCTGTACTTTTTCCCATGGTAAATTTAATTCACAGCATCATCAATCTGAGATCTTTCCTTAAAAATAAAATGGAAACATTCTACTTCAGAACATCCTTATCCAAATCAAAATACATATTCAGATGCCCATTGCAGGCAACCTCATAAAAGATTGAATTAGAAGTTCCTTCAATGAAAAGTTCCTTGGCAATTCAAATTCTGATTTTTTTAGAAGATCTTTTCCTAAGCCTTTTAAAATCATTTTAAGAATAGCATAAATTTTAATTCATGTTAACTATTGTTGAAGGCCTAATACGTTTATTCATTATTGTACTGCGATTGGAGTATTTGATTTAGAGTTTTTTATTGTCTTTATTATTTCGATCTTTTTTCATTAACATTGTTAATGATATAATAAGTTAGAAAGTAACTTCAAAATAGAGGTTAATGGAATGATTTAATAGCCAATGAACTACCTGAAGCAGAAGAATAGCTTAATAATAATAATGGATGTAATTAATAGGAGTAGTATTTCCATTTATCTGTAGAAGGGAGAATAATTCTTCATTGTCAAAAGAAAGAACTACTGTAGATACATTGCTCTAAGAGTTCAGTTAAGTTTATCTAGACATCTAACTATCATCTAGCTATCATCTAGCTAACATTAAAATATTTTTAGTTCCATATTCTAATTTTCAGAGTCAGATTCCATATAAGCAATAAAAAAATTAAACAGTAACTGTTTTCACAAACTTTGAAAAACATTAAATTGTACTTGTGGGAGCCAAAGCTTTGATAGAGAGATCTTAATTAGGCACTGAAAAGTTAAATGAATAACAATGCCAGCCAATCTGGTATATTTCAAATTTGATAGTCCAGGAAAAATGCTACTTACATGTCAATGTAATATTCTGTCCACATTGGGATGTAGAGGACCACCAACTATATGAGAAAGTATATTTTATAAAACACATAATCTCAAATGTTGACATAAAGACCTAATTCTATTTGTGTCATTATTAATTTCAGTTGAATTAAAAATGCATTAGGAGTAAATGTAAATTTTAGAAAATTTTATGTGTTCTATCTGTGGTTCTCTACAAGCAATCTATCTGTTCTGTTTTGCTTGAAATGTGGCCTTCTTATCTTAAGGACAGCTTATATGTAGAACACAGTGCAGGAATCTTATTCACTGTAGTAATACCTACCCTAAAAACTGAGCATCTGCATCTTAGTTAACATTGGAATAACTATTATCATTCATTTGGGCTGGTACAGAATACATTATCCATTATGAATGGTTTGACATATTTCATGGCTTGGATTCAAATAATCACATCTAGGCTCAAATACTAGGAAGGCTTGACTTATCTGATTCTAAAGCTGCACATCCCTCATTACCAGCAGATTTTCAAAACAGCATATAATATGTCATGGAAATCAGCTATTCAAAGAAAAAATATCTTTTGAACAAACCACATCAGGCTCTGTTAGACCTTTCTGGTTGCTTTATTTATTCAGAGAAAATTGGTGACATTCATTACTCATAAATGAAACTTATTAACAGTTTTATCTAAAATTCTGGTTCAAAATAAAATAACAAAACTTTGTATTATTCATAAAGGAAAATGGTCATTTTCAGATTATATGCAAAAAAAGAATCTAAAATCTGATTTCTCCTATATTTTAACATGTAATCCAAATTGTATCTTTATGTTTGATCAATCTTGAAGTAACCTACAGTTCAGGCCTGAAATCCAGAACCCAATTAAATTGCTTAAATCCTATTGTTCTAAATTATATTTTAGCAGGTTATTTTGTATGCAGGATTGAATCCCACAGAAGTAAAGCCAAGATTTTCTAGATCTGCAAATCACTTTCTCAATCTGATAGGAAATGTGCTGGAACTGTAATATATTTTAAGTAATATTCTCCTTTAGAGATTAATATCAGCCATTACATTATATATCACATTATATATCACATTATAATTTCTTCTAAAACATTAAAATAGGCCTATTAAAAAGTACCAGCAAAAATCAATTCATGGAGATGGAGTTTTAAATTACTGATTAATACAAATCTGTTTGATAAGCTTTAAGGAAACTAATGGATATCAGACAACATCTCTGAGGCTACTCTGCGACAAGAACTACTGAATATATAATGTCACAGTTATCACGAAATGTTATTAAGTGAACATGTTTAGCATATATTTTAGATGAATGAAGACTAATGAGATATTTTAAGAAAGTTTAACATTTAAAAATGCCTATTTTAAACTCTAAAAGATATCTATCTATAAATATAGATGCACACACTCCACTTATTTTTTCATATGCATATAATTATGCTTACATTAAATTTTATTTTATATTGCATTAGCAATAAATAAATGTATGTTTACATTTGAACAATTTTGTGTACTAAAATGGAAATCATTGCAAATTCACATAATAAAAGAGGCGTGCAATCTAAAATACAGCATGGATGATTTAATGTTTCTAGCTTTATTGTGTAGGTGAGTCTGAATCTATATGTTAATGACATGGGAAGCAGTAATCAAGAAATATTAACATGGGTATTTGTATAAAATACCTTTTGGGGTAAAAAAAACATGATGTTTGCATTATGTGTAACATTTATATGCATCAAAAGCAAATTGTGATTGTTCCTTTGTTTTTTGTGAAGTAATATAAACTGATGCTTAAATCCTTAATTCTCTAAACACACAAGTTACTTGATGCATCTCTAAATCTTGGAAAATATAATCTTTGGGGAATAACATGACATAAAATTGTTCTCTCAGTGTTATAACTTATTTGTAGAAGAAACAAGCTTTAAAAACAGTGATTCAACTGAATAACCACCATGCTGTAGAACATTTAGGAAAGGGCAATTCTAAATGTGGGGAGCAGGATAAAATTTGATGAGCACGTACTCTTTATGTTGATGGTACAGGCAGCTATTTTGTTTCTACTCTAATCTGCTTTTTCAATATATATACCCTAAATAAAATTTGCACATAGGGGAGATCACTAACAGGTGCTTTTAGCCCCTGAATTACATTTTAATTACTATCGGAAGCAGTGACTTGTACACTTTTTTACAAGGTTGTTTAGAGCTAAACTAATACATGGATCTATAAACATGTAATAATTTCCCTAATGAAGAACTCACTGAAGAAACACTAACATTGCTTTGTGACAATCAAATAAGTTTAATATTTCCCGTCTTATTTTGCAATGCTTTAGTTTGACTTACTCTAGCATATTGAACAAACTAAATGGCCAGTGTAATCCTACACTTAAAGATATTCCATTGAGTTTACTCCTAGGTAAGAGATAAAAGACTGCAACAGCTCTTATTTTTGATTGGCATAGGAGAGGGGGGAGGGAGGGAGGAGGGAGGGAGAAGGAGGCACATTTAGGCAATGTAATGGTTTAATGCAAATATATTTTGGCAATGTTGAAAGCAGAAAAATGTTTTTGCCTCCATGTACAGGTGAAACTGTATGTTCTATGATTACCTCTTTCAGAATAAGAGTATAATAATAGAAAGAGACTAAATTGCTTATGTTTAAAAAAAAAGTACCATTTGATCTTACCTCCCACGCCCCCCAAAATATTTGTATAGCTGGGGATAAAAAGGTTGGATTGCAGATGTTTGGATAAGAGTCAAGGTGTACACAATTCTGGGTTCCAGATCTATTCCCTTATGCCTAGAAAGATGTCACATGACTTCTGCAAAGTTTGAATAGGAGGCTGATACATTCAAGTCCACCCTTGATAGGGATTTCCTCATGCTCTATTTTATCTGGAATGGTGTTCCTCAATTTTGGCAACTTTAAGATGTGTAGAATTCAATTCCCAGAATTCACCTGTCAGCATGCTAGGAGACATCATATACATTAGGAGTAAAACAGACAAATGTAATTTTCTTTGACTTTTTAAACTAGCATTGCTCTGATTTCTGCACAATGCAACTCTCATTGAAATAATATGATTATTTTCCCTCATAAATAATAACACCAAAATTGCTTCAGAATAAATGGTGCCTTTGCAAAAATACTGTGATCTTGGTTGGTTAAGAAATTCATTTTTTAAAGGTAAGTTGCATTAAATGCAAAATTAAATGTGTAAAATGTAATGATGTTCATTTTAACAATCAACTTGCCTGAAACTTGATTAAAATTTTAATTATCAAGTTATCTACAATTTCAAAGAAAATGCTTTTGTACTACTCTTCTGGTTGCTCAAAATAGGTGTCATACTTTGATTTATGGATGTCTTTGTTAATGTTGTCCTGGTGCTGCCCACACCTTCCCCTTTATCCCAGCCTGGTTCTTTATTTCTGCTTGTCACACTTCAGTTTTTAATGCAGTTAATAAAATCAGTTTTACTAGTCGCAGATTCTAAATTTATTTCATGTTGTGCTGTATCTCAACAGGAAAAAAGTCTGCATGACCAAAACAAAACAACCACAATGCTACAGTCCTTTTCTAAACTATAATAAGGTGGATTTGTTCATACTGCTGTAGCATCTAATCTTATTACCAGGAATTAAATAAAAATTCTCATTTATAAAAGACTGGATTTCTCCTATGCTCTGATTTAACTCTGAGAATTAGATGTCAAAAGGCACAGAAAACAGGGTTTGGAAACTTTTTCTCCTTGCTGAATTATACATTTTTAAAAAATGTTAGATAATATGACTGGTGTTTATGTTCATTTAAAATAACATCTACTACAACAGTAGAATTTGTTGTAATTCTCATTGTACAAGATTGATGAACATTAGTTCTTATGCATAATTTAATCTGTAGTTACTTCCTGCTGTAGCCTGTCTTCCAGTTTGATGACATGTTGTTGTACATATATTTAGATATTCAAATATCAGTACACTACAGACAATTGCTTGGATATTTCTAAATTTTATATGCCAGACCTGATGCTAACATTACTGTGGGATTCTGGAAAAGAAGGTTTCCATATAATTTACATTTTCCATAAACTATAAGGAACCACCATTTTCTCTAATCCCACAGCAGCAATGAAATGGTGGTACAGAAGAAAACTAAACTACCCATCAAACACATTTCATCATTGCTTCTACACATCACTATCTTGTTTCCACAGAATGATTATCCTATATCTTCTCCAACAGAATGCCAATATGCTAATTTAATTTTTTTTATTATTTTTTATTTTATTTTATTTTATTTAGAAAAAGGTAGCTGTGGAGCCCAAAATAGTTAGTGTCGCTTAGGCCACTAAGATCTGTGTCGGCAAATGTTTTCTGATTTAAAGAAAAAGCTACTAAAAGTACAGCATGATGCTTCTAGCACACAGTGATGAATGTATTTCTTGGAGATGGCACAATAGAAAAGCTGAATCCCAGAAGTAGAAGACACAAACATGAACCGGGGATGCAGCATTGGTCAGTATGGCATTTCTTTTTTAAAATGTAATGCTAAAATTGCCATCTCTAGATGAGGGTTCATATCATCAAACCCATTCTGGTTAACTGTGACAATTTTCCATTTGTACTGTCTGTCGCAGCTTTTCTATTTTTCAATATATATATATATGTACTGAAATATATATATACTTTCCTGGCATGTATCTATATCTATATATCCTTCCAACATGTAAGGCATATTGAATTTATGTACTATCTTCTTTGTAAATCATATCATTTCTCATTTTAATTCTGAAAAGTCCTTACTTGAAGATATTGCATAAGAAACACAAGGGAAAGATAGAATTATTATAGATTTTATGTGTAGTAAGTGTGGTTTATTCAGGTTAATCATTTAGTAAGAATGGTATACAGTATGTTCAAGTTTATTGTATGTTGTATTTCAGCATTAAAGTGATCCTAAATTTATGCATTATTAATTTCATGAAAATGATTCACTTGCAGCTATTTGATATATTGTAGCTACCAATTTTTACTGACATGGTGCATTAGCTTTAATTGACCAAATATAAAGTGCAATTCAAAATGTATATGATGTAATTGAGATGATTTGCAGAATCACCTACTCAATAAACTCCTATTAAGACCATTTATTGCTTTAATTAATCATATTTAATAGGAAAAATGAGACGAGACAAATATTGTAATTTCAAGTTTAAAAAAAGTAACTTGCCAGGAAAGTTTTCTTGTACTTCTTGAATAAGATTATATTTGGTACACCTGCAATTAGACACATGTAAAAACAATGCAAAGTCATTTTAAGTGCTTCCATTCCTTTTGAAATCCAAAGGAAAGTGTATTTATGTAATACTGCCACCTAGTGATAGGAACATTGTGGCAGTTGATATAGTGCAGTATTGCGAATATCATTAGATTCTTGATAGATTCTATTCTCTTTGCTGAAGGTTTAAATATAAGGAATTCTCACCAGAAATGAAAAAGCAAATGAATGCACAATATTGCTGACTTAGACTACTGTAAGAAGGACAATATTGCACAAAGTGATAACCTGGTAGGAAAGCAGACTGCATAATAAAATGGGATTAAGTGCTGTCCAAGACAGAATTTAAACTTTCCATAAAAGCATAACTGATGTCAAAAATCAAAATCAAATGTAAGTGTAAGCAATAAAATATATTCATGATAGATTCCATAAAAAATAAATCTGGTTTTGTAACCAGAGTGCTAGAAGATTTAAATTTAGACAATGAATTTACCCCTCTAAATCTACCTAGCAATAAGGCTGTTATTATCAAGTTCTGGTCCATTTATAGCAAGTAAAAAGCTGTTTATCCCTAAGGGTTAGCAAGTATATATATTAATAAATATACATTTATTTTAAACATCTTGTGCTAATTACATTTGGGAGACATACATTTAAATTAAGCACAGCATATGTGATTTGAAAAAAAACCCCACCAAAATGTTTGTTGGTGTATCATTAATGGAAAGAAATATTTCAAAACAAACAAGGAGTAAAGTTCTGTCTAAAGCACAAGAAAAAAGAGAATCCCTTTTTATTTGGAATCAAAGTATAGCTAAATATTTCCTTGAATAATACTTTCCTAATTAAGGAAAACATATGTAGGTTTATTTATATACACACAGTCTCACATATTTGGCAATTTACTGCATTCTTTTAAATATGTTATTAAGATTCTTAAAAGAGCTGAAAACCTGCTTTAGAGACACCAGAAGAAAATGTATGTTAAATTATATTTATTTTGATCTGTTTAGCCTTAAATGTGTATAAAAATCGAATATCATAAACTAAGTTGTTTCCAAAAAAATGGCCTCAGTGTGTTTCACATCTTTAAAAGAAAAAGTATCATTTTCAAGGTTTTTACTATACTAAAAAAACTTATAAAGAAAGTAGAAGCATTTCTTCATCTGCTACATTTTAAATTACTGTTGTCTCTATTTTCATCACGGAAGTTTTGATCAACATTAAAATAAGTTTAATTTTAGTGCACGGCCTGTATATGCACTTATACATATACACACAAACACACAAACACACAAAAATTGATTATTTAGGAACTGCACAAAGTTGTTACTGAGATTATTCTTCGAAAACAGGCAAATGATTTTTTAACAGTTTCAGTATAACAACAACAAAATTCATGGTTAGTTCCAAACCTGTTGACATTACAAAAACAATCTGATCTATAAACTTCTTGATACAATATAATTTTCTCTATATTGTTATTTATGGGCTCTCTGTTAAATTAAAGCAGAAGCAGGAATTGAAACATATAAGTTTAAGAAACAGGTACACAGTCTTATCGTCATGTTAATTAAGTTACTATCTCTGGCTGCCTGATATATTAATTGCAATATTTCCAATTCATTCAAATAAAGCCTTTAGTAGAGCTTACTGAAAAATCATTACATTTAAAACTATATCATTCATCATGTATAAATTTGATCAGTCTGATTTTCCATTAAATAATTTGGTAGTGACATACTATATATAACAAATATTTAAATGCAGGTAAATGTATTTTTAAATATTTGAAAAATAATTAAATTAAAAGTAAATGATATGAAAGTCTTGAAATACATTCCATTTAGTGATACTGTAGAGATTCAAAATACCTGTAGGATTCTGAAGGAAAATTTATTAAACCAACCAACTTACATTTTTGCTAAAGTATTGATTTCCTTCTTTCTGCTCTACTTTCCTATCACCTATAGATTAGTAAATTTGTGACAGTGTCAGAGGAATAGTGATGTAAACCTTTTAAACATTGCTCCACTATTATAATAATTTTGAAAATAAAAATGTCTGGGGAATCAGTATAAGAGGCAAGAAGCTTAAAAAAGAGCAGTCTGAAATATGTGATAAGGGATCTTTGTAAGCAATGCACAGGATAGCAGTCAATCCCCCCCCCCTTCTAATCATATAACTATATAAATATAGATTTGGAAGAAAGAAAAGATAGAAAAAAATTCCATCATTTACTTTCTGATTAGAACATCTTGACAATGTATACCATTAAAGAGAATTCAAGGGGGAAAATATACATAAAATAAAGAAAGCACTTGGTTGGCTGGGCTTGTGGAGTACCAAATGACAGCAATTTTAAAAAGATACTTTTTTTTAATGGAGAGGAGGTGAAAAATAATGTCTTTTCCTTTAACCTGCACTGCCTTGAGTCTTGATATTACTTTCAGATGTACATTTAAAATGCAAAGGAAATATGACTGTACTCTAGTAGCTAACATTGTTATTATTTTTATACGTTAGCTTTGCTAGTTCATTGCTTTAAATGAGCATCACAAAACCAACAGAGCTTTTATCTCCACGTTACGTTTTCTTGATAATCATTTCCAATTTCTTCCCTCCCTTACATGTCATCATTTTAATGTAAATCTTTTTCTTTTCAATAAAATGAAATGATTAAGTAATCCTGCTTTTTGCATGATTAAAGATGACAGATAGGCTTGGGTGGATAAAAATCAAGGCTCCTTGCAGGATCTGTACACCTCACTTGTCAGAATTCTTCCAGCTTGCTTAGTGCAAATGAGGGGGGGGGGAGCTGAAATTAGCATGACCATAAAGTGACTAGAAAGAATAACATGCTGCTACGACCTACTTTCAGTTATCTAAACCTTTAATAAAATTGTTGTTTTAAAACACTATCTGTAATTAACCATCAACTAATTGTTTTGACAAAACGTTAATAGATATATGACTATTGCTGCGCTATTTAATCGCATCCTATGCAAGGCAGTGTGAAAAGCAATATATCAGGATTATTGGACATATTGCACAGAAAAGGTTAAAGGGGGTGTGTGGTATCTTACACTAAATACAATTCATTTGCAAAGCCACAAGGAGAGAGAAAAAAATCTAGCAATATCTACCAGTGTTTCGCTCGTTTCATCGGCTCTATATAATAAGCATTTGTCTGTTGTTGTTTTTTGACTCAGACACATAAACTAAAAAGGAGATATTACATACACACAAACTGCTATCGCCTCTAGACATATGACCCCAACTGATGCTAAGAAGTCTCTCTGACCTCTTGCTAACCAGCCTCTTGTGATTAATTCAGCATGTCCTTGCAACTATCTGCTAGAAATTCTGGTTTCTATCTCTATCTCCCCTCCTTATAAATATAAGAGTTTTTGAATCCCACATATACTTTTACCAGGAATTATTATTTGATTATTTTTGAAATAAAATAGAAAATCCTATCCCCTGATTGCAGGAAACACCACCTGCTGATACATTTGCTAAATAGCATTGTAAATACGACATTTTTCTGATCTAAGTTTTGTAGATGTCTGTATAATAGCAGCATTGCATTTTCCTTCTTTGACAAAAGAAATTACTGTTCTTTGATATTCTTTTATCCTCCCCCCTTCTCTTCGCCCTTTCCTGATTATGTTCTGGATGGCAAAATTTGGGCCACAAAATGCTAATTTCTAACCTAACACCATGACAGCAATCACAGCCATCACAAGGATGGAATGGAATAAAGAGAGCAATCTAACATCCAGGGATATGAATTTCTGATCAGTGGCTGGCAGACTGCCGTGAAAGCTTACAGTAATCCCATTGGACAGCTCGGGTTGATGAAGCCTGGGAACAGGCAGCCACAATGTGGGTAGTTCACAATTGCAAGCATTTGTCCATAATTTAAAGCTATATGAGAAGTGGAGAGTATTCATCTGAACAACAAGCTATAATTTAACTAGAGTAACATTTACATAGTTTTTAACCCATTATGTCCTTGTCTCACATTGAACAGTGTTCTTTCGTTTAAATGAATTGTATGTATAGTGAAAGTGTGTCAGTGTGTGTGTGTGTGTGTGTGTGTGCGTGTGTAGATGGATACAGACTCTTTCTTTCTCTTTCTCTCTCTGTAACACAAAAAGACCCAAATACATAAAAATCCATCTATTTCTAAGGGAAAAGAAAATTAAGATAGTGTTATTGTGTAATTTAACTAAAATCATGATTGTACTTTAAAGCATAAAGGATTCTCATCACAAAGTATCTTTCTTGCATAAACAATGTTGCAGTCAATCAGGTTTTCACTGCATAAGCACATATTATTTAGTATTTAATTCTGACACCTTTATTTCGAATGAACAGTATTTTATTATAGTCTGTACACAAGTGAAGTACTCAATGAAATTAAATCCAAAGCTTTGCAATTCTAGTGAATGTTATTTTATTGGAACCATTGCTACTAATTCATTTTGACTGATACAGAGGTGGACAGTGTATGGAAAGGCATTATTCATTGGCCCCTATGGCTAATAGCTCCAAATTTCATTTGATGTAAGTAAGGAGTTGGCCATGGGATCCTGAACATATAAACGTATGACCCTGACTTATTCTAGGTCAGGTTATTGATTTATCTAGCCAATGCTGTCTTCTTTCCATCTTCCCTGGTCCACAAAGTGTCATTCAGAACTATTCCCTAAACCTACCACCTGAGATGCTTTTAGTTTTAGATGCACCAGAGGTCTTCTTTCATGCAAAATATGTGCTCTACTATTGATCATAGTAGAGTTACTGCACATGATGTACTAATAAAGAACTAGGGACTCTTGACCTATTCACAGAGAATTGCTACTGCTGAGTTGATGGACATGGCTATGAAATATTTTTCTTCTGTTCATACCATCCAACAGCACTAGTGATGGTTATATATCACAAGGCTCTTCTGCACTCTTCTTATATATCACAAGGCTCTTCAGCACTCCTGAATTGAACTCATTAGAGAGCTAGCTTTGCAGAGACACACATACAATGTCTGTGTTTGCTCTACATCAGCCTTCCCTAACCTGGTAACCTTCATATGTGTTTGGATTACAGCTGCCAGAATTTCCATGCCCATACTTTTGTTCATGTTGCCTGGGAATTCCCATGCCCAGAAATTCTCAAATTGGGGAAATCTGTCCTGAACTTATAGATTGGAAATGATTCCAAATGTAATTTGCTTTCAGAGATTTACCAAAATGCAGCCAACCAAGCTAACAATGGTGCTTGTAGTGGCAGGAAATATTTGAAACCAGCAGACCACAATAATATGATTAGATTGTTTGATTATATGTTTGATTAGAAGTCTTTAAATGATAGCAAAATTTCAAATAAGACAATAATAGGATGCTCATGGTTTTTATAAACCAGAACCCAGGAGTACAATTGGCATATTTCAAATTCCAGTCAAAGTACTACAAAGTTCCAGGTAAGGGAGACTTGATTTTCTCCATCACAGCTATAAAATTGAGAAAGTCTAATCCATCCATCCAATTTTAATACTAAGCCTTAAAAATAAAACAGATTTGTCTCATGTGTGAAAATAATGTGTCACATTACCCTACTATAGAAGATAGATAGATAGAAGATAGAATACTTTATTGGCCAAGTGTGATTGGACACACAAGGAATTTGTCTTGGTGTAAATACTCTCAGTATACATAAAAGAAAAGATACTATACCCTACTATACAAATATATATCAAAATAAAAATATATATCAAAATAAAAATGTAAGCATAAATCAAATTACATAGTCCTATATACCAGAAATGTTAGACACCATACAATCAAGATATTATCTGCTTCTTTAATGCCATATATAGCACTTAAATCCTTTTTATTTTCCTTTATTTGTTTTCAGAAATCCTCTATTCCAAGTGTCTGACAACTCTTTTAGCCATAGATCTGGCTAGTAACCTCAAAGATCTGTTATTAAAGGTGTGGCATGTACAGATATGTACAAAAGTACATAAAATATGTACAGCTGATTTACAGGTGTAAGCATTTGCATATTGTTGTTATTTATGCATTGGATTGCTACCTCAAGTTTTGTTTCAAACTGGCTATTCGAGATATTTTATAGCAAACAAAGAAGACATTCTGAAGTAAGAGTTAAAAAGAACAAAACACAAATAGTTAGGTCACCGATATTTAATGATCTGCTTAAAGAGATATATCTTAATTGCCCCAAGGAAGTGCATTCCATATTTTCTCCTGATGAGGAGAGTTTTCAAAGTGAGGATCTTCAGAAAAACTTACTTGTCAATCTTAATACCTGGACATACTTATAACAGGTGAAGCAGTCCCTCAGGCCCCATGTCATTGAAAATTTTAAAGCTTTGCTCTAGCATTTTAAATTAATAAGATAATTGTCAACCAGTGGAGTTCTTTTAATACAGGCAACATAATTTCCTGGTGTTGTGCACCAGTTAGTAGCTTCACTGATGCATTTTGCATCAATTGGAACATTCAGACACTTTTCAAGGGGAACTTTATATGGGGATTAATTACCCCAATCTCATTCTCGTATCCTACAAACAATCGGGAATTGTGGCTCAACAAGTATACTTAAAAGCAGTGGGGAATTGCTGACTCAGAAAAACATTAAAGTTCAAAAGATTAACAATTTTATTCTACAGATGCCAATAAACATGTTTTCTCCAAAACACAGGAAAGCAATTATTCTCTTGCAAACAAGCTTGGGTAGCGAGCGCATCAATCTCCTGGTCCTAAACATATTAATCTAAAGGGAATATTGCATTTACCAAGTAGGGTGATATGAAGGAAGCGCCAGACTTGCTTATGAAAATAGGAGTGTAAGGCAGAAGTGAAAGATTGATAGAAAAAGATAAAAGAGAAATCAGGAGTGTGCTAAATACAGGCCACTTGTATTTTATTGAAAGGCATAAGCTTTTGTGAACAGTGGCTCATTTCATCGATCCATCTGGTGAAACATCAAACAATTTAAGTTAAAACTTCAAGTCAGCCACTGGCTACAAGGACTATGATCTTGGTAGCATTATCATGATTTTGCCTTCAAACATTTTATCCAAAAATACAAAAAGAAAGAGAGAGGAAGAAGAAGAAAAATAAAATGCAACCAGGTAACCCATGTATCAGATTCATGATATGATAAAAATAGGTGATTCAGATTAGCTTGAGTAATATTATCCTTTGAAGAGAGATGTTGCCTTTGGTTCTTGTCATAGACAATTTTTCTTATGAGAAAGAGGAGTTGGATAGAGAAACCGCATGGGATGATGCATTTCCTCACAATCTGCTACTTCTTTATCTAACACAGTGCTTTTCAACAACTGAAATGACTCCAAATCCCAGAATTTTCCAACCAGAATTTCCCAACCAGCATGATGGTATAGTTCATTGTCCAGACAGCATCTATAAGGAGGAAAGAAGAGGTCCAAGCCATAAAGAGAATTTCTTGTCCACTGTCGATTTCCTGTTTTTGTTATAGGCAACTGTTTCTGATGACCTTCTTGATGCAAGAGGTGGCCAAGCTCAGCTAGCCATAGCAATAATGAGTGAAGATGGGGGGGTGTTAATTCTTTCTCAAAAGGCTCTGTAGAAGGGCTTCTTTCTGGTCACAACAATGTGATTGATAGTAACTATAGTGCTTTATTTCTGTACTTGAAACCACTTTGGTGCACCCAGTCCCAACACGTTTGATACTATCCATGGTCTGTAGTTAAACTGCAGCTCTAAATTATAGCACATTGGCCCAGTAATGTTCAGGATGGGTTAAAACAAGACTTTGAGGAGGACTTTGGAATTTATTTTAGATCTGCATATTAATGGAATGTTCTATGTTATTTTAAGGCAAATAAAACTTATTCTGATTTTCCTTTTGCTGCTTTTCCAGAAATATAGCATTTAAAAATTATTTTTGTTTAACAATGCTTAGAATTCCAAATTAGTGTAGGAGTACAAATAACTGATAGTATAGTGCTTTTTACATTCTTAGGATATTGAACAGTTCCTATTTAAGGGCAATGTAAATTGTGTATTACATAAGCTTGTTACTGCATTACATAACAGCTTGTCCTCTTCTTTGTTTTTGTTGATGATACTTTATCGAAATATTAAGTGGCATTTTTCCATTGCATTCTAAAAATTTAACTCTTTTTTAATAAGCAATCACATTCCTATCTTACAAAATAAACAAAATAAAAATATCCAGGAATGGAATGTATGCACAGAAAGAAAGGCAGAGATGAAGAATGAAATGAAGTAAGCCTTCTAACATTTTATTCAGCTAAAGAATCAGAAAGGTCTAGCTTCTGTAGGCAAGACTCCATTTATGTAATCTGACGAATGAATTAATAATGTTTTTCTGGCTGATACCATTCAGCATGCAGGAGAGCAATAGCAAATGTGAACTTTCCAGTTCCATGCATGTTGATTCGGTGGAAGCAAGGTCTTTTGTTTTGGTTTTTGGGAAAGTAAACCCTTATTTGGAAATAAAGGAAGACTATGTGTCATATTAGTTTGCTTTCTGCCTTCTAGCTTTAAGACTCCTACAGAAGCTGTGAGACATGTTAATCTAGGATCAAGGATAGCCTCAGGTTCACTATATAACATTATGTTTTTCCTATACAGAGAGTATTACAGTGCATGTTAAAGACATAAATTTCATGAGCGTATATTCTTATTAAGACACTTTTAACCTGTCTTTATATTCTACAAATCTAGGCATCTTGCCAAAACATTAGTAACACCATTAAAACATCATAAAAGTACAAATTAGAAGCAAATATGCCAGATGGTAAAAAGTAAATTTTTCAACCACTACATTTCACTGGGTATACCATTAATGGAGAACCCTACTGAAAATATTTCCAGGGTTATAATCAAGGTTAGAAATTGTGGCAAAAATCCAGGGAGAAAGATGAAGAGAAGGGACTTTCCAATTCAGGATGGTGATTTAATACATTTTGGACTAATATAATGGAACCGTAGAGTTGGAAGTCATCCAATCCAAATACTGGATATTATTATCTACACATTATCTTCTAAAGAAAATCCCCATATAAAATGTATCTATCAGGCTTTCCTTGATTATTGCAATGTGCATGAAGTCACCTGCATGGAGATTTCATTTTGGTAAGAAGCAAATCCTCCAAAGAAATGTAGGAGAAAAGCGAATACAGAAATTAACGATCAAGTGTGATTGATTGAAAAAGCCTATACTTCAGCATTTTACTACTTGCTGATATGACATTGAAATGAAACAAGCCAGAATTCTTGATGAGATTCATTATAACTTGCCAGCCCAATCTGGCACCAATCGTTTTTCCAATATGATGGGAATTTATGGCAGAAGTCCATTAAATATTCTTAATTAGCTACCTATTTGCAAATGCCCCTACATAAATAAATAAAATGCTAATGGTGGCCATCAATGACTTGTTGGTTTTGATTGGTTATTAATCAGAGCAAATTAGACCCACAATTATATGTCATCTTTCAAAACTGAAGGGGAGCTGGTGGTTTTTACCAAGGAACATATGTCCATACTGGAACTTAATTTTTATATATTCATCACACAAGGAATTTGTCTCTGGTGCATAATTTCTACGGTACATGCAAAACAACAGAATAATAATAATCATAATAATGATACCAGTAAGAGAAGGTAGTATAGATGAGAAGGATAATAGTAATATAGCCATACTACATGGATAAATATACTTAGACACAAGACAGTACTGTGGGAATTAGGTGTTCATCAGAGTGGTGGCACAAAGAAAAAACTGTCTCTTTGTCTGTAGTGGTACCTCAAGGAGAAGAGTTAAAATAGTTTATGTCCAGGATGTGAGGGGTCTGTAGATATTTCCTCAACCCTCTTTCTGACTCATACAATATACAGGTCAATGGAAGACAGGTTGGTTGCAATTGTTTTTTCTACAATCCTAACTATCCCTTGAAGTCTGACATGTCCTGTTTGATTGCTATACCAGAAAGTTATGGAAGAACAAATGACAGACTCAATAATTCCTCTGGAGAACTGTATCAGTATTTCCTGGAACAGTCTGGACTTTCTATGTCTGAATTGAACAGGAAGAACATTCTTTGCTGTTCCTTTTTAATGATAGTTCTGATCTTAGGTGTCTGTTTTAAATTCTGGGAGATTATAGAACCCCCAAACGTGAAGGACTCTACTGTTAATACTGTGTTGTCTAATATAGTAAGGGATGATAAAATAGGAAGCCTCCTCCTAAAATCCATTCTCACCTCTACAGTTTTAAGCATGTTCAACTTAAAGGTTTTCATAGCTATAGATGTCAGAGCAACCATGTAGTCACTCAGTTCCTTGATGGAGGATATCTTGGTTATGGGATGATAATAGAGTGCTTGAAGCAAGAAGGAATATAACACATCTCCAGTGATTTATTAACAATGTGAGTGAAGATGGGGACCCTTTGATCAGCACAGGCTTTCAAGCAAGAAGGAGTTACTCCTTCTGGGCCTGGTGCTTTCCCAATCTTTTGTCTATGAAATAGACCTTGAACATCTTTTTTTAGAATCACCAGATGTGAGGGCATAGAAGGATCTATCATCTGTCTGTCTGTCTGTCTGTCTGTCCGTCCATGTGTTGTGTGTGTGTGTGTGTGTGTGTGTCTGTGTGTCTGTGTGTCTGTGTGTAAATTTCTATACCACTGAACTGAGCTAAGTAATTCTGGGCAGTTTACAATAAGAGGTTCTTCAGTCTTCTCCTATGTTTTAATTCACTCAGTGATGCATGGGACTCAGTGGCTTAATGATGCTGGAGATGGTCTCTCTTCCAATCCTAGCACTGTGTGTTAGAGTGAACTCCCCATCACTTGCCTCAGCTTCTATCCACCAACAGTTTTAAAGCATGTTCTATGCAAGTAGATAAATAGATACCACTTCAGTGGTAGAAAGTTGGTGCTTAATGCAGGCAGGAAGATTCCCTGCTGACTCTGAACCTTCCTGGTTGTGAAGTCCATTTATGAGGTGGATCTGGTCCTAGGATGCTGCTGCACGAAGAGCCTCTCATTTTCTTTCTGTTGCAAAGCCAGCTCACCCTCCTGCGGGGAAGCAGGCAAGTATGTCCTGCAATAGAGCTGGTAAATTATGTTAGGGATTCATGCCCCTTACTTCCTCCAGACCCACTCCTTCATATCTTAAATGCAAACTACTCAATGCAAGAAGCCTAGCAAATAAAATGCATGAATTCTTCATCTTACTAAGCACAGCCACATTTGACATTATATTTGTCTGTGAGACATGGTTGAATGCATCTTTCCCAGACTCCATTACCACTGTAAGAGAATATCAAGTTTATTGGTCTGATCGTGAAATCCGTAAAAGAGGTGGAGTTGATATATTCTATAAAAAGCCTCTAAATCTAAAAAAGATTCAAATTATACAAGAGCTTGCTCTTCCCGAAACCATCGTCTATGATCTGTCCTTAAATACCTCAATCCACTTTTTACTTTGCTATTGAGCCCCTGATTATGATATAACTCATGCAAACAAGCTAACTTCACTACTGACACCCTCTTATTTTCCTTGGTGACCTCAACTTACCTCCTATAAATTGGACACTAAATGAATGTACATCTGAACCCATTCATTCAACCCTATACAATGCCGTTACCACGCCGGGACTGGATCAATTAGTATATAACAACACCAGACTAAACAACTGCCTCGACCTCATCTTCTGCAACAGCTCAAACTCAATTTATGGCCTACAAATACAGGAAACATTTTCAAACAGTGACCGTAGCATGATTGACTTTTGTCTAAATTTACACCCACTAAAGAGGATCATAAAGATGGAACTCCAAAATACAATTTTTAAAAAGCCAATTATGAACTCATAGCTGCTGACTTATCATCTCTTGATTGGCACATTCTGTTCTCTGATTGTAACACTACAGAAGAACATTATAATGCCTTCTTGCTTGAACATGAAAGAGTCATTAAACTATATGTTCCATTAGTAATCCCCCTAAACAAAAAATAAACAATTTACCTAAAATAATAAGAAAACTTCAATCTAAAAAAAATCCTTATGGCGTAAAAACAAAACTAAATACGTAGCTAAGTTTTAAAAGTGATACAACACCTTATACTGACAGATAAAGGCAGAATGCAAGAGGAAATGTTCTATGCACAAAATCCACCCGTACCTTCTATAACTTTGTAAACACCAAACTTAAAGACTCAAAAACCATCGCACTCTAAAAGGTCCTAATGGGAAAGACTATAGCAATGAAGCTGTTAAGGCAAACCTCTTCAACACGTTCTTCAGTTCAGTCTTTGTTAACAGTAATGGCTCATGCCCATCATTTCCTAATCATATGACAACTAACTGCAATGATCTACAAATTGACTTTACTGAAGATAACTTAGAAAATGCACTACATCACCTTAAACCAGCCTTATCTATTGGCCCTGATGGGTTATGTGCATTCTTCTTAAAACAGCTCTCCACTATCATAGCAGAACCACTAAGCATAATATACGAGTTATCATTCAGAATCAACTCTTTACCAAATCTATGGTCGTTAAATGACCTTTGTGATTACCTTATTAGCAACTGTGCCCTCTTTGCTGATGATGTAAAACTATTCAACACCACCGCCAATGCTACTGTCCTTGATTATGTGTCAGAATGGTCTAACAATTGGCAACTCCAAATATCTACCAACAAATGCTCTGTCCTACACATTGGTAAAAATAATCTATATGCCAAATATAATCTAGGCGGATATGACCTTGTTGATGACCCTCACTTTGTCAAGGACCTTGGAGTTCTGATATCGAATGATCTAAGCGCCAAAGCTCACTGCAATAGTATTGCCAAAAAGGCTTTAAGAGTTGTAAATTTAATTTTATGAAGCTTCTCTTCTGGTAATACTATTTTGCTAACTAGGCCATTCAAAACCTTTGCTAGACCAATACTGTCTGAAATCCGCACTGTATATCTAACATAAATACAATTGAGCGAGTCCAAAAGTATTTTACCAGAAGAGTACTACATTCCTCTGTTCACAACAGAATCCCCTACACCACCAGACTTGAGATTCTTGACTTAGACAACCTTGAACTACGCTGACTAAGATTAGACTTAAACATAGTACATAAAATCATATGTTACAACATCTTACCAGTTAATGAATATTTCAGCTTTAACAACAACAACAACAACAACACTAGAGCACACAACAGAACTAAACTAAATCTAAACCACTCCAAACTCAATTGCAGGAAGTATGATTTCAGCCATAGAGTGGTCAATGTCCGGAACTCACTACCTGATTCTGTTGTCACCTGCTCAAACCCCCACTCCTTTATGCTCAAACTAACCTCTATTGACTTCACTCCATTCCTAAGAGGTCTGTAAGGGGCATGCACAAGCGCACAATCGTGCCTACCGTCCCTGTCCTATCGTCCCCAATTATTAGTTCCTATTTCTTGTATTTATTTATTTATTTATTTATTTATTTATTTATTTATTTATTATTTGAACTTATATGCCGCCCCATCTCCGAAGACTCGGGGCGGCTTACAACTAAAAAGCAAAGAACAATAAATACATTAAAAAACGATTAAATCAGAGTTATAAGACCAAATATTATAAAATGAATTAAAAATTTAAAAATAACCCTCCCCAAAGGGTCACAGCCCGGGTTGGTCAAATAACCAGGTCTTCAACTCGCGGCGGAAGGTGCGGAGGTCAGGGGCCAGGCGGAGCTCCAAAGGCAGTTGATTCCAGAGGTCAGGGGCAGCTACAGAAAAGGCTCGTCGTCGGGGAACCGCCAGCCGGCATTGGCCCGCCGACGGAACCCCGAGGAGTCCCTGCCTATGAGCTCGAACAGGGCGATCAGTGTTTGACATCGGAAGAAGGCGCTCCCTTAAATATTGAGGACCCATGTCGTGAAGGACTTTGTATGTTAACACTAAAACCTTGAATCTCACCCGGAGCGCAACCGGCAACCAATGCAGGCCGCGCAGGAGGGGGTCACATGGGAGAACCAGGTAACTCCCATCACCACCGCGCCGCCGCATTTTGCACCAGCTGCAATCTCGGATGGTATGCAAGGGCAGTCCCAAATAGAGAGCGTTGCAGTAGTCAAGCCTAGAGGTAACAAGGGCATGAGTGATCGTGCGCAGGGCGTCCTGATCCAGAAAAGGGCGAAGTTGACGAACAAGGCGGAGCTGGGCAAAAGCCCCCTGGCAACGGCCCCCACCTGCTCCTCCAACCGGAGCCGTACATCCAGGAGGACCCCCAGGTTCCGCGCCCTATCCACAGGGGCAGCACCTCTCCCCTATGGCCAAAGATGGATAATCTTGACTGGGTCGGGGACGCCGGTATGCACAGCCACTCAGTCTTGGCTGGGTTGAGTCGAAGCATGTTTCCGCTCATCCAGTTCCGTACCGCATCCAAACACTGGGTCATCAGGGAGAGGGCATCACTGATCTGGCCTGGGGTGGAAATGTATAGCTGAGTATCATCAGCGTACTGATGGAATTTCACCCCAAAACCATGGATGATCTCACCCAGCGGCTTCATGTAGATGTTAAATAAAAGGGGGGAAAGGACCGACCCCTGAGGGACCCCACAAGAGAGTACCCTAGGGGACAACCTGACCCCCCCTGTCAGCACCGATTGCGACCGCCCCGAGAGGTAGGAGGAGAACCACCGAAGAACGGTGCCCCTCACTCCCAACCCCCCAAGGCGACGCAAAAGGATACCATGGTCGATGGTATCGAAAGCCGCTGAGAGGTCTAATAGGACCAGGACAGAGGAAAAACCCCTATCCCGAGCCCTCCAGAGATCATCCATCCATTTAAACTTATGTTTATTCTTGTTTCTGTTATATTGTAAGCTTTTGACAAATAAAATAAATAAATAAATTGGCAGCCAAACTATTATTCTGCAATAGCATTGTCGTCTCCAAGCTAATGTAACAATACATATGTAACACCAACAACAACGGCAACAGCCCTTTCACTCTTCGGTGATATATTATTTTGCAATTTAATCATGCTGAGCAGTGTTGGGCTTCAGGTTTTAGTGACTATGATCTAGACCAAGGGTCTCCAATCTTGGAAACTTTAAGGCTAGTGGACTTCAGCTACCAGAATTCCCCAACCAGCTGGTTGGGGAATTCTGGGAGTTGAAGTCCATCAGGCTTAAAGTTGCCAAGGTTGGAGACCTCTATCTAGACAATATATTTCCTGACATCTCTCATATTGTTCTGAGGTAAGGTGGTCTGCTGAACAAACCACAGGCAAAGCACAGTTAAGATCATAGTCACTAAAATCCCAAGTCCAACAACATCCAACTGATAACAGCTTTGAAAGCCTACACCAGTATTTTAATCAATATTCTTTTTCTATATATAAGCAAATCATTTCAATGTACCTTTTTCATACTGGTTCATTACATTTGTATTCAATCCACATTCCCTCAGCACCCACTTAAGCCTATTGTTCAGGTTTAATCACATATACTTCTTAAATATCCACTTCCACTGCATTCAACTTTTATGTTTCTCCTGACCCACCTATCTTTCACATCCAAATAAATCTGGAACAAGCACACTTTTATACATACCTGTTTTATGTTTCTTCAAGTCAAACATCCTTTTCCCCAAATTTAGTAAAAAGATGAAAACATTCATCTACTTGTTCAAGTTTTTCAACATTGTTCTTGCAATCATTCACTTCATTTTCCCTGTCAAACTCATTTACTTTGGGCTTTGACACATTAATTTTCTGAGTCATACTCTTTACAACATCATACAATTTGACATTGATTGCAGATCATTTGGATTCTTAGCCAACAAGATAGCATCATCTGCATACAAAACTATATGTATACACACATCCCTAAATAAGCACCCCTACATCACCGCAAGCAATCCTTAAGTATTTTTTCGTAAATATATTAAACACCACAAAAAGATCATCAAACATCCTTGTCCTATGCATTGCTCAAAGTATTGAATCAATTTGTTAAGCATTCCATTCATTCTCACGCATGATTTAGTTCCATCATACACTGCTCTTATCGCATTCAGCAACCAACTTTCAATTCCATCCTTGCCCAAAACATTCTATAACTTAAGCTAATTCATTTTACCATATGTACCTATTCAGCCAGCTGTTCAGAAACAGGGATTAAGAAATACTAAAGTAATTAGTATTTTTGGTCAAAGTCCAAAATATTAGGAAATACTAAGAAAAATATTAAAGGTCACTGGTTAAAAAAATGAAAACAAAAGCCTTCTCAAAGGTCATTGTCTTTTATTAGGGTTGGTTTTTTTTTTTTTTTTTGATGTAGGGGTGACTCACAATCATTTTTCCATTCCTGACTTACCACCTGGTCTAATCCTTGCAGTTTTCCTCACAGGATTTTGTGGAATGTTGGAAGTTTGCCATTGTTTTTTTCCCTTGGATTGAGAAAGAATACGCAAGGACACCCAGCTGTCTTTGTGGCAAAGGTGGTACTAGAACTCATTATCTCCCTGTTTCTAAACTGATGCCTTAACCACTACCCCAAACTGACAATCTCTTTATTAATTTTACTATTGATAATCCATTAAACTATGGATTCCTACATATCAATCACAGGTCAGATGATACAATTTCTTTTGCTAATTCCTTTAATTGTTCAACATACATCATCAAATTATTCATTCCTTTATATTTATATTCATTTTTGCCATATGTAAATAAGAATATAATGATCCTAGACTATATATTCAAAATGAATATACCTTATCTTAAGTAGATACTCAATTCACTATATCTTCACTATTCTTACTTATTCTTGGGTCTCCAAATTACGTTTTTCTGTGCTCTTCTGCCTCATTCCCAACCATACACTAATGACACCTGCATTGGATTTATTCAAAATGCTGGGATTTTTTTTTTCATTCCAAATTTGAATCTGGTTCTTCTACTGTCAATGTTTACTGGATTTTCACAGGGAAGTACCATCAACAAATGATGGAAGAAGACTAAGGGCTCATCTGCACTGCCAGATTTTCCTTCACCAGTACAGAACAGCAGTCACTTTTGGAAGGCAGGATGGAATGGTTTTGCCAGTGCTCAACCAACACAGTGCAATGTCTGGGTGCATCAACTTCCAAAATATGTGTTTCCCTGCTTCTGTCAACAAGCCCAACTGTCTGGTTTGTCTGCTGTGCTTTATATTTTTCCAGGTTATTCCTGCATTTTGGCTACTTCACAGAGGTCAGAATACACCATGATCATTTTTTTTCTGTATAAAGTTTACTGTGGTGCCTTTTGGATCAAATATTTCATAATTACAAACTTTTATTTATTTAAATGTATTGGCTTCCCAGGTGTAGTGGACTCTAGGCAGCCAACAAAACTAGGAAAAAACTCATAAAGCAGTTATGGTGGAAGAGTAAACCAGTGGGCTGTTGTTGTTTTAAAAAAATCCCAGTTATAGGAGCTCGGAAAAATGAACATGTAATTTGGAAAAATAAAATATTTTGTCTGGCTTTAAAATGAATGGTTTTTTTGGGGGGGAGTTGTTGTTTTATTCATATTTATATGCCGCCCTTCTCTGGAGACTCAGGGAGGCTTACAATTTTTGGAGCGCAACCCAATTCGCTCAACAATAGCCTTCATTCCATTGCGTATGCCTCCTTATTACTAAGCGGCATTTTTACAAAGTCAGCTTATTGCCCCCAACAATCTTGGGTCCTCAATTTACCTACTGCGAGAGGATGGAAGGCTGAGTCAACCTTGAGCCTGGTGGGATTTGAGCCTGCACTAATTGCAGGCAGCTGGAACTAAGTGCTAGGCATTTAACAGCCTGCAGCGCCAAGGCTCTGCACAGACCAGTTTTAACCACTAAGCTAGTGGGAAAGATATGCTGTAGCAGGTGCTGTAACAACCTTTGTTCATGAAAAGCAGGGAAAAAGAAAGAACATGGTTTTAATTTTAAAACTTGTGGTTATGCTCCATCTGATGCTTTAATTATGTATATATAAGTTCATTTTGACATTGTATACATTTTTAATGTTTGTGTTTTTGAACTGTAAGCATATATACATCCAAACACACACAAACATGTACAGTCTATGAAGAATATATCCCATAGGACCTATGCACTGGAAAATAAGTGATTGGCCATCACCTTTCTGCTAGAAAAAGGTAAGAGGCAGCTGAATTTTTCAGTGGGAGGATGTGACAGCCTGAAGTCTGAATGAATATGCTACAAGGCATTGCTGAAAAGTCTCCATCCAGACAAGATTTTCTTAAATCAGTTTAGAGTCAAGTCAGCATGAGCCCAGCAAAAGCACTCATTAAGGCTACAGTGTAAATAAGCCCTGGGATGATGAGACTTAACACAATTGCATATCCACGTTTGAGACTATTCAGTGAGAAGCCTGAAGTGTGATTATAATACCACACCTCTCTTATTGAGCTCCAAAT
The DNA here is from genome assembly GCA_009733165.1 of Naja naja. Lineage (NCBI taxonomy): Eukaryota > Metazoa > Chordata > Lepidosauria > Squamata > Elapidae > Naja > Naja naja. The sequence goes on along the minus strand of CM019150.1, from coordinate 186,320,509 downwards.
TCTTGTCCAGCAATCCTGTTCAAAGTTTCCACCACCATTTTTTGTACAAAAAAAGCAAAGGGAAGATAATAATAAGCACAAGCAAAGCTCTGAGCATGCTCATAGTATTCCATAAGTCATGATATTACTGACTGTGCCCAACAATGAGGTACATAAAGTGTACTGGCTTACTCTCAGGATACAAGTTTAGTTTCTTCTAATTAAAATGGTAGCTAAGGAATTAGCATGCTACCAAATAAAGTATCAGCTTTTAATGTAATTATAAGAATTCCTGGAGTCAATGTACCCATCATTGGCATTTTTAAAATAAAACTGATGGATAACTGCAATTTATCCAACTGCTTTGTTTTGGAGAGTGCCCACCTCAGCATAAAATGGGAAATAAAAGTAGTCAAGAAATGGGAGGCAACCTCTTCAATTTGCTATTGAAACACAACAGTTTGATGACTTGTCATGCCAATCATTTTGAAAATTAGCAAGGTTTCTCTCATGGATTTCTCTTTATTTTTATGTTCTCATAAACTGAAATGACTTCAGCAAAGTATGCCTGGAAATGCATGTGCATTTTCAACATAAATATATGAGAAATAGGAAAAGGAACATCAAAATCAGGTATCAAAATTCATGCATTTAGCATGCTAGTTTTGATGTGGGCAACACTGTAGAATTGTACTTAATAGTTCTATTATTATAACTGGTAATTAGTTTGAATATTAAATATGAAGATAGCAAAAACTTGAAAATAAAATGAGAATCTTACAATTTCAAAAACCACAATGTTAATCATAAGTAAATCACCTTGGCACTTATAAATTCTTTCAAATGATTTAACATGCTGTTCCATGCAAGTTTACATAGTGAAATATTTAAAATCATAATTGGATGCCTTCCAGATAAAATAATTTCAGCATAAACTCAATGCCCAGTTCATAATGAAGCTGTCTTAATCAGATAAACCAAGTATCTCTCGTCAAAATGCTGGATCTCACAGAATAGATTTAGATTATATGTGAAACTCGACAGGGAAGAGTGTTGTAGGAAATTCTAATACATAAAAAAGGTAAATAGGAAATTCGCCTGTAGTTCTTCTTCCTGTGTGTTCCTAAGAGTCTTATGAACAATGCTTATTGTAACAGGCTGTTAATGTTAATGACCTCGGGATGCAGGAGGAAGAGCTACAGCCTAGACTAATAAGTCTAATAAGCAAAATCTAAGTCCAAAAGAAGCATGGGACTAAAGAAAGCTTCCAATTTTTCTGGAGAATAAATGTAAGAGGGAGAAATGCTTTTAGATTTGCAAGATGCTGTTATTCTAATCTTACAATAAAACTAGTGTTAGTGCATGTAGTGTATGCTTTCTGCCTGGACTACCTTTAAGAGCTCATACATATTCAATTCTGGATACTGCTATGTTCCCACTATTTTATGCTTACAGATTAAAAAAAAGTTTCTAGTTCTATGATATTGTAGTACAGAATTTTAATTTAGAGTTCACATAATGAGTCCTTTTTTAATATTTTTCTAACTATACTTTGCAGCAACTTCTTTAACTGCTTTTTTGTTTTATAAACATGACTCATATTCTGTGTTCCTATTAATTTCATATACGTGTGTGTGTGTGTGTGTGTGTGTGTCACAAACTTGATGAATACAAATGATCATTAATTCCTTTTATAATCCACAGAGAATTTGTTCTGTTCATATGTTTTCGTTGTACAAATAGAATATTCTAAGAACGTGTGTTTCTTCACACAGTATTGAACATTTCATTAGTGAAGGATTCCAAATTATTTATAAGCAATTAAGTCTGTATGAAATACTCTCTTTCCTGCATATGTATGGAAGAACTAAAGTGCTATGGAAATCTTCAATGCTTCCTGAAGGAAGACATGCATATTAGCTGGCAAAATAATAAATCAAAGGAGCTTGACTTATTGACTTTTGTCTTTTTATCAAGCCACACATGTGCTTAGAAATCATGTTTATATTATTATTTTTACCATCATCATTACCATGATACCCATGTGTAATTGTCTGCAGGATAGCCATTCCCTTTCATAATTATATTTGTTTTCAATTAAACCTAAGATTAAAAATAAACAAATTAATACTACTTACTGGGACAGCATTCAGGGAAGAACTGGATTTTTTTACCATGCTTATAATTAAAGATTGATACTAAATCACAGAAATAACACAAATATATTGGTATCAATGGAACATATACATATTATGAAAAGCATGCAGGCAATGAAGTAGATAGTATGCTAAGTAATGTTTTATTTGGAAATACATATATTGTATGGATTATTTATTTCTTATGTAAGTCATTTTTAGAAAGTTTTACCTAATCCAAGTAATTATCAACAACATAATACAGGTTAAAATGTAACTAGAATTCATATTGTCATGTTTTGTTTCCTGCTTTATATAGCAATAAAAAGTCTACTATGCATAGGGTGGTAGAAATTTAATAGAATGGAATGGAATGGAATGGAATGGAATAGAATAGAATAGAATAGAATAGAATAGAATAGAATAGAATAGAATAGAATAGAATTCTTTATTGGCCAAGTGTGATTGGACACACAAGAAATTTGTCTTGGTGCAAATGCTCTCAGTGTACATAAAAGAAAGATACAATCGTCAAGAGTCAAAAATCATAAGGTACAACACTTAATAATAGTCATAGGGTACAATAAGCAATCAAATCTACTAGGAAACAGTCTATATAAATTGTAAGGATACAAGTGACAAAGTTACAGTCATACAGTCACAAGTGGGAGGGGATGGGTGATAAGGAGTGATGAGAGATGAATAGTAATAGTAGTGCAGACTTTGTAAATAGTTGGACAGCATTAAGCGAATTATTTGTTTAGCAGAGTGATGGCATTTGGAAAAAACCTGTCCTTGTGTCTAGTTGTTCTGGCACATAGTGCTCTATAGCATCGTTTTGAGGGTAGGAGTTGAAACAGTTTATGTCCAGGATGTGAGGGGTCTGTAAATATTTTCACAGCCTCTTTTTGACTTGTGCAGTATACAGGTCCTCGATTGAAGGCAGGTTGGTAGTAATTGTTTTTTCTGCAGTCCTAAAGTCTCTGAAGTCTATGTCTGTCTTGTTGGATTGCAGAACCAAACCAAACAGTTATAGAGGTGCAGGTGATAGACTCAATAATTCCTCTGTAGAAGTATATCAGCAGCTCCTTGGGCAGTTTGAGCTTTGTGAGTTGGTGCAGAAAGAACATTCTTTGTTGTGCCTTTTTGATGACATTTTTGATGTTAGGTGTCCATTTTAGGTCTTGTGATATAATAGAACCTAGAAATGTGAAGGTCTCTACTGTTGATACTATGTTGTCTAGTATTGTAAGAGGTGGTAGTATGGGAGAGTTTCTTCTAAAGTCTACCACCATTTCTATGGTTTTGAGTGTGTTCAGTTCCAGATTGTTCCAGTTACACCACTAGGCAAGTTGTACAACCTCCCATCTGTATGCGGATTCGTTGTTGTCTCGAATGAGAACAATTACTGTTGTATCATCTGTAAATTTCAGTTCCATTGCTCCCCTCTTTTTATAATAACTCATTCTATCCCAAAGATATGCTAGGATTTAAAAACAAAAAACCCCTCATGATATCGAGAGAAAAATGTGCTTACACAAATGTATATATGTAACCATTTTGATTAAAATCAGTCAAATGCTTACCTTTTACCTCTAATTTTTCCTATTAGATTTTCCTATATTTATAGGAAATTTATATTTTCCTATATTTATATTTTCCTATATTTATATTTTCCTATATTTATAGCAGTTTTAATATTGACTGTGAATGGCAGAGAGGTCATATATGCTGACGATTGATGAGGCTGTTGAAAATGAAAACTGTATGAGAGATAGCATTGGTTATAGAGGTTTTTATGGATGCCTTTTAAATAATCATTGTGACTTTTAACTCTTTTTGAAAGATGAATAGGTTCATGGAGTGTGTGTATTGACTATGTTCACTCAACATGTGATGGGAAAATCAGAAACAAAAAAAAGTTTAGTAATCTAACAAGACTTACATAGATGGAATTGAGATAGATAAATGAATCCCATGCAGCAGCAGCAGCCTAAGCATATCATGTGGGAATCAAAAATATTAATTTTTATGTTTTGATTGATTATGTGTCATTAAGTCATGGTTAGTTTTTAGCAATCACATAGCTAGATGTTTTTTCATGATGTTCTATCCTAATCTGGTCTTTTGGTTCTTCCAGCTGTGCACCCATTACCACTGTAATTTAGTCCATTCACCTTGCCGATGGTTGTCCTCTTCTTTTCTCTTCTTCCACCTTTCCCAGCATCTATTTTTCTAGAGATTTAGATCTTCACATAATGTGTCCAAAGTGGAATAATTTGAGCATGGTTATTTGTGCCAAAAGTGAGATTCTAGGTTGACCGCCCATTCCCCCCACCAATCTCTGCCCTTCTGGCCATCTTGCAACCTGCCTTGTGAGGCAGTGTGCAGCTCCAGAACCATATGTGTCAGGCAATTCTTGGTTCATATAGTAGCTTTGAAGCTGCAAGAAGCCCCTGAGCCACAATGTATCACAAATATGCAACTCCCCCAGGAAGCTGCAACCACCCAAGCCCAGCCCAGCAGCTCACCACACTTTTGGTCAGCCCATTTCAACTCAGGCTAGGCCAGCTGGTACTTCTCTTGATAATGTACATCTTAAGGATCTACTACCCTATGCTCAACTACCCTATCTGACTTTCGCCATCTTCTTGCTCTTGCTACTTTATGGACTTGCCCTGCAGGAGGCAGCTGCCAGCCATGTAAGATCTTCTTCCCCAAATGTCATGAGGAAACAGTTATGAGTCATCTTGGGAAGAAAGTGTTGTGCAGCCAGAAACTGTCTAGTGAAGGGCCATGTCAGACATGCTAGATCAGCAGCAAGAACAAGAAGACAGCAAAGGTCTGCTACATAGAGTGTCGGGGCCATGAAGAACAGAGGGCCAAAAAGCAAAGATGGAGGGGAGCTAGGCAAGTGGGGAAAGTTAAAGCATCCTTGTGTTCATAAGTGAAGGTGACTGCAAGGCATGTGACATTTGATCATGTGATCATGGGAATGCTGCAATGACTATAACTCTGGTGACTAGCTACTTTTTGTTCAATGTCAACATAACTTTGAATAATGACTGAACAAATAGTCATCATTCATGGCGAATATATATATAACCACTGTTTTAACCAGAATTATTTTAGCATCTGAGAAACTAACTCTTAAAATTCTTACATAAAATATCCCAAGACTGGTGATAAATCTTCAATCAACCCAAAGGAAGCTGAACTTCCTTCATTTTATTGCAAATTCATTTAAAAAAAACATTCTCTAATTGTGAACTAGAAACAACAGATTTAGCACTGCCTGTTAAAAAAAAACAGTAGCCATGCACATGCAAAAACAGTTATCACACAGAAAATCTTAGATCCTTAGCTACTAAACTTGGGATGATGAAGCCCCATGTTATTCTGCTGAAGTGTCTTACAGAGAATCTAGCACTTCATTCTGACAAGGGTGCCATTTTTTAAAGCACAGTGGATATTTTAACAAACCAATTCTCTTCCTTTCCTTGACAAAAAAACCCCAAACAACAGCTGCAAATTTGTAGTGTTTCTTGTAGTGTTTTTTTCCTCAGTTTCCACTTACTTTGATCAATGTTCCTCTATCTAGCCTATCTGACCTTCTTTTGACTCTTTGAGCCTCAGTATTCTCCCAGCTGATTTACTGGGTGATTCCCTCATCAGAGAAGCTTCCAGTTTCTCTCTCCTCCATTGGCTATCCACTGCCAAGGAAGACTCTTTATACCCCTGTAGCCCCAGCAGTCCCTCTTCTCTGGCAGTTAAAGAGACCAGTACTATGGCTGGCAAAGTGAAGCAAGGTGAAGATCTTCCTTTCCCCCCCCTTCTTACTTTTCTTTTAGTCAAGAGTTGCCTTTTTCTCTTGGTTTTTTTTATCACTTATTCCCTTATCTTTTACACCAGAGTTCCTCAAGTGGTCAATATTGAACTCCCAGCATCAATGTAGGTGTCAAGGTTGCTATTGTATTACTTGCTGTACTGTTAGTTAAAGTAGATTTATTAAATCATTCTCATATAATTAACATTTATAGATCAATGACCTGAAGAGTTTGGGGGGCCCTGTCTTAGATTAAGTCTGTCTGGTTTAATCTTTTCCTTTTTCTTCATGCTGCTTCCTGACTGAGCTTCTTGTTGTATTCCTGTCCCACAGTTCCATCCAACACTTTTAAAACTTTCTCAATTCTTGTGAGTTTCACATTTGCCTCTCTACTCCTTGGGATAGGTCTCTTATTTTTGTCCAGAGGCTCCTAATTATAAATGTTTTCACAGCCCCTCAGTTGTCTAATTGTAGCAGATTTATTGTTCTCTTCCTAATTACTTTTTCCATGGAACTGTTTATTCCCCTGATTCTAACTTGTTAAGGAACCAGATCCTGAGCACAGGCTTTAACTTAGCTTATATATTTGTTGCAGCAAATTCCTCCCAGTTTGAACCAACCTGCTTTTCCTTTAATTATTAAAGACCTTACTAAAGACTAATGCTTCCTGAGATCAAATTTCAGCAAAGACTGTATTTCTATGGGCATATGTTGAATGAGCATGATTGTTCTGGAACATATCTATGAAGGCTTTCAGCATAGACACTCTATCTATGGATGGTAGGAAATGACATAAGAAGGAATATAGCACACTGAGTGAAAGTGAATGGAATTATTCATTTAAATCAGTTACTCTCAGGAAGATACTTATCTTGAAAAAGATAACTACTTGTCTTGAATTCTTTGGGATTTAGGTTCTTTATCTTTGAAGACCAACTTAAAGGTTTTTATCATCTCATTTGTCTTAGCAAGAAGCAAGGGAGAAAAAACTTGAAACAATTCTTTCCCAGCTCATATGATGTCATGCAAATGTACATATATGACCAGGCAGCCATGGAAATCCTTTGAAGCAGTAAACTGAGCTTTTTCAAAGGAAGCAGATGCTTTAATGTTTCATAAAAGAGAGCTTTGCTTTGCAAAATGCTTCTTTCCAAAGCTTTGCCCAGATTGAATCTCTAGCATAGCTACTGTTGGATATACTCATCTGACAATGGTTTCAATTAGACCTACTATAAATAAGTATTCATAGGTTCACATTTGCTGAGGTTTAATGGTGTTTGATCCATTAACACAACTGAATTCAAATTTTCCATTGCTAACAAGACAGTTGTTGTGAGTTTTGCTCCATTTTACAAGCTTTCTTGCCACAGTTGTTAAGTGAATCATTGCAATTGTTAAGTTAGTAACATGATTGTTAAGTGAATCTGGCTTCCCCATTGACTTTGCTTGCCAGAAGTTTGCAAAAGGTGAACCTATAACTGTAACTGTCATAAATACATGTCAGTTGCTATGTGTTTGGATTTTGATTATGTGACCATGGGGATGTTGCAAAGGTTATCAGTGTGAAAAACGATTATAAATTATTTTTCCAATCCCGTTGTTAACTCTGAATGGTCACTAAATAAATGGCTGTAAGGTGAGGATGACCTGTCGCTAGAACGATTTATTTAATAATTAATTTTAACCAATAATGATTTGTTCAAATATTTATTTATTTCATTGATTTGTTTCTGTTTCTATTTTTTATTTGGGATTGTAGGGAATTTCACCAATAAATACACATCTTTGTACCCAGATATCCATGTATGTAAATTTCACTAATGGCAATGGAATTAAACTCAGTCTAAGAATATATAAATATTTGGAGGTTGTTAGGGAACTAGTAATGAAATCATTGTATCTCATGTGCTTGGAAATCAGTAAAATCTATGGATATAAAAATAAAAATCAAATCCAGAAAGAAAACTAACTACCCAGTAAAGAAAAAGCATATTTTTAAAAAGGTTGAAGATTGTTATGTATGCAGAGTTAAAATGACTGGTTATTGTTGTAAAGTGTTTGAATTCATTGGTTGTAAAAGTGCAGGAAAATCCTGCACTCTGATTGGCTGGCAGCCATGGCAGCCGACTATAAATAGCTGCTGCGGCTGAGCCATTCGGGTCCGTTCTGAGCTGAAGTCACAATAAACTTTGAGCTGAAGCAGTCCACGTCCTGCCTCTCTATGCGAACTTAACACTGGCAATGAAGGTGGGATCTCCCTGAAGAGAAGGCAACGCGGATCAGAGAAGAGTGAGATAGCTGCGCTGAACACCCCCCCAGCCCCATTTGACCTGAAGAATGAAGACTGGGAGTCGTATGCAGATCGCTTTCAGATGTATTTGGAAGGAAACGATCTGGCCACCATTTCTGAGCAGCGGAAGAGGGCGGTTTTTCTCACGTATTGCGGTCCGGCAGTTTTCAAGATGGCGAAGGCATTAGCTGGCACAGCAGACATGAAGGTAATGGCATGGCCTGATCTGGAGAGGCTTTTAAGGGCATACTACGCGCCCCAAGTATCGTGTCTCATTAAGAGACACGAGTTTTATCACCACGATCAGGGAAGATGAAAGCGTAAATGACTTTGTGGCAAGTTTAAGAGACATTGGGGGTGCATGCGAATTCAGCAGTTTAGAGGAGGCCATGCACGATCGTTTTGTATTGGGCCTTAAAGACAAGGTTTTGCAGAGCAAATTACTGATGAAACCCAAGATCACGCTGAAAGAAGCCATAGAGGAAGCATCTTCAGCAGAAGCCACCAAATCCTCAGCAGCAGCCATGAGAAAGATGAACAAGACTATGGGCCATTCTGATGGGGAAAAGACCACTACAACTCATTTTGATGAACTTGAATCTGAGTCAGAATACAGTGGAGAAGAAGAAGGAATTAACAGACTCAGAATGGAGCAGAAACGAAATGACCTGAGAAGGAAGAGGCGTGGTTTCCACTGCATAGGTTGTGGGGAAACCACCCCGCACTGAATGCAAGTTCCTGGACACCATTTGCCTCCGATGTGAAAAAAGAGGGCACATTGCAAGAGTCTTCAAATCATCCAGAACTCCACCAAACAGAAGAAAGTTTGCTACAAACAACAAAGACAGAGAAGTCAAGCCAAACAACACCAGCGAGAAAATGGGGGCAATACAGAAGCAAATGGAAGGAATGAAGCTCATCAAACAGTAACTATTGGTCATTCATCCTCTTTAAATAACAGGAAAGTACATGTCAAGGTATTCATTGAAGGAAGGCCTTGCCAAATGGAAGTGGACTCAGGTTCATACTTATCTATGGTGTCATGGGACACTATTCAAAGACTGATACCAGACATTCAGAAGACTCACTTCAAGAAGCAGGCATTAACTCTTAAAGACTACCAAAGGAACAAGATTCCAGTAGTTGGAACAAGAGAATTCAATGTGAAGTTCAAAGGTCACATCAAACGCCTACCCCTGACCATTGTTGATAAAGATCGCCCAAGTTTGCTGGGACTGGAATGGTTCAACCCGCTGGGCATCGAAGTGACTGGCATCAACCACATGAGCAACACTGAGTGGGAAGAGTCTTTGAAGTCTGAGTTTCCAGAGGTCTTCAGCGTTTAGGCAAGTACTTGGGGGCCCCTATCACATTTAACCTAGATCCCAAGGTACAACCAATCAGATTAAAACCCAGAAGGGTACCCTTTGCATTGAAGGAAAAAATGATGAACAATTAGATAAACTGATAGCCCAAGGGGTATTAGAGCCCACAGACCACTCCAGGTGGGAGACACCCATAGTCACGCCAGTCAAGGCAGACGGTTCCGTGAGAATCTGCGGGGATTACAAGGGGACATTGAACTATGTGCTACAACAGAGCGCATATCCAGTTCCAGTGGTTCATCATTTATTATACTCTCTGGGTGGGGGCACAGTCTTCGCCAAGCTGGGCCTGGCCCAAGCATACCAGCAGTTAACAGTAGACGATTTAACTGCAGAAGCCCAAACCATTGTAACCCATCATGGTGCTTTCAAATGCAAAAGGTTACAATTTGGAGTAAGTGTAGCACCAGGCATTTTCCAAAGCCTTATGGAAAGGATGCTACAAGGGTTACCAGGGGTGGTGCCTTATTTTGATGACATTTTAATCTCTGCTGAAAATGACACTCAGTTACACGAGAAACTCAGAGCAGTTCTAACCAGATTCAAAAAGCGGGTTAAAAGTCAAAAAGAGAAATGCACACTAAGAACTGACAAAATAGAATTCTTGGGTTATATGATTGATAAACATAGCATCCACCCCACAGAAGCCAAAGTTCAGGCAATCAAAGAAGCCCCCAGGCCAAGATGCAAAACTGACTTGCAAGCATTCCTGGGACTTATTAATTTCTATCATATGTTTCTACCTCAGAAAGCAACCACTGCAGAACCCTTACACAGATTACTGGATAAAAAATCTGCATGGGTCTGGGGCACAAAAGAAGAAGCTGCATTTAACAACATCAAGAGACAAATCACTTCTGATTGTGTCCTGATACAGTTTTCTGAGAATTTACCTGTAGTATTAACTTGTGATGCATCCCCTTTTGGAGTGGGGGGGGTGTTGAGCCACATGCTTCCCAGTGGAAGGGAAGCCCCTACTGCATTTTACTCTCGCACTTTGACCAAAGCAGAGAGAAACTACAGTCAACTGGACAAGGAAGCGTTGGCTATCGTGGCAGCAGTCAAGAAGTTCCATGAGTATGTTTATGGGAGAAGGTTCACCATTGTTACAGATCACAAACCTCTTTTAGGCATTGTGGCAGGGGACAGACCAACGCCCACCATCCTGTCACCAAGAATGCTGAGGTGGACTGAATTTCTTGCTGCTTATTCATATAAACTCATCCACAGACCGGGAAAAGACATTGGGCACGCTGATGCTTTGAGTCGCTGCCCACTTCCTTTGCACACTGAGGACCCTGCTCCTGAAACTTACACCTTCTTTCTAGAAACTGTTGCCAAACTTCCAGTTCATGCTGCTGAAATTGCTAGAGAAACTGCCAAAGACACTTTATTGGCTCCTATTGTAGGCTGGATTAAAAAGGGTTGGCCACTACAAGATCTACCTCAAGTTTCCCAACCTTTTAAATCCAGGCAAACTAAATTATCTGTATTAAGAGGATGTATTTTGTGGGGTAACAGGGTGGTTATTCCTGCAAAATTGCAGAAAGAGGTTTTGGAAATGTTACATGAGGGTCATCCGGGTATTGTCAGAATGAAAGGATTGGCCAGGAGTTATGTATGGTGGCCTGGTATAGACAAAATGGTTGAAAACTGGGTTGCATCCTGTCCCAACTGTCAGGTAGTCAGGCCTGCTCCACCTCTCGCCCCCAAACAAGAATGGGAATGTCCTAGGGGTCCATAGTCCAGGATTCACATTGATTTTGCTGGCCCTACCAGAGGGAACACTTTCCTTATTGTAGTTGATGCATACTCCAGATGGTTAGAGGTTATACCCATGGCTTCCACCACAGCAGACGCTGTTATCAAACAACTTAAGAAACTTTTTGTAACTCATGGGTTACCTGATGTGATTGTTTCTGACAATGGTCCTCAATTTACTGCTAACCTTTTTGAATCATATTTAGCGCAGCAGGGTATCAGACACACCCTTACTGCCCCTGGGCATCCTTCCACTAATGGCCGGGCTGAATGCATGGTACAATTTACCAAGGAGAAACTCCAACAATTGGGTCCAGGGGACATCACTGAGAAAGTTGAAAAACTACTCAGTATCCAACACATCACTCCTAGTCCATCCACTAACTTAACCCCAGCCGAGCTGTTGATGGGTAGAAAACTTAGGTCTACCCTGGACCGCCTTCACCCCACTTATGCCCCCAATGCACCTCTAGATTCCACCAGCAAAACGCACACCTTCACTGTGGGTGATTCTGTTTATGCTAAAACCTTGTGGGTGAACCATTATGGATTCCTGCTGAGATAACCCAGGTTACAGGCCCCAGGTCTTACAGGGTTCAAATTGAGGATGGTGTCTTGTGGAGTAGGCACATAGACCAGTTACGGTCCAGACTGCCTCTGGAGCATTGCCCTTGCTCCTCTCTGGATCCCATGCCCTCAGCCTCTTCTAGGGGGGAAGGGGGAGATAATGAAGGTAATCAGCAAGTGAGAATCAACCCCATGTGTAACGAGCTAACACGACAGGAACCATACCAAAACCTGTCAGGGTGCCAACAACCATTTTTACAAATAGAGGATTGCACATCACTACCAGATTTAGGGGGTGACATTGGGCTGGAGATGAATTGGGAGGAGAGACCAGGTTGTAGTAACCAAACAGGTTCTACTAATACAAGAAGTCCTAATAAGGGAACATTGGCAGATACATTTCCTTCCTCACAAAGTGAGATTCCCAATACACCTGAACCACGCAGGTCTCAACGCCGTAAGAGCCCCACCTATCTACAAGAATATATTAGATAGATGGGGTTTGAGTATGGACCAAACCTAGTGGGGAGGGGTGTTATGTATGCAGAGTTTAAAATGACTGGTTATTGTTGTAAAGTGTTTGAATTCATTGGTTGTAAAAGTGCGGGAAAACCCTGCACTCTGATTGGCTGGCAGCCGCGGCAGCCGGCTATAAATAGCTGCCGCAGCTGAGCCATTCAGGTCCGTTCTGAGCTGAAGTCACAATAAACTTTGAGCTGAAGCACTCCGCGTCCTGCCTCTCTATGCGAACTTAACAAAGATCATAGCTTTTGTGCTATTTAAACTTTTTATGTTATTCTTTTTCTTGTGCTTTGAATGTTTGTTTAATGTGAGAACCACCCAAAGACACAGGGAATATAAATTTAATAAATACATAAGTAAACCCTGCTGCTAAAGGCAGATATAGAAACAATTAGAATGGATAATAAGCATTGGTTCAGCTGAAGGGACCAACTGAACCAATGTTCAGCAGCCAACAAGCTGCTAAGTTTGCCTACAACAAACTGAAGCTCGTTAGCCCAAACCAACAGAGGCAACCCAACAGAGAAATGTTTACTTTGGCAATGGAGCAGAAAAAACATACCCTGGGGTCATTTTAAAGGCAAATGGGAATTAATAGAATGCAACATCATCCCTTTCTGCCCTCCCGAAATAGTTATTTTCTTTAGTGTTGGACCATCCAGCAGCATGGATTTAAAAAACAACAACCCCCAAATCTAATTTCTGAAGTATTTTTAGACTGAAATGGAAAAAAGGCAGTTACTTGATCATTCAGCTCTTGTCACTGTTATCAGTAGTATATCAAAAGCTTCCACAGTACAACAAATCTTTGAAAGGCTGAAAGATGTTCAGATGAATTATTGTTCAAAGTTGCTTTTTCTAGCAGACATTAGCAGAATGCTCTTTTTCTTCCCATTGTGGTGCCTTCAGAAAGTGGATGCTTTGAGCCTGCTCTGTGTCAAAGTTGTATTTCAAATTCCTGGGTATCTCTAGACACGTACGTCATCAAACAGCTGAGTTTTTGGATTTTAACACCTGCAAAAGGACCAACTGTTTCCTTGGTTGATTCAGCTTTTCAGCATTTGATTGGCATAAAGTAATGACCCATGCTGACAGTTTGTTAAAAGTAAGTTTTATAACATTGCCACAGTGGGTTAAAATATTGTGGAACATGTTTAGCAAAGGAGCAAAATCTGGATATCAAAATGTAAATAATCAGCTTTCTTGTAAGACACATTCAGGAATAATGCACTCAGTATCCTTCCACCTTACACTAACAAATAAAATTTATCTACATGTGACTCCATTTAGATACGTGCCTCATATATGAATGTTTAAAAACAAAAAAATACTTTTCTAGCTTTGTCCAAATGTTACTGTACATTATTGTAAACAAAATGCAAAAGGTCACAGCTGACTAAATTCCTATCAATTATGAACTTTTTAAAATGCACATTTAGTACAGATTTCTGGTTTTTCTATGAGGTTTTTTTTTAAAAAGAAAAATGGTTTATACAGTTCACTTCCTGCCATAATCAAGGCCTTTCTAACCTGATATCTGAAGGTTCTGCTTCAGTGAATAATTCAGTAGGTTAGTGAAACTGTGGCCGCAAAGAAAGTGCTAATCTTAGATGGAAGCTGTGAGGGATATTAAGAAACAATTGCAAAAAGTGACATATTTAATAGAGAAAGATTACTCTGTGCTACATCTATTTAATTTGAAATGAATAAATTTTGCCAGTATTTTATGAGATGCAGTCTGCAAATTATGTGAAACTTCATAGTGTCAATGAAGTCTAAGGGAAAGAATAAAAGGTTTCCTGCTTCCCCCTCATCTCCACCATTTTATGAGCATTGTGATTTCTGAGGACTTTTCAATCTTTTCAAAAGAATTTTCTATGGAAAAGAAGGACTATTCACTGCACAACCTGATTAATTTGAATTAAGAAGAAGAAGGGGTAGAAAAAGGTGATCACACAAGAAAGATAAATAATAGAAGGCAATAAAAGGATCTTATATAATGAGACTTTTTGAAATGACTGAATTCCTCCTGGACTGTGACTGAGTGAGGCTGGATAGATTCTCAGTCTTTCAAGGGAAATTTAGTTGATGTAGCCAAGACAAGCTTAAATGTGTGAGGGAACATGAATGTGAAAAATGATGGGGGAAAGCTTTGGATTTCAATCTATAAGAAGATTCTTAAAAGTAGCTCAGTTTTAGTGGAAATAATTTATTTTACTCTTCATGAATAAGCACAAGTAGAGAAAATGATGCTAGTTCTGAGGAGGTAAATTACTAAAAAGTATTTTTGGAGTATTTTTTTAATTAGAGATTTTTTTTAAAAAAATGGCGTACTGAACATTAAAAATAATAACATATTTATTATTATTTAATTATTTATTAATTTGACTTGTATGCCGCCCCCTCTCCGAAAAGGACTCGGGGCGGCTCACAACTAAAAACAACAATAAATTAATTAACTAAAATGCTATTAAATAATACAAGCCAATTCATCTAAAAACCCCTTAAAAATTTAAAATATAAACCCTCCCCCACCCCGCCAAGAGGTCAGCACAGCCCGGCCTGTCCAAATAACCGAGTTTTCAAATCGTGGCAGAAGGTCAGGGGCCAAATGGAGCCCCAGGGGTAATTGATTCCATAAGGCGGGAGATGCCACAGAATAGGCCCTCCCACAGGGCACCGCCAAACGATACTGGGTCGCAGACGGCACAACATATGAGAGTTTGAGGATCAATTCTAAATAAAAAGGAGAACTGAATTGGAAGGAATGAATTGATATATTAGGACCTCAATCTCCTGTTCTGCTTTGTGATTAGACTGTAGACAAATTACTGGCTTTTAGCTTCCCAGTTTGCCTTTCAATAAAAATGGGCTTCTGCTGAAGTAGGAAGTTTGTTTTTGAAGGAGAGGTTTGTTCAAACTTCACTTTAACCCTGCAAGTTTGGACAGTTTTTCTCCTGTAATCTCATCAGTTTTTCTATCATCATTTTGTGGTAGGGCACAGCATACTTATGTTTTTCTTATTTTACCTGACTCTCTCTCTCTCTCTCTCTCTCTCTCTCTGTGTATGTGTGTATGTACGTATGTATGTATGTATGAATCTGCCTATTTTGTCATGTTTCAGTACTAATTTTACTTGCGAGAAGTTATCTCACTTTTTCACAAAACATCACCGAAACAGACCTTACCAGAAATTTTCATCACAAGAAGTCTTGGGAGCTGATGTTATTTCTCAGTTCTGATTCTAAGAGATTACAAAATTCATAATTCTAAACAAGTAAAATAAAGTTTCATTAAAATTAGAGGTATACCAAAAGGCAATTGTGCTATATACTACAGGGAGAGTTCTTCAATGCCGATGTAACTTTGAATGGTCACTAAATGAACTGTTGTAAGCTGAGGACTACCTGTACAGCTTTAGAGGATCTGCTGGTTGTTCAGGTTTTCTGCAGGCACCAGCAGGCATATCTCCAAAGATAGTCAGTGGTTTCAACATGGTGGGCACAACTGGATGATCAAAGTCCCATTTATTTATAATATCCATCACATGCACTGCACACAGGTAAAAAGAGGAAGGTTTTAGACATGTGAACATGCATGTCATCTTGAAATCAGTACCCCTGGCAAAAAAAGAAAAGAAAAGAAACACAATTTCCTATCCATTTTTTTCTTCCAGTATGAGTGAAACTTATCACTAGTTCAGATGAAATGACTGATCATGAGTGATAAATAAAAATATGTCCCCAGACTAAAGTAGTTTTTATTCCTTAATTTATATTCCCATTTTTGCATTCATTCTCAAATATTTCAATTATTTAAAGAAAGGTGCAGTAAAAATTGCATGCTCTTGGTTATGAATATATATTTGTATGTGTTTATACTAAAATGTATAGGTTGAACACATAGTAACCTAAACCATATTCCTGTGTTTAGATTTATATTCATATTTTTTCAGCTGAGAATTGTGTTGCAAAATGTGGGTAATTTAAACACTAAAATGTAAATCCAAGTCAGTTTCTACAAAAAAAAATGCAAACAGGATCTTGCCTATTTTATGACTAATGGCTATGTAGCTAGAAATTATGAAATGTAAAAATTGGAATGCCTTCTAACTTAAATCATGGTCCCCAATTAGTATTGTATGACCTGCTTATGAAAGTATAAAATGTACTGCAAGTCAAGGTTCACTTCTGGTGATTTCCATGTAAGCAACACTGGTAGATTTATTTTGTCATTGCTTTCTTCTATAATGTTTTTTTCAACTTCCCATTGCAGCCTTCAGTCCTTTTCAATTATTAATTAGGTCTGAACCTACCCCAGTTCTCTCTCTCTCTCTCTCTCTCTCTCTCTCTGTGTCTTTCTGTTCCTTTCCTTTCCTTTCTTTACTTTATCTATTTGTTTGTCAAACATGTACAAGATAAAAAGTATAAGTATGAACATAATCAAGAACAAGGAAGTAAATACAGATAAATGAGGACAATAAGACAGGGACAGTAGGCACACTAGTGCACTTATGCACCGCCCCCCTTTAATGACCTCCTAGGAAGGGTGAGGTTCATGTAGACAGTTTGAGGTTGAAGATGTTAGAAGTTGAGGCAGTGGGATTCAAATTTCTTTACTACCGGTTCTGTGGGTGTGGCTTGGTGGGCGTGGCAGGGGAAGGATATTGTAAAATCTCCAGTCAGAGGTGGTATTGCCAGTTCTCCAAACTACTCAAAATTTCCGCTACCGGTTCTCCAGAACTGGTCAGAACCTGCTGAATACCACTTCTGAGTTGAGGCTGTAACAATGGAGTTGGGTAGGGCATTCCAGGCATTGACCACTCTGTTGCTGTAGTTGTATTTTCTGCAATTGAGTTGGAGTGGTTTACCTGACCTGTTCATAAAACTATTATTCGTTTTGTTTATCTCAGCCATTGTATATATTAGCTATTTCCTTCCCTGGATGTATTTGTCCCTGGTCACTTCTAACTGCTGTCAAATTTTAAATTTCTAACATTAGAAGTCAGAACTTAGAAATATACAACAACTATGGTATAAAGTTATAATAGCATATAACAGAAATGAACTACTCTAAAAAAAATCCTGAATTATGAACTGGCCCCTTTGCTATCTCAGCCCTTCTCTGCATATATACCTTTAACATCGCATGGAAGCAGAGATTTTTTGCTAATTTCAACTAACCATGCATCCTTACTAGCTAGCAGTGAAATCAGAATCTTAAATAATACACAGGGTGTGTTTGGAAACAAAACTTCAGAACAAAGGCAGTGAATCTCTATGTACTGCAGAATTAACTAGCCTGGAAAAATTGTAAATTTAACATGCCATAATAATAAAAGTAACCTTGATTCTTAGCATGTTCATGATTATTTTTCTAGATTGTAGGTAGACAAACTATGATCCCAGTACTGCTTGAAGCCCCATACCCTCTTTTTCATGTCTGCCAACTATTTCCATTTCAGCTGTATCATTCTGAGAAACTGTAATGAATGCCTAAAACTGGTTTGACAAATTAATGTACCACTGTTGTGTGTATGCACCACCAAAGGACTACCTGGCATTCATCCTAAGCATGACTCATCACTCTTGTTGTGCCACTAAATACTACATCTTTTGATTCACATTCCTCCTTCCATTATGTTTTACACTCAGATTCACATGCAGTTGAATCTTTTTAAAGCTAATAGTAAAAATCTACGTGCACCTTGGGATGAATATATTATGTACAGAGTACCCATGACAATCACATTTTATGCTGTTTGCATGGCCTACACCAAGCTTATTGGTAAGGCATTTAGTTACAGCATGCAGTTCTCAGGTTTGTAAAGAGATTGCTGCTTTTTTTCTGTCGTTTTCTATAGGACTTAGGTGAGCCTTGTGAGATTTTACACATATTTCAAATATACTTGCTGCTTTGAGTATGTCAACAACAGTTTGTAAAAATATGTTCCCTTCTTTAAATGCAAATAAACCAAAAGGAAGAAGAAACAAAACTGAAGATGTGTGAAAATAAGAGTGTAATCCTAAATTTTAACACCTCCCATCACAGAGTTTGATAGGGAGTTTCATATTTTAAACAATCCCTCCCAATTTATTACTTGAGCCAAACGCACTATGCCAAGATTGGAAAGAGAAAAATGTTCCACTAAGCTGGGAACAGGAAATGTTCCACTAAGCTGGGAACAGGGTAGAAATGTTATGGTAGTTACAGTGAACAACCAATGGTAAAATTCTCCTGCTATAATTCAGATGCCAATTTTGGAATCATAATTTGAATCTCTGACTTTTTAATTTCTCATCCAACTAAAATAGCACTTCCATGTAGTTAATAACAAAACAAAAACCAGCTCTGATTTGGTATCTAATGGAGCTCTGAATATTTTTATCCAGCTATCCAGAATAGATAATGATCTATGCTGATTCTTCAAAATTTGCTCCAGTGCATTTTTTTTGTCTAGCTTTTGTTTACCTGTACTTATTAATTCATTTTTATCCAGGTCTGATATTTCCTGTGAAGATGTACCTGAAAACAAATCTGGATTAGAGATGTAAATGAATTCTGACACAATTTCATTAGGAGCTGATTTCAAAGCAGCAATTGAAGAAGAAGGTTCATTATAATACTAAAAGTTGTGTTCCAGCAGCTCTAGTTTCATTTTGTTCTTTTGTGTGGGTGATTGTTTTAAGCTATCTGGATTTTAAAACTTACATTAGGAAAATATAATGTCAAAGCATAATATCAAGGGGTTTTTTTTTAAAGCAAAGTGCTTAAGATATTTACATTAACAGTATATAATGTAACATAGTGGCAAAATGAATACAACGCCTCCATTTGTTGAGAATGTAAAGGGATATGAAATATTCAGTTGATTTTCTTGTAAACTGTAGAAAGATTGGTTGAACTGGATGCTGCGAATGTTGCCCAGATATGAAGATCATTTATGCTCACTTGGAGTTGTTATTCACTTAGGGTCAGTTTTTATGTGTCAGGTTTGTTCAAATGCATAGTATTTAGTCCTAGAATGCATAGTATTTAGTCCTAGAAGGTATCTGTTCATTATAGAAGAAAGAGTGAACTGAGAGAAAATATATTTGGCCTAGTTTTGCCATTTCAGCCAACTTCATGAACTGTAACCATTCATCCATAGTAGGAATCAAATGTCCTTTCATTTTTGTGAAAAATGTCTTTTTTGTGTCTTGCTGCTGTCAATATATATAATAACAAAGTTTCAAATTTTTTTCTCCAGTTCTTTTTCCATTAAGCACAAGAGGAACAGTTTTGGTTTCATTTTTATCTCCATTTTCAAAATTTTCTGCATTAAAATATGAATCATACTCCAAAATGCCATTGGGTGTATAAATGGATAGCAAAGAATGAGGTTGGACCATGTAAGAGAGTTAGAAGAAAGAATGGGTGTTTGACAGCTGATTCTATAGCAAACAGTTTGGTAGAAGCTCTCATTCTAAAGTGAAGAAACAGAGAGAGATAAGAGGCCTTTAGCTTCATTTTTAAGACATTAAATTCTGGGGAGGTGGTCCATATTTGGCAGGAAGTCTGGTAGAAGGAATTAGGCATGCCATTATAGGACAAAAGGAACCAAAAATTTGATGCACTTGTCACTGTATTGGTTTCTGACCTGAAAATAGATTGCTGGAGGTCTTTACCTCTGTTGCTTTACTCCTGAAGACTTAAAAGAGTAGAATGAAAATTTATAGCAAAATTTGATTTCAAGCCCTTTAACTACCTAAATATCAAAGCAGGGGAAAGCAATTAGTAATGGCTCTTTGTGAAGAAATTCATTGCCCTGATAGTAGCTGGTTTCCATGATAACTACAGGCAGATAGAAAAGTTATCTCAACTCCAATCTGTATTATGCATTATATCTAGGTTTCATCATATAGCAAACAGCAATGTTGTAGTGATCATATTAATTTCTGGTCAATGCACTTATTACTGCCATTACCACAAGAACAAAGGATCTATTGGGATGGTCTACTCCAAGTGCATGATGATTTGAGATGAGCTCCTGTTGGTGCTTGAGGAATGATCTGATTGGAAGCTCTGCAACCAGACTAGTTGTTCTCCGATTTGGAGATAGCCACAGCTTTGGATAAAGTAGTTTCTGAGTTATCTCTCATTGATTGTCAATTCTGAGAAATACTTTGGTTCTGTTATCAAGTCTTGGAAATGAAGTGAGAAAAAAAAAACACTAGAGAGCTTCTGCCTTTTAAAATCAACTATTTTTACATGTGAGAGCAAAAATAGGAAGTAAGATAGAACAAATCAACCCAATTTTTTTTTTGAGGCACAAATTATGGGGATCAAAGACTTTATACATGTTATGCAAAGATCTAGCTGTTTGGAGAAGTCTGTTATGCCAGAAAAGATGGTGGGAAAGAGTGGATGGACTCAGTTATAGCAAAAGTTCATTTTTTAAAATATGCATTATTATTAGAAGAAAGAAGGTTAATAAGCACATAAAGCTATACATTCACCCACAAAAAGACAGACAAGTACACAAGCAATAGCTTCTAGTATAAATAAGTTCTGATAGACTGCGGTATCCATAGGATTTATTGCTTTCATCAACATGACAAAAGCAACAATGATGCAAAAGCAACTTACAAAAAAAGAAATAGAATCAGATAAGTAGCAAGAAATTTACTAGTAAGATGAAGTATGATTTTTCAACTTTATAAATGATTAAATATACCTAAATAACTCAAAACTTTCTATTAAACTATATGCAGATATTAGAAGATTATTATTCTTTTATATTAGAACAAATATATTATGAATCATACAATAAAAATATAAAATTATGAATTGCAATGAATTCTTTTTTAAGAAAAACAAAAATGGTGGAAAAGGTTGCTATTAAAATACAGGAAAAAAAAGAAAACTATGAAAAGAGTGGGAATCATCATTAAAATAAATTGCATACAAATCATTTCTTCCCTACTCATTCTTGACTGAAATCAATATATTAAGAAGTATTTCTAATTTGTATTTGAATCCGTCTATCTATTTCAATTGTTCTTTTCCTCTAGAATATATATTCTAAATTTCTAAATTTTCCTTGTTGTATAATATATGGTACATAAGGGAACCATTCTTACTTGAATTTATTGTGATACATACTATTAATGTATACTAATAATAAGTTTGATTTGCACTTCTTGACAAAGTGTCTCTGTTAAGCACTGGAAAATCAGGAAGTCCAGGCAATTCAAATGAATATAATGGTTTATTGCATGCTATCTACAAGAATCTAATCAAACAAATAGTCAAAGGGTTAAAGCAAACAGGTGGTATGAAATTCAAGGTGGGCTGGACTCTTGTGGCTGGATCTCTTGTGGGCATAAAGGGACTTCAAACTGATACTTTTGATCATTCCTCGGACTCAGCCTAATCATCTCTGTAGCCTCTGTTCCAGTTTGTGCCAAATTTATCCTTGCAGACATCACTATAGATTTGAATAAATTATGATATTTTATATTTATATATTCTGGAAAAATCCTGGTAAAATGTTTAAGGTTTCACATTTTTTAGAACTTTTAGAATTATTTTTTAGAATTTTTAGAATTTTTTGTATAATACTATACATTCATTTCTAATACTTTTGAGAGTTTGTCTTTATTGTTTAAAAAAATCCTGGGTGAGTTGGGCTGAGATATATGTGTTGCATAACTACCATATATGGTAAAGTGTCCCATCCTTATTGTAACATTTTGAACATTTCATATTGTATGATTTCTCTATTTTTAAAATTATTGATGGAGCTATGTACCTTCTCTGAAACATTTTGTATCAATTTTTTTCCTTGGTTACAACTTGGGATGAAAGTTTTTGATTTTTTTCTTCCATAATTATTTCCATGATTATATTGTTGCTATTTTTTTATGTTTTACATCTGCTTTATCATACATATTTTAGCATGTTTGTCTCCATATCATATTTTTATAACAATTATGTTTTCTAATAGATTAACTTGATTTTGTACGAGTATTTCAAATTCTGTCATTATTCTTAAAATTCATCCTTTCTTCCAAGATCACTTTTGAGTGTTCTGTTATTGTGTAAATATATCACTATGAAAGTCCTGGTTGAATAATCCTTTCTGTATGTTTCTGGAATCTGAATGCACCACACATGCATACGTGTTTGCACTTTTGTTGCTTTTACTATCCCAAGTAGAAAGTGTTTGAATGTAAGGCTAATGGTGAGATTGCTGAACTGATTATTCAGTTTTAGAAGTTCTGTTTTTTTAATAAAACTTATAATGCATCCTTTTATATTTTTGTCTTCTTTTGTTTTCTTTCATGATAAAATCCATTGACTACTCCAGCATTTTTTAATATTGGCATTCTACTAACTAGCATTTTTATCCATTCTGTTATTCATGATAAGTAACTTGCATAATAATATAATTTAAAATTTGGGAAAACAGTTTTTCCTGTTTTTTGAGTTGAGTGAAATTTTAAATTTTAATCTGGTTGTTTCTCACTCTATTACATTTGTTTTTTGTAATTTTTTTTTTCAGTTTCATCTGGGGCTGAAATGGGATATATATATATAGACAAAATAGGATATATATATATAGATGAACCCAATACACAAGCCTGATGATGGCAGATGAGATTCTGCCAAAACATCGCTACAACTTTAGAAGCACAACTATAATGATGTGAGAAAATACCCGAACAAAGCTGAATACCATACATATAAATACCCACGAAAACTTAACACACACACACACACACACACACAAATATATATATATATATATCTTTGAATAATGTATTCATATATATATGTGTGCGGTGTGGGTGTGTATGTATATGAATATGAACACATTAGTCAAAGATATATTAATAATGTATTCATTTTAATTGTTGCTATTAATCCTAACCAGATTACTTCTACATTTTTTCACCTTGGAAGTTCTTTTTTTTAATTTTGCTTCAAAATTTATTATGGCACAACTCTGCTTTCATCATGAATAACCACCCTGAGGATTTTCTTAACCATGGTATATAAAATATGCCAAATGGATAATTCACAGATTCACATTAAACAATAAACCATGATTCAGAAATCAAAATGTTTTGTGAATTATAGCTTACTCTGGTGTATGTGTCTAAGTATTATATAATTCACTGGTTCCTGGATTTAACCAGCAGCTATTTCTGATATTGACTGCTGGTGGGTGGGATGGAAATACCACAATGATTGTTTAAAAAAATCAATGTGAATCACAATTTATCTTCTCTTCTCAGATCACAGCAACATATTTCAGAAACTGTTTGCAAATAGGTGTATAAATATGACATTTAAAATAATTTCAACTGATTTTTTTTTGTTGGTACAGTTGTTCTGAATAACTTCATCTACCATATTTCAGGTTGCCTATATCCACAGTGGAAACAATATACTATTCAACAAATATGCCTTACCTTACAGTGGTTATTAACAAAAAAAACTACATAAGGTTTATCATTCTCTACTCTACTAATGAATGTGGCCTGCTGATGGCAACAGAGACTTCTATCCAGGCATATTAATGTATGGGTAATATAGCTATTTAGAAGAATCAAACTAAACCTTCAAGATATCTATACCTCTTAGATTGCTGTTGAATCTCAGGCAGAATGGCCAAGTGCTTTTCATTGGGAGTAAAACTTCACAGAGGATTTAAGATGTTAACAGAACAAATGGCCCTAGAATTGAAAATGAAGATATCAAAGTAGTATATAGCTTCTGCCTTTTAGGATCAATCATCAACAGTAAAGTAACAAGTAGTCAAGAAATACACTGGAAATGAGTACTCTGTAGAGCAGTACTCTGGAGAAGAGTATTCTGTAGACTTTGGAAAAGATATTCTAAAACTGTGATATGTCAATACTGTGAAGATCAGAATTGTACAAGCCCCAGTATTCTTTGTGACACTATGGAATTGAAAGCTGGATTTTGAAGAAGCAGAATAGGGACAGTGATGATGCTTTGGAACTATGGTGTTGGACAAGACTCCTTAGAATATCATGGACAGCCAACCAAAAAAACAAACCATTGAAAAATCATTGAAAAAACCAATCCAGAATTCTCACTTGAGATCCAAAAGACTGAGCTCAAATTATCCTACTTCAATATCAATACATTATGTGAGGCTCTCAGGAGAAAGCTCTAATGCTGGGGAAAAGAAGAGGATGACTAACAGCAAGATGAATCAACTCAGTTACAAATGCATTTGTAATAGTATGTGGGAATAACCTTGATTGGGGAGAAGGAGAGATTTTGCCTAAGGAAGGATCTGATAAGATGATAAGCTTGCAACTCCATAATGGAAGAGAAGGAAACTCTAAAAGGATCCTCCCTAATTTATGAAGCTGTAAAAAAAGACATCAGGAGATTTGCAAGAGAGCCAGTTTGTTCTAGTGGTTAAGGTACCAGACTAGAAATTGGGAGACCATGAATTCTAGACCTGTTTTAGGCATGAAAGCCAGCTGGGAGACTTGGTCTAGTCACTCTCTCTCAACACAGACTTATCATTGTGAGGAAAATAAGAGGAGGAAGGAATATTAGGTATGTTGACTACCTTGAGTTATTTATTGAAAAAAGATGGGATGTAAATAAATAAGTAAATAAATAAATAAATTTGTTCTTTTAGACATCCAAGATTCTGTTAATGTAGCCTTACAATAAAGGAGAATTAGCTCAGCTGGTTGTGTTCCTATTTGGTCTACCTGTGAAGACTGGCAAATAATGAGTGCCCTTTTGAAAGAGTCTCCCAGGTCACGGTCTTGGAGAAAATCATGATCATTAAGAATCTAGGATGATTTAATGGCACATAATCAACCAATCAGTGCAATTAAATTCAAAGAACCTATATACAGGGCTTTATTATCTATCCATCTATCTATCTATCTATCTATCTATCTATCTATCTATCTATCTATCTATCTTTCATCTATCATATTTAAGAACTGCCCATCTTCCTTACAGAGACTCTGGTGTGTGTACAATAAAATATTAAAGAATAAAAACAGTATGTAAAATTTAAAGAGACAAGGAATGTTAAAACATGAGGTAAAGAGCTTTCAGGGTGCTAACCAGCCCCACATTTACATGACCATCTGTGCATCCCAAGCAAGGGTACAGACACATATTTTTACTCTTTATAGGAGGCTAAGAGAGGGGGGCCCACCTCATCTCCAAGGGAAGGATGCTAGCACATTTAGATAGGGACCAAATTGCAGGGGACAGGAGCAGTACACTAAATCCAGGATGTTGATTGTGAATCTGGTAACTCTTAGATTTATTTCTTGAATATTATGTATTTGTATTTATTTCTCAAATGTTTTGTGTTTGCTTAGAGATGTCTGTAAAGATGTATTTTTCTATGACTCTCTAAAAAAATGTGAATGAAGAAAGTGGTAAAAAGCCCTTTTGAATTTAGAGCTTTCCATTTTTATCCATGCCAGTCTTTGAATACAGTGTTCAGGATCTTGCTGGAATACTAATTAATCATGATCTCCTGCTAATTAATAGTAAAATAGAATAGTGAGCTATCTCACTGTTACTTGTTAAAACAAAAACAAACAAAATGTGGAGAATAAGGTGCTATATTAATCAGTGAGTCAACAGTCAAAATGCAATGTTTTACTTTTAGCTAACAGACAGCATATGCTAGTTTTTATAAAAATAGAAAAGGAAAATCCAAGTAATCACATCGTACCTGTGATTATCATTATTGTATCCATTTTGTATTTGATATTGTGGATATTATTATTCTATCCACTTTATTTACATAGATTCCTTATTTTCTCTTTTTCTCTTTTGGATACTGAATAGATTCGTAGCTGAACAGACCATCAGTCTCTCCATTTTAGTGTAGATCATAAGCATGTCTGGAATATTTTTTAAATCCAGGCAGAAGGTTTACGTTGAAAATCATATCTCTTGTTGGTGAGGGCATGTATTCATATATGTACATGCACACACGTGGATGTTTCTTAAAGGCACCATGGAATCACTGGTGGGAGAAGAGGGAGGGGAAACATTATTCTCAACTGCCCAAATGGCACATTTAGAAGCAAATTTAAAACTCTGGTTAACAAGACATTCAGTGAAGGCTGCTCAACCTTTATAAAATACAAATTAACAGGAGTGTATCTGAATTGTTAAAATGAACATTGCCTTTCAAATTGGTTCATGACCATTTCCAGTTATTATCATAAATAGAAGAAAACTATTGTTGCAGCTCCACCTAGTGGTTATCCACTTTGATAGCAACAGCAAGGAAAACACTGAAATACAATGTAAGAGCTGATATCGATGAAGCAAGAGGCAACATTATTTGGGCAGTGAGAAAAAAAATAAGACAGCAATGTAAAACACATTCGTAGTTGCTAGAGGAAATGTCAATTCATATTCAATGTGCTGATTTCATTTTCCATATTCTTGTTACCCTAAAAATTGACTTGCCTTTTAGATTCTAGTACTTTAACCATGGATTTAATACAAGTGGTGGGGTGATATTTAAATCAGTAGTTCTCCCAAATTTTGCAAATTGGACTATAAACAACGTTAATATTATGTGCATTTCAATAATGAAGTAATTTTTTCTGAGTTGAGAAGAGACATTTAACTCTTAGCTCCCTTTTTCTCTACAGTAACGAGATAATTCTCTAATCATTATTATCAAAAAATGATTGTACTCGGCATCCTGTGATACGAAAAAAATTCATACTTGCACCTGGAAGTCATCTTTGAATGCTCTGCTTTAAGTGACAGAATAACAGAAGATTTTTAGGTCTTCTAGTCCAACCCTCTGCATAAGCAGGAGACCCTATTCCATTCCAGACAAGTAGCTGTCTAGTCTTTTCTTAAAAGCCTCCAATGATGGAGCACTCACAAATTCTGAAGGCAAGCTGTCCCACTAGTCAATTGTCCTCACTATTGGGAAATTTCTCCTTACTTTTAGGTAGCGTCTCTCCTTAATTAGTTCAATCCACTGTTTTTTGTCCTGCTTCTAGTGCTTTGGAAAATAGGTTGACCCCCTCTTCTTTGTGGCAGCCCCTCAAATATCATGTCACTCTTGGTCCTTCTTTGCATTAAACATACCCAATTCCTGTAACCATTCTTCATATATTTTAGCTTCTAATCATCTTTGTTTCTCTTTTTTGCACTCTTTCCAGAGTATCAACATCTTTTTTATAATATCATAACCAAAACTGGATGCAGTATTCAAAATGTGGTCTTACTAAGGCTTTATAAAGCTGTACTAGTACTTCACATGATCTTGATTCTATGCCTCTGTTAGTGCAGCCTAGGATTGCGTTGGATTGCTGAGCGATGTGTGGCTACCCTGGGATGGATTCTTTTTAACAGTAGCTTCCTCTTTCCACCCAGAAGTGGAAGCATTCCACCTAACACCCCCCTTACTGTTTGTGATAACGAAGTATTTTACTCTCCCATGTTAACTGTTTTCATCAATTGGTTTTTTTAGCATTGTGTTAAAGGCACTTTTATATTACAGATAAACTTAAACATAGAGCTGTTGTAAATAAATAAGTATGCACGTTACAATAAACTTAGCAAGTCTGAAAGCAAACAGACAAAAACATAAATGAATTCCATTCCCAAACCAGGGTAGGAGGGATGAAAAAACTACTATGATTTCTTTATATTTTTGTCCTATTCACTATGGCTTTAAGATGTAAGCTATCAAAAATTAGCCCATTTGTATTTATAACTAAAGCAGCCAGTTTGGTTTTGTGGTTAAGGCACCAGGCTAGAAAGTGGGAAATCCTAAGGTCAACTCCCACTTTAGCCATGAAAGCCAGATGGGTGATTTTGAGCCAGCAATTCTGTCAGCCCAATTCACCTCACAGGGTTTTTGTTGTGGGTAAAAGAGAAGAAAGGTGTGTTGGATATATTCACCACCTTGAATAATTTACAGATACTGTTTATACAAATAAAGTTTCATATTTAACTATAGACAAGGAAGTGATCAAAATTTAAATTACAAGTTACCATTATTCCTTCAGCAACCATTCAAAATGATGACACCACTGAAGGATGGGACTTAGGACAAGTCTGTGAAGTTGCAGCTATTGCAGAGTCCATGTGGTCAGGTGGGATTTGGGTGCTCAAATGCCCTGCTCAGGATTATAACATTGCAGTGAGACGTAGTCATGTTATCAGGCCTGAGGAAAGGGGGAGGCAGGTCAGCCGGTACATTGTTCCAGGGCTCATGGAGCTCAAAGGGGGCCCATGAAGGGGAAATTTTAAAGAAATATTACAAAACCAAATTTTTAAAAAGAAAAAAAGCGTGACGGTGTGTCAACCTGGATGTGCCAGGGCGGTGGGGGGGGTAGGGTGGATTGCAGCAAAACACTCCAAGGCTGGATCAAATCAACTCATCGGAGGGCAAATGGCAAGGAAGGAGGGTGTGTCCTTCCCACACAGCAGTGGCAGCAATGATCGCCCTGCCCTCCACCTCCTCCTCTCTCTTTCTCTCCCCTTCTCCCCAGTTCTTGAGGAATGAACTTCTACTTCTCACCCTGTTGAAATGCTTCACACCAAAAGGAGGGAGGCGCCACTGTTAGCTTAGTCGGAGGATCTGTGTGCGCCAGCTGTGCCAAAGGGTAACTGGCAAGAGGTGGCTTTAAAATGCAGAGGAAGAGAGAGGGGCAGGCAAGGGAAGCATCACTTTTCTCTCATTCGCCCTGGTAGCCCCCTTTTTTTAACAAGCCTCTCAGTTAGTTAGGAGTTACGTGACTTCGGTGCAGGGAGTAACATGAAATCCACAGGGTGCTGGGGAGGGGGAGGGGAGATGTTAACTTAATGTGTAGGTGTGGTGGGCCATATTAGGCTTGTTCCAGCACTTAATAATCCTCTCAGTGGTCCTGCATGTGATCGCCATTTGTGACCTTCCTTGTTAGTTTGTTATAAGCAAAGTCAATAGAAAAGATCATAGGTGACTTCCAAAAGTTATTTCCACCATTTTTTTTTCTCCCAAGGAACCCCACTACAGAATATGAGATTCCAGGAATCTCAAATTCTGTAGCGACCACTCCCTACCCATAGCAGATCTTGCCAGATTGCCTGTACTCTTTGATAAGTAAAAGACAACTCTCCACTTGAATTTTAACATTTCCAACATTCTATTATTAAACCATCAGTGTAGTTATTTTTGGAAACTCTTCCACCTTAAAACTACTACCTGTCATGCACAGAACAAATATTGAGGTCCCAGCTCCTTTTCTGACATCTATAGGTTCCATATTGTTCATTATTGAAGTAGAATCAAAGATTAATTGCATTGCCAAAGATGACTTTGTTACATTATCTCTGCATATCAACCCATCCTATTCTTAAAGCATTCTCGGTACATATTGTTTTTCTCAATTCTTACCCCCAAAAGTTCCTTGCTCAAAAGGTATGATATGTGGCCATACCTTTGTTTGGAATAAAAGATAGGAGAAATATGCAAGCAGGTGGCTTAATATGGCTGGGAGAAAGAGAGAGAGAGAGAGAGAGAGAAAGGGATGGAGGGAGGGAGGGAAAGAGGGGAGGAGAGGGAGGGGGGGAACATGATTCTCTGAGAAATCCAGAACCTTGCATTTTCTTCAGTCTATGATGCATTTGTTTTCCTTGTCATCTAATGCCATGCAAGTATCACAGGTCTTTGCATGAAAGCAAGCTTATGATGCAATCATTTTCCTGTATCTGGTAGGACTCAGTATTACTACATTATAATATGGCTCATTTATGTTATACAATCAGTTATGGCTTAACTTTTTGAATGATCTAGGCTATGTGTATTAGTAAACAAAGTGTGGTTTAAAACCAAAATTTGTTATGTTGTGTAAACTAAATCATAGGCAAGAATTAAGATGACTGGGTTTCAATTTGCCAGCAGAATTAACATTCAAATTAGCTAACAATACTATATAACACAGCACAATGTTTTCTTTTTGTGTTTTGAATAGCTTGTCCATATGCTCTGAATATGAAGGCCACTCTCCATCACACAGCATGGAGTTCTCTCTACCATGATATATTTTCTGGATATATCATATAGAGCATTCTGCTCAGATTGCAGGTCATTCCCTTCATCAGTATAAGAAATGGGATTCAGGAGATGATTTACTACACTTTAATTTTTTAAAAAAAGTTTGGCCAAGAGTACACCCATTATTATCTTGAGGCTTATCCTTTATTTATTAGGCTAACAGAAAATATTTAAAATATTTAGAAATTAAGTTTCATTAGTATAAATCAACCAACAAAATGAGTGCTTTTCACTCTGTATTCTATGACCAGGTAGGAAAAACATACCTATTTTAAAGAGGAGAAAAAGTAAAAAATGAAACTCCTGGTCAAATTAAACTCCTGGTAACTATAAGGACACAATCATGAGCTTTCTTCGCAATAGTGAAGAAATAACTAGGCCTGATTAGCTTAGGTTCCAGACAAAACAATATAAATGATTAATAATTATTGCTAATATATTACATATCATATATGCAAATGATATGATTTGTGTTTGCAGAATGCTACAAAGCACAAAACTATGTCTTGAAATTAGGAATTGATGGCAAACTTAAAAGCCAAAAGGGAAAGAAATATGAACAGCAAATAACTACTAAGCTTTGAGGATTCAAGGGATAAAGGATTGGGATAGAGGCTCAGACTTGTAAAATCTACCTAAACAGCACATATGTATCAAATCATAATTTTTGCTCTGTCAAGACTCATTCTCATTAGCCCCAAGAAGATTGCATAGGTTGATTTTGGTTGTCGCAGCGTGAATAGTTGCCTATATTATTACAGGGAAGCAGCAGTTGAATTTACACTTTGAAAAATTCATTTCACTATTGCAAAATGTGATCTTAAAACTGATGACAAATTGTAAGTGTGATGGGGGAAGGGGGTATCCCATGGCCAGAAAGAAAACATAGGAGACTCTACACAGTCTATTGGACTAATGCTACCCAATTCTGCACTGGGTTTCAACAAATTCAATTCATATCATCACTTGCCTTATTTCCTTGAATTAGCTTGGAGAATAGATTCCATACATGTCCCGTTAAATTTACCTGACCCAACTCAGTCAAATAATGTTTTGAGTCTATATATTCAGACAGTAGCAGATAATTTCCATTGCAGGGATGATGTCTAAAAGTCAAGATGTGAAATACAATGGTGCAATTGAAGTTCTGACTGTTTTTTTAATGTATGACATACTATTGCAGCCCCCATTATAACTTTTTAAAATCATACCCTACAGGCAATCTTGTATGACCTGAAGGAAAGATGGGCTGACAAGACAATGCAACTTGAATGAGAGAAGGAAGATTATCAGTTCTATTATATTGTCTTTGATATGTAATATAATTCCTGAGTATGATTTTGTTAAATTATGCTTCTATACTAAATAGAAATATTAAAATGCAGAATATTAAAATGCAGAATATTAAACTTAAATTAGGGATACTCAAACCTTTCTTCATGTTTATAAATTAACTATCACAGTCTAGCTTTCTTGTAGAAGTATTGCAAAGATAAAATTTGCAAGAATGTATAAGGGAAGGTCACGATACAAACATCATAAATAAATAATATACAAAATCTAAATTAATCCCTTTATATTACTGTAGAAAGATTTAATCATGTCCTTAACAATCTCTTGGAATTCAATGTATCTTACAAGTGCTTATTTCAGAACTGGATTGTGCCATAATTTTAAAACCATTAAAGTATAAAGAAAAAATCTTATACAATTTATGTACTTGTCTAATAGATTCCCACTGCCATTGAGATAAAGCAATAAATTATCTTACATTTGCTCACATAAATAGAGTTCATCTGTCAAAAATATTTCTAGAAATCAGCAAATCCATAGTTTTCAGTTTGAAAACTGTTATTTTTCCATTGCCTGTCTTGTTTTTCCTGAAAGAAGAAAAAAATCCCAAATATAAATAGTGCATTTGCTGTTGTCTTTTTACTAAAGCTGTTAAATTTAAGAAATAATAGATGCCTGTCTAGACAACCCTAAAATTGTTTTAGTTACTGATGTATGGATGACTGATAAATGTCATCTTTTTCTGCCTGCAGTGCATTTTGCATCCAATCTACTGACACTGGTGTATAGCTGACCTGATTCTGCATTTTTTGTTTGCATGAAGTATTTAGAATTTTACTATGATAAAACTTCAAGATAAAATGTGTAAAAAAAATGCTTTCTGTCTTCTTTGCTTTTCTTTTTTTCTCTTTCTTCTTTTGTTTGTTTCCTTGACTATTTCATGAAATGACTCCATTAATGAAAAAGGTTGCATAACATTCCAGGTGGAATAGCAATTACTTCCTCAGATTTATGTTCTTCTGCCTTTGCCCAGCTAGAAGGAAATGGGAAAGCATGGAATTAATGAACTACTTTCATTGAAACAGGTTTGCTTTTGAATGCAGTCCAAATGTGCTTATTGTTTGCTACTTAGCACTATGAAATCTATTATAAAAATCTGTAAAAGAAGTCATATTTATATCATGACTTTGATAATGGAGTTCAGAAACAAGTTTGTGAATGAGATTCTGAATTCATAGCTAGATTTGGAGCTCTTGTTGCCAGCATGTCTCACTCGGCAAACACATGGTGACTATTCTTCATTCTACACTCTACAAAAGCTACTGCCATTTGAGATATAGATTTACCAATCAAGGGTAGCAAAAAGGCAAAACACAAACCCATATCACTATGTAGGGAATTTCCCTCCTGCTGCAGCCATCATTATAATGAGATCTTATCAACACCAAAAGAGAAACAGTGTAGTTTTAGAGTTGAAAGAAAAAAACCATCTATTTTGGATCAAGTTTAAAAAAATACTATTTCTATACTGATAATTATTAAAATAATCCCTAAATGACATAAACAACCCTATGACAAATCAATAAAGCAACTGTATGTTGACCTGAGTTGGAATGCTATACAAATTATATGGTTATATAAACAGTGCATTTACTTCAACATAGTCTATGAGTACACACAGAGGTGGGATTCAAACATCCCAGCAACCAGTTCACTGCCCAGTTGCTGGGTGGCTATAGCCGTGGTGGGCATGGCCTACCAGAACTTCTGGGAGAGCCATTTTTTGCCTTCCCCAGTGTCCGGAGGCTTCACTTGGGCCTCTGGGAGGGCAAAAATGGCCTCCCCAGGCTCTAGAGGCTGTCTGGAAACCAGAAACAGGCCTGTTTCCAGACTTCCGGAAGGCCCATTTCCCCCTCCCAGAGCCTTCAAACAGATCCTGCACTTACCTGCATTAAAAATGAGCCATGTGGAGACTCCTGGGAGGAGAGGGGCAGGGACAGCTGATCAATTCAAATATCACTTCATCGAACCAGATGCAAATTTAACATCCGGTTTGCCCGGATTGGTCCAAACCGGTAGAATCCCACCCTGAGTATGCATGAACACTGCATATACCTCTACATTCTTAAGTTGCAGGTAATATGTTGGCTTGAATATGGAAGAGATAATTTTTGGTAGTCTCAACATCTGAACGTTGAAAAAATGGACATAAAAGAAAGGAAACAAAACTGTAAATGCAAGAATTGAAGAGAAAGTACAAGTATCATACAGGTAGTCTTCAAATGAGACCACAATTGAGCCCAAAATTTCTGTTGCTAAGTGAGATGTTTGTTAACCAAGTTTTGCCCCATTTTATGACTTTTCTGGCCACAATTGTTTAAGTGAATGACTGCAATTGTGAAGTTAATAACATGGTTGTTAAGTGAACCTGGTTTCCCTATTGACTTTGCTTGTCTGAATGCACAAAGGGTGATCATATGACCCTGGAACACTGCAACTATCATAATATGAGTCAGTTGACCAGTGTCTGAATTTTGATCACATGATCATGGAGGTGCTGCAATGGTGTGCAATAAGTGTGAGAAATGGTAATAAGTTATGGTTTTCAGTGCTGATATAACTTAGAATGGAGCTAAATGAACTGTTATAAATCAAGGCCTATCTGTATTAAAATGTTAAAAAATAGATTAATTGCTAACAAAGACATTGAAAATGGATGAAGGGAAACAAAAAAAAGGAACAAAGTGAAAAACTGTTACAAAGTATGGTACAATATGTGTAGTAATGTTAATAGAAAGTAAGAAAAAGGATACTTGGCAATATGAAGCGAAAGGGGTCATGGGTGCCACAGTAACGATATAAAAGCTGCCAAAAATGGGGAGGCATATTATGTATATAGAGAAAAATATCATTCCAAACAGTCAAAGTCAAAAGAGCGAGGAATGGTTAATATCAAAAGTAGAAAGGAAAATGCAGAACAAATTTGATGGAATTCTTTTTAAAAAAAAAAGTTATTGAAATGGGTAAGGAAACTAAGAGCCTCAAGCTAACTGAATAAAATTAAAAATGAAAGTGATGAAATTAGGGATGAAACTAAACTGAGGGAATGGTGGAAAGAAACTTTTTATGAGATTTATATGGGAATAAGAGTAATATTGTATGTTAAGGAATGAAATTGAAAATAATATTATAAATGTTAATGTTCAAAAAATGTTAAAAGAAAGTCATAAATGCAATGAAATTTTTTAAAGCTGCAGGCATAGATTGTGTAACTAAGCAGGGATGTCAAACTCAAGGCCTGGGGGCTGGATCTAGCCCATGGGGTGCTTAGATCTGGCCCATGGGGCCACCCTGGAAACAGTGTAGTGCCACTGCCAGTGAAAGTGGAGCTCCAATTTCACTGGCAGAGGGTTGCAGGAGGCTGTTGCAGGTGAAAAAAGACTTCAGGAACTCCTTTTCGCTGGCAGAGTGCTCAGGCCTCCACAGGTGCCCCTGACATGAGTGATGTTGAGCTGGCTATGCCCACCCTGGCCATGCCCCATGCCCCCCCCGAGGTCAAACACAACCCTGATGTGTCCCTCAATAAAATCGAGTTTGATAACCCTGAATTAGAGAAATCTTAAAATATGGAAGTGGCTTGCATATGGTGTAGTTATCACATCTGCTCTGATGACTGAAGGAAGACTATTTATTGTTATGTCTGTAACATAATATAGCAGATAATAATATGTGAATAACCTTGAATCATAAGCTGATAAAGAGTTTTATATGATAGAAATAAAACATGTATGAGAATAGTAAAATGTTCAACATTGAGCAGGGAATAAGACAAAGATTATGATGTTTGTCTTAATGTATTTGTGGATAAATGTGTAAAGAATGCTTATGTTGATTTTACAGTTGTATTGGTTCAGGACATTAATGTAGGAGACATGCAAATGATGCAATGTTTTCTGAGAACTGAAATGATTTGCAGTGATTGTATAATGCGCTATGGAATGTGGATCTGAAAATTAATGTATCAAAGACCAAGATAGCTGTGCATGACAGTGAATACGGAGTGACTGATTGCAACTTACATAGAATTAGGGAAAAAACAAAACACAAATAAAATAAGTAGATAAATTAGTATCTTATTAGGAAGTTTACTAATAGAAAAATGGGGAACTTTTAAACGTGCAAATATTTGTAGAAAGATTGCAGGTAACATACATTGTGTTATGAGGAACATTTCAGCCAATTTGTGAGAGCTAGATATATCAATCAATTGATAGAATAGGAATGAATGTCAAGGAACAATGGCTATATATAAAGTAATGCTTCTGTCAATTTTGTTATATAGAATAGCTGAGTGTGTCTGAGAATTGTAGACCTTGAATACAGTGAGAGTGGAATATTTAAGTGTGTTTCCTCAAACCAAAAAGGAACAAGCAAAAATACTGTTTGAATGCGGATAGAACTAAAAAGTGAGTGACCATGATGCAGATGATTTGGTCATATAAAATACAGTGAAATTGAACAACAAATTTTAAAGGTAAGAATAAATGAGGTCAGGAGAAGTGGAAGATCAATACAATTTTGGAAGAGAAGTTTAAAGAACAAAAGTCAATGTACAGAGCAGTGTATTGTTGTGATGGAAGTAAAGATAGTTTGCAAAGATAGAAAAGTATGAAAACAGTAAATTGTGTTGGTGGTTTAAATTATATTTCATTTCCTTTCTTTAGTTTTCCTTTCTTTTGTTTTGTTTTTCTCTTTGGCTTACTGATTTTCATTCCTTTCCACACTCTGTATAATGTTGCCAACTATAAAATGGAAGAACATGATGACTATGTACCATATGTACTATACGTCATGTTTGAACAACAGACAGCAAATTGCACTTCTCTTAATGTTCTTGGCTTAATTTTTCCCCTCCTAATGCATATCCACAATGCAACTTTTTCATTTGAGTATCTGCCTGCAAAGCTAAAAAAAAAAAACAAAGAGCATAGGTTTTGCATTCGGCTAACTGTTTGAAAAGGAAAAGGTAACACACATAAAACACAGTTTGATGATGTTACGGTCTTAAACTGATGTAGAGGTGATGAACAGGTATCAAGGGAGAATGGAAATTCTGTACCACCCTTAAATTCATTGGATTCATAAATTGGAATACTTAACAGATTACAAGATTTTGTGATAGATTAACATATACCAAAAATATAAGGTAGAAGGCTATGACTAGGGTGTTAGTTAACAAGCTAGAGAAGAATTCCAAATAAGCTATTCTGGCACTATAGAACAAACACACAATAGATTTCTTGAGGATATTTTCTGAAATAACTAACAAGAACAGTATTAAATACACTGCACATTTACATTTTCCAAAGAGGCTAGAAAAAGACTTGTTTTGAAAATAGAGATCTATACAATAGAATGGAATGAAAAAGTGAATTAAAATGAGGAAAAATGATAGTAGAGGATAAGGGTGATAAATATGATATGTATCTTTAATGATGGAGTTATTCCCTTGAGAAATCCACAAAAGCATTAAAGATAACTCTGCTGCTCCAATCTAGTGCATCAGAGCCTTTGAAATACAACATTATATTCTCATTCAGAATAAAAATGTTTACTAGAATACAAAATATTCTGCTTAATGGGTTATTTGAATTAAACTTTTTTCTTTAGGCTATAGAAAAAGAAGATTGAGTCATATACATCTGAATAATTATACATTAATATCAGATCTGAAGTTATGTTCTGCTTTTTAATGCCATCTGGGATGTTTTTCAACAAAATTATCCAAACATGTATTTTTGTTGGGTAACAGTGACCGATTGATAGAAATGTCTTGTGACTTTTTTCTATAGCAATAAAAATCAGCGATGGCACAAAATATAATATTTGTTGATTTATGAGTGGACTGTTCCTCATACTTCAATATATAATGATCCTCTGAAATTTCCCAACTTTAAAACTGAATTGTTTCAGTCTGGTTTTTTATGCTTGCCTTGTGCAGTCTCTTTGGGTACAGGGAAAAAATCATTTTACACAACATTTATTAATAAAAGGTGATCCAAAAGCTTTTAAATAATATCTTTCTTGAAGTAAAAATCTTTACCAATGCATGGGAGGCCAGAAAACAGCCCTGGAGAAACCACACTGATAATGTAGATTGAGAACTGTCCCTAGAAATAACATTCAATGAATATGTTAATTTTGTGTCCATAAGATGTATAGCAGAAAAGAAACAATGGCTTCCCTTATGGGCCATCCTTCTTTTCTTCCTGCTCATTCGAGGCACAATTTGAAAGTATGCAGTGGGAGCAGCACTTATTAGCTTCTCAGAAAGGCTTTTACTTTTAAAGAGATAAAATAAAAAAGAACATGGTGCAAAAGCTCTCAGACTACCTTATAAGTTAAATTTAAATTCATAATTGCTCTGAGATATATCACAGAGCACTTTAATACAAATTTAAAATGTTAGATTTATAACTCGTGACGACTAATGGGGTCAGTTTGCCTATCATTAAGGAGCATATAAAAACTGCTGCATTAATTTATCAGGAAGAAGAGATATCCAGATCTATCCTTTTCAGGTAGAAGAAATAAATTAAACCACAGAATGGGCAGAAAATAAATTTGATAATAATAATAATTGGATGAAATCCAAGAACAATTAGATCACCACCTGAACATCATTGGTATTGACAAAATCACCATCAGTCAATTGCAAAAAGCAGCTTTACTTGGAAGGTGATAATTTTAACACCATTAAAAGTCCACATCTATCTATAAAGGTCCTTGGAATAGATCAATAGATGGATAAAAATGTCAAATCCAGTCTAAACATCTGGCTGACTGTGCAACAAACCATAATAAATTGTAAATAGATTTTAGGCTTTTTGTGAGATCTGCAGTAGAAGTAGGCCAGGGATCTCAGGGCTCAAAAGAAATCACTTGTCTCATTTGATTCCGCCAACTACCCATCCTAAATCTGTTTCTTGTTGATGCTACTGCAAACTATCGGTGTTCTCAACCCTATTTAATTCTATAGTAAAAGCTTTCTTTCAATATTGCAACCCATTGCGTTGAGCCTACA
The DNA here is from genome assembly GCA_009733165.1 of Naja naja. Classification (NCBI taxonomy): domain Eukaryota; kingdom Metazoa; phylum Chordata; class Lepidosauria; order Squamata; family Elapidae; genus Naja; species Naja naja. The sequence continues at coordinate 186,281,585 of CM019150.1, read as the reverse complement.
TATAGCAAATCAAATATTTTCTCTGAGTCTTGTGAGAGTTGCTGGGACATCATCACATACATTTCTAAATTAACCTAATCTGCATTGCATTAGTACATTATCATCATTAATGCACCAAAGGGTGCATTTAGGGTAGTTAGATCTACTTTGCCATTTTAACTGTACACTTTTTCTAAGAAGAGATTTAATTAAATGAAAATGTATTAGTGAAAGTAGCTTCCAAAAATATGATTAAAAAAAATCATGTAGATGGGATTAGAATACAGTCACTGTCAATATATTATGATTAGACTCTCTTCCTACTCTACACTCCCAGGTAAGCAAGTAATTTAATGAGAAATTAAAAACAGACAACACTCAAGTATCTTATACTTTATATATAGATTAGTCCCAAAGTTTGTTCCTGGGTGTCAAATCCTTACCAGTGCAATTCAGAAAAAATAACTCACAGTAAATCTCACTAAGGGTATTGTCAAGACTATAAAAGGTTAATATACTGAATTTTGGAAGCTTCATAAGCCAAAAGTCTATCACACATTTATTAGTGAATTCATTAATGCAGGGTTTTTGAAAACCATTTGAACATTTTTCTCAGAATGCAAAGTTAAAGAGCTAAGCATACTATTTCTCAGATAGTCTTGAAATTTGATCCTGAAATATCTGATCCTGAAATATCTACAGGGGTGGGATTCTACCAATTTGGCCCAGTTCGGACGAACCAATATCTCCAAAGATCAGCTGGGAATGAACCAGTTCACTCTGACGATCAGCTGTTGGGCCCACCTGCCTACCATGGCTCTAGTTTGTGCTTTATTTCCAGGTTTCCCAGCTCAGCTACTTCATGGAACAGCCGATTGCCACACGTCAGCTGTTTTACACACAGGGCTTGCAGCAGAAGGTAAGTTGCTTTCTTTCTGGAATTTGCAAATTTATTCTTCAAACTTAAAAATTGAAGCTGAAACTACTATGAAAAATGCTAAATTTAAGAATCATACTGGTGATCCAGTGTGATGCCTGCCTTTCCTTCCTTCCTTCCTTCCTTCCTTCCTTCCTTCCTTCCTTCCTTCCTTCCTTCCTTCCACAATTATCTAGAGTTCTCTGTGGTAACTATTTTAATATTCCTTCGTATCTTGTTTCTATTCACGTGCAAGTGTAATATAGGTAGATATCCACAGATAATGTGACTAATTAAACTAAAAGACCCCTTCTCATTTTGATATATACTTTTGATAATAAAAATACTGTTGGTATCAGTGTCTCAAATAAACTTCATAGTAAAGGAACATTACCTAATTTATAACTTGAATCAGTTTACTCTCAATGTTGTGTGCTTCAACCATGTTGAACTAGAACTCTCACAGTGTTAACCAGCATATTAGACTGAAGATGGAGTAGAATCTTGTATACCTGGAGGGCACCAAGAAAGATTGACTTAGAATAATTTATAATATTTAAAATATTCAAAATGAAAAAAGAGCATACAGTAGTTGTTAGGATGTTCTTTCACTTTCCTTTCTTTTTATAATTCTCTAAAGCCCTCCAGGAAATCCTCAGATTTATTTTTTCTACAGTCTTACAACTAAAAATGGTTCACTAAACTAATAGCAAATCAAAATATATCAAAGATCCAACTCACAACTAAGCCAGTGGCAACACTGAAATATTAAAAGATCATCATGTGACATAATTACTTTTCTGTTAAATATAATAGTGCACTAGCCCAATTAAGTTCTTCCAAGGTGTTTAAGATAAAAATTAGGTTCTACCCCCTCCATACAGTTAGAAACCTTTTACTGAATCATGAGATGGGCAGCAAATAAACTTATAAATAAATAAACAAACCCTAAGGAATTGGGGAAAATGTTTGCCAGATCCTATCATCCTCCCTCATATCATTACAGAACAAGCCACCTTAATTGATATTTCTTAGTTAAGGACACTAGTATTCTATTGGAGAATGAAATCCATCACCCAGAGTGGTGTCTTTAGAGCAGTGAAGCACTAATGTCACTCTTGCATCTCAAGTGTTCTAATTCCTAACAGGAAAAGTAGTATGTAGCTTCTAACTAAAGTGATCATATTTTCTTCTATGTGATGTGTTGCATCACCAAGGGTGTCTATAGTTCTCCCTGTATTACATTGCTGTGCGCTTGGGAACAGAAGATACATGGGGTCATGTAACTCAGATGTACTAATTAAGTCACAAATAATGTGACTAATTAAACTATAAAGGTTTAGATGTACAATGGAGGGTTTGGAAGTTTTAGATATACAATGGTGGGTTTGCTTAGAAAAGAGAAGTCACCAACATCCCAGGATTAATGGCCTCTCTGAAAGTGAGGGATTTTTTTTCCCGGAATCTTTTTTCTGCAATCCACAGATATGATCAAATTTCAAACTTCTTTTGGCCAGCGTTTCTACCTAGATAAAATACCATCCTGTTCTGTTCAGTTTTCAGAGAATTATCATGCTTATGAACAAAATCCTGAATTCCTTTCTTAATCTCTTCCTCACATTCACATTGTGTTGAAAAGAATAAAAAGTCCCTCTATTTTCTACCTGCACTGCATTGAGTGAACAGGACTTTGTAGTTAGCATTAAATATTCCATGAAATCTCTTTCCTAATTTCAGCTCATTTAGATTACCCTGTCAATCACAAATTCTTTTCTGATCTGAAAATAACTCTTCTCAAAAACCACTTCTTAGAAATTGTAGGGGTGGGGGTATAGTGAACAGAGCAGAGCATAGGAAAGAATCTAGTCTAATTAAAGCTCATTTGATTTCTTTAGAACCATTACATGGTTTTTCATCTGATTTCAATAAGTTTTAACTTTTTTTGCTTACAGCTATGACAGCCAACTGAAAAAAAAATCACTGTTTACATTATGCAAAGGAGAAAAAGTTACTTCAAGGCCCATTTCACATTCATATGTTTTCAATATATGTTTATTGAGCATTGATGAAAAACAGTCAGTCTAAAAACATTTGCGGTAACCATTTCATGGCTACTCAAGCCTATATTCATACATTACATCATAGTTCAAACAACTTAACACAATACTATTTGAAACAAAGCTAGTCATTGTGATTTTATACAATTAGGCATACAAAAATAATTCTACATTTAGAAAATAAATCATTTCTCAATAAATTACAATATACTCCTTTTAAAAAGGTTTATGTAAAATAGGTAATAATATAAAAGAGTTCTAAAAGAACAAGTTTTTCATTTCTGAATTGTGAAAACTTTTTGGCATCCTAGAAAATCATTGAATTTCAGATGGGCCAATATCTTTATAATAGTCATTGACCAGGATCTCACATCATGTAAAAGTGTGTGTGTGTGTGTGTGTGTGTGTGTGTAAAAAACAGTCAAAGCCACTGTCCTGGATAAATCTGGAACATCCATGAGTACATCAATAAGTTGGCACCTAAAGATGAGCTGCTAAAAGAATGCCTGAGGCAAGAGCAGACATAGAAGAAAGATCAAGCAGAGGAAGCACCATGGAAAATCAAGACCCTGCATGGGATGCACCATTGACAAATATCTGAAGTCCTAACAGTGGCTGGAAAGGTCTGGACTAAAATACAGCACTGAGGCAGTGATCTTAGAAGCATGAGAGCAATCACTAAGCACCCGATCCCTACAAGCCATGTCTACCACACTAGATAGGACCCAAGGTGCAGACTGTACAGAGGGACCCCAGAAACAATTCAACACATAGTGGCAGGGTATAAGTGGCAGGCAGGAAAAGCATATACTGAGCAGCACAACCAAGTAGCTGCCATTGTGCACTGGAGCTTCTGCATAGTGTATGGACTAGACCAGAGGTGTCAAATTCACATTGTCATGGCAGTGTCACATGATATATCGAGACTTTTCTCCCTTTTGATAATTTGGGTGTGGACGTGGCCATGGGCCGGGAGTTTGACAGCCCTGGACTAGACTTTCTTAAGTCCAGATGGGAGATTCCACAGACTATTGTGGACAGTAAGAGAGCTAAGACCCTGTGGTACTTCATGATCCAGTCAGCTGGGTAGGTACTGGCCAGTCAACTAGACATTGTGGACCAGAAGACAGCAGGGTGATAAATGTAGCAGTGCCAAGTGTCACTAGCATCAAGGAGTGCAAGAAGATGGAGAAGTACCAGGACCCAAAGGAGAGAGAGAATGTGAAAAGTAAAGGCCAAAGTGATCCTGATGGTGGTAGGAGCATTCAGGGCTATGATTTTTAAGATGGGACAATGGATCCAACAGATCCAAGGAACAACAACAGAGTACTCTGTGCAGAAGAGTGCAGTTCTAGAAACAGCAAAGATGTTGTGTAGAACCCACATAATCCCAAGCCTCTGGTAGAGGACCTAAAATTGAGGAAGACACAAATACCCATTGGGATCAGAAGGGATTTAAAATAATCAATACCTGATAGGTATTGGCTGGGCTTGAAAGTCAAATTTGATGAGTTCAGGTTAGTTTGTGGAATAAGACTACCAGGGAAATCCAATAAGCTTCCCAGAAGAACACAAGGCAAACAGTTATAAAGATTTGTTTCCCAACAGCTTGCAAGCCTCTGCACATCTACTTAGAATAGTATAGAATAGAATAACGCAGTTGGAAGGGACCTCAGAGGTCTTCTAGTCCAACCTCCTGCTTAGGCAGGAAACCCTACACCATTTCAGACAAATGGTTATCCAATCTCTTTTTAAAAACTTCCAGTGTTGGAGCAAAACTTCCACTTCTGGAGGCAAGATCAATTATTTTAACTGTCAGAAAATTTTTCCTTAGTTCTAAGTTGTTTCTCTCCTTAATTAGTTTATTTTTATAATTAGTTTATAATTGCTAATTAGGAATGAGTATTCCATGGATCCATTGGTTAACAAGTACCAGCAGTCATAGCCTTTTCTGTAGTAGCACCTTACCCCTGAATTATTATGTTCAAGATGTCCATTAATGATACATACAGTCATTATGCCAATCCTTTTAGGAAACATTTTAGCAGTCAACCTCTATTCTACATTCAAAAAAATGGAAAAACTGTTTAGATTAATTGTTAAAAAATGTTTGCTTCGCTTTTTCATTATCTCTATATTTTATCTAGTAATTTTACTGAAATCAGATTTGCATTCTGCTACATATTTTTAATAGTTAAGATGACACATGATATGAAGGAACAACATATTAATGTTCTTCAGTGATTATTTAAAGGCATTGCAAAGAAGGCTCAGCTTTCAAATATTAACATCCACAAATATCTCAATTCAGGCTTTGAGCAAAAATTATAAAAAAAACAAACAAAAGCAAAGCTCTTTTATTCTATCTGGATCAAAGTTCTCTACCCTGAGATTTTCAATGTCAAGATTGTTAATGCAGTGCTTATAATATAAAAGAACCATTGATCAATATCACAATGTTTTTTGTTTTGGAAGAGATTGCTGCGAAATAACTGTAACTTGGTTTGGAGATATCTTGTATTCCTGGCCAGAACCTTGTGGAGGTGAAGGTAGTGGAGTTTCAGGAGTTGCTGGAAAAGAATTTGAAAAGAAATTATCAATAATCAAATCAAAGCTGTGCTAGTAGTATGGGGTGGGCGTTGGAGCAATAACCAGCATTGGCTGAGATGAATTATAAATAACCACAACTTCTATTTGTTACCGCTCATACAGTTTGGTATAGCACTGAAGTAGGATTCAATAATTAAATAATCTGGCTGTTGGCTAATTCCACTAGACCAGCTGCAATAAAATAGATAGATAGAATTCTTTAATGGTCAAGTGAGATTGGACACACAATCTGTTTCTGTATAATTTCTGGATCAACCAGCATTGGAGAACAAAGATTTCTTCCTTCTGTATGACATGAATACGTGTGGAATTATGGAATGAAAATTTCTTCAGATTACTATCAAAAGTAAGAGTAATTAATCATTTAGTTATAATTGTAACATACACACACTAATTATAAGTTATAATTAATAATTAATAATTGATTAATTAATTAACTACATTTATAATCAAATGATCCATTGTTAATCAACTTACTTATCTGTTCTGTATGAGCAGAAGCTGTTACTGAACTTATAAGCAGAGTTTGCCCAGTAACTGGATCCTGGGCTAGATGAGGATGAATTGAGTGGAGATTAGTAGCATCAGTAAATGTACCTGCAACATGGTCATCAAATAAGTATCAATTCAAGTGAATGGTTGTTACCATCTGAAGTATATTTCTCTAATTAAAAAGAAATTTAGCATCCCATCTTTACAAAAGTAAAGATGAAAATCAGTATATTTTAGCTCATATCTAACAATTAAGTAAACATGAAAGCACAGGTAATCAATGTTATTCATGAAAAAGAAGGAATTTTAACTCTATGTACTTAATTAATATATATATATATATATATATATATATATATATTTGTTTTCGTAGGTCTTGGTGTATTCGGGTCTTGTCCCGTGTAAGATAGATAGATAGATAGATAGATAGATAGATAGATAGATAGATAGATAGATATATTCGTAGATTTTCATGGGTAAAGGTATGTAGGTCTTGGTGTATTCGGTCTTGTCCATGTAAGATTGAGAATAGCTTGGCGACGTTTCGACGAGATCCCACTCGCCATCTTCAGGCTGGTGTCTTTGGCTTTGTGCTTGTGCCAGCAAAGCATGATCTGAGCTGCCTTCTCTCTATAAATACTGGAGGGGAGGTGTGGTGTGCTGGCTCTGCTATAAGCAGCTTGGTTGGCTGTGGTTTTGGCTGTGTTGTCGCTTCTTGATTGGTTGATGGAATTGGTGTTTGCTGATTGGTTGGCTTTTTAGTAAGAGCCTGTGTGGCTGAGGTAGTGGCTATGTGTCCTTCAGCCTTTTGTGTTGTAGCTACCTGGGTAGTGGCCTGTGTGATGACCTTCTGAGTTTTATTTTACATTGGACAAACCAACAGGAGAATAAATGCATGCATCGCAGAACACAAGAATGCAGTCAGAAAAGAAGAAAAAACTCCCTCCCTTTTCCAGCACCTTAAAGCCACAGGACATGAAATTGATTTTGAGGGATCCAAACTTATCTCCAACATTGAACACTTCAACAAAAGAATAATTAGGGAAGCCATCGAAATAGAGAAACACCCCCATAACATTAATAAACGGGATGATATTTCCTGCCTACCAGACATCTGGAAACTAGCCCTAATCAACAAACGAGTCCCAGCCACGAAAACCAACACGGACCCAAAATAACACATGATGCCACCACCAATCTCCCTCACCAGACTCAAACCCAAGCCCACCCCACAGACAAAAGGCAACCACTGTCCAGAAACCAGACCATAGCTGCAACACCAGCTGCTACACCCCCCTCCGACCCCCAAACTAAGCAAACTGACACATGCTATAAACACATAGCCAGACCTCAAACTCGAGCCAAACCAAGGCCCAGAATGTCACATCACAGCCTTCCACCCAGGATACTACATCATGGAACTCAGGAGATTACAACACAAAACCTCAGGAGGTTGCAACACAGACAACGACCCAGGAGATAACAGCACAAGACCCAGGATGTCACAACAATAAAACTCAGAAGGTCATCACACAGCCCACTACCCAGGTAGCTACAACACAAAGGCTGAAGGACACACAGCCACTACCTCAGCCACACAGGCTCTTACTAAAAAGCCAACCAATCAGCAAACACCAATTCCATCAACCAATCAAGAAGCGACAACACAGCCAACAACACAGCCAACCAATCGCACAGCAGAGCCAGCACACCACACCTCCCTCCAGTATTTATAGAGAAGGCAGCTCAGATCACGCTTTGCTGGCAGAAGCACAAAGCAGACACCAGCCTGAAGATGGCTAGTGGGATCTCGTCAGAAACATCACCAGGTATTCTCAATCTTACACAGGACAAGACCGAATACACCAAGACCTACATACCTTTACCCGTGAAAATCTATTTAAATATATATACGGACAAGACTCGACATATTCAAGACCTATATATAAAATATATATATATATATATATATATATTATATGTAGGTCTTGTGTATTCGGTCTTGTCCCGTGTAAGATTGAGAATACCTTGGTGACGCTGACGAGATCCCACTCACCATCTTCAGGCTGGTGCTTTCAGTTTGTGCTTGTGCCAGCAAAGCGATCTGAGCTGCCTCTCTATAAATACTGGAGGGGAGGTGTGCTGGCTCTGCTGTAAGTGGGTTGGTTGGCTGTGTTGTTGGCTGTGTTGTCGCTTGTTTTGCTGATTGGTTTGGTTGTGCTGATTTTGCTGGTTTTTCGAAGAGCCTGTGTGGCTGAGGTAGTGGCTGTGAGTCCTTCAGCCTTTTGTGTTGTAGCTACCTGGGTAGTGGGCTGTGTGATGACCTTCTGAGTTTTATTGTTGTGACATCCTGGGTCTTGTGCTGTTATCTCCTGGGTTGTTGTCTGTGTTGCAACCTCCTGAGGTTTTGTGTTGTAATCTCCTGAGTTCCATGATGTAGTATCCTGGGTGGAAGGCTGTGATGTGACATTCCGGGCCTTGGTTTGGCTCCGAGTTTGAGGTCTGGCTATGTGTTTATAGCATGTGTCAGTTTGCTTAGTTTAGGGGTCGGAGGGGGGGTGTAGCAGCTGGAGTTGCAGCTGTGGTCTGGTTTCTGGATGGTGGTTGCCTTTTGTCTGTGGGGTGGGCTTGGGTTTGAGTCTGGTGAGGGAGATTGGTGGTGGCATTGTGTGTTATTTTGGGTCTGGTGTTGGTTTTCGTGGCTGGGACTCGTTTGTTGATTAGGGCTAGTTTCCAGATGTCTGGTAGGCGGGAAGTATCATCCCGTTTATTCATGTTATGGGGGTGTTTCTCTATTTCGATGGCTTCCCTAAATATTCTCTTGTTGAAGTGTTCAGTGTTGGAGATAAGTTTGGATCCCTCAAAATCAATTTCATGTCCTGTGGCTTTAAGGTGCTGGAAAAGGGAGGAAGTTTTTTCTTCTTTTCTGACTGAGTTCTTGTGTTCTGCGATGAGAGCATTTATTCTCCTGTTGGTTTGTCCAATGTAACAACATAATCATCCTCCCAGCAGACAAAGGCACCAACACAGCCAGCCAATCAGCAAACACCAATTCCATCAACCAATCAAGAAGTGACAACACAGCCAACAACACAGCCAACCAACCCGCTTACAGCAGAGCCAGCACACCACACCTCCCCTCCAGTATTTATAGAGAGAAGGCAGCTCAGATCACGCTTTGCTGGCACAAGCACAAAGCCGAAAGCACCAGCCTGAAGATGGTGAGTGGGATCTCGTTGAAACGTCACCAAGGTATTCTCAATCTTACATGGGACAAGACCCAATACACCAAGACCTACATACCTTTACCCGTGAAAATCTACGAAAACATATATATTATATATATATATAATTATGTATATATAATTATATATATATTATATATTATTATATATTATATATATTATTATATATTATATATATTATTATATATATATATAGATATAGATTGAAACCTTTGGCCAACCTGAATAATATTATTTACTAAAGTTTCAACAATTCTTTTATGATTTTTCTCCAGTCATAATAAATATGAACATAATTTAATCAACTTACTCACCTCCAAGCAACATTTCCTGAAGTAAACTGTCAATTTTAATCATACCAAACAGCTTTACAAATTGTATTTGCTCAATCATTTGCCAGGTGATACTCTGAACTGTAGGCAGAAGCAACAAGAGTTCTCCAAAGCGACCTCTGGAATCATATTGGTGGTCATTGATGTAATCCTCCAAACTCATTTGAACTTGAAATCTCATGTTCCTGATCTTCATTGGGTTATTCAGTCCCTTTGCATCTTCAAATGGCAGAGAAATGTTACATAAATACACAACACATAACTGGACAACTTAACTGAATCTCAGAATTTGTCTAGACTCCTCTGTAATGAGTCTACTCTCTCTAAGAAGATGAGAGTGAAGAAGTGTTACAAATGGATCACAGAGATCCTTTTACCATGCTAATGTTTAATTGGAGTTAGCACATCATGTGAACTTGCTAAGGTAGTTAACTAACTTTCACAATTACCCAGATGACAATATTTGTAGCCTTGAAAAACTCTAGGCAGCTTGAACTAAACTAAATCCTTCCAGTGATCCATGTCATATAAGCTGTTCATTAATATATTTAATGATTATGAATAAGAAAAAATAAAGCCTCAAAGAGACCTAAAAAAAGGGAGAGGCTACCGAGAATTCGGTTACCTGCTTTTATTTCTATTTGGGTGAGGGATCATTCTCATGAAGAACTGTAAAAAAACAGAAAGAAAGGAGTAGGGAGAAAAGATCTCCCACTCTTGACTTCATGATAGTACCAGCCCTGACAGTTTCATCAGAGTTTCTTTTTTTCTTAATTTGTTTCTATTTAAAAAAAGACAGAAAATGGCAGTCTTCCAATGGCAGCCTTTATGGTAAGTAGGAAGGACTGAAAAAATAGCCACTGCATTAAAGACCCAGTTATCCTCGTCTCTGTGCTGGAACCATACATAATATGTTGATTTAAAAAAGCTAGATTGTATAAACTCAGCAATGTTTATGTTTGGAAAGAAATCCTTTTGTCTTAATAGGATAACCTGTGATTGTAAAGACAAAGAGCAAATAAAAACAACCTTGCACATTCCTAATTTAAGATTTTTAGTATTATTTCTGTCACAGAAAATATTAAGCCATGTTGTTGTGGAAAAAGCTCTGACACTTTCTGGAATGAAGCTGCAGATGACAGAAGGAAACAAATAAATAAACATCGAACACGTATGCTATCTTGAGTTGTTTATAAAAAATAATAAAGGTGAAACATAAATACATACATACATACATACATACATACATACATAATACATACATACTTACATACAATCATCTGCACCTGCCTAGGATACCAGCAGGATGAACACTGAATCTAAAGAATTTATCTTGAACAATCCAGCACTAGGGGCAATAAATATGTTACTCAGAGAAAATCTGGCAACAGATAAGCTCTCAAGGCCAGCCAAGAGAGGGAACCCTAAGGTCTCACACATCGGCATTTAAGGGCATAATGTATCGCCTGCTCTCCATCAGTTTCTAAAGCTGCCTTCTATTTCTGTTAGTCCTTTCTTTAGGAGTTGGTGACACACCTAAGGCAGGGCTGTCATAAAACCTTTTCATTTCTCAATTGGCATGAGGATTAAAGTTTTACTGAAAAACTAAAATATCCATTATAAGTCTGATGTTGTCCAGATAATTCCCAGCCAGTATGCTGATGTTTCAAAATAAGTTAAAATAAAATCCTTTGAGTCCCAATCATATAAAGACCTAAATGACAAACTAGATGACCTATAATATGTCTGCTTATATTTAGAAAGCAACAATTTTTGTTACATTTGGAAAGGAAATTCTGAAATATACCTGGATCAAAAAATACAATAGCCTTTAGGCACGCATACTCATTATCATCAATCTGAATTTCCTGAAATGGTTTAATGAGCTCATCCAGGATCCGATTTGCTACTCTGCTAATCTCAGTTTCAGAACTGTTGCGATGGATGACAAAATCATTACCTTAAGAAATAAAAGGTGAAAATTATTAATATTTGTAGCTTAAAACTATACAGCCAATTACCATTTCCACCTTTCAGTACATTTGAATGAATAAATATACCTCATTGTGTTTTTTTCCACATGTTGTGTGCTACCAAATAATTACATAACCATACACATTTAATATAATTTCATTTCATAATTATGTACTCATCTAAATATATGCATTTTTGAAGACAAATCTGGATAAAGTAGATCTTTACATAAAACAGCTGAAAGGTGAATACAGTGCAAATTTATGTCCTGTCACAGACTTCCCAAAAGCATCTGTTTGACTGCTCTGAAGAACAAAATCCTACATGTTCTATTTGCCTGTGGTCAATTGCTGAAGGTTGTGATTATATGTTCAAAGCTGAGAGTAAGATATTACCAACTGACGGTAGAAAATCTTTTAACTTTCAGTTAAGTATTGGAGGCAAAGGAGGGGAGCTCCTGTATGAACCAGCAAGGTCTAGCAGGCCCATATGAATATTTTTATCCCCAAGGAATATGTCCAATAGCAGAGAAAAGGAATAAGACAAAGGTTATGCAAACCATATGCAATGGGTTGGGAAATGAGCCAAAATGTTTTCTTCTGCCAATCAATGAGGAGAAATGAATCCCTCATTTCAAGGGTCATGCTTATGAAAAAGGCAAACAGGTCCAGAAGCAGAACTATTTTGGGTGTTTTTCTCTAAGTAAAATGCCCCTTGGACATAAGAACAATAACAACATCAACTACTTCATCAGAAAAATAAAATTTATAGTGTATGGTATTAATAGTAAACTTTAATTCACTTTTTAAATAAGGAGAATTCTTATTTTTATTCAGAACAGTCTTGCCTCAGGATTTAGTGAAAAAGCCTGTTCTGTAATCTACTGTTAATTAACAAATTAACATACTCCAACACACTCCAAACTGAAGTCCTATGCATACTTTTCAGTAAACATAGTTAGGGTTTTATTGATAAAATGCCAAAATAAATATAATATAATCTAACCTAAAAGAATAATGTCTTTGTAAGCCATAGACCTTTTTGCTGCTCCAAGTAAAAGATGCTCTCCAGCATGTGCTCTTAACAGGGCAACCTTAGATATAAAAACAGCAGATAAAACATCCATACAAAATGTACATAAAATATTAAAAAAGACCATTAAAGGAAATCAGAACTGAATTAGGATAATCAGAATAATAACTGTTCCTATTATGTTTAAATATTTTTCCCAGAAAAAATGTTGAAGAAGGAGGCTTCAGTTCAAAAACCTATTTGAAAATTTATCTTTTCTTTTAAGTAATTCATTTTCCTGATAATTTGTTTCCTGAACATTTTTAATACCTAAATATCTCATGAAAAGCAGACAATGACACTGAATTCATATTACCTTAAGCAACACCTTGCTTAATTGTGGATAGCTGATCTAATGTTAACTAAAAATGTGGAAGATTCTAGGCTTAGACATCCTTGAACTACGCTAGCTAAGATTGGACTTAAAATAGTACATAAAATTATATGTTAAATATCTTACCAGTTAATGAATATTTCAGTTTTAACCACAACAACACAAGAGTACACAACAGATATAAACTTAAACAAATAAAATAAATAAATAAATTAGATTCATACAACTTCTTGAAGCCCATAAAATCTTGGATGTGGCCCTCAAAGACTTCCCAAACTCATAACAAATATCTATTTTCTTCCTGTCTAATGTGTAAGCCAGTGGATAAACTAAAAACAAGCTTAAAAGCCAGCTTCCTTTAATCAAATTGTCCTGTGCGCTCTCACAGACAGGGCCTCCTTGGGGTTCTGTCAGCCAGACAATGTCGGCTGGCGATCCCTAGGGGTAGGGCCTTCTTTGTGGGCACCCACCCTATGGAACCAACTGCCCCTGGTGCTTCGGGTGGCCCCTGACCTCTGCTCTTTCCACTGGGGCCTAAAAACATGGTTGTTCCAACTCGCTGACCTGGACTGAGGGAGGGGTAAGTGGGAGTTTTAATGACTGTTTTTTCATGTTTTAAACTACAATTGGGTTTCTTATTGGATTTAATCTCTTTTTAATTGTATATTTGTCTTGTTTTTATTGTACGCCGCCCCGAGTCCTTAGGGAGATGGGGCGGCTTAGAAATCCAATTAATAAATAAAATAATAAATAAATAAATTCTTATCAAAAAGTAAAAAAGTTGCCTTGACTTTTTACTGAAGGCTGGGTAAATATATTGGCTCCATCCTATGTTGCAGGGAATTTTGGAACCTGATCCTGGTTGACATTCCCTTGGGGCTGATTCCTACCTCTCTTCTTTCTCAGATTCCATAACCAGTTCTGCATGAATATAAGCTTAAAGATCTTCAGTTTGATTTTAAAACAGAGAACGATATTCTTCCCAAACTAAGAACAGGTGCTTTAATTATTTCATACCTGGTCATCCAGTCGTAGTTCACAGAAAGATGGAATATATTTTGCCCATTCTACAAGAACCAAGAGCTGTTGCTTCATAGATTCACATATATCACTAATACCCGCAATTTTCTTAACACTGATGTCAGTAGTGCCAACATTTAAACTTGAAAGAGGAATCTGGGTGACACAAAGACTCAGATCGGTTAGTTTCAAAAGGCTATATCAGTCTTGATAATAGTTACCATTTATAAATGTAGATATAAATTACATTAAATAAGTTAAATCTGTATTATTCAGGACTCAGAAATTCTATTTTATTTACTTTTTATCTCTGAGTAGATTCAGAAATTCTACTAAAAATTCATATATTTATCATTTAATATTCTTCCATTCCATTCTCCATATGTTACATCTTAAATTACTTATTCATTATTAAACACAATCTTAAAAATAATAAATTAGAATAACATAAAACATTCATTAAAGTAGTTGTAAGTCAAGGACTTACAACTATAAGGGAAAGATAGTGAAGTATGTAAAAAAAATACAAAGAAGATAAAAATTGAAGATAAAGATTGAGTAAAGTTATATCTACTTTTTGATGCATTTATAAAATCCTCTAATCAACCAATTCTAAAGCACACATAAAACACAGAAATATAAAATAAAATAAATATAATTAAAAACTAGTTAATAATTACTATTAATCATTAAAAAATTATAGGTAGCCCTTGACTTACAATTACAGGTAGCCCTTGACTTGTTTAACAATGGTTCAAAATTACAATCACCTAACAAAAAGTGATTAATAAGGTCAAAGGTCCAGCCTACATATTAATTCTGTTTCAATAGAGAGTCATCCTATAGGGTGTTTTGAAGACAGTGGGACTCTAAGAGCATCTGCACAGATGATACTGTGGCAAAATGTAGTCCGGATTCCAAAGAGAAAGAAAGGGCATCCAGGGAAACAAAAGACAGCAAAGTTTAGATTGTTTGGTTGGGAGGGAGGGAGGGAGGAAGAGGGTTAAATCTCTTCTAGAGGTTCTCAGAGTATATCTTTAATGATGCAAGTAGTTTACTTTAGTTGGATTAAGATTTCTGATGATAGGTATGGAACAATAAAGGAAGGTGCTTAGAAGTAAATTTGTGTGTCTTTCTTGGTTGAGCTTGACAGATACCCATCTTGTTCATATGCAGTACAATAGAAACAACTGTTCAGAAACAGCTAAAAGATTATAGAAGGAGAAAAAAAACTGATGAGTTTGGAGTCAAAGCTAAAGCAATTTCAATGAAACAAAATGTTTTAGAAGAAAGACGTGATAAATGTATGTTGGTTCAGGCACAAAGAAAGAGAGTAAGAAAAAGGAAACATAAGTAGAAGTATTTTATCTCCTACAATATATGAAGATGTTTATGTATTATGCAGTAAGGGTTTGTATATCATATCAGTTTTATGGTAATATAGTTTTCACCAATAGAGCAAAAGTATTTAGAGTAGATTTTGCAGTCCTTGACCTTCTTCTGACTTCTTCAGGCATACTCCAAGACATTGGAGAAATATTTAATAAGGAGTCCTTACAGATTATACCTGATGGCGATAATGGTATCCTTCTCACCTGAATCATTTCAGTTATCTATTTTGAACGTGAAAAGTGCATTGAGTGATATTACAAAATAAGCCGAATAAAATTAGAATTCTCTTCGGAGAGCCTTCTTGTCTTATTTCGTTATTACAAATGCAAAAAGAATAGATATGGTTATAAATAATGGACTCCGAGAGTATTCAAGAGATTGAGGTGACTCTTTAGGCACTGATGGTAGATTACTGTACCTGACGAGAAAGTACTTCAGCCTGGGACAGTGTGTTAATAGAAGGAGGAGCAATGCCATCAGAGGTGCTTCGTCTGGTACTTATTCGGTCCCGTTCATTTTGAACAGCTGGAGGAAGAGGAGAAGTGGAAGAACAAGAAAACATAAGGTATTCATATTTGGTTGCATGCAAAGAATTGCATAAAATTATGTTTCAAAGTGGTATTACACAGTTATATTAATTTAAGGATGGTCTTATCCATACTTTGCTGTAGAGAAGAATGACACCTGTGTTTTAATCATTTATTCTGGCAAATTGTAATCTATATGTTGTTCCCAAATTACTAGTTTCTACTTGGAGCAAACACTATCTGAACAAGAAGCTGTGCATCACATTCATGCTTTAAAAAAACAGGGTGTGCTTGTGTACAGGGACTTGTCCATACAGTTTCTATCAGACTAAGAAGGATACACACGTGCACACGCACACACACACACACACACACAGAGGCCCAAGGTGACATGCAAATGAAAGCTAATTTGTCTTGGTGGCTGATGATTTATAAGATAGGAAAACATACTGATTTTAAAAAGACTGAAATAAGTTGACAAATATGTTGATGAAGAAATGAAAGGAACAGTAATTGTACATTGCATTAGTGACAGAATTAACAATTACTCCCTTTTAATTAATCAACTGGTTAATAGATTTGAATGGGGGTGATTTAAAAAAATATTTTAAGGTAATTATGTCATCTTAGAGGAATGTAATTCACAATGAAGCAAATTATTTGTAGAATATGTTGGGGAAGCAGTCAATGATATCATGGCTTATTTAGAGACCTTTAAATACTTGTGCATTAAAATGGATCATTTTCTCCTACAATAGGTTTAAATATACTCTCTTGACACTTTTTCAAGCTGGAGGAAAATAAATTCTTCACCACCCAATACTTTTTATACTGTCTGTCTCAACACTTCGAATTCTTGAGGAGAACCAAAGAAACCATTCCTGCACTTAAAAAGCAAATTTTTAAACACAAACACAGAGGGGGAGGGAGGGAGGGAGGGAGGGAGAGAGCGGGGGAGAGAAGGGAAGTTATCAATGCCATAAGGCCCCAGGGGAACTGAAACACTGCCCAAGATTTGCTTTTAGATTCATGTTTCTGAGTAATACCTGATATTGCCTGTCTGCAAACAGAAATACACTTGTTGGACATGAGACCCGAGCACCATGCAATAGAGTGAGTTCACATCTTCGTCCCACCTCCTGCCAAACTAGCAGTTTGAAAGCATGAAAATACAAGCAGATAAATAGTACCATTTTGGTGAGAAAGTAGCAGCGCTCCATGACTTCATGCTAGCCACATGACCGTGGAAATGTCTTCAGACAGTGCTCAATGGCCTTGAAACTGAGATGAGCTCCTCCCCTAGAGTCACCAACAACTTCTTTACCTTTTTTCATTCCAATAGAAATTAACCTAGCTCTTTGTTTTCAACATTTAAGAGTATTTACCCTAATGGATATTTCTCAAGTGTTTTCAACTGAAAATTTTAAAGCTATTTTGGTATGGCTTTCATAATGTTGATTCATTCATTTTGGTTCTTGTTTATTATCCAAGTTTAACATTGAAAGCCTGAATAAAATATCTAAATGGTTCATGTAAATATTTTTTAATCATAAAACTCCAAGATATTTGCATGGAAATCATAGAACTCTGAAACATAGACTGAAATATTAAATAGCCAGTAAACATTCTTTTGCTGTCTTCTATAACATTTAATAAGTCTAGCCCTGTAGTTTTATAGGTCATCAAACTGATAGGATAGTTTAAGAATTCTGGCCCTCATATAATCAATATAGAACTATTGGATACAAGAAAAAGAGGGCTGTTTCACCTTTATTAATGGCACAGAAGACAAAATTTCCTGTGATGACAAATTGTACTTGCTGAAATACATCTTCTATGTGGCTACTAGAAATGCATGAACAATATATCTGTATTTCTAAGGTATTCTATCTCATGTGTGCTTGCATACACACACACACACAACCTGGGGGGTGGTTAATGTATTTTTAACTATTTTATTGATTGGGCTTGTCAAATTTAATTGTTTTTTTATATATTTATTGTCTGGTGTTTTTATTGTGAGCCTTGAGTCCTCATGGAGGGAGCGGCATACAAGTCCAATAATATATATATATATATATATTATATATTATATTATATATATATATTTTCGTAGATTTTCACGGGTAAAGGTATGTAGGTCTTGGTGTATTCGGTCTTGTCCGTGTAAGATTGAGAATACCTTGGCAACGTTTCGACGAAATCTCATCCGTCATCTTCAGGCTGGTGTCTTCAGCTTCGTTCTCCTGGGAGAAGTGTGTGATCGTGGCTGTTTTTCCCTTTTAAACTCTAGAGTTGGCTGTGTTGTTACTTCTTGATTGGTTTGTGGAGTTGATGTATGCAGATTGGATGGCTTTTCCTGAGACCCTGTGTGGCTGAGGTGCTGGCTGTGTGTCTCTCAGCCTTTTGTGTTGTAACGACCTGGGTATGTGATGACCTTCTGAGTTCTATTGTTGTGACGTCCTGGGTGTGGTGCTGTAATCTCCTGGGTTGTCTGTGCTGCAACCTCCTGATGTTTTGTGTTGTGATCTCCTGAGTTCTGTGATGTAGTATCCTGGGTGGAAGGCTGTGATGTGGCACCCCTCCGAGATGGCTGCAACACCAGCTGTCCTACTAAGCACTGGTGTTGCAGCCATAGTCTGGTTTCTGGAGGTTGCCCATCTGTGGCCACATCACAGCCTTCCACCCAGGATACTACATCACAGAACTCAGGAGATCACAACACAAAACATCAGGAGGTTGCAGCACAGACAATGACCCAGGAGATTACAGCACCACACCCAGGACGTCACAACAATAGAACTCAGAAGGTCATCACACAGCCCATTACCCAGGTCGTTACAACACAAAAGGCTGAGAGACACACAGCCAGCACCTCAGCCACACAGGGTCTCAGGAAAAAGCCATCCAATCTGCATACATCAACTCCACAAACCAATCAAGAAGTAACAACACAGCCAACTCTAGAGTTTAAAAGGGAAAAACAGCCACGATCACACACTTCTCCCAGGAGAACGAAGCTGAAGACACCAGCCTGAAGATGACGGATGAGATTTCGTCAAACGTTGCCAAGGTATTCTCAATCTTACACGGAACAAGACCCGAATACACCAAGATCTACATATATATATATATATATATATATATATATATATATATATATATATCAGCAGAAATTCCTATTTTTTTTCAGAGAAAAGAAATACTGTAACAAACAGCAAGAAAACTAAAATGATCTGTTTCTCACTAAAAAAATCTCTGAGTATATCTGTGTATATCAAGAGTATGTTAGCTAACTTTTTTGACTAAAGGAGGATGGATGGATAACTACAAGAAACTATTGTGAAATTCTACATGGGTAGAACATGGTATGTAGAAAAACAAAAGCATGTTGAAAGCCAAGAGCTGAAAGAAGTCTGAGAAACAGATTCACTTTCCCTACACAGTACACAATATATTTCCACTTTCATCATTTATGATAGACAGGTTTTTCCATCATTTCCTAAACTAGCTTAACTAAACACATATGACATATAAGAAATGCTACACAAAATTCAGGCTTCTTGAAATATTTTTAAGACATTTAAATTCAGTATTTACAACATAATGCAGGATTTATCCTAAGAGAAAGCAGGTAATGTGGCAATTCCTTCCTCCCTTTACAGTTCTCATGGCCATCAGACTTAGTTTCCGTAAGACTTTCTAGATTCTTTACAGCAAAGAGAAGAAAAACTTTGCATAAGTTTCATTCACTTTTTTGCTGTGCGTCATTTTATTTTGTGGACTTCAACATGCAATTTTGTATTCCACTATAGCATTTCAGGAAGTTTGTCCACCCTAAGGATAAAATACCTAGACTAAAACTGAGCAATGTGATATATGAAATACAATGTGTGAGACATGTGCAGACCTGTAGATTGGTGAAACAAAAACAATCATTTCACAAGTGCATGGCACAACATAAAAGATCAAACCCATCAGGACAAGATTCAGCTGTCTATCTACATTTGAAAGACAAAGGTCACTATTTTGAAGACAGCACTCTACATTTTGGATCATTAGTTTGAAAGAGGTGTAGAAGAGGTCATTTATGTTAACACTGAGCAGCCCTCTTTCAACAAAGAGGGTGGGATAAAACATCAATCTACAATGCAGCTCTTGCCATAGTGCCAAGAAAATTCCACAACCAATTATACCCTGAGGGCAAAGATAAACCCCAAGTGGCCACAAGAGCTCTCACAGAAAGCATGAATGGACCAGTTGACTGCAAGAAATACAATCCATCCATCTCCTACATCACCATCCCATCAGAACCTATTCTTCCACTCCCATTAGCCAGTCTCAATTGTCACTACTTATGATAAAGTTTCTTCGATGAGAAATGAAATGGTTTCTTCCTCTTCCTCAAGAAAAAAACAATCCAGTTGCCTTTTGAAAAGGCACTTTTGAGAGAATAATCATATAAGACCATACAGAAGGAGACTGAAACTGCAGCAAGGAATATCCATTAATAAGGATAAGGCTACACCCCCCACCCTAATCCTAACCCTAACCCTAACCCACCCACCCCCAGAAGAGTTTATGTATAAGGGCATGTCAAGGGCAGAAAAGCATAGTTCCAGTCAATATATCTTTTTAGTTCATATAGAACCTCATCACGTTTGTACGAGCAGTGATTGTATTTCCAGTTATCTATTTGTGATTTTTAGTGAAGCAATATGCATCCAAGAAGTTGTAAGCAGCACCAATGCTTCAATAAAAAATGTGTTCAGCTTACTATACAGTATTCACAATTTATATGAAGAATGAACACACTTTATGGTGAAGACACACTAGATTCTTAGCCAAGGACATTCTCTGATGGGCCTTTTATTAAGGTCATAATAAGAAATGCCATACAGTGATAAACACTAAATGATAAATGATCATGTAACATGAATCAAGAATGATGTCCCAGGTTTTTTTAACTGGATAAATGCTATCTTTCTCATTCCTTAACTCAGCACCTGAACAACAAAATGCAGTTAAAGCTTTAAATATAAAATTATACCAGAGACATCATCACCTGTTTTGATTTGCCAAGCTAAATAGAAAGGCTGTGTGGGAAGAAAAAATAATTTTAAAAAACCTGAAAAGTTTCTCAGTAATAAATACTTAGCTTGCACATCATCCATCTTGAAAATGTTGTTTTATGTGGGTGTGTTTCATGAAATCATATTTGCAGCATGAAGTGCTGTTAAAATATGAAAACCTGGGAAGAATATGAAAGACATGCATAGAAGTTCACTGATATAATTCTTAATGACTAGGTAAGTTTTTTACCTTAAATTTCTTCAATTTCCTATGGTTTTTCACATCACATCCTAGGTAAGTTTCCAAGTTAACCTTCAGTCAGAAAGGATAGGGAACACTTTGATAAGTGAAGAGGGAAGAGATGAAGAACAATAGAGTCATGGGAACATCAAGAAACCATTAAGATCATTCTATGACTGAAGTTTTCAGTTGATTAAATCTCAAATAGCCATTGTACAGCATCAGATCCTGATGAACAATAAAGATTGCAGAAATGTAGTCAAGAGACTATTTGGAAGACTATCATAATTTCTTTTATGCAGAACTGAAATTCTTCTTTAAGAAAACAACAACATTGCAATCCTATACTTTAGCCTTTCTACAACATGGTGTTCCACAGATGTTTCAGCAATGTCTATATGGGCTGGGGATGATGGAAATGAAGATTCAACTATCTAGAGGAGATACATTTGGCAAGGTGATTTTGAATATGTATCTGGCAGTATGAGTCCTTGAACTCAATAGAACCGATTTCTAAAAAAGCAAGCATAGGATTCACTATATGAAATTAAGCAATAAAGTATTGTTGTCTTTGACTGCCTCATGTACCATCTCAGAATAAGTAAACTAAACAGTTTTCTAGGAATAATCTGAAACTGAGCTGACAACATTTTTATTTTGAATATGTCAATGGCAATTGAAAAAGAAATTTAAATGTTATTACTCTTACTTTACTAATGGCTTTGGCATTGCTATTTCATTTGGATTTGAAAATAAACCACTATGTAACTTTTCCAAACAGAATTCAAAACAGATGGGATTTGTGTTTGTTTATGATGCAAATGTATAAGCTTCCTCTTTATCCAAAATGTTCCTCAACTCAATTACTAATAGGGTTAAATTTTAGATTTGTATACAAAGAGCAGCTGGCATGGATAGTCATTTCTTTCTTCCCGCCCCAAAATTTTATTTGTTTGTTTGTTTAATGAAAAACAGGCTCTGTGGTTACAACTAGGAACCGTTCAACCAGTTTCCTCTTGTTTGTTGTTCAAAACTTCTCTTCTAGCTTCTTCTGCTATTAAGGGGGTGGGGGAGAAAGCTCAAGGGCCTCATAGCCAAGAATTGCTGTATGGGTGAGGTAGTCTTATAAGCTGAATGTTTTCCACATTGGCTGTAAAGAAGCTGAATTAATTATTTGCTACAAACTGGTGAGAATTAGGGGTGTCAGGTGACATTAAATAGTTTTTCTGCCTATCAGTCTTCCCAGTTGCACTTTCAGAGGCTCTTCTTAATTACTTTTAAGGCAAGTCTTTGGGAGAAAAGAGTCACTCAGGGTGCAATTAATTGTTATACCTAAATTGTTCTTCAATATCAAAACAGATGGTTTGCACAATAAGTAATACCTCAACTGATTTTTCTGAGAATTTTAAAAAATCCACAGAAATATTTGCAGACTAGGTGAAAATAGAGAAGAAATCATTATTATTTTTCAAAAATAATAGGGTAATCCAGATATCATGTATAGATTTGCTTAATCTTTAAAGATCCTGGCACACTAACAGCATTATCTGTAAGAGGAGTGGCAGAACCTGGGGGCAGAGTCAAAAAAACTTCCTCCTTTTCCAGCACCTTAAAGCCATAGGATATGAAATTGATTTTGAGGGATCCAACACTGAACACTTCAACAAGAGAATAATTAGGGAAGCCATCGAAATAGAGAAACACCCCCATAACATGAATAAACGGGATGATACTTCCCGCCTACCAGACATCTGGAAACTAGCCCTAATCAACAAATGAGTCCCAGCCACGAAAACCAACACCGGACCCAAAATAACACATGATGCCACCACCAATCTCCCTCACCAGACTCAAACCCAAGCCCACCCACAGACAAAAGGCAACCACCATCCAGAAACCAGACCATAGCTGCAACTCCAGCTGCTACACCCCTCCTGACCCCCAAACTAAGCAAACTGACACACGCTATAAACAAATAGCCAGACCTCAAACTTGGAGCCAAACCAAGGCCTGGAATGTCACATCACAGCCTTCCACCCAGGATACTACATCATGGAACTCAGGAGATTACAACACAAAACCTCAGGAGGTTGCAACACAGACAACAACCCAGGAGATAACAGCACAAGACCCAGGATGTCACAACAATAAAACTCAGAAGGTCATCACACAGCCCACTACCCAGGTAGCTACAACACAAAAGGCTGAAGGACACACAGCCACTACCTCAGCCACACAGGCTCTTACGAAAAAGCCAACCAATCAGCAAACATCAACTCCATCAACCAATCAAGAAGCAACAACACAGCCAACAACACAGCCAACCAATCAGCAAACACCAATTCTATCAACCAATCAAGAAGCGACAACACAGCCAACAACACAGCCAACCAACTCGCTTACAGCAGAGCCAGCACACCACACCTCCCCTCCAGTATTTATAGAGAGAAGGCAGCTCAGATCACGCTTTGCTGGCACAAGCACAAAGCCGAAGACACCAGTCTGAAGATGGCAAGTGGGTTCTCATCGAAAAGTCGCCAAGGTATTCTCAAACTTACACAGGACAAGACCTGAATACACCAAGACCTACATATATAGAGATATGTATATAGTGAGATTCCACATGGTGTTCTTTTTCTCAATTACATTCTAAATCATCTGTTTATTTCAAAAATAGTAATCTATTCAATTAATTTTAAAAACTGATAATAGTCTTTCCATTACAATTCTCATAACACATTTTAACTTTATTCATCATTTTATTAAATATTAATTAATATTCTTATAATAAATTCCCATGTCCATATCTATTTCAATTATATCTACATCTAGTTTAACAATTATCCTTAAAGAAAAATATCAGTTCCAATCTTTTCTATTTTTAAATCTATATTCTTATATATCACAACACATTACCTTGCAGAATCCCCTTTCCTGTTCTTCTTCTACCCATTGTCTCTCAACCTCCTGACTATATAATTTCTTTTCATTTTTGTTTGCTTTCTATTTCCCAACATTTGCTGGTCCTTTCCCTTAATTCCCCTTTTTTCCTTTATTATTTCCCTCCATTTCTTATGCCAATTATTTATTTTGTCTCCCTCCTTCTCTTGATCTTTCCTCTGTAATGCCTTCTTCTGCTGTTTCCTTTTCCTTTGTTTAACTTTCCAAACAATTCCCTCTTTAATTATCTCATCAAACTCAAATTTTTAGCTTTCATTCTTTTTTCTCCCTGTTTTAATGTTCGTTGTTTCACTTGTTCTTTAGAGCTGGTTTCTTCTTTGTCTAACTCCTTCCTCCTGACACTCTTTGTTTCTTGTGTAGTATGATACTGTACATTTCCAAGCTTTCTTTCATCATTTTCCTCATGTTTTGTAGTTCCAATCTTATTTCCACACATAATTCTCCCATTTTGTGCACTTCTTTTTCTTTCTTTCTTCAATATTTATATCAAATCCAACTATCCAGTAGTTTATTTCAACCAGCATCTTTTATATTTAATTTCAACAGTCAATGTCCATAAATCTTTATTTCCAGGTTTCTTCTATTGATTTCTTTTCCAATTTTTCTCAGATAATCACCAAATAATCCCAGGACAATTTCTTCACATATCTCAGTTTTTTGGGGTAGTATTCTAGTATTTCACTTTTCAGGATTTTTATTTTATTATAATGGAATTTCTCTTATTTCATTTCAAATTCCAATTTTAAAAAGACCAAGCACTTTTTAAAGAGTCACTGAAATTTTTCCTTTTCCATTAGGTGGTGTATGTTCCACATTCCACCCTTTCTTTTCACTTTTTCCTTTTTTTAAGCTTTTATTAATCTCACTAATTCCAATTATTAGCTATTATTTCTTTTTAACACATTCAATTCCAGCATTTAATTATACCTATTAGTGCCAAAATCCAGATAATTATCCAATTTAATTTCCAAGTCTTTTATAATCAAATATTTTCCTCTGAGTTTTCCACCTCCAAATTAAATCTTTTCAAAATCCAAAATCAATTTTGTAAGTTTCAAATTTTCTTCTCTCTCTCTCTGGTCACCGCTTCTACTATCTTTCATAAAAAAATATTTGTTTTTTTAATTCTAGGGTACCTTTTAATGTCCATGTATTTCACCTGGTTCACACACCGCTCACAGCTTCACCGCTCACAGCTTCACCGCTTCAGTCTTAGTTTCCCAGACTGCTTCCCATCTTCATGGTGGCCATTTTAGACCACCACTGCAACTCGTCTTCAGAGGGGGTTTACCTTGCTAGGAAGAGGAGATGCGGCTCCCCTCAACTCTCCAGGTGGTCCCCCCTTTCTTACCACCCCTACAGTGTGGTTCCAGGCCCGATTGGGATGCTTCAATGAGTGAGCGCAGAGCAAAACCATGCACAATCACAGATTCCACTCCAACCCAACAGGAGCACAACCAGAAGTCCCAGATGGCAAGATTCTCAATGTATAGTTTTACTATTCACATCTAGTTCCATCAATCATTTTTTAGAACTTGTACAATTTATGCAAGTATTAACAACCAATATGTTTTATAAGGAAGTAAGAGTAATATTATTAATATACCATAATTCATACCATCACTGATAAATTATCATTACTTTTCTCAATTTATGTATGAAAAACTGAGGCCAAAAGGAATGCCACACTAAAATTCATCTAAAAGGATATTTGCTGAGACTTTGTTAATTCAAGTCTTCTATCTAAATCCAGCATTTAATCTATAAAGTCACAATAGGTGCCACTACACTACTACTTATTTTTGCAAAGGTTGGGGAAATGCATTTTTGTCTTATGATACCACTGAACCATGTATGTTTAAGAATATTTGAAATTATCACATCTATTTTTAGCATTTGTAACAAAAATTGCATAGCAATGCAATATATAAAAGATATGTTTCAACTTCTATTTTTTTTAAAAAAACTCCTTTCAAGCTAAGAAATATCAGTGTCTAGTACATATTCTTATATATTTTATTTCCTGATAATTTCTTTTTTTTCTTTTTAATTACCTTCCTTCTTCATTCCAGCACGAAAGCACTTTTTTAAGCGACAGTATCTGCACTGATTTCTCTTGTCCTTATCAACAATACATTGCCGGCTAAATCTGTTGGACAGAATCAAGGGTAAATATATTAGAGTACAACTACAGAAGGATCTTGATTAGCACAAGTGAAACAATTAATGGGCACTGTCAAAACAATGTCTTTGACTCTCAACCTTCACCAGTATTTTTTCTTTAATCAGTCTTGAAACATTTCTCTTTGCCATTCTTCTAACAGGAATAATTCCTTCTGATGGGCAAGTAAAATCCCATTAGGTTATTCATCATCTACTGAAAGCAAGGCATATAAATTCTGCTCTCGGTTTCATGAATGCTTAGGATAACTCTTTTGGTCTCCCTTTGATCTGTTCCTGCTGTTCAATATGATCAGGAGCAAAAAAACCCAAAAGAAATGAGTCCTGTTAGATCAGAATAAAGGCTTCTGCTTTAGCTGTTAGTTTCCAAGTGGTCAAAATGATGCTTCTATAAAATAGTCACTCAAAAGATTAAAGCATCGTCTTTCCATATCATGTGTACCCCGATCTGGATCCAAGAGATACTGCCTTTGATCAGAAAAGATCCATTTATCTTTATTAATAGCAATTGATAAATATATCTTTTAAGCAAATTAATGAATTAATCTGTCAGTGAAACCCTCATCAGAATTAAGAAACATTTCCAGCCAGAGACACACTGAGGCTGCCTGTCCCAACATCATTATTTCATTATTTCATACCAGGACATGTAAGAACAATGGGGAAAAGCAAAGCAATTTCTTTAAATAATAAAAGAGATAGGAAGATATCCTGATTAGAGATAGAGAGTGAGATAGGGCTTGCCTACTGAATGCCATTAGACCATCATTTTGAGCAAGGAGTGGCATAAAGAGACGAGCTACTGTATTTTAAATGAGCCAGTAGAACTACGTACATACATAATCCTTCATTCAGCATAAATGAAATCCAAAAACATGTGTGCAAAAGACTCACCATTTTCCACAGTAATACATACAAATTGTGATTACTTGAGCCAGAATCTCAAGATAACAAAACATATTGAAACAGAGACCTGAATTTATAACAGTAATAGTGGAGGGAAAAGTACTTTTTAACCTCGGCAGCAATCCTAGTCAACTTTCTCAAAAAAGGAGAAAAGGATAAAACAAAATGCCAGAGACCACTTTGTAGCACAGATTTAGTCATACTTGAGGAAAAAGAAAAATAACAGAGATAGCAGAACTAAAAAATAAACCAAGGGACTCACAATAAGGCAACAATAAGTAATGAAAGCTGGTAGAGGAATAATTTCTGAATATCAGAATCTACATTTAGTCTACTTGGGAATAGAATGGAATGGAGTTTAACATTGGAAATTGGAATAAAATTGGAATGGAGTTTAACGTTAACATATCTCAGGGGCTGCCACAAAGAAGAGGGAGTCAAGCTATTCTCCAAAGCACCTCAGGGCAGGACAAGAAGCAGTGAAGAGAAACTAAAAAAAGGACAGAAGCAACCTAGAACTAAGAAGACATTTCTTGACAGTCAGAATAATTAATCAGTGGAATGATTTGCCTCCAGAAGTTATGAATGCTCCAACACCGGAAGTTTTTAAGAAAAGATTGGACAACCATTTGATTGAAAAGGTATAGGGTTTCCTGCCTAAGCAGGAGTTTGGACTAGAAGACCTCCAAGGTCCCTTCCAACTCAGTAATTCTATTGTAAAGTTCTGTTAGAGAAGGTAATTCAAATTTCCGCTGCTGATCTCTACTCAGAATTAAACTTTTGCATTAAAAAACAGAATGCAGTGAAGATGAAAAGCCAGAAGTTAATGCTCCTTCAGTGCATCAGTGAGTTTTTCGACACTAACTAGTATGCACTCAAACACACAAAGTGTTTAAGAAAGCTTTCTCCATCCCCTCCAGCTTTCTTGATTTCACTTCTCAGAATTCACTAGCTCAGAATAGCTACTGTTGAGAACTGAGGATCACATATCTGAATGTTCAAAATTGGGGAAAGCTAATTTAAGGCATGTGTCTTGTTGGAATCAAAGCTCTTTGTCTCTTTGTCTCCTGTCCTCCTGCAGCCAAAAATACATATCTAATTCAGAAAAGGGAAAAACTAGCATTAGTTAAACATATTAATGCTAACTTGGCAGCCTTTCCCAATCTGTCTTTACTCAAATGTGTTGGCACTACAACTCTCACAATTTCCAGCTATATGGATCTCAATTTATCTATCTATGTGTCAAGTTAAAGAGATAAATTCTACATATCCTCTATGGTACAAATCCATGGAAATCTTTACTAATCTTTTTTTCAGTTTAATCATATTTTAAATCCTTCAGTAAGCACCAAACACAATCCATATAATGTACAGGTGAAACTTGAAAAATTAGAATATCGTGCAAAAGTTCATTTATTTCAGTAATGCAACTTAAAAGGTGAAACTAATATATGAGACAGACTCATTACATGCAAAGCAAGATAGTTCAAGCCGTGATTTGTCATAATTGTGATGATTATGGCTTACAGCTCATGAAAACCCCAAATCCACAATCTCAGAAAATTAGAATATTGTGAAAAGGTGCAATATTCTAGGCTCAAAGTGCCCCACTCTAATCAGCTAATTAAGCCATAACACCTGCAAAGAGTTCCTGAGCCTTTCAATGGTCTCTCAGTCTGGTTCAGTAGGAATCACAATCATGGGAAACACTGCTGATCTGGCAGGTGTGCAGAAAACCATAATTGACACACTCCAAAAGGAGGGAAAGCCTCAAAAGGTAATTGCAAAAGAAGTTGGATGTTCCCAAAGTGCTGTATCAAGGCACATTAATAGAAAGTTACATGGAAGGGAAAAGTGTGGAAGAAAAAGGTGCACAAGCAGCAGGGATGACCGCAGCCTGGAGAGGATTGTCAGGAAAAGGCCATTCAAAAGTGTTGGGGACTTTCACAAGGAGTGGACTGAGGCTGGAGTCAGTACATCAAGAGCCATCCCACACAGACGGATCCTAGACATGGATTTCAAATGTCATATTCCTCTTGTCAAGCTGCTCCTGAACAACAAACTTCAGAAGCATCTTACCTGGGCTAAAGAAAAACAGACCTGGTCTGTTGCTCAGTGGTCCAAAGTCCTCTTTTCTGATGAGAGCAACTTTTGCATCTCATTTGGAAACCAAGGACCCAGAGTTTGGAGGAAGAATAGACAGGCACATACTGCAAGATGCCTGAAGTCCAGTGTGAAGTTTCCACAGTCTGTGTTGATTTGGGGAGCCATGTCATCTGCTGGTGTTTGTCCACTGTGCTTCATTAAATCCAGGGTCAACGCAGCCATCTACCAGGAGTTTTTGGAGCATTTCATGCTTCCTTCCGCAGATGAGCTTTATGAGGATGCTGACTTCATTTGCCACCTGCCCACACTGCCAAAAGCACCAAAACCTGGTTCAATGACTGTGGGATTACTGTGCTTGATTGGCCAGCAAACTCACCTGACCTGAACCCCATAGAGAATCTATGGGGCGTTGCCAAGAGAAAGATGAGAGACATGAGACTGAACAATGCAGAAGAGCTGAAGGCCACTATTGAAGCATCCTGGTCTTCCATAATACCTCAGCAGTGCCACAGGCTGATAGCTTCCATGCCACACTACATTGAGGCAGTAATTGCTGCAAAAGGGCCCCAGACCAAGTACTGAGTATTTATGCATGCTTATTCTTTTCAGAGGTCCGATATTGTTTTATGTACAATCCTTGTTTTATTGATTGCATGTAATATTCTAATTTTCTGAGATTGTGGAATTGGGGTTTTCATGAGCTGTAAGCCATAATAATCACAATTATGACAAATCACAGCTTGAACTATCTTGCTTTGCATGTAATGAGTCTATCTCATATATTAGTTTCACCTTTTAAGTTGCATTACTGAAATAAATGAACTTTTGCACAACATTCTAATTTTTCGAGTTTCACCTGTATCTTGGACAATGTTGTGGTTTTGCTAAATTAACTTTGCAGTGATCTTCAAGTCAATACTTGTTTGGGATGTGTATGTATTAGCAACGCCTTTACCAGTTTTGACTACTTTTTCACTTATGGCTATTCTGTCAAAACTGGACTTTGACATTTATGGCTTGGTTATCATGAGATAATTACTGCAATGTGCTTTATGTGGGATGCCCTTGAGCATTTTCTGCAATGGAAAAGCAGGAAATATAATTAATAAATTAAAATTTATTACACCAATATGACAAACTTCTTTGACAACTAGCATATCTCAAGGCTTAGTTCAAAGTGCTAGTTTGACCTTCCAAGACTCAATACTTCAGATCATATTATTACCTTATTTATCTTTGCATGTTCTATGCAACACTATCCATTCATTCTCTGTTGGGAACCTGCCAGCTAGGCTTGAAGGAAGCATCAAGCAATGATCTAATTTGGAAACAATGAGCAGCCACAAGTGGCAAAAGCTTGACCTCACCCAAGATCCAGGAAGCCTTACTTTTTCATTCCCACAAGAAGGCAAGCAACCTGAGAAGATTCTTGCAACATAGAGAGAAGTCAATCAAATTGTTTATGAGTGGCTCTGGTTGCTTGGGTCTGGTATGCTCCAAATACTGTCATCAGATATGTCATGGCACAGAGTATCTAGCTATGCTTTCCAGAATTATTCCAAGATATCTCTGATAAAGACCAGAACTACTCTAGAAAGGTTTTCTGAAAGGCTCTGAAACTCTCTTGGCTTTACCATTTTTAGTAACAATGGCTTAATTTCAAATTTTAAGTTAGAATTTATGTTCTTTTTGTATGAGTTCCCAAATCAAATAATTTTAATTATGGATGTCAAGGACTGAGGTTGGTACCATTTATACACAACTGTACTATTGTGCCCTTACTTCAAATGTTACTTTTGTCTTTGCCATATGTTCCACTCTGGGTTTGGAGGAAAGATAGAATAGAAATATATCAACATAACACAAAGAAATAAGAAGTCCTTAGCACTTATTTTGCTCTTACCTGCAGCTGTAAACATGGCTCTTTCGTATGCTGCGTCGGAAGAAGCCTTTGCATCCATCACAACTAGAAGCACCATAATGCTTGCCAGTTGCTCGGTCCCCGCATATTGCACAAATGCCACCAATCACATGGTCAGTACTGTTCATATTGAAAGGTTCTGCTGAGCAACTGTCTGGGAAAGGAGAAGAACAAAGACTACAATTAGAAGATGAGTACTGAATAGGGAAGAAACAGAAACACAACATGGTGGTTAAATATTACCATCCTGAAGATTTTACAGCTAATTTTTCTAATTTGCTCTTAGCATTTATTTTACTTTATTAAAATTTATTAAATTTCTACGCTACCCATCTCAACTTAGTGACTGAGCAGTTTACAATAGCATACTCAAATCATATACAGTAAATAATGAATAAAAGTTTTGCTTAAAAACAGAGTTAAAAACAGGTCAAAACCTACATGTGGAGATAAATCAGGTGAAAAAGATTAGGAGGTTAACAAGGTAGTGGGAGTATCCTCAGGGCACCAGCCATCCCCAGGGCATTATGCTTTTAGACCTCCATGCTAATTGGCAAAGTGAGGTCTCTTTACATGGGGCTGCCCTTGCGGACTACCCGGAGGTTACAACTGGTGCAGAATGCGGCCACGCGGGCTGTGATGGGAGTGTCCCGATATTCCCATGTTACACTCCTCCTGCGCGACCTGCATTGGTTGCCGGTTGCCTTCCGGGTTACCTTCAAGGTGCTAGTAACAACTTATAAAGCCCTAAATGGCTTGGGTCCAGGGTACTTGCAGGAACGCCTCCTGCCAGCATCATATTCCGATCGCCCTGCTTGTTCCCATAGGGGGGGCCTCCTTGGGATACCATCGGTCAGGCATTGTCGTCTGGCGGTCTTCAGGGCTAGGGCCTTCTCCGTGGGAGTGTCCGCCCTTTGGAATCAGCTCCCGTGGATCTCCGTTTGGCCCCTGATCTCCGCTCCTTCCGCTGGGACCTGAAGACCTGGTTGTTTCAACAGGCCGGCCTGGAATGACCCGGGTATGGTTTTAGGGTTATTTAATTTATTTTAATGTATTTTAATGTATTTGACTTGTTCTATTTAATTGTTTTTTATTGTAAATTTGTTCTGTTTTAATGTTCACCACCCTGAGTCCTTAGGGAGTAGGGCGGCATACAAGTCGAATAAATAAATAAATTAATTAATACTCTTCTGTTAAAGAACAGAAAGAAGAGTGAGAGTTTGCCTCACCTCTGGAAGTAAGATTTCCACAGGGCAGGGCAACAGACCCTTCTCCTAGATCCCACCAGTTGAACTCCTTGATTGATGAGATAAATAGAATGTCCTCCTGCTTGACTGGATGGGACAAGTAGATGTAATTGGGACAAGATGGTTTCTCAGGTATACTAGTTCCTTGTCCTGAGTGGGCTTTAAAGGTGATTACCAACATCTTGAATTGGACTTGAAAGCAAACTGGCACCCAATGGATACCCAAAACATTTGCAGTGCTGCATTCTGCACCAGCTGCAGTTTCCAAATACCTGTTAAGAGTAGCCCCATGTAAAATGCATTGGAATAATCCATCTGGGAGATTACCAGGGCATGACAGACTGAAAAGAGAGCTTCTCAATCCAGGAAAGGATATAAGTGTCACATAACCTGAAACTGAGTGAAGGCTGTCCTGGCCACAACTGTCACTTGCTCCTTGAGCAGAAATTGTGAGTGCAGGAGGATCTGCAGATTACACACCAGGTTTGTCTAGGGCAATGCTGCAGATGTTTTTGGATAACACCCAAGTTATCTATTACTACCAGTACTAACTTTGCTTTCTTTTGCCACAGGTATTCTACTTCTATTTGCAGGTCTTTGCATTTTGTACTTTCTCCAGTTGTTTATCTTTTATTCAGCTGTCTCCAAGTATTGCAATTCCATTTTCTAAACTTTTGTTGCCTTTTTTTAGTGTACATTTTGATACATTGAAATTCTGTTGATCTTATATTAAATTTAGTTTATAATAGTCTATAAATAATCAAACTATATTAATATAAGTGGAAAATACATTGCTTGGGTTGCTTTTCTCCAATTCTGCCCACAATTTTGTTCACTCTTCCAATCTCCTGTTTTAAATCTCTTTCATTTGATTAATCAGCAGGTCAAATATATATGAAATATGGGTATATTTAAATAAATAAAATGAGTGCATTCATCAAAATAACCTGAGCACATTTTCTCTGTTACTATTGATCATGATAATGAAAGGTCAACTCTATTTTCATTTTGTTACTTAATTTTGAAATATAGAATTATCCTTTTAAAAAAATGCAACAATAGTATTTGTTCCAACTAACATTACTGAATAAAAAAGTAATTCAATCAAACATTTGTTCTTTCTTCTGTCTCCTCTTAGAGCCATATCTGCCTGATTTGCTTTATATCTGACTCAGTTATGGCTGTATTGGAAGGAAAAAATAAATCTCGGCACTGACAATTCAAATCCAACTAAAGTTAAAAGTTACTCTAATCAAATAGCAACAAATTATCTCAGCTAATTGCCAAGATTTATCATGGTTAATAAATGACTATTGCTTGCATACTGGCAGTCTAGAGGTATATTGTACAGCATGTTAAATATATCCACTGTGAACAGACATAAGAATATTTTTCAAAGTAGCCACTAATTCCACCCTAAGTCCTGTTGCACTATCTCATCATAATAAAGGGATTGCTTATGTGAGGAATGCATGAAAAAGATTGGCTGTGTATTCCAAGAGTATATAATTCCAGCTGCCCAATAAAAGTGCACAAAAACCTATCCAGGGCAACAGCAACAAAGATTCTGGAGGCAGACGATCACTTTAATGACAATGGCAAAAGCATTAAGCATGGGAGAAGGCAATGGTAAGCCATTCTTATATTTTACCAAGAAAACCATATGAACGGAAAATATAAAATGACTGATGATATGGTGCCAGATGATGGGTCTCTCAGTTGGGTGGCACTTGACATGCTACTGAGGAAGAAACAATGATCTATCATAGTACTAATGGTGTTTATGATGTATCTAGATTAAAGCCTTTAGGATGTCTAGTTGCTGATGGGGGAATATGGGGAAAGAAATGCCAAAGCTGCATAGATAGAATTATAAGTAGCATCATGGAACATAAGCAGCATGAATGCTCAACACAGTGAAAGATAAAATGAAACAACTACAAATTGATATCTTAGGCATCAGTGAATTGAGACAGACTGAGATCAGACACTTTCAGTCAGAAAATCACACTATTTATTACTCAAGATGTGAAAAACAAAGAAGAAATAAAGTTGCTTTTATAGTTTAAAAGGGTATAGCAAGAACA
The DNA here is from genome assembly GCA_009733165.1 of Naja naja. Classification (NCBI taxonomy): domain Eukaryota; kingdom Metazoa; phylum Chordata; class Lepidosauria; order Squamata; family Elapidae; genus Naja; species Naja naja. The sequence goes on along the minus strand of CM019150.1, from coordinate 186,246,914 downwards.
CTATTTGTCTACAGAGCAATCAATGGCCGAATAATATTGATATGACAATCATTCGAGTTTTAACCTCCAAATTCTCTAACCACCGATGCAGAAAAAGAGGAGGTTAATGATCAAGTTCAATGTTAAATTGACCAAACATGCAACCAAAGTGTGTTGCTTGTGATTGAAGACTGGAATACTAAAGTTGGAACATGAAAGTGGAAAATGGAGTTGGATTGCATTGCTTAGGAAACCAAAATGAAGCAGGAGACTAACTTCACAATTTCTGCCACTCCAATAATTTCTTCAAAGCCAGCAACCAACCAAACAAATAATGTCTTTACACATGGATATCACCAGATGTAGTACATGGAAATCAAATTGACTGTATTGTTGCTAAAAGGAAGTGCAGGAGTCAATTATAGCATCAAAGATATGGTCGGTACTGACTCTGGAACAGATAACGAACTTCTCATATGTAAGTTCCAAGTTAAGTCAAAGAAGAAAGCCAAACAGTTTCTACTATATGATCTTGAACATATACTTACCATTTTTCAAAGAGAACTTCAGGAATTGTTTTGAAACCTTGAACTTCATTGATAGAGAACCATAGCAGTTATGGATTTAACTTTAAAAGTTATTAACAGACTAAGCAAGATTTAAAAGTCATTAAGAGCCTTAAAAAGACATTGGGTATCAGAACCATGAAATCGCCAAGAAGGTAAGCCAAAGCCAAGAAAAATGGGACTTAATAGTTTCAGAGAGGTCTTAGAAAAAACAAGAAGTGATGGAATGTGCTCAGAAAAATGAAAATCCCAGAACATTTTATTATCTTCATAGATAATAATTATATACAGATCAGGAAACCACATTTTGGACAAAACATGATGAAACAGATTTGCTCAGGTTGCCAAAGGTGTGTGATAAAGCTGCATACTATTCCCTCAGTTGTTACAGTATATGGTGAACATATACTAAAGGAACCTGAATTTAATACTGAAAGAAGACACATCAATAACCTGTACTATGCTGATGACACTACTTCACTAGATAAAAATTCTGCAAATTCTATTAATAAAAGTTAAGGAGCAAGTGAAAAATAGGACTAAAATTAAATAAGAAGACCAGACTAATGGCAACAGGTAGAACAACAAGCCATATAATTAGCAATGAAGATATCAAAATGGGGGATGCCTTCTGCTTTTTAAGATCAACTATTAACAGTAAGAAATAAGCAGTCAGTCATAAATTAGCACTTGGCAGAGCAGACAGTCAAAATTGTAATCAGAATTGTGCAAGCAGTGGTATTCCCTGTAGCATCTATAGAAGCAAAATTGGGCTTAGAAGAAAGAAGATTGGAATACTATTGTCATATTTTAATTTTCAGGTTGGAGAAGATGCTTGAGAATACTGTGAACAACCCACAAAACAAATGGGCAAAAGCATTAAATCTTCTCATTCAAAAAGTTCTCACTCAAGGCAAAAATGACTAGGCTTAAATTACCCTAATTTAAATACTTATGCAAAGACTTAAATCTTCAGAAAAGTCTCTAATGCTAGGAAAGAGTTACTTCCATCCATGAGATTTTTTGATTCCTATAATATTAAATGCATCCAATTATTTCAATAAATTATTTTTACTGTATGTCTTTGTTTTACTATTTCCTAGAAGATTCATTATACATTATCTTATAACTCTCGTATTCATCTAATATACTTCTCAAAATTTAAGCCAATAGTATGAAAGTCTTACCAATTTTATAAATAGGATTAATCCATTAATGGTAGGATTAATCAATAAGTTATATTCTACAAACCTTTCAACAATCAAAGGTGTATTAATTTGTTAACATAACATTTACACATGAATAAAAAAACAAAATTTAAATAATACAAAGATATTTTTTTAAATCCTCACCTGAATTATGAAAAGTAAAATATTTGGCTCACCCAGCCTCCTTTACTTCCTCACCCATTCATAAATACAATAATTCAAACTCACCATTGCCATTGTACAACACCTGTATGGTTTCAAACTCTAAATTAGCATAACTTGGATCTAAGACTTCAGAGTAATTTGCCATATCCATGTTCAGAATTGGGTCTGAAATTCTCATTACTGTACATAAATCTGAAAGTGGTATGTTTCTTCAGTCCAGAAAATGCAATTAACACTTGTTTTCCCTTATCAATGACTGATAATCAAAATATTAGCTGTCATTGCATAACATAGCACAATGGGTGGAGTTATGATAGTAATTCAGCATGTCTTATTCTACTTCTAGCTTTCCCCTTTTTTATTATACACCTTTACAAACTTTGCAAAAACATGGATCAGTACTCTTTCACAGCATGTAGAACTTTTGTTATGTAGCAGCAACTTTACAATTCAACCAAAAGAAATCTGAGTGATTTATATATCTGGGTCCTACTTGTGTGGAGATGTACTGTATATGTTCTAATACCTTGGTTACTCTAGGATTTACCTAGAAGAGAAAGGAAAGAAGTGTGAGACCTTTCCCTCTCAAAAGAAAAAATAACTTGCTCAAGCAAACTTAGGAGAAAAAGGTTCTTTTAACATTTTCTAAAAAAAAAAGTAATGGGTATGCTTTGTTGTTAGTGCACCCATTCTACAAATATGCACTTACAATATGCATCTACAACTAGATCCTGAAATCAGAATTCCAGTTTCATGTTCTGGAAGTATTTATCAACAGATTACAACACCCAGAAATGAGTAAAGCAATTCATTACTTGGCAATGTACTTTCTGTAGAATAGTCTCCTTAAAGAGCTGTAAAACTGATTTGTTGCATCTCATTAATAGTTAACATGGTGTTCTGAACCTAGGTCAAAGGAAAAAAGAGTCTCAGATATCTGAAGTTGTTAATCAAACACATATTAACTATCCAATGAGCACAGAAATATTTTCTGTCTTCATTTGTTCATTTATTTCATCAAATGTAATACTAAGTGAGCTACTTATTAAGAGTACTGAAATTATCTTAACCTAAAACTTGATTAAGAACAATTCCTGCCCAATTTTGAAATGGAATCATTGTGGCTTGAACCAACAAACTCACTACCACCTTGCTCTACACCAAAAAAGAAATTGGGACTTGTTGAGAAAAAATATGTACATAGCATAGCAATAATACAATATATAAAAGTCTAACTACCACAGAGTAAAAACTGCAAGAATAACTACCCCTTCTTGGAAAAATTCAGCATTATACTACCTTTAAAATGAGGAATAAATATTCAATACTTAACAATGTTTTGTACTGAAAAACAAATCTAAACAACTAGTTGGTTGGTAAGAATGCTATCAGAAAGCATTACAACATTATCAGTAAAAGGTCTTTGTGTGCTAATTATCCTGTTTTCTTATTACATTTAATCATGTACATTGATCAAGATATAAAATTGAAAACAAACTAATAAAAATCAAGGTTATTTCTCTGCATACCATCTGAGAAAATAAAATTAAGCAGCAACTGACAGTTCTATGATTGGCATGTTACAATTTGGCTCTGAGTTTGTCACCTCCTCACCAAAGGAACACTTTCAGATCAATTAAACCTCCTGATTGAAGAATAGTTAGCTAAGTAGTTGTTCGTTAATAATCAGTAATTCAAAACTCATGCTTGATTATAAACATTTTATATAGATGATTAGATAAGTTTTACAAACATCTTATCCATGAGAAACATACCATTTCATAATAAAGTTTCACTAAGAGAGATAGGCTGGTGGTACATGTGTAATTACAGAGCACAATACTAAAAATCCAGATTGGAATTGGCATTCCAAAAAGTATACTAAAACCTGATTGAATTGATTCCAATAATTTTTTTAAATCAAAGGTCAGTTCTTCTATCAGTCATTGGCAGGTCACTTGTACAATATGTTCAGACTCATTGCTAATTCTGATTTTTTTCCTTGTTTCTATTCCAGAAAGCCCCACTGAAAGCAATAATGTATTTCTGAGTAGTCCTGTACAATAGTTTTCTCCTACCTTGGAAATTTCTAGATTATAACTCCCTGGATTTTCAACATTTCTGGAGAGTAATAGGTTGGGGAGATTTGATATACAGGGTTGAAAAGAAAAGAAGTCATAGCAGAAAATATAGTTTGTCTGGATTATCCTTCTAAATTTGTTGAATTGGGACTTGGAGAACCTGCTTGTAGTTGCTCTGGTCCTTTTCTGAGAGATAGTATCAGAAAGTGGTGGTTAAAGAGTGCAAAATCACAGCTTCTGTTGCCTCTCAGGATTCTACCTTGTCTTTGATGGTATTTAACACAGGCTGATAAGACTGAAGATATTAGGTTTCTGAACCAAAGTCATGTCTGATGACAGTAGACAAATAGACAAAAATTTGATGGCTCACTAGTTAATTCAAAGTCAGATACAGGAAGGAATTCAGACTGAGTGGATTGAGTCATACTATACTTGAAGACAAAGCTTTGAACATCAATGCTAAGATTAGGTTGATGTTCAAAAGGGGGAGGATTGTGCCTTCAAGCTGGGTGTTGATTCCTGAAGACTGCCTGGAGTTTTCTTGGCAAGATTTTGCTACACTGCCTCCTTCTTAGGATAGAGAGAGAATGACAGACCATGGTCACCCAGCTGGCTTCAATCCTAAAATGGGACTAGAACTGATGGTCTTTCAACTTCTAGCTTGTGCATTAACTGCTACACCAAACTGGCTTTCTTAGCCAGAAATACATTTGCACAGATAAAATTATTGTGCCTTCTGTGTGCTTGTTCTGTTGTGTCTGACTATAATGACACATTGGAGTCCTGTGAAAAACTCAATAACAGAACAGACTTTGAGAAGAAGCTCAGCTGGTTCAAAATGTGTGATTGATAGCTGGCAGTGATTACCCTCCTGCGATTCCTTGTTAAAACAGTTCCACTGCATATTGTTCTATATATGAACACAACGCACAATGCTGCTTATAAACTATAAATCCTTGTGCAACTTGGGGTCAATATACCTGAGCTATCACAGCCTCTCTCTTATGAACCTGTCTTTGAAGGTCTGTTGGAGATGTCTTCTCTGAATTTCCACCCAATGTGGCAGAATTGAAAGAGATGGCACTCAGAAATTATGCAGCAAGGGAAAAGGAAATAGAAAGCAAGGCCATCGTTATCAGCCCCACTAAAGATTCAGTTTTATCAAGTTCCTTTTTCTCTGAATTATACTACAATCAGTCCTTGTAAGTGCTACCATTTAACTTACAATTTAACAAACCTAGCAATTGAGCTTGCTTATTTGGTCTGTCTTCATCCTTTCTCCTTTGATATCATACATTTTTGTTTATAAGCCTATGGGTGAATAAGTCTCTATTTCATTAATTTAATTAAAATTGCTCTGGGGGCATTTTTAGATGAAGGATAGAATGAAATTGCCTTAAAGAAATAAGCAATCAGATGGTATTATATATTGGTAGGTTATCCATCCACTTCCCGCATATACTTTCTCTTAATACTTTTTGACAATTTCTCTTTCTGTTTTCAAAATCTTTAGTATTCTTGTTTTATACATCAGTTTCTGATTTTATTTAACAGATGTCAAATATTTGTATATTTGTTCATAAGCATTTCTCTTTTCCCATAAATTGTAGCCTTTAATTTAATGGGAAACTTTTCACCAGTTCCTTTTTTAATACATGGCTTTTAATGTTCATATTTTCTATATGTTTGTCACATATCTTATATGGGACGCATTGGACATTTACAGAACTTCATCACAGATTACTGATACACAGTATGTGAAGAACAAAAAGTGGTTCTAATCAATGTATCTTAGATGTAAATGTAGTTTTTACAGCTAAATATGTACAAAATAAAATTATCCCCCACTCCCTTTATCATTTTGCCAGGTCAATATGCACTCCTTCTCTTTCTCTAAGATTTTTATAGTGTTAAGCGTAAAACTCATATGGTAAGGCATATCATATCTTATCTTCACTGTTTCAGTTCCTCAAAATTAGATGTTAATTAATAAAATTCTACTAACTAGTTATGTTATGACTAATTACTCTGTGGAATTGTAATATGGGATATCCTGAAGCTCTTGATATCCTGAAGCTCTTCAAATTCAAGGTGAGAAAGCATCCTTTTTTTAAAATTCATATTTATATGCTGCCCTTCTCCGGAGATTCAGGGCGGTTTACAATTTTTGGAGCACAACCCAATGCGCTCAGCAGTAGCCTTCATTCCATTGTATATGCCTGCTTATTACTAAGCAGCATTTTTACAAAGTCAGCTTATTGCCCCCAACAATCTTGGATCCTCAATTTACCTACCCCGAGAGGATGGAAGGCTGAACATTGCTGTGCATTGCTTTCAAGTCTCAACAAGAACTCCCATCATTTAGGTAGGGTTGTGTTTTTTTCTTTAACAAAGAAAGCAGCTAATGCTTACCTTTGGAAATGTACTAATAGGTAGTTGCTTCCACCACGCAGGCAATACAAAATTCAAAAATTAGCAATTCCTTTATTTTAAAAAATGTCAGTCCCTCCTAATGAATGTATACTCTGTAGATATACACATAAAGCATAAATGTAGTTAGTTGTGAGGCTACATTTTATTGGCAGCTTTACTTGTGATATAAAATAAGGTGTAATACATCACACCTTATTTTATGTTCCTGTAGTCCAGAAATCTCCAAACTCAGCAACTTTAAGACTTGTGGACTTCAACTCCCAGAATTCCCACAAGTCTTAAAGTTGCCAAGTTTGGGGACTCCTGCTGTAGTCCAAAGAATAAATTTTGCTGTTGAAAAATATATATTCCGTGTTAAAATATTCATTAATAAAATTCACCTGCATTTTTTTAAGAAAACTGCTCAATTTAATTCTAACATGAGCTTATTTTACGTTGTCCTGCAGCTTCCTGTACTTCTATATACCTTATCTTTATTTGGGTGGCCCCAAATATAATTGTTTCACAGTGATTAAGAAAATCACTGTCTTTCTGAAATGATTATCAGCAGCTCAATATTTTTCAATTCAGAAACAGTATGGCCATGGCATTAGCTATAAATTTGTGCTTTTAAATAGACAGCACAGACCACTACAGTCAGGAGTAGACAGACAGAGAAGAAACCATACCATGTACGAAAGCAATGAAGGACTTGGCCTCTTCTTGTCTGATCACTTTTGCAGCCTTTTTAACAGCAAGTAATCTTAACATAGAACAGATTTCTCACTCCTGCAATTTTTCTTTCTCATTTTTACAATTCTGGAGATTTCCAATAGTCGTCAGTAGTCTGGAAACATGTACAACTCGTCTTCCTTAAATAATGTTGATACTTCTAAATATTGTTCCTGTCTATGAGCTCTGAAGAGATTTGAGGAAAAATATTGACTACCACGATCAAGATTTGAGTTCTCAGTGCTTCTCTTTTATCATCCAAAATATCAGGTCGCCAGAATTTTTGGTACACCCTTGAAAAGCTATTTGGGTATATACTGAAAGGACAGAGGTTCAAACAATTCTAGCAATGCAAGCTATAGTCACATTAAGACAGTGATTTTCTATACCCAACCTCTATGGAAATTTATTAGGAGGTTGCACCAGATTAACAGAAGGATTATGCAGCTGTACAAAATTGTTACAATTGTTATGAGTATTATGTACAATTTCACACATCTTATTTTAGAGTCGTTGAATTGTTATGGCTATAATTAGTTAATATAAGCCTGGTGTAAACCAGAGATTCAGAATTCCAAGAATTAGTTTTCCTTTTATCTGCAGCAATTTTGAGGAATTGGTGCCTGAGTATTAATATGTTCACAACTTTCTAATTTATAAGGCATTCAATTTATTTCTTTATTAAAATGGGAAAACTGCTCTCCAAATAGAAATTTATTCATAGAGTTGTAATACATTTAAAAAACAACTTTTTTTAATATTCATTAAATTCTGCCACAGAATAAACAAAATTATTTAAATATTGAAATAATAAAAGCAGAAACCAGAATAGTTTAAAAGCCTCTGTGAAATATATATATTTTAAATTTATGCATTAATCTATTTAATATTCTGAAGAAATAAAAAGGCCTTTGTTTAGCACCAAAAAGATGGTAAATATAGTGCCAGGGATACCTCAATGAAAATACTTCAATGTAATGGATCTACTACAGAGAATTTCCACTTCCTCACAGGGGCTCACCATATTTCAGCACTGAAGGGACCTGGAACATGACCTTGAAGATAATCTATAGGTAGCCCACACAGGAAGAAGAATCCTTCATTACTTCTTCTTTTATGCAGTTAAGGGCATCGTATATTTGAAGTTATCTGTACCAAGGAAATGTATCAGAATTCTTACAGACTTTTAAAAGGGGTATGTGACCTGGAGCTAAAATGCTAATTTGACACAGGCTCATACTGGCTACTTCATTTATTTTTCATCAGGTAACAAGCTAATCTTTATTGTCCTTGCATTTTTATGTTTTTGTTTTGTTTTGGTCCATGTAGTTCAAAACCGTGTACTACCTAGGCAGTCTTCGATTTACAACAGTTCATTTCACCGAAGTTACAGCGACACTGAAAAAAGTGATTTTTCACCATTTTTCACACTTACAACTGTTGTGGCATCCCATGGTCATGTGACAGTTGCAGTGTTTTGGGGTCATGTGATCACCTTTTGTGACCTTCTGACAAGCAAAGTCAATGGGGAAGCCAGATTCACTTAACAACTGCAATGACTCACTTGCTAGCAACTGTGTCAAGAAAGGTCGTAAAATGGAGTAAAATTCACAACAATTAGCAACAGACATTTCAGGCTCAATTATGGTCATAAGTTGAGGACTACTTGTATGTATATATGGAAACCCAAAAACAATCAAATAAATCTAGGAACTATCATTTCACTTATTTGTTTTATTGCTTTGAATGAAAATCAATTGATCTAATTGTTCAAATAGTTATTCTTTTATTTTCACCTTCCTTTATTATTTTGTATAAATAATCAAGGCAGCAAATGTACCTAATACTTCTTCCTCTTCCTATTTCTTGGAAGTCTTGGAAGTCCCTAGAGGGAGACCTCAAGCACGTTCACTATTGTTCCCTGTCAAAAGTCCCAAATGTGTTGATATAAATAATTCTATTTTAGATGTCATCTTGCTGTCAAACATTTTGTTGTCATCTGAGAATTAAGAATTATATATTGCATTTTAGAATCAAGAATTGCATAGTGCTCTTGGCCACCCATTATCTTCTTCACCCAGAACTGTGATTCTGGGATTTAGGGCCCCCAACCCTGTTGAACAATCTCAATCCCAGCAAACAATCATGTTTGCTGGGATTGACCTACTTCGAGAGACCCCAAATATAGAGATGTATGTAGTAATAAATGAAGAAATAAGATGCCAAAAATTGTCTTAAATAAATTGTTCTTCATTAGACCAACATTTTTTACCTATCATCCTAGCTCTCTATAGAGTGCAGCGGTGGCCTAGGGTGGAGCTCTTGCCTCATAATCAGGAGACTTGTGAATTCAATCCTAGGTAGTGGCAGATGTTTCTCTCTCTGGGCACAATAAATAAATATTAACTGCAAACTCTGCATTGGCAACAGGAAGGGCATCCAGCCAGTAAACACTCAGCTCCATTCAGTTGCCCCAACTGCAAGGGATTACGGGGTCATTAAAAGACCCCCCCAAAAAATTCTAGCTCTCCATAAAGCTAATGTTAGGACTGCAATCTACTGAACTGAATTACCTTAAGCCAAGGTAATTCAACAAATTCAAACTGTTTTCTTTCATACATCATTCGATCCTTCCCACTGTAGCAGAAATTATTTCAGTGTCACATCTGAACTACACATCTGTACAAACTAGGGGATTAGTATCAGAAGGAACATGGACATCTATAAATAATCTATATCAACATGATTATATTAATAGTATGTGTTACATTTTTCAAATTCTATTACTTTTGCCACTATAGCATCCCAAATAGACCACAATTATTCCTATTTTATGCTTATGGAACATAGGTAAAAATGTAACAATCAACTTGAAAGCCAGACATTGAATTCATGGCAGAACTTGAACCAAGTTCCCATATCAGATCTGAACTCTATCAAATAAACAAGAAGAGGAGAGTATGTTTTTCAAGAAGCATTAAATTCTTAGTAACTGAAATGTAATAACTTATTTGAATTTAAAATAAAACATTCATATCAAAGGGTTGTATCCCAAAAATTGTAAGCCGCCCTGAGTCTTCGGAGAAGGGCGGCATATAAATGTAATTTTTTTAAAAAGGCACAAATTCTTTTGTTTATTCCATTAGACAGCATTTACCTTGTGCCAGGAAAACTGCTTTAATTATTATGATGTACTTGCAATTGCAATAATCGTAAAATGGATTCTCTTTTCCAGTGTATATTCACCTATTTCCTAAAACAAGCTTTTGAGCCTCAGTGAAGAAACGTGCTGTTAAAATATATTGTACTCTTGTGATAAAATGTCATTATGACTGTACTTATGAATAAAATCCAGTTGATTCCTTGAAACATTTAATCTTGTGAACATCAGGGCTTGGTATGAGCTTGTTTTAGTTCTCTCATCTTTATGTTGGCAGTCTTAGTGCTGTTTCTGAATTCTATTTTTGTATTTTTATGGTTTTATTATGGGCTGTACATTGCTTGGTGAATAGCAGTTACTAGGCATCCATTACATTAAATAAAGAAAGAAAATGTGGTAAATCAGGTCCAACAAAATTCTAATGATCTAAGCAAAGCTTCCATTGACCGGCTAGTTTTTTTTTTTTACTTTTATTGCCCTGGAGGAACTGCACTGAATGCAAAATAGAAAGCTGAAAATTACCAAGCTGTCATTGGTTTTTTGAAAGCACTGCTGCTAATCCTATCTTTGAAATTTATTTGGGAAATACCATATATATTTATTTAAAAATTAATGTCAAAATTAATTCAATAGTGCAGCTTTTCATAGTACTTGGATTAAAAATGTCATTACCTTGTCCTTTTAAAGAAAAAATAAAAATATTAGATTATAACAACAGTCAGTCTCCCAGTGGGGTCCCTTTTCTGCAATAAAAATCATAGCTGCATAGAGCATAATAAAAACTACGAATGAACCTGTTTTTAAACTTATCACCCATAATATGGCTTATCAATGCAAGGTAAATTAGTCTCTCCATCATCTGTAGTAAAGAAAAGTGAGATTCTCTGTGGGAACCATTTACTTTCTTGTATATTTCAATGTGTACATTTCCAGAGGTCTTACACACCTAATCTAATAGCCATTAGAAGGGCAATAAAATGGCATAAAGCCAGGAAAATGCACTAAAGTAATCATATTCCAAGTTGTTTATTTAGCTGTGCTTTTTAATGGCAGTCCTTGGAACTGGGCAATGATTGTAGCTAAAGAATATAAGATAACTAATTTTTCCATACCCATCTCAGCCCTTAAAAAAACTGCTGTAGTGGTGCAGTTAAGTTATTAGCCACAGAAGACCCAGATTCAAGTCCCCACCAATCTTACTGAGTGACATTTATCTATATCATTCTATCTCAACTCTACCTGGAATGAAAAGGCAAATAGATAAATATATTTCAAGATCCTCTTTTAACACAAAGAATTCTGACTCTCACACATGAACAAATGATTTTCAGTAGCCGGGCTTAAATGTCACTGAAATTTGGTGCTAAAATGCTAAAAACAACCACTCTGCTGTCTCATAACAACTAAAACAAACAAGATGTAAGGAAAATACAATATTATCTAACAACCATCTAAAAGCCTGGTCATTACTAAAATGCTGTCTTTGATAGAACCTTCATTTCCGAATGAGATTCAAGGTTTTGGTATTGACATTCAAAGTCCTACTAGACATGGGTCCGGGCTACCTACGGGAACGTCTACTGCCAGCATCGAATACCAACCGCCCTGTACGAGCTCACAGGCAGGGGCTCCTCGGCGTGCCGTCTGTGACCCAGTGTCATTTGGCGATGACGCGGGGGAGGGCCTACTCTGTGGCAACTCTCGCTCTGTGGAACCAACTACCTCTGGGGCTCCGCCTGGCCCCTGACCTCAGGCACTTTCCGCCACGACTTGAAAACCTGGTTGTTTAAGCAGGCTGTGCTGTGCTGACTCCTCTTGGGGGGGGGTCATTTTTATATTTGATTATAATCGGTTTTAGTTTAATTTGGCTTGGTTAGTTTAATTCTATTTTAGATAACTAATTTATTGTACTGGTTTTAATTGTGAGCCGCCCCGAGTCCTTTTCAGGAGAGGGGGCAGCATACAAGTCAAATAAATAAATAAATAAATAAATTTCCTGTGTATTGCTTTGTAGTAATATTATGGTATCAATATACTAAAATTAATTAGCATTAAGAAATAGGGACAAATCAAGTAATACTAGACTTCAATTCTTACAGTGAAGTTTTCCTACTTATTTATTTATTTAATATAAATAATGAATATGGCCACTCATCCCACAGAATTGACTTTGGACAGCATGCAGGAATTAAAAGCCAAATGGTTAAAAACAATTGCCCATAACCCTGAGGAATATTGTTAATAACAGAGCTTACCTAAATCTTTGGATCAAGCAAAAGCCAGGTTTTCAAAATCTGCCTGAAAGCTAACAGGGTCAGGACCATTCCCCTTATAATCCATATCCTTCAAAGTCTGCTCCATAGAGTCCCTAATTCTAGAGAGATTTCGAGGGCATATTGGGGTAGAGAAGGGCCACTGATGGAAATCACCCTCTTCCTGGGGAAATTATTTAGGCTCTTCAGAAAGACACAGAATTTACACCACTCCTCTTCGATACTGTAGGATAATCCATTAGTAATACCCATTATTTCTTTTCTTCATACTGCAGGATTATTTATATATACAGTCATACATATAGATTTTTTAAAAAATAAGACCACTCTTAATGGAATAAGAGATGATTTAGACTAATGGTTGGGCACCAGGCTAGAAACCAGGAGATTGTGAGTTCTAGGCCCATTTTATGCATGAAAACCAGCTGGATGTCTTTGGGACGCTCACATCTCTCTTTGGGCTCAGCCTAATCGAACTCACAGGATTATTGCTGTGTAAGAAGGAGATATGTTAGATATGTTCATTGCCTTGAATTATTGATAAAACCTGATAATGGTAGGATAAACAAAATAAATGTTTTAAAGGTGGGAATCTACTAACAGATTCAGTCAGAATATAAATTTTAAAAAGTAATTCTTATCCAATACGACACTTTAATATATGGGAATGAAAAACATATTAGCACCATTTTAACCACAGGAGGAAGTTGCTTCTTTTAAGAATGCTTTTATATTTGCATCTTTTAAGAAATGTATTTATTATTTTTTAAAAAATCAAACTATTTGGTGTCTGACAATTTAGTCTGACTAATGAAATTGGGTCTTTATATCACTTATTCATAACTGAATTAAATGTTATAATTCAGGTTTTGAGGAGGTTAGCGCCATGTTATTAAGTAGCAAAGAAATTAATACATTACTTGCCTCAGAATCAAACTCTGCTATTATCTCATATTATGCAGCCTGCTTAGAAGATAAATACATCTGGCTTAATCATTACTAACTAAAGCATATTCTTTTAATTACAATTTGGCTTTCATTAAGGGTTTTTTTTAATTGCATTCTATTTACATTTCTGAATAGACATCTTTTGAAGATGTTGAAGGAAATATGGTACAATTTACAATTTAATTTAAAATAATAATAATAATAATAATAATAATAATAATAATAATAATAAAAACAACTACGGGCTGCACCCGGGTAGTGACATTGACAGGCTATATTTGTCCAGAAAAGCAGGTGGCAGAGGACTTTTGCAATTGAAGTAGACAGCCAAAAAGAGAAGCATGCTCTGGAAGATTATGTGAAAGACAGTGTTGAACCAGCTTTGATGGAGGTCAACAATAGGAAGCTGCTCAAAGTGCAGCAAACCAAGGATCAATATAGGAAAACAGCAATGCAAACTCAGGCTGACAGCTGGTGTAACAAAGCACTACATGGACAGTTCCTTGAAAAGATCCAAGAAAAAGTAGATAAGGAAAAGACCTGGTTATGGCTGGCCAACAGAACACTGAAGAAAGAGACAGAAGGCCTGACTCTTGCAGCCCAAGAACAAACCATCAGAACGAACGCAATCAGAGCCAGAATAGAAATATCTGCTGATGATCCCCAATGCAGACTCTGCAAAGAAGCAGATGAAACCATCGATCACATACTGAGCTGTTGTAAGACAATCGCTCAGACTGACTACAAACAACATCACAACACAATCGCTCAGATGGCCCACTGGAACTTGTGTCACAACTACCATCTGCCTGTAGCAAAGAACTGGTGGGATCATAAGCCTGAAAAAGTGATTGAAAATGAGCATGCAAAACTACTGTGGGACTTCCGAATACAAACTGATAAAGTTTTGGAACACAATACCCCGGATATCACGATTGTGGAAAAGAAAAAAGTGTGGATTGTCGACATTTCTATACCTGGTGACAGCAGAACCGATGAGAAACAACTTGAAAAAATCACCAGATATCAGGACTTGAAAATGGAACTGCAGAGTCTCTGGCATAAACCAGTGCAGGTGGTTCCTGTGGTACTGAGCACACTGGGTGCTCTGGCTAAAGACCTAGGCAAGCACTTAAAAACAATTGGCGCTGACAAAATCACCATTGGTCAGCTGCAGAAGGCCACCTTACTGGGATCTGCTCGCATAATCCACCGATACATCACGCAGTCCTAAACACTTAGGAAGTGTTCAACTAGTGATTTGTGATATGAAGCTCAGCATAGTCATCTCATTTGCTGTGTACACCGTTGTTTTTTGTGTATAATAATACACTTAGTGCTGTGTCCTGAAGTTCCCCCTCTGGTCCGTTCCAGCAGAGGGCGCCAGCCGCAACCTGATTGGTCGAACAGTTTGACAGCTGACTATATAAGGAGCTGTCAAACAGGCCAACAGCTGTTGCCTCACGGCTGAGTGGTTTATTCGCTGTTAGCGCGCGAATTGAATAAAGCCTGAGCAACCTTCTAGCCGCCTCGCCTCATTCTGTCGTGCGTTCGTTCCCAGTACGAAGCACTTAGCATTGGATATTAGATCTCTATGAAGAAATACTCATTTGATTCACTCTTCCAAGCCATGAAGCAGTTAAGTGTAGTCAACTCAACCCAGCTCAAAAAGCTGGTTATTTGCAGATTACCTAGCAAAAGTCCCTTTTCTTATGCTCCTTGAAGCCTCAACATAGATAATATTTTTGCTGTATATCTCTGTGGAAGCATCTTGCAGCCATTTATAAAATGACTCAAAATCACAGAATGGGTGTGATATAAGAAGAAAAAACATATCCTAATAAAAAGCAGTTTTTAAAAACTTGTAATAATAGCCATCATAATTATCATTAAGTGCTTTTAATACTGCAAATAGTCATTGACAGAGTCTCCTATCTGACTTTATTGAAGAAATTAAATTAAGCTTGCTTGGAAAAAAAAGTCTGATCCATATGTTTACAACCATTGTAAGCTATATAGCTATTTTTATGGCAGAAAAGAAATACATTCTAAGCAAACACTGATAATGTCTCTATTCTGAGAAATCCCTGCCTCTCTTGGAACTGGAAAGTCCCACAACCTGATAAGAGACAATAGTAAACCTTCAAAACAAAGAGACGGGAAAGGGACTATTAGGAGAAAAAGCAGCATTCATGCAAATGCATGCCTCAGTTAACAAATGTCAAAACAAGTCCCAACCAGTGGTGGGATTCAAATTTTTTTACCACCAGTTCTGTGGGCATGGCTTGGTGGGCATTGCAGGGGAAGGATACTGTAAAATCTCCAGTCAGAG
Source organism: Naja naja (assembly GCA_009733165.1). NCBI lineage: Eukaryota > Metazoa > Chordata > Lepidosauria > Squamata > Elapidae > Naja > Naja naja. The sequence goes on along the minus strand of CM019150.1, from coordinate 186,231,058 downwards.
GTGGTATTTGCCAGTTCTCCGAACTACTCAAAATTTCCGCTACCTGTTCTCCAGAACTAGTCAGAATCTGCTGAATACCACCAATTAAAATTAATGTTTTAACTAAATTGCATAATCTTCCAATATCAACAGTACTTTCATTATGGTAATTTTTAGATACTAACTCATATCATAGTAGCAGATTATCCTTATATTCAGAAAGTTAAGAAATAATAAGAGATAAGTAATAATCATTCTGAAGATCTCAAGAAATGTATGAGGCTGATAGTTAGGCCTTGTGAACTGGATCAGGACATACACCACATGCATACTGTCACAGATAGACTTACTGAGAGGCATTAGCCTCAGGCGCACATTCACCCAAGTGATTCTGTTAAAGACCAATGTTTTTCTACAGGAATTCACTAGGGATGTGTATAATGTTAAATCCTTTATCTCCCCTAGGCCTCAGCAGTTTGTGATCAGGCCAGCTGGGTGGGAGATGAGTTTTATCCACATGACCCCAGTAATCCTGGTAACGATTACAATTCCCCACTGATAATAATTGCAGGAATCAGCAATTTGATCGCCATTACCCAGCAGAGAACGGTTCAGGAAAGCAGGCAGCAAAATATAGATTCAGAACTTAATTTAGGGTAAAATTATCAAGAACATAGAAAAAAAGTACCTTATATACGTAGATTCAACTTAGCTTCTGAAGAGAAAGACCAGTCTTTCAAATAATTTTATGATTGTTTACAAGCATGTGGATAGCAATAGATTAATAATTAATGTACTCTTAAAAATCTTTTGGGAATCCCTTATCGAAACAACAAAATATCTCTAGTACTTCATAACTTTTATGAGGTGATACAGTAGAAACTAATTTGACTTTCCTTAGAAGAGAAACTGCCATCAAAATGGTTCATTCCTACATCTACACCAAGATTACCATTGTAACTGGAAGAAAATCCGATATCAGAAAGACATTTTTCTCTCAATTTTCTTTGTTTCTTCTTCTTCTTTTGGAAGAACCCATTTAGATCCTTCCACTCACTATTATGAACCCTGAAGAACAAAAGACTATAAGAACATAACTGTCCCATAAAGAAGCCTGTGCAGCCATTATGATTATAATGTGGTTTAATAAATCCACAATTGTAAACAGCTAAGGGTTCTTCGATATATTTTTCATATTCTGCATGGTCTGTACAACTGCTTAAAGAAATCATTCCTGGATCAGAATACATGACTTCTGATTCCTGAACAACTTCAGTTTTGTACTGTTAGCCACTCAAAGTTATTTAAGATGGGCTCCTGATCGATTTTCTAAATAAACAACATGTATGATAAATCAAACAATTAATAAAGATGAATATTACTATTGCTATATACATGTATTTATATGCTGGTGCTCTTTTGTAACCAGTTGCTTTATAAACACATGTTTCTGAAGATTTAAAATATAATGGATGGATGAGTAAAAAGTCAATTTGCCCCCACAATTTGGTCCCAAGACAGGAGAAAAGCTGAAGCAATGTCTGAGTCTCTTCAAAGCTAGAATGTTCACCAGATCTCCAACCCATTTCTGAATTTTCCAAAGTAATTCAGAGCCCCCTAATTTGATTTGATATTTTGACTTGGTTCAAAAGTTTATTTGAAGAAATGACTTGGTCAAATCCTTTGAATCAAATCACTCATATGTGGCTTTGCATATTCCTAATAGCAAATGTGAAAATGATGAGAAAACAGAATCTGTTAACACCGCTACTGAAATTTATAGCAATATGCCCTACATAAGTGCAGATTCATGCACTGCATCAGATTTGAGGTCTATGAAATAGGAGGAAAGTGGGGAAAAAAAGGAGACTTCACAGTCTACAACTTTGCTATACTATGCTCATGAAAGCTGGGAATAATAGAGTTTATTCATTCATATAAACCTTTTATATTCATAGAACAGATGATCTATGCAGGGAAAGCTATTTCCAAGTACAAATTCCCTATCACTGGAGTAAGCGACACAGTGATATGATGTAGAAATTATACAGAATAATAAAAATGCTGACAAATAGCATATTTATCAATATTTTAGCCACCTTTTCCTAACTGTTTGCCCCATTTTGTCAGACAATGAAATAGTTGCAATAGTTATGTAGGGGGGAACAGATTTCATTCATTTATGTTTATAATATATAACTGTATTTTTATAATCTAAAAGCATATTAACAAAACCTGTGACTCAAGATTCATAAACAACTACATATACAATCCTTCTCATTTCTCTGCAAACCTAGTTATTTTATGTACTTCAACAACCAAGCTACTCTACCTTGTCATTTCAATTTTCACATATTTTCTGTTCGTGCATGATTCAACTAAATCTCATCTCTGCAGCCCACTGCCAAAAGCTATGCCTGGAACAAAGCTCTTTCTAAAATTCAATCTCAAACAAAATTAAAAGGGGATGGGGGTGAGAAAAGAGAAAAAAAAGGGGGGGGGAATCACATATGAGAATGCCAACCACAACCAATCTTATAAGTCCCATTCTCGCAAGTTCTGCAATTCTTTTTGATTCATCAACAAACCTGAGCTTCAGGGAGTATGCAGCTGTTTTTGCTATTTGCAGAGGGAATGACAACAAAAGGATTAAATAAAATGAGATCTCCTACAAATGCAGTAGATTGTTAATACCAATTGCTAGCTCAGCACCCAAGTAATACAATGTGAAAGAATTGAAATACACAAGCTATGAGCTGGATCCAGACAGGAGGTTAAATCCTAAATGAGACTAAAACAGTCTTAAACTAACTGGACCTAGGCGGCCTCCTAATCTTTTTAATTTCATGATCAATGTGGCTTGTATTCAACAGGGGGCTTCAGAGTTCTCAATTATGTTGAAACTAATTACACAATCTACAGATGGACTAATACCATGCCAACAATGCAAATATTTTCTTGGCCTCCAGGAGGCTTGGCTATAGCATAATTCAACCTTTCATTGCAATAACCCACTCATTCCCTCTGTTCATCTCTTTTGGCACAACCTTGGCCATCAAGACAATTGTTACAGCAGATATGACGGGCAAATATTTACAAGCAACCAGGAAAAAATATTTCCTTCTGCAAGGAAGAATTTCTATGTTCCATCCTAGAAAATTCTAGGAGTTCTACTTAGACCAAACCTACTAGGTCAAGAAGTTTAATTGAAGACCCAGTGATTTCAGCAAATTTGTCTGACCCGGAATAAATCTAGAGTTGATTTCATAACTTTTCTTGCAACAACCTATTTCTCAGACTATGTAAACATCTGTCTCCATGTAGAACAAACCCATTCCTTTGTTTAGCAGGTCTATTATGGTACCCGCATTTTCAAAATGCTGATCACTCTATCTATTGTTCTGCCACTTTAAACAGAGTAAGATTGAAAGCATACGGCATATTCACATACCTTTGTGTTTCATTTAAATTATTTGAAAAATAATAAAACATATGCAGCTACAATTACATGAGACACTGGCATATCACTGATGCATTCTCTAACACGATAACAGCCTTCATCCATTCCAGAATATTGTGTTCTTATAAAACTAAAGTCCCCAAAGCACTTCCCACACACATAGGGGAAACACTTTTGTCAATGGATTTAAAAAAGTGCTTTCTTGAGGTTTCCTGAAGAATTCCCAAATGGTAGAACAAACTTGCTATATATAACAAAATCCAGTGATTAGCTTTCAAAATAATTACAAATTGTTCCTGATATAGTTCTCTACTTATGACCACAATTCTGTTACTAAGTGAGACATTTGTTAAGTGAGTTTTGCTCCATTTTATGACCTTTCTTGTCACAATTGTTAAGTGAATCACTACCACTGTTAAGTTAGTAACACAGTTGTTAAGTGAATCTGGCTTCCCCATTGACTTTGCTTGTCAGAAGTTTGCAAAAAGTGATCATGTGATCCCAGGACACTGCAACCGTCATAAATATGATTCAATTCCCAAGCATCTGAATTTTGATCACATGACCATGGAGATGTTGCAATGGTTGTAAGGGTAAAAATAGTCATGTCATTTTTTTTAGTGGTGTTATAACTTCGAACGGTCACTAAATGAACTGTTGTAAGTTAAGGACTACTGTATAGTGTTTTTATGAGCCTTAAACTACATCTCCTCTGGCTTGCATTCATATTCATGTTGTTGGGACATGATGGGAACTGTAGCCAAAGAGATCTAGAAGATGGCAAGTTTGAATGAGGAATATTTTCTGCAACCACATCAAATAAACATGGCTGGACAACTGGAAAAAAAATAGATTGAGCATCTATTGAATCCAGAATAAGATAATGAGCCAGCTAATTATGCAATAGGGTTTGTGACACTTGACAAAATATGATCAAAAGAACTTCATACAGAATGCTCCTTCTCTGCCTTTTTTGCAGGGCATGAGAAATGCATATTTCTACCATTTCAGGGTGGGAACAGTGCAATTTTTGAACAGAAATGCATGCATGATTCAAAGCAAGCTGCTTTCCATTGATAAAACTCGGACCATACATTTTTTGAATAGTTTTTATCCCAGAGCAATGAATTTAAGGACCACCATCAGTGAGCTGTTGGACAGTATTATTTAGTCTGTTGTGTGGATGCTTGTGTGTTTTTAGGAGGCGGGGAATTTTGGCGGCTGGGGAGGTGTTTGGGGATTATCATGTGTGTGTGCATGCTGAGTCTGGTCTCTGGGTGTTATGTAAATTTTGTTGTATCTATACTGTGTATATACGTACAATGACAATAAAGAATTCAATTCAATTCAATTCAATAAGCAGCTTTTCCAAAACTGATCTATTACATTGCCCTATATCACCCTGAACTCTGCACTTCTGTGAGCTTTAACTGCACTAGGGGATGGACTCAGTGACAATGAAAATGGGTGCTCCATTGGATGGCCAGAAGAATCACCTGAGAGACAGATCATCACAGAAAAAATGTATCTGTATGTTTGCTAAGATTTTATATGATCTTGATAGCACATGATCAATTCATAGACACAATTATGCCACCTCTTTATACACTCAATTCTATCAATCATTTTATTCCCATGTTCAATAAATAAACAAATGTCTGAAATAATTTTTTATTCAACTTAATTATATGTCAATCATCTGGGAGAAGCAGAGGGAAAGGTTTCACATAAAATGCTAATCATCACTTGATTCTTAATAGGATGCATTTTCTTGGAATTTTCAATAAACTCACTAGAAATGTGCAAAGATATTCTTGCGTTATTAAGTTATACTATGAATTATTTTATAGTAGACAGACATTTCTGCATAAGCTCACTTCTCATGCTCAAAAGTGCATATAATTGTTTTGAAATTACTGCAATTACTCATATAGATAATATGAGAAGGGAAAAATTGAAATGGGTTTTTAGTTTCTACTAATACAATTTACTCATTGTAAATAAGGAAGAAGATATACCATCAAGTCATCCATCAGTTGTTTGCAAACCAGCAAGAAAAGCTTTCTGGACCACAATGCAAAAACCTCTGATCTATTTATTCTGTAAATGTAAGTGTCTAGAGACCACTGGGCACGTACAGAGTTATCAAGACGCTCTGTGACGGGAAAAATAAAAATAAACATACTAATGACACTATATAACAGTATGTGGGTAAGGCATTTTAGCTTTAAATTACATTACTAATGAGGTATATAAAGTGGCTCTAAATGGATTTAGGTCAAGCTGTAAGGCTGACCTTTAGCAGCTTATTGATTTTCAACAGTGATCTAGAATGTCATATACCAATAACAGAATTAAATGCTTCTCATCAGTGAGGGGAGATTGTCAATGGCCTATCTCATCTCACACATCATCCCTCCATCCAGGTACTGATAGATTTAGATTCTTTAAAAATATAACACACATAATTCCTTAGCCACATTAGGAAAAAAATATATCAGGGCTAGTCATGAATAAACAGGCAGATTCTTTGAAGAAATCAATATTGGACAACTTCATTTAGAAGGTGCAAAAATGGGAGAGAGAGAAAACAAGTTAGTGCTGAAGAGACATGAATGAGACATGAATGAGACATAGTTTTGTATTATAAATTGTTTTCTTAAAGAACTTGAATGATGATGAATTTGAATGTGTAAGGCAACCTCTTCATTTAGGGACATCAAAATGAACATATCCAAAGCCTATTGTTCACAGGCATGGAGAATTGTAGATTATTGAGTCTAACTAACCCAGATCACTGACCCAGTATTTCTCAACCTTGGCTTATTTTAAGATGTGTGGACTCAATTCCTGGAATTCTTAACCTTTCTTCCTCCTTGCTCTATGCTGGGCATCTAGAGCTAACTAGGCAAAAGACAAGGGTTTAAAAAGTCAGGATGGTAGCTATAACAATGTGATTGATCCACCTATCACAATGGCCATACTGACTTTTTTTAACCACACCTTACAGATACCACTAGTTATGGATTTTACATCAACACACTACAATTCTCCAAAACGTATTTAGCCACATCAGGGACAGCAGCAGTAAACAGTCTTCTGCTACCCATTATTGTGAAGGACAGGCCGTGCAAAGCACACTTATTTTAAAAGGTTGTGTAAATATAATGGGCATAAAGTGTGCTTCTATAAGAAAAAAGTAAATTACAGGTATTTAGGTAAGTTGCATAGGAAAAACTTATTACGCAAAGTTATGCACAAAATCCATATATCAAAACCTGCAGATACCCCCAAACTCTTGCTGCTATGACTGATTCACTGAAAAACTGAATGAAATAGTATGAAACATATAGCACTCAGACTCAGTACATTTATTTCTATATCCCTATCCAAAGTAGAGCCTCTCCAAAAAGTTATGCCTAGTTCAGTATTTCTCAGTGTTTTGGCAACTTTAAGTTGCACTGAGATCAATTCCTAGAATTCCCTAGCCAGTCAATTTTGGAAATTGAAATCCACACATCTTAAAGTTGCCTAGTTTGAGAGACACTGATCTAGTTGATACATAAAGCTCTCCAGCAAAAATGAATTACCTTCATCTTCATCTCCTGCCAGTGTCAACGTCCCTTCGCCCTGTACGCTACCACAGACAGGGCCTCCTTGGGGTGCCGTCGGCCAGACAGTGTTGGCTGGCGACCCCCAGGGGTAGGGCCTTCTCTGTGGTAGCACCCACCCTGTGGAACCAGCTCCCTCTGGGGCTCCGATTAGCCCCGGACCTCCGTTCCTTCCACCGTGACCTGAAGACCCGGTTCTTTCAGCAGTCCAGCCTGAACTGAAGCGGAGTGGGATGGGTTTTTAACTGTTTTTAGATTAGTTTGTGGGTTTTAAAGTTTATTGGGCTTAATGTTTAATAGTGTTTTACTTAATTTATTTTGTATTTATATTTTAATGTTGTGAGCCGCCCTCAGTCCTCAGGGAGAAGGGCGGCATATAAGTCCAATCAAATCAAATCAAATCAAAAATCTTCCAAGATAACTAGCTTCATTGTTGAAGTGGTGTAACTGTTTCCTAAAGTTTAACTGAAATTTGCTTTTTTCTTAACTAGGTCATTAACATCTAGATTAAATCTATTGAGTTTCTTCATGAACAGGTGCTATACTACACTATGCTGTCCTCCAAATTTCTTTGGTATATTTTCATCTTCCTTGAAGTACAGCATCCAGAACCAGATCTGGAGATAAGCTAGGTATCACAGGAAGAAACGTCCAAGTCTAGTTACAGGGAACTCTATTTTACTAACCCATCCTGCTTTCTGTACATTTGATAAGTTTAGAAAGGAAAATCAAGGCATATCCATCACTTTGATTATTATAGCGTAAAGTCAGAATGGGCCACATTGGCCATTAAATCTAACCTTCTGCTCAATGCGGGAATCCAAATTTAATCTTCCCTTGCAAATGTCTATTCAGATTTTGCGAGAACATATCCCACTAATGAGGTGGAGGAGTCAACTGTTAAGCTGCTCTTACTATTAGAAAGTTTTCCTTAATTTATTATCATGATATCGTGACCTGGAATGAGGGGTTTGTCTAACTGAAGAGTAGCCATATATATTCCCTCATTTGTCCTTTATCAAGGAAAGAAATGAAGAAATGAAACGCTACCAATCAAACATCATGAGACAAATTGCTATAATTTTTCATACTCAATGCTTCCCAGTTGGCTCTTACAATCAAAATGAATGCCTTGTAAAGTGCACATTTCTTGTGATATCCCAGTTGAAATCTGAATGTTATTTACAGTATTCAAAATGTTAATCATCTCACTGATACATACTTAAGTTGTTTATCTGGAATAATCTAATAAGTTTCACTTTCAGAGCTCTTAGAACATGTGTCTGTGTGCTGACCTGCACGCTCTTGTTGTAAAGTAGAGACTAGTTTCAGTCCTATACTAAGTGCTGGACTGAAGTGCAAATAAGATTAACAGCATTCCTGTTTGCTTAGCATATAATCAGCCAGAACAATAGAAATTAGTATAAACAAGAAGTCTATTTTTCTCAGCCAATCTTCCAAAATTTTCAGTAAACCAAGATTGCAAAATTCAGTCTTAATAACTTTATTTGCATTAAAGTGTCAATTAAAAAAACACATCAGGGAAAGAAGGAAAGTAGATAATTTCAAGAGGGTTTCTGTGTCCCTCTTAAGGCAAAATCATGACAAAGAAGCACAATGGATGGATAGTTCCAGTAAGCTTTCTAATATTTTCCCACTGAAAGAGCTCAAGGATTGCAAAGAGAGAGTATATGCTAATCTCATAGCTATTAGATCAAAAGAAAACATTTTTTAAAAAATTCATATTTATATGCCGCCCTTCTCCGGAGACTCAGGGCGGCTTACAATTTTTTGAGCACAACCCAATGCACTCAGCAATAGCCTTCATTCCATTGCATATGCCTGCTTATTATTATGCAGCATTTTTACCAAGTCAGCTTATTGCCCCCAACAATCTTGGGTCCTCAATTTACCTACCCCGAGAGGATGGAAGGCTGAGTCAACCTTGAGCCTGGTGGGATTCGAGCCTGCACTAACTGCAGGCAGCTGGATCTAAGTGCTAGGCATTTCACAGCCTGCACCACCAAGGCTCTTGGTACATTAAAATTATATGATAAAAATAGCCAACTTTTGATGTGTTGGAAACATTTGGAATGTTGAGATGGCATTGTGAGTGTTTTCTCAACAGATCTGCTCTGGCCTTGTTTATTCACTGGATGGCTATCATAATCATTTAATCATAATCATGCAAGCCTCAATTTATTAGTATGCTCTCTGTCACAGATTTTAGCCCCTATTCCAGCCAAACACTTTTACTTCCTACTCATCTTGACACTCTAAACTTAATTTCATGCTTTCATCATTTTATTTTCTAAAATAAAATTAATAAGAAAGCTGTAAAACTTTGTAATGTATTTATTTCGCACTTTCAAATATATGTGTCTATGTGTGAGAGACAGAGGAGGAAACTTGGTGGAAAAAGTTTGTGGACCCCTTGGCACATTAGGAGTCATCAAATTTTAGAGTGTCAAAAAGGTAGAATGCAAACCTAAAGAAAAATCAGAAGAGCAAACTTATATCCATGAAAATAAGGTTAAATGTTTAAGTTTCTGTAGAATTGAAACATTCCAAAACTGGCCAATAAATGTATCCAAAACCTAGAGATAAACTTCATCTATTTTGTTCCATTACATTTATCATCAAAATATTAACAGTAGTATGGCAGGCAGATGTATTTTGAACAAAAAAAACCCCTTCTCTATATTGTTTATATTTACAAAAAAACAGTCTATGAAAATTTTACACACATACCTATACACCCATATCTGTCAGGAACAATTGGAAATACCAAACCAAATTGTAAGCCATTTTTTTACAATTAGCATACAAGTGGAATATTTGGGAAGAGTGGGAACTAGCCAGTTGGTTACTGCCATGGAAATGAAGCAGGACAAAGCGGACAACTTGTTCCTCAAAAACTTCTGGCTGTTAGTGCTGAAGGTTCTAAAATGATGGTTCACATGATGGCCTAAAATACTTTGTGATCCGCCCTAAGACACAGAAGGCCAGTCTAAAGTTCCTTTTACTCTTGCTCCTCAGAGGTTACAAAGGGCAGGCAACTAGCTCATAGTATTTTAAAATCTCAAGGGCTGCCATGTCATGTTGTGAAGTAAATCTCATACAATTCATCACCCAAGTTGGAGGAAAATAGTTTGAAGCTCAAAAATAATGAATTCTGTCATTTCCAATAGAAGTGTGAAGGGAGAATTATGAATGAACCTTTTAAAAATACGTGTGTGCAGGGAGATTGCCCTTCTACAAAATGAAAGCAGCACGCTTGTGTTTAAATGGCCCAATCCTGAATCCGAGACCTTTCGCTTTCAATTAACTTAAATTGACAATTGGAAAAGGGTTGAAAATGTAGCCTGGCTCTTTCAGTTTGATAGATTTCAGCTTTGACATTATATGTGTTATTTCAACCTGAATTTAACTTTAAAAAAAAGGAAGAAAGAAAATGTAAAGTGAAAACCTGATTCAATCACAATGATTGAATTATATTTTAAAATATCTACAAAATACCTAAAAATTTAGCACATTTGTATTTTGCTTTTGATGTATCCACCTGTCAATTAGGGCAGTTATGTTATCATATCAGAATTTCACAATAATAATGCATTCATGACCCAACCTTGAGAACCACTTTGTGTACTACAAAGTTAAGAATGGGCATCTGGTATTCATCCAATTGAACTTTAAGTTTTAATATAAAATATAACATAAATAAAATGAGAATTCTACGTGCTCCTTTGCTTAAAGTATGGCATTTTATGTTTTGCAACGATAATGTTGTAGGAGAATTCACCTATCAGCCAAACAATAACAATTCTTTCATCCTGTAGGGTTGTGCATAAGCACTGGAATAAAGCAGGTATCAGAACAATAAATCAGGTAACAACAAGAATTGACTTCATATAACATACTGGATATGCAACCCTGATTTTACTTCATGCTTAACATCACTGTAATAAGGAATTTCTTTTACCTGTTTTTTCAGCTTAGTTGCCATGCAAGGATGGGTTCTCATACAGGGTTCACTTAAACAAGATGTCAGAAAGAAATTAATCATCATTTAAAATTGCATACCTACCTATAAAATTACCATTAATATTACTAAAAAATAAAGTTAAGAAATCAATGAGCCAAAGCATTGTGAGGCAAGCCACTCAGCATCCAAAGCCTACCTTTCAATTGCTATTATGTGACCAGACAAATCACATTCTTTGCTGCTCTTAGGTCCAAAGCTATAATCTTAGACTGACCTAACTTTCATGTTATAGACTGGAGTTTAAATTATTAGTAATATATCTGGAGAGAGAGAGAGAAAGTGAAAGAGAGAGAGATGTCTGACTGAGTGGACCAACAGATACTGTATACATAGATTTTCAATAGATTCCTGACAAATCCCTCAATAAAGACTTTGAGCAAATTTAGCTGCCATTGTCAACCACTGTCATCTTCTTTCTCACAGACTAAGTTGGAATTACACAAAAATTTAAAAAATTTGATGAATTGTTTACCAGTGTAGGCTTGCCAATGATAATTGGGACTAGGTACAACCATTGGTACAGTTGCACCAAATTACAATGGCAGATCCAGCAGTCCCAGTTGCCATTGAGAGGCAAATCCAATGTGGCACAGCATCTTGTAGTCACATGACTGCCATTTGCAACCTATTGCCAGTTTTCCTGTTGACTCTGCTTTTCAGAAGCCAGCAGTGAAAGTTTCAAACGACAACCACATGATCATGGTTATGCTGTGATGCCATAATAGCAGGCTGGTTGCCAAGCTCCTGAATCATGATCGTGTGATGCCCACAACTATGCAGACCTGTTTTAAATCCCTCTTATTCAGCACCATCATAACTTGGAATGCTCATTGAACAAGCAGACATTAAGTGAGGACTAGCTGTACTGTAGAAAAATCCAAGAAATATGAAAAATTTACTGCAATTGCTGTTTCTCAGGTGTAAATTATATTTATAATGAAATCCAAGTTCACATTTTTGCACATTTTCTTTTGCTTTTTTTTTATTCACATTTATGTGCCACCCTTCTCTGGAGACTCAGGGCCGCTTACAATCTTTGGAGCACAACCTACCGTGTTTCCCCGAAAATAAGACCTACCCCGAAAATAAGACCTAGTGTAAATCTCCAGTTCCAGGAAGACTTTTCAGGGAGCAACCATGCACCCCAAAACACCCCCTACACACTCACACCCACTATTTGGCACCATAAATATATAAGACCTACCCCGAAAATAAGACCTAGTGTGTTTTTGGGAGCCAAAAAAAATATAAGACAGTGTCTTATTTTCGGGGAAACACGGTAATGTGCTCAGCAATAGCCTTCATTCTATTGTATATGCCTGCTTATTACTGGGGCTTTTGCCCCACCCCCCAAGCGGCATTTTTACAAAGTCAGCTTATTGCCCGCAACAATCTTGGTCCTCAATTTACCTACCCCGGGAGGATGGAAGGCTGAGTCAACCTTGAGCCTGGTGGGATTCGAGCCTGCACTAATTGCAGGCAGCTGGAGCTAAGTGCTAGGTGTTTAACAGCCTGCACCACCAAGGCTGCTTAAGCTATGAAGTGGGCTGAGCTGCCTTTCCTTTTGATGGGAAGTCCAGTTTTCATCTGTTTTTAGTTGTGGTATTAGCAGAATGTTATATCAGGGTATTTTCCTCTATGTAAAAATTAACTGCCATGCCTGCTAATAGAACAAGAAATAGGAATAAACAAATAATTCTCACATTGGTGAGTAATGCAAGATGGAAGGCTGAGTCCGAGTGTTTTTAACTTGCATAATGGCAACCTGGAATTAGAACCGAGCCCTCAAGTGGCCGTATTTGCATATGGTACCAAACTATTCAAAGTGGAAAAATAAAAAAGGAATTGTGCAGAGTGTCAAGCTGCACAAAGATCTCTCCTAGTGAATAGGCTTTTAAATGGCAAATAAAATATCTGTTAGCATAAACATTGCAGATTTTGCCTATATATTAATGAGATGTCAGCTGGTAGGGAAGGAACATGAAAGGGATCCTTGAGTCAGGATAGATATCTCATGTCAACCAGTGTGCAGCTCTTGTAGAAATCAATGCTTGAAATCATTAGAAAAGAAACTAAAAAACTGGGGTACTGATTCAATGTTTTTTAAAACTATGTAGTGAGGCACACTTGGGTACAAATTCAGTTACCACATCAGAAAAAAAAAGGAGCAAAAATAGACAAAAATAGGAAGGTAGAGTGACTTCTTTATTTTTTATTTTAAAAAAACCTACAGCAGAAACCTGGTGCTGTTCTGTTTGGAACAAAGGAAGGTAAAGGGAAACATGACAAAAGTGCTGCATTTAAAATCACATATAGCTTAGATGACACAAAGCATTTTCTCTTCATCTCTTACAATTCTGAGTCATTCTCTACACTGCCATTATTTTTCACCAAGTACATATTCATTGCTAGTAGCTATGTTAACAGCAACTAGTTTGCATGGTTTTAAAGGGAGACTGGATATAGTCAGTCAGGATCAAACTATCAATGGTCCCTAATATTATGTTTGAATTCTTGACCCTATCTCTTCTTTTACTGCCTTTACTTCTTAAGTACTTTTGTGTATCCCATTTCTGCTACATTCAACTTACTTTCTGCTTCTCTTTACCCAAACTCTTATTATTTTATTTATTTATTTGATTTGTCAGTCACTTACAAGATAATAGGTATAAGATAATAGGTATAGGTGAGGTCAATAGTAGACAGTCCTAAGGTTAAAGTTTTTGGGGTTTGGGGAAGAAACCACATTGTCGGGTAGCATATTCCAGACATTGACCACTCTGTTACTGAAGTCGTATTTCCTGCAATCAAGTTTGGTGCGGTTAACCTTGAGTTTGTATCTATTGTGTGCTCTTGTATGGTTATGGTTGAAGCTGAAGTATTCATTGACAGGTAGGACATTGCAATGTATGATTTTATATACTATACTTAGATCAGACTGAAGGCAGCATAGTTCTATGTTTTCTAGGTCTAGAATTTCAAGTCTGGTGGCATAAGGTATTCTGCAATGAGTAGAGGAATGGAAAACTCTTCTTGTGAAATATTTCTGGACTTTCTCAACTGTGTTAATATCAGATAATGTAATGTGGGTTCCAGACTGATGAGCTGTATTCGAGAATTGGTCTAGCAAATGTTTTGTATGCTCTAGTTCAGGGGTGGGCAAGTATGGCCCCTTTGCAACCTGGGGACTTCAACTCCCAGAATTCCTGAGCCAGCATGGCCCCTTTACAGCATGGCTTAGTAATTCTGGCTGTTGAAGTCCCCAGGTCGCAAAGGGGCCAGAGTTGCCCACCCCTGCTCTAGTTAGTAGTGTAATATTACCAGAGAAAAAGCTACGTAAGATTAGGTTAACAACTCTTAATGCTTTTTTGCCTATGTAGTTACAGTAGGCTCTAGCACTTAGATAATTAGAGATGAGTACTCCAAGATCCTTGACAGAGTTTAGGTCATCAACAAGGTCTTGACTATTTAGCCTGTATTTTATTTTCTGATTTTTTTTGCCAATATGTAAGACAGAGCATTTATTTGTTGAGATTTGAAGTTGCCATTTGTTTGACCATTCTGATACATAGTCAAGGTCTTTTTGAAGGGTAGCAGTATTGTCTGTGGTGTTGAATAGCTTTACATCATCAGCAAAGAGAATGCAGTTGCTCTTAATATGATCACAGAGGTCATTTATGTAGAGTATGAAGAGAGTTGGTCCTAGAACACTGCCTTGGGAGACACCACTGTTGACAGGTACAAAATTTGATAGGACATTCCCAATTTGAACCATTTGTTGTCTGTTTGACAGGAATGCTTCTATCCAGTTATGCAGGTGTCCAGAGATACCATAAGATTTTAGTTTTAGGAGTAGTTTGCCATGTACCACTGAATCAAAGGCTTTACAGAAGTCTATGTAGATTGCATCTATTGCTTTGCCCTAATTGAGTTGTGTAGTCCATATATTTTTGCAGTGTAAGAATTGTAGATTACAGGATAGTTTTTTTCTGAAACCAAATTATTTATTAGAGAGTAGGTTGTTTGTCTCTAAGTGGAGGTTAATGGATTGGTTAATAATTGATTCCATGACTTTACAGGTGACGCAGCATAAAGAGATTGGTCTGTAATTTTCAACTAGGCTGGGGTCTCCCTTTTTGAAGATGGGGATGACTGTGGCTTGTGACCATAGTTTTGGCAAAGAGCTGGTCCTGAAAGATTTTTCAAAGATTATGCTTAGAGGTTAGGCTATTGCAGTGGATAGCTTTTTAAAGAAGTAGGCACATATTCCGTCCGGTCCAATAGATAGAGATGGTTTTAGATTGCATAGTGCTTTTTCAACATTGTCTTCTGTAAAATCAATATGTATTAGATCATAGTAGTTGTCTGTGGTTCGACTAGTAAATGCTGGGCATGATCCATTGCTGTTTACAAATACTGAGCCAAAGAATGTGTTAAAGAGGTTGGCTTTAATGGTGTCGTCACTGCAGTCTTTTCCATTAGGTCCTTTCAGGGGTGAAATGGACCTTGAATCTTTTAGTTTGTTGTTTACAAAATTGTAGAAAGCATGGTGGATTTGGTGCGTAGAAAGTTTTCCTCTTGTTTAATGTGATAATTGGGGCCTCAGTCTTTATCTGGTGGCATAAATTTTTGTGTCAGCTTTTGAAGTTGGCAATGTGACCAGATTTGTTTTTCCACCAAAGGGATTTCTTTTTGGATTGAAGTTCCCTTATTGTTATGGGTAATCTGTTTTTTCTGGTTTTGGGAGTTGTTATTGGTACATATAGTTTGATGACTCATTTGACTTCAAGTAAAAATATGCTGTAATGGTCTTCAATAGTATTGCATCCAGTGAATAGAAATTGCCAATCAAGGGATGAGAGATCGTTGTCTATAAGATCATAGTTGCCTTTTTTGAAGTTAAAATTGGGGATCACATCATTGTGTTGATTTTTGTGTGGACGTATGTTGAGACAAAAGTCAATCATGCTGTGGTCACTGTTGGAAAAGGGTTCTTTAATTTGTATTCCGTAAATTGAATTCAAACTATTGCAGAAGATGAGATCAAGGCAGTTGTTGAGTCTAGTATTGTTGGTTACTAGTTGTTCCAGTCCCAGATTTGTTACAGCATTGTAGAAGGTTGCATGTATGGGTTCAGTTTTACATTAGTTTAAGGTCCAGTTAATGTGAGGTAGATTGAAGTCACCAAGAAAGATAAAAGTGTGTGGGTAGGATGTTGCCCATGTTAGTAGTGAATTTAGCTTGTTTACATGTTCGATGTCATAATCAGGACCTCTGTAACATAGTAAGAATCGAAATGTGATATTTAAGGACAGTTTACAGACGATGGTCTCAGGAAGATCAAGTTCCTGGGTAACTTGGATGTTTTTTAGATGTAAGGACTTTTTATAGAAGATAGCAATGCCACCTCCTCTACGGATTTCACGATCTGATCGGTAAACATTATAGTCTCTTACTGTGGTAATGGAGTCAGGGAGAGATGCGTTGAGCCATGTTTCACAGACAAATATGATGTCAAATTTAGCCATATTTAGTAATAGGAGAAATTCAGGTATTTTATTCACAAGGCTTCTTGCATTGAGTAGTTTGCATTTAAGACCATTTGTAGTTTGAATTGAGGTAGTTAGGGCATGCATGCCTAGTTTTGAGTGATGGTGGGTTGGATGAGGTAGGGTTGGATGTGGAGTTGTGGGTTGTGTGACTTACTTTTGATACAATCAGCACTGTAGTCAATGTAAAGGTCCTTCTCTCCATTGTGTAGACGTCTTTTGAGTTCATTGCGGAGTTCATGGGAGCGGATTCTTTGCAGTATGGATAAGTCTGGTCTTGAGCGAAGGTTTTTGTGGTTGAGATTGGTTTTTGCAATGGTGTTTATTGTATGAATGAATATGCGTTTGCTGAACTCATTTTTGCATACAACTCTACAAAATTTTGGGGCCACAGAGCCATCATTGTATTTGAACTCAGGGCCATCTCTGGTTATCTCAATGATATCTTCAGGAGAGATATTTATTGTATTTGAGTTGCCTATGATATTGCGAACTTTGGTGATATCGTCTGATTCGTTGGTGTCTTCAAGACTAAATAAGATGGCATTTGGATGTTTCTGATCATGTTCCATGATGTCGCTAATGAGTAAGGAGATATCATTTGTGGAATGATTTGATGGGATAGTAATTATTTGTGGTTGTGGTTTGGTGGTTATTTTTGGTTGTAGTTGTGATTGTAGTTGAGGTAGTAGTTGTGGTAGTTGTTGAATTGGGATTTGATTTTGAGCTGATAGGTAGTCGCTTATCAGTGCTGTATTTTTTTTCAAGAGAAATTAGGCTTTCTTGTATAATTGTTTCAAAACGTGTTGCTAAGCATTTTTCTATTGAGTGCATGAGTGATTCTATGCTATCAACTCTGTGCGGCAGGGTACTTGGTTTGTTTAGCTTAGGAAAACATAATGGACATAGACAGGGGAATGTATCTGATGCTTTTAGGAGATCAGCTATGGCTTTGTTTAATTTTAAGCAAGCAAGGTGGGTTTGATTGTCACATAGGTAGCATTTGTTGTTATTTTCGCTTTCATTGATGGTTTTAAGACATCTGAAGCATGTACAGGAGTCGGGGAGGTCATTGGTAAAGATATTATTTTTTTGCTGTTGTTTGGTAGTGGAGGATTTGGAGTTTCTGGAGTTTCTGGCTGGCATGGTCAATGACAATAGTACACTAAACAATTACAATAGCTAATTAATGTGATAGGTAGACAGTTATTTAATGGTTGGTAATTAATAAATGTTAATTGATAAGTTAGAGAACAAATCAAAAGTAAGGTTACTTATTACTAATAATCAATCAATCAACTTATTACTAAGAATCAATCAATCAACTTATTACTAAGAATAAATCAATCAATTAATCGACTAGATAATCAATAATACAGTATTAAATCTCTATCAATTCAATGAATCAGTAAATTAGTGGTCATTTAACAATTAAGTATTATACTATTATATGATAAATCAATTATTATAGACAAAACATTATCTATCAATATTTGGTCTTGACTACCAATAACAAACTACCTATAACTACCTATAACAAAGTAAATATTTGGTCTTGACTACCAATAACAAACTACCTATAACTACCTATAACAAAGTAAATATTTGGTCTTGACTACCAATAACAAACTACCTATAACTACCTATAACAAAGTAAGCAAAATAATAACACTCCTAAACAGTCACTTTCACTTTCATTCATCCCTTACAAAAATTACATTTTTAAAATTTTGTAAAACATTTCCATCGATTTCCCATCTTTAATAAACATTGAACTAAGGTATACATGTTTTTCTATTTGTTGTAGGTTTTTATTATTATTTTTTACATCTAATCTGCAATCCCTCATTCGATTTTTCCTGCCATTACAATTCAGCAATTACCTTGGTCTTTCACATATTAATTTTCAGATCCTTACTCCTTGTTGTGTCATCTAATCTCACTGCAAATCATTTGGGTTCTTAATCAACCACAACAATTGTCTATATAAAAAAGTATGTATATTTTTACATTTCCAACTAATGTATGTAATGTCATCATAAACATCCATTATATTTTTTTCTGTAAATACATTAAACAACCAAGTGATATCACACATGCCTGCCTTTTTACCTTATCAATGTTGATTCACTGAGTATTCCATTTATCCTCATGTGTTTTACTTCCATCATATCTAATTCTCATTGCCTTCAGCAACCAATTTGCAATCCCGTATTATTTTTGCATTCAATTTGGCTACCTTTGTAGAAGAGAAATTTTCTTCCAATCAACAGGCACAAATTTAGTTTTAGTTTAGAAACATGTTAAACAAACCAAAGTTACTCTATAAGTATAACCACAACAATGAATTAGAATTTCTCTAATTACCAATCAATGTATCTTAAACTTTTTAACATATTTTCAGAACAAATATGACTTCTTTTTCATATTTTTTCTGAAGACATTAGCATTTATGGCATGTCACTCAACATCTCACTGTCACTCCCTTGCCAGTCTCTAAAATATTCTTCCAGCATATCTTCACTTCAGTTTTATCCCAAATATCTTCATTACTTCTATTTTTAGTTTCATTCATCATATTGAAAGCTATTTTAGTCCTTTTCACCCACACCCAAAGTACTTATTTCCATACAATTCATTCTACATGTTATCTGCCTCTTTTGATTTTAACATTCCCTTGCTTTATATACAACAATCCTTTCTCTCTATACACCATGTACAGTACCTTTCACCCCGATTTTTGTAGCAATATTTCTCATATACAATTTTTCATCCACAGCCTCTTTTCCTTCATCATGCCTCTTTTTTCATATTTCCAAAATGCAACTCCATGCATTTCTGAGGCACATTATTACATACTTCTTTACTCTTTTTCCAAGTAGCTTCCTTATCTTTTTTCCTTGAATCTATTTTCTAGTAACATCTTAATGTAATTCAGTTAAAAATGGGAACAGAGTGAATGCTAACTATATATACATCTAATCCACAGATTAGGATTTGTAATGAAATTATGCAACAATAAAATGCATTTTTAGAAATACTAAATATATATATGTTTATTTGTTTGTTGTTTTAAAAGTATGAAAATTAAATAAACTTTTCTATTAAAAGAAAAATTTTTAAAAAAGAAATACTAAATGCTGGACCTTCTGAAACATTGGTCAGAACAGGAAAAAGCAACAGCTTCTCAGCATAATGTTTACTATGTAGCTTTAATATAATGGTTACAAAATTCCTCCTATTCCAAGTAACTTTATGAATTTTATTTGGATGCAAGACTATTGAATTAACTAGAATTAGATACTCTGATGGTATTTGAATACACATTTACCTGGGAGCAAATGCACTGGGATAAAAATTTGCAGCAAGTCCTCTACAGACAAGGACTACAATGCTATGCAGAATTAAGAGAGCCAACATTTCCTGGAAGTCAGGAAAAATGTTTGGTGCAAACATTCTAAGGCCTGTGTGCATTTCTTTTCTTAAAAAGGAATACAAAAACCACAGCCCTAGTTTGCAAACCCCAAGGCCCTCTGAGATCCTGATGCCAAAATTCAGCAGCAATGTGACCAATTTGGGATAGAAAAAAAATTAGTGGAAAAAAAAACATCATAAATAAGGATGGGGAGGAAGGCACAAAATCCCTGTAGCAGAAAATAGTTTGCCTCCTCTACATTAATCTATGCTGGGTTTTCTTTCTACTGTTTCTTATAATGTATAGTCCAGTTTGCACAGCATGCTAAGTTACAGTTTTTATAAGCAAGTTTTATTGATTACAGTATCATTTGTAGAATTCAAATTTCAAAAATTATGTTTTAAAAAAACAGTCCTGGGTTTTCACATTACATTACATTAGCCAGACCCAAAGAAACCATATGCATACCTTTATTTATTTGGTTCAGTAATCAGTATTAAACTGCAACTCCAGTCTTTAAAATGTCTACTACCAGACCTGGGTTGAGCAATCATAAAAAAAATCCAGATAACCACCAGATGGTAGCAATGGGTCAGAGGTTTATTTGTTTGTTATTGTTTGTTTGTTTGTTTAATAATTTATTTAACAGTTGGTTTATTTATTTACATGCTGCCATGTAGTGTTTGTCCAGAAACCTCCCATCTACTACTAAGACAGATAATAAGAAAAGCCTTCCTGGATAGGGAAATAAAATCTGATCACTTCTTAAATGTTATAAAATTATATTTGCATAGCTAGATAGTAGGGAAAAAGAAGCCTTGTTAGAAAACAGAAAGTCCCAATTAAATGTATACATATGCCACTGTGACATCATCTATTGGTTGCTCTGAAAATCAACATAAACTTCTCTTTATCTTAAAAATTCTGTTTCAGGGATCCATGAGTAAAAAATAAAGCAAGAAAAATGCCCTGGGTTGTTGTTTTTTAAAGACGTTTCTGAGTGAGCTTCTTGAACAGCTATGAAATTACAGCAGTATGGTATGTTATTACTCCCTTTCAAGAATTCAGCACACTTCTAAATGTAATGCAGCCCTGTGAAATAAACCATTATCATGTTCCATACTAAAGAATGGAGAACAGAGGCTTCAAGATAATGGTTTGCTTAAGTCCACCTGGGGACCTCAGTGAAGAAGCAAAATGTGAACCGCTTAAATTCATAGTTAAAATATCCATATTATACTCCAATGTAAAAAGCTCTCTTTAAAATGTTTTTTTTCATTGTACTGAATTAGGAAACTCTAAAACTGTAGCCTAACTCTAAAAAAGGCTTAATATAGATTAAACATAAAGACTAACTCCCAAAACTAGATGCTCCAAAAATCGTAAGTTATCTGTCTGTATTTTACTCTTGCATGTTCTGCACCGTAATTCTGTTCCCCTCTATGCACTAAAACTTGTTGAATCTCTGCTATACCCACTTGGTGATAAATCTCATTAAATTCTCTGGAATTTGCTTGTTTCCCAACATTGTACTGTTAGACTCTTCAATCAAATGCCGCCTTACTACATGGAAATAAATCCCTCTCAATGCAACTGAGCTTATTTCTATAGGCAATACACTCAAGGTAATCCATAAGACAAAACAAAAACAGGATAATGGTTTAAATATACTTGAAAAATCCAGAAGAAATTCAGTACTACCATCCATTCCAGAGTGCTACTCCTACTAATGCTAGTGAATAGTATAACAAAGTACATAGAAACTTTATAAATAAAATATTCCAAAATCTGGGATGAGATGTAATGAGACTACCTTCATAATAGCTGTGTTTTTTATGCAACACAGTAACCTCTTGTAACTGAACCATAATTTATTGAATTAGCTAAGTGGCTTTAATTTCTACACCTTATGGAGTCACATCACACTGGCCAATTGCCAAAATGGGAACACTATGCCCTCCAAGTCTCTTCTGGAACCCTCAGAGTTTATGGCCCTCTGATCATGCTACTAAAAACTGAAGGCATGGTTTCTGCTATTTTGAGCTTTGATGGTAGTGTAAAGTATGAACACTTTCAGCAAACTGGCATCAACAAAACACATGGGATTAAAACTTCCATCATCCCCTGCAAACTGAAAATACAAGAAGTTATACTCCAACACAGTGTTTCTCAACTTCTGCAGCTTTTAAGATACATAAACTTCAACTTCCAGAATGCTGCCTGGGGAATTCTGGGCATTGAAGTCCACATATCTTAAAGTTGCTGAAGTTGAGAACCCATGCTGAAGGACAACAATAACAGCTAACAGTGGCCAATAGCTTCTTTCCCTCTACATATCACTTGGGATTTCATCCCACAGTGGAAAATGCAACCTTTCTGTTAATTTGAAAGCAGACCAGCTGTTCCACGTTTACTCAGTGTTAAATGAGGAAAGACAATTTCTACTTTGCTATCCCTAATCAAGTCTGATGAACATTGGAGGAAAGAGAAAAATGGTTCTGTTTTCCAATTGCACAAGCCACAAAAATGAAAGACAATGTTCTGAAAAAAGTAGGTGCATTGGGATCTTGTCCTACGCTTGATTTTTTTTAATGTGTATGAGGTGTGCCTCAGGCAGAGCTGTTGTGCATCTGTGAGACAGGAAGAAAGAGACAGGGAAGCAAGTAGTAAGCAATGAAAACAGCATCTAAACTCTGTTTTTTTCCCTTTCTCAAAGCTGCAGAGTGACAGAGGAATTATGGGAAGCATGGAGCAGGTTACAAAAGAACATTTTAAGTGTTTTCCATCTTAACTCCCTTTAAACACATTTTCAAAAAGCAACAAGAGGAAGAAGAGAAAAAGAGAATGGGATGATCAATAAAACATTCAAAACAGCCTCTCCACAACTGACATTTTACCTGAATATTTCATAGTGTATAGTCTACTTTTGTGTCTGTTGATGTTACATGAAATGCAAAATCATCTTCTTGAGGAACAAACCAAACTAAACCCAGTAGGACTTACTTCTGAGCAATCATATAAAAGTATGTGTTTTATCTACAAGGAGCTGAGAACTCCAACTTCCTCAGAAATAGGTAACTACACGAATAAAAGACATCTAATACTGGAGAACAAGGAATTATTATTTTTTCATGTCATCAGTTCTAAATTCCAAACACATTTAATTCAAAGTTGAATTCCATTAATACAGTAACAACTATCTATTCATCCAAAAGTTTGTTTAGAGTTCCTCTATTTTCAATTGACTTATTCTTTCACTTTCAGGAATTTTCTATACATGCTTATTATACTGAACACTGTATCTATAGAGTAGCCAACATGCCACATGAGATCCAGACTCTTTCTTGGGGGAAGTTGCTTTGACAGTTTTAGAAAAGACAGTATCACTTTTCTCATTGCAATACTGACTAATAGTACTGTGGTAACTTTAGGCTCTAAGTAGGCTTGCACAACTTAGAGAAAGAAAGTGTCAGATTTATATCTTTACAATAATGGTAGGCCACAAGAAAATAGCATGCCAATCAGCTAATTGATAGCCAGTGTCCAAGACAGCAATGGAACTTTCAGTGTCCATTAGCCTGATACCACTGGAGGCGCTTGGCAATGTTTCTTACAGGCAGATATGGCTCTGAAGCAGCAGGTCTTTCTTGGGAGTGTTTGGTGGTCATAGACTATTTTTCAAAAAGTGCCAGCAGCACAAGGCAACATATGATCCATGGGCATTACTTTGTGCAGATCTACCATAGAGACAGAAATAGTTATGTAAGCAAGCTGACCACTGGTGTTTCTTCCAGAGAACTAGACAAGTTGTCACTCAGTCCAGAAAAATAATATCACCAGATTGGGTGTATCTGTATGTGTGTGGAAGGGGTGCAAAAACAGGATACTGTAGAGGCCTGTGATGATTTAGACTAGGTCAGCAATCTTCAAGTGGATAATAACCACTTAATACAGCAGGCATGGTGCACATAACGCATGAGGACTGTGCTGAATTTGAAGAGTTTGGGAGTTTTTTTAAAAAATTGTTTTATACATATCTAACCACAATTTACCTATTTCCTATCTTGTAACTGTACTTTTGAGTTTTCAACAATTATGATAAAAAAGACCCAGATGGCTTAGGAATCATAGGATGTGAGCCTGATTCTGTGGTACTGCACAGATGCCTCCACTGTCCATGAGAATTAGGACAATGGAACTAAGGCAACACTATCAAAAAGGTAGGACCTGCCCATTGCTCATTCCTCATCTAGACTAGGAGGCTCACCTTTAAAACTCACCTAGTACTTTACGCTATAAAACTGTTGTGACAAGAAATAAGCAGAGAAATAACCCTCTAAGATCCTAAGGGCCTTAGATGAAGGTAGAATTAAAATAAAGGGAAATAGCAGGCTCAAAGAAGAGGACTCATAGTGAAAGGTAATTGATGGACAATGGCATCTGCAGGGCCTTTTTTATCATCTACTCTTTCATTCATCTCATTTAAATAATTCATATTCTACATCAGTATTCTCCACTAGCATCCCTTAGGTATCCTGGGACAAACCTCTAGAAGTCCTTTAAAGAGTTACATTGAAGATAATGTATAACTAGAATACTAGCACATAGTATTCTAGTTATACATTATCTTAAAAAGCAGTTGATAAGACTTGGAGCCAATTGACTTTTTTATATAACTTATAGAATTGTCATGAAGACAAAACAGGAAAGAGAAAAATAATCAATTTTGCTTTTACTATTTTGGGAAATCAATGTAACCAAGAGGTATGTGAATGGGAGGTAATGAAATATACTGATTTGAATAATCAGCCACTTTGGGTTCAGGCAATAACTGTATGGAGGAAGACAGTATCTTTAGAGTTATCATTTTAAATATGACTGTTTCATTCAGTTGCTTTTTAAAACCATAATCAGATAGCAAGGAAGTTTGGTGCAAATGTACTGTCATGTATATGAAGTAACTTAGAATTAATCAAACACTGAAAGATCTGCATATCAAAATAATCTTTTATAAAAAAGGAGTTTTATTTTGGATAGTTTTAGATCCACCAAATGTAATGGTCTCTCACTTTTTTCTTGTTCAATTGTCAGTATCTTTATTTAGACCTCTTTGCCCTAAATATGAGGATACAAAACTTAATTCTTAAAATGAGTGCAAGGAATATGCTATAATATATAGCATATGCTATAATAGCCAAACAGCATTTGGTCAATTTAGGAAATGAAATAGATAAACAACAATGGAGTTGAACTCTGGAGACAAAGCCCAAAGTAGGGCCAGGACAACGGATAACAGAAGACCAAGAGGCACTAATATTTCCTAACATTTTATTGCAGGACCTTTCTGTTAGCTCTCAGGTGGAGGCAAGCACTTCCTAACCGCAGTGGAATTTATAATGGGTTGGGGAAACGCCCTGGGAATAACCAGAAATCTCTGCACTTTTGAGGAAGCTACCCAAGTTTGGTTGGTTTTTTAATGAAGCAGGATGGTGGGGCAACTTCTCCTTAACAATCTACTCTAAAACCCATCCCACCGGAAGTGCTCCAGTTATCGGGAAGGAGAGAGCTCTCCCAAAACTTGTTTGAAATCCAACTCCAAAGTGAATTAAAACTTCTTTCAGTATAAAAGGGCAGATAACCAGGGCTAGAAGATCTTGGAATTCACATTTTCTGAGAGCGGATCCAGCCCCTTCTAGACAGACAGGGAAGCAAGAGCCGGCTGCCTTCGTTCCCTAATAGGAAGCTGCAGTCCCGCCGTTTCAAGGGGCGGGAGGCCCTGAGTAGGCAAGGCGGCGATGTGACCTCTCGACTGCGAAGCCGTCGCTCTCGTTTCTTTTTCGCCTTGTCGTTGTAGCAGCCCGGCAGCGAGAGGCACTGGAGCTCCGGCGGCTCCCAGCTGGACCAGAAAGGCCTCGTAGTTCCGGGCAAGGCAAAAGCGCCGGCGCATGGTCGGCCAAGCTCTGCTCTCGTCTTTCCAGAGGCGCCGGCGGAAATAAAAACTTACCTGGCGGGAGAAGCAGCTGCGAGTCAGCTTAGAGCCGCCTAGGGAACATATCCGCGCTTCCTCCCCCTCAGTTTCCCCGGCGGGCCTTGGCTTTCGCTCGCCCGGCCACCGAGCGCAATCTGCCCCGGAGGGGGAAGAGAGAAACAAAATAGGAAGCTGGCTTAATGGCGACGGGGCCAGCGCCGGAGCGCCGGCAGTTGCTTTCAGATCGATTTACTAAACAAACTGAAACGTGGGTGGGGATGTTAAACAGTAACTAGGAGCACAAGGAAAACTGAAAGTTTTTGCTTTCCCGCACGTCGGCTGGGCCTCAGTTTATGCCCGAGAGCCATTTCCCGCACGGGCAAGCTCCTGCCCGCCTTGTGCCCGACGTTCAGCCTTGCTTTGGGCTGGAAAACCCAGCGCCTCTGTGCTTAGACGGAATGCAACTCTCGAAGAGCTGCCACGCGTCGCAGGTAGGATAGGGTTTTCGCGTTTAAACGAGGTGTGTGTTTTATTCATGGCGTTCCCTGAAATTTTAGTCCAAGTTGGTTTGCAGAGGGTCGCGCAGTGCCGTCCAAGGAGCCACTACCGAGGGCTGCAGGTAGAAGAGCGACCTCCGTGCATGGAGTTGTGGGCGTGGCCACGGTGCTAGGCGCCTGTCTGATTTCTCTTTAGCCTTTACCTGTCCTGAAAGCAGTTTCCCGTTAAATATACCAAACGCGGGAGGGTTGAGGAGGAGGGACATCTTCGCTTCAGCTTCTTGGGACGCTGGTACCAACGTTACTCCAAGAAAAATGTGCGTGTAAGCAGGAAGAACGCCGATAGCATCCCAAGGGCGTGCATTTATTGGTCATTTATTAAGACTTAACGTACATACATAGGCACATACTAAACTGAACTTCTGTGTAATCAAACGTGAGATTTGACGGGTTTCGTCCAGCGCTTGCAAGGCTGGACGAAGCCCATTCTGCTGCCCATCTCCATTCGGAGCTAGCGGGCAGGAGCCCAGATTCCGTAGGTCGTCTGCCAGCTAGAGTTGTCCCCTGCCAGGGGTGGGATAAGAATAATTTGTAAGCGAATTACAAAAAGCCTAGGCTTTGCAGTACATCGAGGATTAATAGGATTTATATCTGCGCAGACCTAGAGAGGTTGAAGAATCAGATTCCAACGAACCTATTAATACCTAAAACCTAAGAAATGTAAATTATAACCTTTTTAAAAAAATCAGTTCCTTCGTGAGATGCACATTTAAAAAGGGGTCAGGATACAGCCAGTAACTCTTAATCACACTGCTGATTTAGTGGGAATTAAACAGGGATTTGAATTTCGTCTTCAGATTACCACTTGGCATGAGGATTTGGTTGAATCGGTGAGCCTTCCAACATTTGGCATTGAAAAGCTACTCTAAGGTTAACTTGCCTGGGTTATGCTGCGGTTATCCACACAGCCCCCTAAATGACAATAGGAGAGCTAGGTTTTTTGGCCATCTCGTCCTGATTTTTCCATCTCGGATGTGGTGATCTTATTTAGTGTGATTCCAAAGTTCAACCACTTGATTACCAACTCGATACAACATGGATAAACCAAGTAAGATTGCGTTAAAAAGTAACTCGAGCACCAGCCTAGGTAAAACTTACAAATGCAGACACTAATAAGCGAGCGTTTCGGTCCCTGTGCCATTGCTCTGACATGATTTATGGTGTCATCCAACCATCGCTGTGCCGCCATATCTGCCATTAATCCATACTTTATATCGCTGGAGGGATACAAATGTGTGGCCCTACCTTTACACCTTTCATCGTATCGGACCGGCTTCAACAGAGGCAAAATTACGTCCCTCGAATGCTCCAAAGGGTAGTAGCAGCTGCCACTCCGTCTTTCCTAAAGGAGCTTTTGGCGAAAAGGATTTAACATCGTCCTTATTTATCTAGGTACCGTACTAGCATTTCGGGCCGGTTCGCTCCACACCACTAAACACAAACTAAGCTAACTATACCAACTTTTCACCTGACTAGCTCAAGCTTTGGCTTTTGCCTCTCGGAAGACAACTGCTAAAGTATCTGCTAAGGTGTTGCGGCATCTTTTCAGGAGCTGCAGAAAATCTTTTGGGGCTTCCCAAAGCAGGCCATGCCACACCCATGCCAAACGGTATCGTTTTCGTCCTGATGGCCAGGTAACAGCATTCGATCCACCTGGATAAATGCTCCGCAATTTGCGGAGGGATAAATGCAGATGACCAGTTGGCGGACATATCCAAGAGCAAATGGGATAAAAAGAAGAAAGTGAAAAGTCTGGCAAACTCAGAAAGACTTTAGAGTGTTGAGGTGGGCATTTTCAGCCTTGAATCTCCCCTGTTCCCCCTCCCATCCTAAATATTGTACAGATGCCCCAAAAAACCCGCATCTGAATATGTGGACGGCCTATGTAAAAGGGAAGTGTGTTTTGCTTGAACGGAAAATAAAGGTGAAGTGTGCATTAAATACCTGCGTAGTTTTTTTTTTTAATTCCCGAGTTCTGATGAAGCAGGCTTTCAGGTCTAACAGCACTCTTCATCTCCAAGTATTGCTGTGTAAGTTGGCCTAATCAGAAAACCTGCCTTGTCCGCTTTACGGTGAATAATCCCCCACACCCCACCCTCCCGTCCGTCTTGAATGGGCGGCAGTAGAAATTACTAACCGGAGCGGCCGCGGTAAACAGCTATTTGATCTCCCCTGGCTGAATCTCAGTGACTGCCAGCGACGATTACCTGTGGTTTTGTTTCAAAATTAAATCCCGAACATGCTCTTCTACTTTCGGAGGCGATTTAAGCAGGCCGCCCACCTCGAAGTTTCTTGGCTAATATTCACCTGGGGTTGGGAAACAAGAAGGCGAAGAGCGGGGCAATGAGGGGCTGATTTTTGTCCCCAAGGTGATCTTTGACTTATGTGGTTTTTTTCCAATTTCATGGCGGTAGAGGCTGGCTGGACCCTTCTTGGGCTCCCTTAACTAGCTGAGCTTTACTTTCGAGTAAACGCCTAGGAAGAGGCGGGAAAGAAAGCCTAGTTTAGAATGGGATCTTTGTTTTTTTTAATCTCTGCCTGTGTAGTAATCGGGCAATGAAGAATAATGCAAACTTCAAATCTCCTGAGCGTTTACTTCGTTGAAAAACATGAGGTTTTTGAAATGCATTCTTTTGAAAAGAACTTCATTTTTAAAAAGTCTTAATACAGATACAGACCATTCGATTTGTTCAGGCCCTAGGATGGAGGTGCCGTCGGGTAAAATTACACTCTGCGAATGCTCAGAAACACTAGCTATCGTCGATCACCCTCTAACCATTGTTCTTAGAAATATTTCATAGATTTGCACTCGGTGCTAAGGGCTGTGTTCACACACCCCGCCGAAATGTGCTTTCGTAGCGAGGGGTTTTCGCAGCCAACTATGGCTTTGTAAACTGATTTATTCCTTAGCCCGTTGGCGAATTGTTGCTTATTTTACAAACCATTGTTAGCTGAACTGTGGTTTAGCTTAATGTATCCACTAGTATGTGTGATAGTGAGATGATATGCTCGACACCCAGGCGTCCTTCACCAGCTACAAGTAGGATGATATTTTATAATTTCCGGTGGATTATAGGAATAGCAAGCCCAAAACGCCTAGAGGTCTCCAGATTGGGAAACCTGTGGGTGTTACATTTTAAAATACACCTTTTAGAGCTGCGAATTACATCTCTCTCTCTCTCTCTCTTCCAGTGAATTAAGAGATGGGGAAATGGAAAAGCGGTGGAAGACCATTTGGAAAAATAAATTCAACCTCTGAAGCGGTTCCATCAGGATGTCTTTTAAAAGGCTACTTTTTCCTCTGCGCAGTTTCTGCCTAGCATGCCGCTTCTAAGGTACTCTCGGAGAATATGCTACAGGCCTCCGGATAGCATTGGGTTCTTTTCGCATCAATCCCAGCCAAACTGGCCAATCCTCAGGATCATAGGATATGCAGTCTCCCAACACTGGGGGAACTCTAAATCCCTTCCCTTCCAGTTTAATAGTGTTGCTTAGGCCTGACCGGTTTCAGTCATTCGGAACCGACACCAAGATCCATACGTGGAGAGATAAACCTCCCCCTGATATCGAGGGAAAAGCTGTCTTATTTTTCGCGATTAGAAAGCCTGGAAGTTGGAGTGGCTTGTGGAGCGAGCGCCTTATCCTGCAGCACTTGAGCGCCTGGGTGGCCGAACTCAAGCGGCAGAAGGCAGCCATCCGGGTGACTCTTACCTGCAATTGAACTCCACCTCACAAAGCTGAACGGTGGGCGGTTTGCATCAATTCATGCGAATGGGATTGGACTGCAAGAGCTCCGCGGCGGGAGGGTTGCGCCTTGCCTTTAGAAGCCCAAGAGCCAGCTCAGGGCCAATGGCCGAAGCAAAGTCAAAGCCTTCGCCTTTCCCTGAAGATCGCGCCTTGAAAAGGGCTGCGATTTTCAGCACCAAAAAAAAAAAAGAGTAATTTAAAAACTGAATGCCTAGTCAGGTCAGCCAAGAAATTCCGAATGGTGCTTGTCTTCTTTTGTTTAACGGGTTCGTAGGGAAAGGAAATCAACTTCTTATCTTTTTTGTTGTTTTATTTCAAATGGATCATGAAATAAAATTAAATAAGGGTCAACGGAATATTGGCAAGCTACACATCTCTGGTTCAGCCTCAACCGAAGATTAGCTAAATAAAATACTGGGGAAACTGGAAGGGGCTGCGAGCTTTTCCCAAAACCCATATATTTGGAAGAAAGTCTCCGAAAGAGTTGGCTTCCAAATTCCAAGAAATTGCGACGGGTTTTCTAAATACTCGGATTCCAACACCCTTCTTTTAATAACAGATCTGTAAAATGGCAGTTTAAAAAGAAAGATTACCGATCCCACCCAAATTAATCACCTAAATCGCCAAGCAATTCAGGGGAAATCGGGATCACCACCGTCACCACCATCATCTCGGTTAACAGCTGGACCCTGACATGATGAAGATTATGATGATGTCGAAGTCCAGCTGTTAACTGAGTATGCTCACGTCACCCTGTCATCATTTCGGATATGCACGTGGCAGGAGTTTGTAAGCCCATCACCCAGGATTGGGCAAGAGGCTGACATAAATCTGGGGACAGCCGCCCTCTTTTAACGGGTGAAAGCCCAGAGGGAAGCAAAAGCCGTGGATGAAGGAAGGAGGAGCGCCACCATTATTTAGCGTAAGCAAGGCAAAGTCTTCAAAGAATCCCCCTTATCAAATAAAGTACTAGTCGTGGGGAGGGGAGGGAATGGTCTCTTCGCTCACACGAACGGAAAGTAGCTTTGGAGTATATAGCTCCTGTTATTTAATGCATAGGGCGCTCTGAGAGTGAATTCCTAAACGCTTCTTAGGGCGTCACTTTTTCTGTGGTCGTTCCTTTCCGAAAGGACAAGATGTCCCATTATTGAAGGACAAAAATTAGCGAGCATTTCCTGGTGGCTGGGAGGAGAGAAGCTGCCTCCCAACCACCACCACCACCACCAAACACAACACACACACACAGGAGCGCCTGTTTCTTGCGCCTTGGCGCGCCCCCCCCGGGTAGCTGGTGTGGGGGCGCAACGCTCTCTCGAACTGTTTTGGACTGCGCGAGGGAAAAGAATACCTTTGCTCTGGATGAGGCTTAATTTCCTAGTCAGGTGGGCCAAGATGTCATTGCTCGCCCGGCAGAATTGCTGCCGGGACGTCGATGGACAAAATTATCCGGAGAGCTGGGGCGCTTACGGCCGTATGTTCCGGCAAGAAAAGGTTTGCGAGGGGGAGGGATTTTCATCTGAAAGTAGATAGTTCCTAGAGGCTCGTTACATCTGTCGGATGTAAACCCCCGCGCCCCCCCCCCAAAAAACCGGAGAGCCTTGTGGCATCTCTAATAAACGGACAGTGGCGTGACTTTCGGGGACTCTAGCCCACTCGCTTGGACGCAACGGCTGAAGTGGCAATTGACCTTTTCGAGGTACCTCTGGACTCTTCCCTCTGGTATCGTCGAAATGAGCCTTTACTTCAGCACCGCCACCGCCGTAACCTTTTCGCCCACTGAAGCTGTGGGAACCGTCGCCCAGCCAGTACAGAAGGGGCGAATTACTAGGCGGCAGATAAGAGCCCCCTCCTTTTTTATGAGCCGTTATCGCAGGTGCAATAAAGCCGAGGCAAAACACCCGAGAAGGTGCCTTGGCAACTATCTGCGGGGAAGTTGAAAGCGGCGGTGCCCCTGGAGCCGGCCCAACCTTTTCCTTGGAAGCCGCGGTGGAAGGGGGCGCTGGAAACAGCCCGGGGCGTGAAGTAACTGGACCATCCGGTATCAGCAGCAGGGTCCTTGGCGCGGCTCTCCCCCCACCTTCGCCCCCCACCCCAGGAGACTGACATAAATCTGGGCACAGCTCCTCTGCGTTTCAAGATATTTATCAAACAAATTTCAGGCATCCCCTCCCCCTCGCCTCCCCCCCCCGGGAACAAAGCTTGCAAGCCCACTTAACAGCTCGCCCTTAACCAAATTCGGATCCCGCAGATAAGGGGCTTAGATCGAGAGTTTTCCGTTTAGGATAAGGAAAAAAAACACAGCTCTGTCCCCCGAAGCGCTCCTTTTTCCTACGCGCAGGTAGACAGCGTGCTCCTAAAAGCGTTTATATTTCAAGCTCGGCGCCCTCCAGATTGCAGTTCCCACAATTCCTTGCCCTCGCCTCCCGAGCTGCGGTCGATGGGCGAGGAAGTCAATCCCGAACATTAGACCAGGCGCCAAATTGTTCCACCCACCCGTCCATGTTTTGCTTTGTTCTTTTGAACGTCAAGGGGCATTTAATCCCATCGTTTTCCCGCTTCAGTTTTCCAAGATGGTATGCATTCAGCTGTTCCGTTCTAATTAGCTGCGAGGACCGGCAAAACGGCGCCTGTCCCTCGAGAATCAAGGCGCTTATAGAGATCACCAGACTTAGAGGGATGGTGGGGGGGAACCCGCCCCCTCCCCACCCCAACTCCGCCCCGCCCTTCTTATCTCCCTGGGATTTGCTGGGATATCAAACAGTCCGTTCAGGAAGGCCGGTTTCCTGGATAAAATGGAAGCGAGCCCGTATTTGCATAAATTTGATGCCGCGCATCTGAGCCCGGGAAGAAGCGAAGCTGCTCCATTGGAAGGAGTCCCTGTGCAAGCTTTCCCATTGCTGAAAGAGCGAGAGCGCTCCTCTCAATCTCTATAAATCGTGAACTGCGGAAGTGAAACCGTCGGGAGAGGCAGTTCATCAGCCTCAAAGCAGTAAGTTCAAGTGTGACCGGAGGGCAGGCGATGCGTCCCACTCCCAACGCTGTTGAGACTCAGCCGTCAAGGATATTCGGAGACCTAGTCCTGCCATCTAGTGGATAATCTTGCAAACTACAGGCCAGTTTTCTTAAAATAATCCATGGCTAGAGAAGGCTGCCTTAGAGTTGGACCATCCTGAAGAGGAATTACTGTAATCTTTCAGGAAATGGGCAGACTTCAAAACCGTGAAAGAGTGAAATGGTGAAGCCTGATGGAATATATATTACTTTCTTAAAGAGACCATACCACTCAATATGCATAGGATTTTTATTCCTTGGCTTTGTAGAAAGTTAGCACCCATCCCCTCCTAGAAAAATGAAATATCCTGGGAAATATTAAAAAGGCAGAATATTTCCCCTAAAAAGAGTAGTAACTCAAGAGCAGAAACTCACCTCAGAAGCAGAAACTCACCCCCACCTTTGTTAATGGGTGGGCCATTAAGGCCTGAGCCAGAATACTTTACATAACAAAGATCTCCAGGTAAAACTATAGCAATTGCCCAAAGCCCTTTTAGTGCATTATCCAGCAAGGCTCAACCAAGCCTGGAACTCAGGACAGCCTACAGAGTTGCCACTGCTTGGCCCCTTGGGAGTCTGACAACCAATCAGAATACAAGCTCCAATTCAAATCCCAACAAAGGTTATAAACCCAGGCACTCTCAGCATATCAGTCCTTTCTTGATCTCTTCCTTCACCTTGAAGCATGTGATCATCCTTCCTTTTCACTCTGGAGCTCCAGGCCATGTGGTCCTGTCCACCATTAAACCTTCCAAACAGCCTCAATGTTTCCAGTGTCTTTTTCCCCACTTGGAACTGAACCCAGAAGGATAATTCTTCCAACAGCTTATATTTGAGAAATCATAGTAGTAAGACTCTGTTACAAAACAAATCATCTACACTGCATTCAAAATACTTGTTCAAAAAAATAATAGTGTATTTTATATTCATCTGAACTTTCATCTTGTGTTGTTTCTCATTTAATATACAATTTCCTGCATTATAAAATGTTAAATGTTAAACTGTGAAATTCTCATCAGTGTGGATGTAAATAAAATGGTTTTCAGGCAAGGGGACACAATGTGAGCAGGCCTTCAAAATTTTTGCAATAATTGCAGGAGTCATTTAATGGAGGCAAACTGCTGCAGATACTCTCTGCCTGCCCTGAAATTTTGTATTTGTCCTTGATTTTTCTTTCTCTTTTTCCCCCCAGGCTGATGGGCACAGAGCTCTAAACATAGCACTAGAGTGCAATTCAGGAGAAATATAAAAATAAGCATTAGAAGCATGGTGGTAAGGGGTATTTAAGAAGTATGTGTGATAAAGAGAATATAAAAAATGAATAAATAATAAATGAATGTGGACAAAATAGCTCAGATTAAAGATGTATTTAGAGAGAATAAATTAGGATTAAATTTGCCAAACCAATAAAGGCATATGAATAGGTTTAAAGCAGAGTTTTTCAGTCATGCTAATTTTTAGGACATGTAGACTTCAGTTCCCAGAATTCTCCAGCCAACTATGCTGGCTGGGAATTCTGGGAGTTGGTCCATCTGTCTTAAAGTCACAAAGTTTCTCAGTCGTTCCTTTACTGCTGTCTATCATACCTGAACCCACCAAATTCAATATTTGGTATCTATTGCCTTTGGAAAACAGGAAAAATATAGCTGTCAATTTTCTCACCTGAAAGAAGTGATTGGTAATCATTGTCAGTTCTAATGGCAAATAACTTCTTAGATGATTCTCTTTGATATCATAAATTATATTAAAGTAGTACTATAAAAACAAGATGCAGTTATTTCAGTGATATTTACAACAAAGTTCAGCTGAAATTATTAAATGTCTTTGTAATTAATGTTTCAAATTTATATCCGGATATACTTTGGAAGATTGCCAAAAATGGACTGGTTTTTAAGGTTCATAATTACAACATGAGGAACGCAATAATGTTTCAATCAATTGTTAAAATCTTATGTTTTATTTGGCACCCCTTTTATGGTGATTCTGCAAAACACAATCAATCAGATAAGCTAAAGCAAAATGCATAGTTTTGTTTTATTGTTTGTTTGTTTTTTGGTGCCTTCCGGTCAATGTTCATTCCTGATAACTGCCTGAATAAGTCCCTGCAATTTTCCTGAGAAAGTTTTCCAGAAGTGGTTTGTCATTGCCTCCTTCCTAGGGCTGAGAAAGATCAATATCACCCAAATGATGGGTGCATTAATACACACACACACACACACACACGGTTCATATTTTTTATCACAATAATCCTGTGAGTTGGATTATGTTATGAATGAATTATTGATCCCAGATCAACACATGTTCTTTATAGATGAGCAGATTTAAGTGTTACTCAAGACATCACACGGGTTTTTAATTGCTTATTAAGCTTCATATGAAAGTTTGTTTGTTTGTTTTATTTGCACCCATCTTGCCACAAGTTGAGTGTTGGCTCTATTAAACAGTGAATTAAAATGTACTCTTCTATTCACTATGTCTAGAGATAAATGCTATATCTTAAGCAATCTAACAAAAATCCCTTACATAGTGGACTTCTATAGTATAAAAGTAAACATTCTTAGGTTTTATAGAAGTGCATTTTTTTAAACAGACAATAATGAATTCTTGGGATGCTGAAAGTACCTAATGAGAAATGGATAGGCTTAGTAAGGATTGCTGGTTGGAAATGGGAAATTAATAATTTTAATTTTTGTACTCTATATTTTTTATAGTGAGCCACCCTGAGTCCTTCGGGAGCGAGGGAGGCATATAAATCCCATCAAATAAATAAATAAATAAATAAATAAATGGGCAAGGCTGGCTGGACCTGTGAAAGATGGTAATCCTTGTCTCCTTCAAACAGCAACTGGGAAGCATTATTTATTAAAAGATATGCAGGATGAAAAGAAAAAAATAGAAAAGCACCATACCACAGAACCTCTCTTCTTATGTACCCATTCAGCCTCACCAAATGAAAATATTGCATATTTCTTACATGCAGGGACTACAACTTCAGAATTCCCAGCCAGCATGCCCTATTGGTTATGCTGTCTGACAAATCAGAGAATGGTTTTCCCAATAAATCTGATGATGCCAAATTGGGGAAGCTATGCTACCTCTGTAAAACAGCAGTCCCCAATCTTTTTAGCACCAAGGACCGATTTTGTGGAAGACAATTTTCCCACAGATTGGAGGGAGGGAGTAAGTTTTGTTCATTCACCCACTGCTCACTTTCAGCTGCGTGGTCCAGTTCCTAACAGGCCATGGACCAGTACCAGTCAGGGACCCCTGTTGTAGAACACAGTTTAGTATGCTTGCTCCTTAGGAGAGCTAGAAAAAAGCTGAGCAGTAGAATCAGGATTAACCTCCTTTCCAGAATGGTACAAGGCATCATGCAAAATTAATTTAGCTCAGGCTGCTGTACATCCATGCTATGGATCCATGACAATCATCCTTTGAACAGAAGGAACAGACAATCAATAATGAAATATTTTAAGAGTTACAATAGCTGTCTTCAACCTGGTATCTTCTAGATATATTGGACTGCAACTGTTACCATTCCCCATTAATGGTTGGATATGATTCCCCTTCCCAATGCATCTGGAGAGCATGAGGTGTCCTCAATCTTACATATAACCACCAGTGTTCATAAAGGTGAGAGTAGGTGATGGTTATTTCTTCCAACTAACACAAGATGGCGATATAAGCTTTCAGTTCTTGCACCAGTGGGGCAAAAGAGGAAAAAATCTGGATGATGCTGATAACATCATTGTAATCTGAATAGAAAACTGTGATTTGAATAAATAATAGCACATTAGAAAATGTCACTGACATTAAATAAAATAATGGCAGAACTGTTTTCTACATCTAACCTGACAACTTTTTGTAGAACATTTTGCCCTACTGCCAAGAAAGCAAATCATTAGAATAGGAAGCACTTGTTTGTGAAATGAGTGCTATATATACATTTGACAAATGAATAAATTATATATATATGGGCAATATCAGAAAATAAACATTAGCTCATATAAAATCTACTATTCCCTTCCAGATTAATGCACCAATTAATAGGCTTTCAGAAATCTTCCTCAATGTTGTACCCTTTTTAGAGGTGAAATGGTTAGTAACTATAAAAACATCTTTTCAGTAGTAGTATTCTAATTACGGACTTTCCTCTTTATTTATTCCACTGAGGTTCCAGGTTGTAGGAAGCAAGGAAAGTAGTAAAGCAAAGCCAGTCATGGATAGTGTGTGCATGAGATACTATTAGAAAATCTCAAGACTGCAATTAGAATGAAGAACTGGGCGGAGGATGGAGAAGGCAATGGCAGATAACTTCCACACTAAGGCAGGCAAATATATGTGTCCCAGGATAACATTGCAGGATTCAACCTGGATCGGTCACCAGGACCAAAGATTTAGTCTTCTGAGCTTTTATACTCATGCTAGACCCCATCCTTAGGGAACTTCTCTCTAGCAGAATGTGACATATTCTGTTAGAGAGAAGATCCCTGAGGATGGCTGCAGCACGAGAGTAAAAGCTTGGAAGACTAAAACTCTGTTCCAGTGTCTGACCCATGTTGGATCCTGCAACTTTCACACTGTTACCCAACATCAAGAGGGGTCTGGTAGAGAGCATCTTCTAACTAACACTTTTTTAAAAAAGGCAAAGCTTTGTGAACTCAGGTGCATGGAACAGTTAAACAGACATGGGATTTGAAAAGGGACTGAGGCAAGGGGGGAGGGGGGGAGGGGCAGCTATACAGATAAAGGTTACCAGAGAAAAACTGAAAAACAGTGTAGAGAAATAGAGTTGACAAAACGCATACCAGTCGTGCCACCTGTTGTATGAATTGTTAATGAGGGTTAAGCTTGATATTATGATTCATTTGGCAGATGGTCTTCCAGTGAGTCCTGGAATGACCAGCACATCTCTTTGAGGAAAGAATAAAGGTGACATTTGACCTGCCAAGCACAGTGAACCAAAATCAAGCACAGACATATTCCACACAGAATAAAGGGAGTTAAAAATGAAGGCAGCTGTCTCTGAGGAGCCTGAAGTAATGAAACTTATATTATAAAAATGCCAATGCTGTGAGAATAAATGTGAGAAGAAACCCCTGCAAGTCCAAATTCAGTTTGAGGCAGGACTCAAAACAGGCCCTGTTTTCCTGTACCACCAACATCTATGGAACATGTAGTAGATGATGGATGAAAAAGCTCCCTTTGAGCATGTACAGCTTGCTTTGCTGCTTCTTTTTGGCTGTTATGTAGTTATGACCTCCACAGATAATTTGGATCTGAGTGCAGGACTTTGAAAGTGGGTTGTATTACCTTTTATAACTTTAGCAGTTTCAACAGCTATAATTTGGGAGTTTATCCCTGGTGGGAGTCAGTATTATAGGTTTTACTAGGCGTGAACAAGTGTTCTAAGAAAGAATACAGCATCGCAATTGAAAATGTGTTTACTGACTGAGTACACAGAGGGCAGTAGGGGAGCAGGACCACACTTACCAGCCCTATCCTCAGGTGGAAAATGAAGTGAGAACTGTAAACATACACAGCAGTGTATATGCAGTCTTGTATACTACGGTAGTAGGAAAAACCCTTTGGTGTCTCTCTCTCTTTGCCTGAAATGCAGATGGAGAACTTCTGCAGGTAAGCTTTTGTGCTGGCAAAGCTTTTTTTGAAAATCCCTTCCAGCAAAACTGGGATGGGATCAGTGTTCAGTGCAATAGTGTTGAAGGAATGAATGCCAAACCTCACAAGGTTACAATATCTCAGAGATGTCAATGGTCTTGTGTTGATTTCAAATGAGCATTAGTCCATTCCGTTTTTGTGAACTGGCATAAGGTTGTCATGATGAAGTTTGTGTCTTCGCTTGGTTTTAGATTGTAGTCACTGATGCCTTAATAAAGGAACTCATGAATCTGTAATTCTTCACTAACCTTTATTGGAAGAAATTATTCATAGAAATTATTTTATCTATGGAATAGGGAGTTGGTGGAACTGCCAACCCCCAAGTCAATTCTTGCTCATTGTAGATTAAAATTCTATAAATGATAACTTTTATCCATATTTTTATTAAGCAAAATCTTAAAGTGGAAGCAAAATTTTGCAGCATACTAAATTTATTCATCTATTCCTTTATTTTTATTTCATTTCTCTAGCTGCCCATTTCAACAAGTGACTTTTGGTGATATATATTATGTGTACAACAATGTGCAGCATACATCATATAAATGATATCAACTGTTGTGTATTTATCCCAGAAAGCACAACTTCTGTTTCAGAAGGTAGGGGATAAATTGTGTCTATATTTGTTCATAAATCAATCATTTTAAGACAGACAGATAGCATCTGTAGACAAATTCAAATAAAATAGTCAATTACCAGGATAAAATCCAGAAACAAAATCTTGCAGTTTGAACCAACAAGGGTTAAATTCAAATTAGAGACTATAAATCAGAACAGTCTCTGGACTGTTTTTCTGGTTTGCTCTCTGGATGAGGCCCTTGCACAGCTGAAATTAGTAGAACAATATGTAATGGTTTCCTAAAATGGAACCTGTTGGTTTTAAAATGGAATCCAAGGTAGCCAAGGGTTAGCAATCATATCCAAAAGATTCATTCCAACAATAAAAATGCAGGCATTTTCTCCTAAAGTCTTAAAGTGGGCCTTTGGAAGAAACAGTTCACTGTTCATTTGGGAAATATTATGAAAGCAGTTATAAAAAGAGCTGCAGATGTTCCATTAAATGGATGGAGTTTTCTCCCTCAGGGCAATTTGTCCCTTTCTTTCTAAGTCAGGGGAACTCTGTTTCCGTAGAATGGATAAAGAAACAATCCAGCAAATGTAAAAGTTTCTTTCACCTTACCTTGCATGTGCATCTCCTTTAAATTACAAATAAATCTCATCAAGAGAAAGGTAATAAGCTGGAATCCTGGTGAGCATTTTACAATCTGGCTTCTGGTACCTTGGTATAAAGGCTAGAGGTTGCTGTTGCAAGCATTTTAATATCCACACATCTTTATATACTATTGTATTTCATGGCCTATATTGAACATTAAACTTCTGATGTCTTATTATCATGACAAGAACAGAAAATAGTACCAAACCAGGGCAATCTATTTTCATGACAGGTTTGCAGCATGCATGAGGAATAGCAAACATAAGCCATTCTCATTACAGTCTGAAGACTGTAATCTCGTTGTCCTCCAAGGATGTCATTCCTGGGGCAATCATCACAGAGGATCATATTTCATATTTCTAGAAGTTCTTGAGCAACCCAGTTATCAGTTCCAACTACTTCCTAAAATGAATGTAAATTATTCTTGCCAAGTCAGTTCAAGAAATACTTATCAACCGTGAATAATAGCTCTGAATATTTATGAAACACATAAATACTTCAGAAATATTAACAACTTTTATCTGTAAAAGTCAGATTCTTCCAATCACATTGTTTGATGTGAATACAGATTTCAGTATAAAGCACTTCATTTTTTATTCAGAATTGCAGATTATGTATCTATGTATAAATAGTCCCTGAGCCATTAGTTTTGATTTACATATGGAAAGCTGATGATGATGCTTAGAAGTCACAGTGAACAGTCAAACTTCCTTTATTCTTGGGAGTGTTCCAGTATGTTTCTGTGCCACGTGGAACCTGAAGTGGAAGGAGATATTTATATGCACACTTATTAACTGAAATTAAGAATCTTGATTGGAAGGTACAGGTAGTCCTTGAGTTACGACCACAATTGAGCCTAAATTTATGTTGCTAAGTGAAACATTTGTTAAGTGAGTTTGCCCCATTTTACAACTTTTCTTGCCACCATTGTTAAGTGAATCATTGAATTGTTGTTAAGTTAGTAACACAGTTGTTAAGTGAATCTGGATTCCCCATTGACTTTGCTTGTCAGAAGGTCGCAAAAGCTAATCACATGACCCTGGGACACTGCAACCGTCATAAATATGAGCCAGTTGCCAAGCATCTGACTTTTGATCACATGACCATGGGAATGCTGCAACGGTCGTAAGTGTAAAAAATGATCATAAATCACTTTTTAAAGTGCCGTTGTATCTTCGAACGGTCACTAAGTGAACTGTTGTAAGTCGAGGACTACCTATATTTTAAGCCCTTTTTGAAAAAATGTTTCCAGATGGATGAATAAAATATTGAAAAAGAAGCTGGGATAGTCTTCACACTATTTATTTATTTTGCACTTTTTCACCATCGCATTTTTATGAGAAGAATTAGAGGGAGGAAAGAATTCTAATTCTAGTTCAATTCTAATTCTAATTCAAGATAAACTGCACCAAACTCGGTTGCAGGAAATACGACTTTAGCAACATACAGAATACACAATACACTACCTGACTTTGTGGTTTCTTCCCAAAACCCCAAAATTTCAACCTTGTCTACTGTTGACCTTACCCCATTCCTAAGAGGTCTGTAAGAGGTGTGCATAAGCGCACCAATGTGCCTAATGTTCCTGTCCTAATGTTCCCTTTTATTCTTATCCATTTCATGTATTAATAAACATGTTTATACTTATATCTGTTATCTAATACATGCTCAACAAATAAATAAATAAAATAAATCCTCTTAATAGTAGCATACTTCCGCCATCTCTTCATGAAAGGAATTGTGCAAAGATTACAGTGAGCAAAAACATCACTTGATAGCTCCATGAAGTGGTAAATGAAGCAGAATGTTGAGGAAGAAAAGCTGGTGTCACCTAAATCTTCCTAGAATTCAACACCTGCCCTTCTCTCCGAGAAATCAACATAGGCTCTTCTCTCCAAATCTTGAAATGAAACCTTGGAACATGGACATTGCTGTTGTCTGATGACAGAAGGAAAGTATTTCACATCCATGGTTGTGACATTCAGATTTCATCTTTGTTCAACCAGGACCCACTGAAATTGATGGAGATGTATAGAGAAATACAGGATACATTGACTGTGACCATTTGATAAATAAATAAATAAATACAAAGACATTACATCAGTGATGTGTAACCTTTTCGGTCCTGCATGTCCAAAGCATGCAGATGTGCGTCCCCAAAATGTAATATGCATGTGGCCCTCATGCATGCACCCTGCCCCCCTGCACATGCATCCCTGCATGTGCCCTGCCCCCCCATGCATGCGTGGCAGAGACCCAAAGACCAGCTGGCTGGCGGGAGGCACACACGTGCATGCTGAGCTGAGGCGATGGCTCATGTGCCCACAAAGAGAGCTCTGTGTGCCACCTCTGGCATGCGTGCCATAGGGTCACCATCATGGCATTACATGCTGCCAGTGACTGTTTTAGTATGGTTTGTTGTCTTCATGGTGGTAAATCTCCTTCTACTCTGACAAAAAATGGAAACAAAATTTGTGATCTAGTTGAATGAAAACTTTCAAGGAAGAAAAAATTGTTTTTTCAGCACAGAAGTAATATGAAGCATTAGTAAATGTCAAGAAGAGTGATAAATTGGGGAAAGTGTATACAATATTTTCATCATTTTAGAAAAGTTTTCCTGGTCAAGTTAGTGGTGTGCATTTCAAATAATAATTCACCGCTGCTATGTGATCCCTCATTTCTTATATAGAATTTAGAAATGAAGAATATAAAAACAAAAGTTCCACATATAATACAAGAGGAGAAATCTACGGTATTAGCACAACATGTGGCAGGAGCCAAATGATGTAGCCACCAGCTGTATTTACATGGAGAAAGTGCAGACAGAAATGGAATGAAAATACATCACTATTTCTCATTTTGTTGGATTTTTACCAATTTCCTTATTCTGCTATTTTATTGTAATGACTGTATCCAACCAAGATTCATGCAATATTGTAGAGGGTTGCCTCTGAAATCTGGAAAGTCTGCAAATTTATTCTTTCTGCACCTCAGGTTATTAACAACAACATAACAGTGACCTGTTATGTAAGATTGACATCAGCAGATTAGGATACATCAAAGACCAGAGGAAATACATGTGTGTGTGTGTCCAATAAATCACATATTTTTAGAACCTGCCCCAGAAATAATTATTAAAGACACCAATTAGAGTACCAAAACATTAAAAAGCAATGCTCCTGGAAAATGGAAGTTGGGTGTTTTTGGAAGACAAATTTGTAAATACACGGAACACCCTACATTGTGATGACATGGCAGTATTGAACTTCACCATTTCCATTAAGCAGAAGAAATAACAAACCATGAATCCTAAGCAAAGGTTATCAAATCAAATAATGCA
Source organism: Naja naja (assembly GCA_009733165.1). NCBI lineage: Eukaryota > Metazoa > Chordata > Lepidosauria > Squamata > Elapidae > Naja > Naja naja. The sequence continues at coordinate 186,187,447 of CM019150.1, read as the reverse complement.
CGACACACCCGGATAGTCAGTTATACAAGCTATTAATACAGCTTATATAAGAGTGATATAAGTTATATTAATTACACTGGATTATATAATTATTTCTAATCTTCTTAAATCATATATTATTGGGAGAAAGATTTGTGAGCCAACAAAAGGGTGTGTATTTTGTTTCAACTACAAAAAACATAAAGTTTGCTTGGTGATCCTGTTGCCATAGACACTTTCATAAGGCCAAATTAATAGCCTGTTTTGTCTGCTGTCCTTGCCCTGCCATGCGGAGTCTGAATGACTATTGCTCCACAGAGTTTGTTTATTAGGGTTTCTACATATGGTGCACATCTGACCCTTGTATTTACAGAACTTTTTCCGTTTTCTAGAGACAAAGATGCATTGTGTGACAAGACCCTATCAACCAAATATGGAAATGAAGTGGAAATCATTTGATGTCTGCCCAGTATCATTTATTTTGAAAGATGGCACTGAAGATTTCTATCATGGCTGGGATGTTTCAAAATATATAGTTTCAAAATATATAAACCAGCAGCCCCATATAAGAAACAAAAATATGTGTATGGACACTCTAAAGGTGAGATTTCTAGGACATCTAATTTTGCTGGTATTGAAATTTTATCATTCTTATCTTCTGATCCAAAACGCCACAGAGACGCAAAAGCCATTCTATCATTACCTCTCTGTTCCTTTGCCTTGTTCATTTAGAGCTGGGTTTTAAAAGGCCTTTCAAGGTTCTCCCACAAATACAGTACATGAACAGCAGAATGATTTTTCCAAATGTCTCCAGGGGGGAGGGGAGTTCTCCAATGGCTTCTCAACAGCAGGAATCTGAGGTGGTATTCAGCAGGTTCTGACCAGTTCTGGTGAACTGGTAGTGGAAATTTTGAGTAGTTTGGAGAAGTGGCAAATACCACCTCTGACTGGTCCCACCCCCATCTATACTCTGCCTCCCGAGTCCCAGCTGATCGGCTGGGTCTCCTTTTGTTGCCCTGCACAGGAGAACGGATCTGGAAAGTAGGTTAGTGGGGTTGGGAGGGAATGGGATTTTGCAGTAACCTTCTCCCAGGAGTGGGGAGGGAATGGAGATTTTACAGTATCCTTCCTCACCAATCCACACCCACCAAGCCACCCACACCCACCAAGCTATGCCCACAGAACTGGTAATAAATTTTTTTTAATCCAACCACTGGCAGGAATTCCACTTAACTGCAACAATAGCATTTCTATTTTAAAAGATCCAGGAGGAATATATATCTTTCTTTGGGTTGCAACTAAATTGCAGAAAGCCAGGAAGGATGAAAGCTTTACTCTGGACAGAAGACTATACAAGAAAGATCAGACATCCACAGTTTCCTCCTCCGAGGACTGAAGCCCCCAAAAGTTTGGAACAGGGTCATATGTAGCTTTTGGGGGGGAGTCTGTCATAACTTCAAACAGCTGTTAAGTGACAGGTTGTATCTCAAGGACTACCTCTATACCTCTTCTCATTTTATGCATATTTTTTTCTTTTCCACTCCTTTCTCATTACAGGCAACTTGCTTTTTTTTCTTCTCCTGACATATCCAACTCTCACTTCCATATAACAAAATAAATAGACTAGTGCTCTTGTACTCAGTCACTTTCATTTCTTTCAGTAAAAGTTTATTCCTTGCACAAATCACAAATTACCCACAAACTTTGCATCAGCATTTGCATGTTTCAAAATTTCTCCATACAGTTCTTTATCTCTAGTCAACATTCTGCCAGAGTACACAAATTCATCTATTTGCCATAGGTCTTTGCATTTATGGATAACTTTATTGTACTCCATTTTCTGTATCAAATCTAACTACATTGTTCCCTTGATATATTAATTTTCAGTACTGTACTCTTCATGCATCATTCAATTTATACCTATGACTCTTGCTGCAAATCATTTGTGTCCTCAACCAACAAGGCATCACTTGCATTCAAAAATATGCATGCATTCAGGTTGCCAACCATACACTTCTGTCACCACAAGTGATTCTTTATCCATTAATACATCAAACAACAAAGGGAGCATCACACATTCTAGTCTTATTCCCTTGTCAATGCTGAACCATTTGCTATGCGTTCATTCATTTTCATTGATATTTTCTACCATTGTATACAGTTTTTACTGCATTCAGCAACGAGCCCTCAATTCCATATTTATGTATGTCCATAATTCAAGTATATTCACTTTATCATACAGTATCTGTTATCTAAATCAGCAAATGTAATATAGATGTTTTCACTTTCGTATATTTCTCAATGACTTGTTGAAGAGTAAAAATCTGCCCTTCAAATCACAAATTTTGTTCATTGCAACCTTTGATACTCTCTTGATCTGAATTCTGCCAATATTCTTTCCACTTAACAAACTGATCTCTATATATTTTTTTAACTTATTCTTGTTACCTTCTTCATTGTACAGGGAAACAGAACAATCTTCCAATTGCCAAGAACAAAAACACAATTCACAACTCTTTTTTTCTTTTACAGCCTTTCAAATATTGGAAGACTGCTCTCACATTTCCTCTCTCACCTTCTCTTTTTAACAACCCAGTTCCTTTAAACATTCTTCATAGGATTTAACCTCCAGACCCTTCAGCATCTGTATTGTTCTTGTGTGCATCATTTCCCATTCTTCAATATTCTTCTTATATTGTGACAACTAGAACTGGATTCCAGGTGTGACTAATGCAGCATAAACTGGGACATCACTTTCTGTGAACTTGACCCTACAACTCTGTTAATGCAGCCCAAGATTATATTACCTCATATGTTTCACATGCTGCTGGTTTTCACTAAATACAGAACCTTAAATTTCTCATCATTGAACTGCATATAATTGTTTGGGGTCCAGTATTTTATCCTATCAGGTTCCTTCATCCCTCAGCCTGTCTCCTGAGGTGTTAGCAATCTCCTCATCTAGGAGGTGATTACAAATTTGGTGAGCATCCCTTCTATCCATATGTCTAAGTTATTTATGAACATGTGGAAGAGTACTGGGCCCAGTACTTTGAACTCTGTGGTATCCCACTGCCTCCCTCCATCTGTGTAAATATCAATCCTTTAAAGACCATGTTTTGAGCATAATTGTTCAACCAACTATAAGTCCATTTGGATCATCCCATGTTGTTACACAGGAGGCTAACTTTATCAGATGCATTAGTTAAATCTAAGTATGTTGCATTCACAGGCTTCCTTGGTCCATTAAGTCACTTTATCATAAAAAGCAGTAAGATTTGTCTGTTATATTTATATATTTAATGAGCATATGTGCTTGTGTCTTTCTAAGCGATTCATTCATTTTCTCAGATTTTCCCTTACTGATGTCAAGCTGGTTAAACAATGTTTTCCCTATCATTGGAACAATGTTACTCCTACTCCAATCTTATGCCACTTCTCCAATTCTCTAACACCCCTCAAAGATGACAGTCACTTATTTTGAGACCACAATCTGGGATATAATCCCTCCAATGCCATATTCATTCAATTTATATAAAGAGACAAAGTGTCAATTTGTAAATCATTCTTATGCCTGTTTCTGAGTTTGACATTAAGAAGGGAGGCGAAGGCCTGAGGGAGCAGGGGAAAAGCCTGAGGGTGCAGTGTGGCAGATGAAGGCCAGAAACACATTCTACACTTATCTTGTGGATATTGTAGTCTTGGCTACTGGATCTTCTGCCCATGAAAATCTTTCATTGGAGAGTGTGATTGATGACACCCAGCCCATGAACATGTTTTGTTGGAGAATCTGATTCGTGACACACCCAGAGGGGTGGGGGGAAACAGGGTCATAGATTTGGCTTCAAATGGTTAGTGCCAGACATGTTGCTCCTAATAAATCTTTTGGATTCTTTTGAAGCTTGGCTCAAGGCTCATGATTTAATTAGGGCAATCTTCTGAACCTGACACTAAGTATTCTTTCACCAATTCCATATCTATTTTTTCCCTATCCTTATAGTGTGGCCTTTGGCAAGATGGGTTTTTTTTCTTTCCTTTTGCAAAAAGGCAGATGTAAAATAGGATTTAAACAGTTCAGCCTACTCCCTGTTGTCCATTACCATCTTGCCATCTTCTCCAGCCGGTGGAGAACTGCTTCTTTGACTTTGTTCTTGATCCACACACACACCCAATAATCTTTTTTTTGTTATTTTTGGCATTCATAGCGAGCCTCAAGGCACTCGGACTAGCTTTTCTGACACTCCTTACAATTTTGGATTATTTCCTAGTATTCTGCTTTTGCTATACAGTATTATTCTCTTTATTTTTTCACTTGATCATAAACTGTTTGCAAGCCCAAAAGGTTCATTAGGTGTCTCCCTATTTTGTTTCTTCTATATTTCATTCCCTTTTCAGTTCCATCTGATATTATCATACAAATTTCTCTATGTTCCTCCCAGCATTCCTTCACTTTAATTTAATTTCAAATAATTTTGTTTCCATTTTTAATCCCATTTCTCCTTTCCTTCTTTATTCCCTTTTTTATTCCACTAAAAAGGATTTCCTTTGTTTCTTTCTCTTCTAATTGTATCTTCTCCTTGATGTCTTGTAGATGGATCGATGACATCAGCAAGTATCGTGGACCCAATTGGCAAAGGAAAGCTCAGGACTGTATTGGTTGGAAACATGCAGAAGAGGCCTTCCTCCTGCAGTAGATAGACAATAGCTAAAATGATGATGTAAACTATTTTTCCATATCTTTTCCTCATTCCAATGAGGATTTCCCACTCTGCAGCAACCAGTTCCCTTTTTTTCATGCATCACATTAGCACAGCACCACATACTTCTATGATTCTGCAACACAATTCTTTTCATTGTTCCACGCAGCTCCCATATCCTACTTTTTTGGATCCATCTTTTCATTCTGTGGAAGATAAATCTGTTTTCTAAACAGTTTTTCATACAAAACACATGCTTTCATTCCTGAAGTCACTCTGCTTTTATTCTACTTTTTTCACTTGTCTCCTTTTTTTTACTTTTTACTTTTCTGGCATCTTTAACTGTAAAATATACAATATATAATTATACAATATGTTCTTATATCTTTCATTGATTCTCCTAAACTTTCATCATAAAAAAATCAATCAACCATTCTTTGAATACACAGTGATTCCTTTGCCACATATGAATATAGTATTAGCACTAGCATTTAGACTTCTATACTGCTTTATAGTTACAGCCCTCTCTAAGCAGTTTATAGTGTCAGCATATTGCCCCCAATGATTTGGGTCCTCATTTTATCCACCTTTGAAGGATGGAAGGCTGAGTCAACCTTGAGCCTGGTGAGATTTGAACTGCCAAATTGCAGGTAGCTGGCATTCAGCAGAAGTAGCCTGCAGTACTGCACTCTAACCACTGTGCCACCATGGCTTGTATGCTTAAATTACATCTTGGAAACAGACCTCTTCTAAGTAGATACTCTTCAGTTGCCATTTTTATTCTTTATGGGGTCTCAGTTTTCTCTATACTTTCCAATCTCATTTACATTCATCCATCCATTTATGTCAGCTAGTACAATATTTTTTTCTGGCTTTCATTCATTCAGATTTTTTTTTAATTCATATTTATATGCCACCCTTCTCCAGAGACTCAGGGTGGCTTATAATTTTTTGGAGCACAACCCAATGCGCTCAGCCATAGCCTTCATTCCATTGTATATGCCTGCTTATTACTAGGGCTTTTTGGCCCACACAAGTGGCATTTTTACAAAGTCAGCTTATTGCCCCCAACAATCTTGGGTCCTCAATTTACCTACCCCGAGAGGATGGAAAGCTGAGTCAACCTTGAGCCTGGTGGGATTCGAGCCTGCAATAATTGCAGGCAGCTGGAACTAAGAGCTAGGCATTTAACAGCCTGAACCACCAAGGCTCTTTTTGCACAGATTGTTGCACAGTTTCCCAAGAAGTCATCTTTGGTTTTTCCATTTCCACTCTCCATCCAAGCATAACATACAATAATCACTAGACTATGAATTCTAACATTCATTTGCACCAACAACACAAGAAATACCAATTCATACTTTCTAACATATTTTGCCTTTCCTTCAAAAGTAAACCTATATTTTCACTTATCTACAAGTATTATTCAAGTCCAGCCCATGGCATTCAGAAAAAAAATTGCCTATTAGTTTTACTGACATGCTATATATTTTTTCCTTTTGTTTCATTTGCTAATACATGATTCTTTACCATTTACTTCTCTTCTAAATACAGGTAATCCTTGCTGAATGGCCACCTATTCAGCAAGTATCCAAACTTATAATGTTGATGAATGAGGGATGGTAACAAGAGTTGCTCATAGGCATGGTTGTTGCAGCAACCATTTGATCACAGAGTCCCAATTTGGGCACTTGGCAACCAGCTTGCAATTCTGACATTGCAACATCCTACAGTTATGTGATCACATTTGCAACCTTCACTGCTGGCTTTCCAAAAAGAAAGTCAATGAAAAAGCTGGCAGGAGGTTGCAAATGGCACAGGATTCACTTAACAATAGCAGGTGGGACTCCCAGAACTGGCATATGTCAGCGTGGTGCCATGATGTCACACTTTACAACCACATTGCTTAGCGACAGTGTTCCCAGTCCCAATTACTCTTTGTTAGCTAGGACTACCTATAACAGGGTTGTTGCTAGATGGTCCCACAAATATTAACCTTCAGTATCTGTCATAGTGTTTTCTTTCCAATCAGACATTTCACGTAACATTTTTTAATAAGATAGAGTTGGTATAGACTAGATTTATCAACCATAAGTATACCTGTGCACATGCAGTGATCCATAGGGAGGTAAGGATAGTACCAATTAGTTTTGGACATTTTGGCCAGTGTACTACAAATTTAACCCATATTTGTATTTACCTTAAGTAGGTTTATGCTAAACTATGCAAACTAATATCTCAAATATAGAGAATATTATGTAAACTAATAGAGTATACAGTATTTGGATCAAAAGGTGGCTTAGATTTGCCATTGTTGCACATGTCTAAACATCTTAACTCAGGTTTTCTTAAATCTGTAAGGCTACCAAGCAAGGACTTTAAAAACCAGCTAAGAGGTACAAATACTTTCCATATTGTATTCAAAGTATTCATGCCTAGTTTGATTCTAAATACTGCACCTGCATAAGTCAACATATTGTTGCTCATACACACCAACTCAGAACATCATTTACTCAAGATGTATCTTTGATTCTCTGATTCAAACTCACGAAATTGACAGAAAACAAGAAAAATGATGTTATGGTATTGTAGCTACTGTTTTATGTAAAAACTGTATAAAGGTTCTACCATACTCAAGCTGAATGCTGACACATATCATGTGTTCTGCTTATTAATATTTGGATGGCATAAAGCAGACAGATCAACTCCACAAAGCATCCATACAAAGTCTTTTTATTGGTTCATCAGGCATCCTGTCAACTCACATTTATGACGAGGTTCTTCTTAATGTCCAATCCTTTGCATATCTGAATTGTGATTTAGAAAGATATTAAACTCATGATGATGACCATAAAGATGATTGCAGCGACTGCATGGTATAGGATTCAGGCTAGAGTGAGGGAGCCTCCCCCAACCCAACAATGGTCAATTTAGTGACCAATCAGGATTACAGATGTGACCACATGACATGGACTACATTTCCCATGATACCTTAACTACATTTACCATGATGCATTCCCTTAAGAGGACAGCTCTCAATTCCTAACTACCTATTCCAAATCCCATTAACTCTAAACTGTCATCATGTGCTATAGAACTTAAAATAGCCAAACTCTTTCAACGGAGAATTAGATTAAATGAGATTTTTGTCTTACTTGTTTTAAACCTGAGATTAAGAAGCAGCATACAAAACCTAAAAGTCTCCATACTCTTCTTTCTCTTTTCTCCTAATATAGAATCCTGTACAATATTTCATTTATTTTAAGCTTCATTACAAAATATTTTTGAAGAAAAAAAGAAACTTCTTTAAAGAAACAAAAAATAATCAGAAAATTGGTGAGCTACTCATGCAAAAGAGACCTTTCACAGGATGGACACTATGTATTCTCTAACTACAGGATTGTTCAGATAATGATTAGAGGCTTTTCTTGCTATCCAGCCAAAACTGATTGCCATCTTGTCAGTTATTACAGTGTGAAATTGGCTTCACTCTATTTCTTGTTAAGGTAGCCAGAGAATAAATTCAAAAATAAATATCAGCAAACAGCCAGGCTAGACAAACTTAACCTAAAAGCAATACATGAAGAAGTAAAAAGAAAGGGAGGGAGAGACAGAGGGAGGGAAGAAGGAAGGAAGGAAGGAAGGAAGGAAGGAAGGAAGGAAGGAAGGAAGGAAGGAAGGAAGGAAGGATCATAATAGACTACCAGTGTGAGTCTTAAATTCAGCTTCAGAATGCTAGTCAACACAACACGCATACTATTTTTATTTATTTATTTTGTTAGTTTTCATGACTGCCCATTTTAAGCAAATAACTCTGGGTAGCTAACAAACCGTAAAAGTCAAACAAGCATATAAAGACACTAAAGAAAAAAAGCAATAAAAAATGCTACCAAAAGAACTGTCAGATGAAGAAAACACACAGATCAAACTCCATTAGCATCATGGTCCTAAATCCTGAGGAAAAATCCAGGTTTGAAGGCTTTCCAGAATGTAGCCCTTTTCTTCCCTGCAAGTTAATATAGTTATTGTGAATGCAGACAGTTGGTGGACAGAATGTCGTGAGGTTTATAAGGTCAAGATAGAAGTCAGAGAAGAATCTTGATTTCAGATTGATAAAATAATACAATTAACTTGTAAGGCAAGCAGAAATTATTGGCTCCGTAAATGAAGGAAAGAATAAAACCAGCTGACTGAGCTATTTTATATTGTGGTCAACCGTTTTGAAGGATGAAAACAGAATTCTTTCAAAAGCTAAAAAGAAAGAGGACCGCCAAGTGTCAAGGAAATCAGATATTACTTTTCCTGATATCTTGCCAAAACTGAGCTGAAGAGGCGGACTGTTCTTCCAGTAAAGAAACTTCCTGTCAAAACTGTGGAGGTGGCTACTCCAGTCTTGCCCAAAATAAGGATGAACTGTGAAAATAAAAGCAGTGCTTTCAATCTTCACAGTGCTTCATTAATGCGAGCTTCATTCATCCTAACAAGGCACAGCCTGGTGCAATGCCTCAAGGATAGATATTTCCTGGATTTCTGATGGTTTATTTCAAATCTGCTGAAAGTGAATTCATTCAGGGGGATCTGAATTTTAGCTTAAGTTTATGACTTCCCTTTATGCCATTTTCAGCTTTATAGATCCTTTTTGCAGTAAAGAAATGTCTGATTCCTTCAAGGACTGTGTCCAAGTGACCTTAGCATAATAGTGTTTGTAAAGGGCAACTGGGACATGAAATATAGACATGGTGGCTGCTTCCTCATACATAGGCAGCTCTATTCACAGAAGGAAATGAGACACTTAAAGAAGGAAGATTTTGATGCTGTGCCAAAAAATTGTTCTGTGTCTCATTCTCATTCAGTTTGTTAGACAATCAATTATTATCTCACTTCTCTAGATTAATTGTGCATTTCTTACATTTAACTTATTAATATGGTGACTAAAATGTATGACTTCTTCTGGCTTTCCTTGAACAATCATCTCTTCATCAGCCTTCTGAGCTTTCTTCCCTTCTGTAAATTTCCACAAGGAAGACATCCTGAGGGAACACTTCCCTTGAGCCTTTTTTTTCAGATCAGAAATTGTGGGCAGCAAGGGAAGGGCAGAGAGATGAAACATGCCATGGAGGTGGCATCCTGACACCTCCCAACAAAGAAGTCAGCGCAAAAAGACTTCCAAAAGAAATTCTGAAGCATCCTGGAAACGAGTTAGGAAGATGGAAATGGCTTTCATAGGATAGAGGGAAAACCTTGGGAGATAGTAAAATCTGTATTTCATCTTAGTATCAGTAGATTCTATTCTCAGGAATTAAGTGGAAGCATGTTTATGTACAACTGATTTAACAAGTATTAAAATCAGAACAAGTTTGTGTAGTATGTACATGGTCCATGGACAAGATGATGCTTCATTAAAACAAGCAGATTTGTTTAGATTTTCCTGTTTTGTATGTTACCGGATCAGCTGTTTTCTGTTTCTTTCTAAAACAGATAATTTGCTTTCTCTATTTGAGATGAATTATATCCAGTGAAATGCTCTAGGTGATTTTTGTATTAGATTTTTTTTAAAAAAATATTATTCATTTGTTTAGTTCAGTAGATTTAAATGACTGCTTATCTCACAGGTGTGAATCTGAGCAGATAGCATGAATTAAAAACACAGTATCAATATGATGTATTAAACAATATATTTCTCAGCCAACTAAACACAAAGTGGTCCTTCAAAACACCATACAGTGACAGTATGGACTCAATTATTATCCTGGCCCCCATGTCTGGGAACACAGTCAGTTCTTCATGGCTTTCTGGAAAGAGAGCAAAGTTGGAGCCAGTCAAGCCTCTGGCATTAAGGTGTTCCAGAGGGCAGGCACAGCTATGGAAAAAACACACTTCCTGAGTTTGACAAGATGACAGTCCTAACAGATGGGACACAGAGCATGTTCCTCCTGCTCAGCCTGATGAGATAGATAGAAACAATGGGAGTAAGACTAGGTTATATAGCTAACAACTGCACCAGAAGCAAATTAGATGCCAGTATTGCTGACAGGGCAAAGTTGTAGTGTGAGCATAGTGAGACATACCACAATTGCCCACACTATGGCATTCTTGACAAATTGAAGCTTCTGGATGTTTCCAAGGGCACTTGGTACACAACACAAAGAGTTACAAGGAGTGCAATTGATGCATAACACAAAACTATTCAAAGGCCCCCTGGCTGCAGCTTCCAACAGCTTTTCACACAGGATTTGGGCATCCAGTAAACTCCCAAATTCTGCAACAGCTTTGTATATAAGAAAGAAAACAAGGAAATCACCAGATCCATGAGGCTTTAATGCTCAAACAGCTCCATCTTGCTATGGCTGGGCTGAAGCTGAACTTCAGTTGTTCATCCCCATCTAGACTCCCACAGCTTGGGAGTCTAGATGGGAGTCTAGATTGGGAGTCTAGATGGGAGTCACAGTTATTAATAAGAATATGCAGCTAGTGTTAAGCATATTAAGTTTCATTTACCTATGAAGGAGGCAATGTAAGTTTTATTGTAATCAATAGATATGAAATGCATTTACACAGAGATGATTTACTGTGCCCCACCAGAAAGCATTGTATGGTTAAAGAGCAATCCTCAAGATACATCACAGGAATACCACTTTCTGCTAAACCCAGGAAGCCATCCAGGTTTATAAAGCTGAATTTAAGTTAACTCTGAGACAAGCAACTCTGACAAGCAACTCAGCTTGAATACAAATCAGAGCTGGTGTTTGGCAGCTTCTTTTGTGAGCTGTTACCTTCATATGTTGAAAATGCACCTTCATATGTTGAAAATGTTCCTCACAACACATTAGAAAGGATGAAGTTGAGAAAGCTACTTTATGAAAGATGGTTAAGCTTGGCTGTAAAGTTACCAAAAAGGAATATCCATTCAATACTGTGATGAAACTTAGAATGTTGGACTCTACAAATGTATACTTTGTCTATAGTAATAATTACACCTCATACTGCCACTAGGGGTCATTATAAGGTTATAATTAGCAACTGTTTTATAATGATATTGCAAGAAGGTCTTCCCCTTCCCTGCCCCCCCTAGTTATTTGCTCTTTTAAAACATTTGTTATGGTTAAATATTGGCAAACCCTACCATACTTTTTTTTAATGCCAGGAATGAAAAAACAAATTACCGAGAATCAGATTTTCCTTCATACTTTTCCATAAAGTTGCCTGTTCAAGTTGCAGATGCAGAGCCAAAGAGGCAGAGAAAATCTCAATTAAATATAGCTCATGAAAAAAAAAATTAAAATATTTTTTAAAATGATGCAATAATCTATTACCACATGATCCAATTACCAAGGATCAATAATTTTTTAAGGGGATTGTATTAATTTTGACACTATGTCATGCCAAACCAGGTTCCATTAAAATGTCTTTAATAATATTCAGTATTTTATATTTGCATTGTTTGATGTTTGATGATTGTTTGATGTTATGCATTTAGTCTATCTCCAGCCTTCTGAAAATGGGGCTGTTATGAAAATAGAAGCAAGAGGATACTTACTGTCCTCAGATGCTTCCATAAACTCCAAATTACCTAGTGATTGAAGCTGGTTCTATCTGGCAGGCAACAGACACTGAGGTCAAGGAGCAAATAGAGTTAGGAATATCACCTGGTTTCAAACTAGTCTGTTTCTTTTAGCTCAGGGGTGTCAGAGTTGCAGCCCAAAGGCCAGAAGGCCACACACTAGCCACACCTCCCGTTTTAGCAAAGGAGAAAAAGTCATGATACGTCACGTGATGACAACGTGACGCCGCAAGTTTGCCACCCCTGTTTTAGATAAAGTCAGGGGTGGGATTCAAATTTCTTAACAACTGGTTCCGTGAAGTGGCCTAATTTGTGGGTGTGGCTTGGTGGTCACATGACTGGCTGGGCATGGCTTGTATGTAAATATTGTAAATATTTATGTGAATATTTAATTTTTTATTTAAAAATGAGCAACTTTTACCCAAAATCAGGCAAAGTAGGCAGGCAGATTGAGTTGCTCACAGAATCACAGATTCACTTAGAGATCTATCTATGTGCAATCTGATACCTGAGTCTGTCACATAAAATTTGCTAGCAAGCAAACTCACAAAATTAACTCACAACACACCATGTATGTAAATATTGAATTTTTTTATTTAAAAAAGAGCAACTTTTACCCAAAATCAGGCAAAGTAGGCAGGCAGATTGACTTGCTCACAGAATCACAGATTCACTTAGAGATCTATCTATCTGCAATCTGCTACCTGAGTCTGCACTGAAAAATAGACGCTTTAGTCCTAAGGAAGCTTCAGCTCTGCTTTTAGATTAGTTGGAAAGCAAGAGATCCAATGATTTCCTGCTTTCTAGCTAATCTAAATCTTCAGGCACAGCAGAACAACTGATAGTCAAGGAGAAAAAAAGGGAAAAATAGCAACTTAGCAGGCGGGTTTGATGGCGCACATGCCAAGTAAGAGTGAGTGGGTGGAAAGAGAGGGGCGGGGCCAGCCAGTGATACAATTTGCCAGTTCTCCAAACTGGACAGAATCATAACAACCGGATCTATAGAACCAGTCCGACCAGGTAGAATCCCACCTCTGGCTAAAGTGAAGTTTATTGTTTCATCACCACTACTAAAAATGTTATTAACCTGAAAGACATTTGTATCTGGAATGTGCAAAAGTGCCATTCTTTATCTTTGAAAGCAAAATATCTTTCAGGTGATTTACCTCAAGATTATTGACATAGATTCCATAGATCCTTTGCATAAACAAGTAATAGATCATAATACTTTATATTTGGATCACCCTATTTAATTGTTCATAACTAAATAGCATGCCTTTGATTACTTCAAATTGTAATCAGACTGTTTTAACTATATTTGCATAAGGAGATTCTAGGGCTGCAAAAATGCAGAAAGCAGCAATCAAAAGGATACCTTCCCTATGAGAATAATCTAGAATGTATGGGAAATCACCTTGGGGGGAAAAACTTACTGAAAGAGAACATGATTAAGATCTATAAAATAATGCATAGCATGGGAAAAAAATAACAGGCATTTTTTCTCTCTATTCTTTATCCAGTGAAGCAGATGGGAAGTAAATTTCAACAGACCAAGAAAGATTTCTTCACAGAGTGCATAATTAACTGTATAGTTCATTGCTACCAGATGTATGAATGCAGAAATCTAGGTCAGTTTTAAAAGAGGATTAGATACATTCAAAGGACAAATCTTTTAAGGATTACTGATTTTGAAAATTCAGTATTACATCCAAGTTGGAGTAGCATCTCTCTCCAAGCACCAGATGCAGAAGAGACCAGTTGTCTCCTGCTTGAGCAACCCAAAAGCATATGGTTGGTCATGGTTTGGCTAAATGACCCTGACCTAATCCATCTTGCAAGTTCTGTTGTTCTTATATAGAAATTTCAACTGCATAACTATGGTTATTAGACCAGAGATTCTGGTATAATTAAAGCTGTTGACATATATATTATAATTCAGTAATGGCTAACCTTTTTGGGCTCCTGTGCCAAAAATTGCGCATGCATTCATGTGCGCACACTCACGTGCCAGCACCCAGAAAACAATGAGCACACATCCCCCCACAGCCCCTGCGCATGCATGCACGATCCCCCCACGCCACTCTCTTACCTGCACTGCACATGTGCATGCCTCCCAGCTGAGTTTTGGCCTGTTTGAGGCCTTTTTCTGCCTTCCAGAGGCTCAGGGGAACCCTCTGCAGCCTTTGGAGGCTGAAAAATGGGCCTGTTTCATCACTTCCAGTACTTCCGGAAATACAGGAAGTGACAAAATGGGCCTGTTTTTCGGCCTCCAAAGGCTGCAGAGGCTTCCCTCGAGCCTCTGAAAGGCCTAAAACAGGCCAAAAATCAGCTGGGAGATGAGTGCATGCACAGTGAGATAAGTTTGGCTGGGGCTTGCGTGCCTGCACAAATGGCTCTGAGTGCCACATGTGACACGTGTGCCATAGGTTCACCATCATGGTTATTGTTATGTATGTAGGTTGAAGTCATTGGTTTAGTTTGAACTGTTCTTGTAAAATGTTGGAAATGATTGGTTTAAAAAGTGCGGGAAAACCTTGCACTCTGATTGGCTGGCAACTGCGGCTGCTGGCTATAAGTAGCAGCCACAGCCCAGCCAAATTGGGTCCGTTCTGAGCTATAGTCACTAATAAACTAAGAGCTTGAAGCACTCCGCGTCTGTCTCTTCATGCAAACTTAACACTGGCAACGAAGGTGGGATTACCCTGAAGAAGACGGCAATGCAGAACAGAAGGAGAGCGAGATGGCTGCACTGAACACCCAGCCCCCAGCCCCGTTCGATCCGACGGCAGAAGACTGGGAGTCGTATGCAGATTATTTCCAAATGTATCTGGAGGGAAACGATTTTGCTGACATTTCCGAGAAGCGGAAGAGGGCGGTCTTTCTCACACACTGCGGTCCGGCAGTTTTCAAGATGGCGAAGGCATTGGTGGGAGCTGCAGACGTGAAGGTAATGGACTAGCCTGAAAATCAACAAGGCCACAAGCCATCCTGATGTGGAAAAGTCCACAACAACTCATTGTGAGCAAATAGATTCTGAGTCAGACTGTAGTGAGGTGGAGGAAGGAATTTACAGACTCAGAATGGAGAGGAAAAAGAAAGACCTGGGAAGAAAGAGGCAAGATTTCTACTGCAGAGGTTGTGGGGGAAGCCACCCCCGCACCAAATGCAAGTTTTTAGACACCATTTGCCTCCGTTGTGATAAAAGAGGACACCTAGCAAGAGTCTGCAAATCATCCAGAACTCCACCCAACAGAAGAAAGTTTGCTACAAGCAAAGACAAAGAATTCAGGCCCAACAATCTCAGTGAGAAAATGGGGTGCAGCACAGAAGCAAATGGAAGGAATGAAACTCATCAAACAGTAACTGTTGGTCATTCATCACCTTTAAGAAGCAGAAAAGTGCATGTCAAGGTACTTATTGAAGGAAGGCCTTGCCAAATGGAAGTGGACTCAGGCTCATACCTATCTATGGTGTCATGGGACACTATTCACAGACTTCTTCCCAACATCCAGAAGAAGCACTTCAAGAAGCAAGCATTGACTCTTAAACACTACCAAGTGAACAAGATTCCAGTAGTTGGAACAAGAGAATTCAACATGAAATTCAAGGGCCACACCAAACGCCTACCACTACCACACCCAAGGACACCGGGCCTTGAGTGGTTCAACCCATTGGGCATCGAGGTGACTGGCATCAATCACGTGAGCAACACTGAGTGGGAAGAGGCCTTGAAGTCTGAGTTTCCAGAGGTCTTCAGCGACGGATTAGGCAAGTACTTGGGGACCCCCATCACATTTAACCTAGATTCCAAGGTACAACCAATCTGTTTAAAACCCAAAAGGGTCCCATTTGCCTTAAAGGAAAAAATTGATGCACAATTAGATAAACTAATAGCCCAAGGGGTTTTAGAGCCCACTGATCACTCCAGGTGGGAGACACCCATAGTCACACCAGTCAAGGCTGATGGGTCAGTGAGAATCTGTGGAGACTACAAGGGGACATTGAACCATGCGCTTCAACAGAATGCATATTCAGTTCCAGCAGTCCATCATTTATTACACTCTCTTGGAGGGGGCACAGTTTTGCCAAGTTGGACCTGGCACAGGCATATCAACAATTAACAGTTGATGATGCCACTGCTGAAGCCCAAAGCATTGTGACCCATAGAGGTGCCTTCAAATGCAAAAGATTACAATTTGGAGTAAGCGTGGCACCAGGCATCTTCCAAAGCCTTATGGAAAGAATGTTACAAGGGTTGCCAGGGGTGGTGCCCTATTTTGATGATGTTTTAATTTCTGCTGAAAATGACATTCAATTACACGAGAGACTCAGGGAAGTCTTAACTAGATTCAGAAAAGCAGGGTTAAAAGTCAAAGAAGAAAAATGCACACTTAGAACAGATAAAGTGGAATTCTTGGGTTACATGATTGATAAACATGGCATCCACCCCACAGAGGCAAAGGTTCAGGCAATCAAAGAAGCCCCCAGGCCAAAATGCAAAACAGATTTGCAAGCATTCTTGGGACTCATTAACTTCTATCATATGTTTCTACCTCAGAAGGCAACCATTGCAGAACCCCTACATAGGTTGCTGGACAAAAAATCTGCTTGGGTCTGGGGGAAGAAGGAACAAGCTGCATTTAACAAAATCAAGAGACTAATCACGTCTGATGCTGTGCTGATACAGTTCTCTGAAAACTTTCCTGTTGTTCTGACTTGTGATGCCTCCCTTTTGGAGTGGGGCGGGGGGTTGAGCCACATGCTTCCCAGTGGGAGGGAAGCTCCTATTGCATTTTACTCTCACACTTTGACTAAAGCAGAGAGAAATTACAGCCAACTGGACAAGGAAGCCTTGGCAATTGTTGCAGCTGTCAAGAAATTCCATGAGTATTTATACGGGAGAACATTTACTATTGTCACAGATCACAAACCTCTGTTAGGCATTGTGGCAGGGGACAAACCAACGCCCACGATCCTGTCACCAAGAATGCTGAGGTGGACTGAATTTCTTGCTGCTTATTCATACAAACTGATCCACAGACCTGGTAAAGACATTGGGCATGCAGATGCTTTGAGTTGCTGCCCACTTCCTTCACACATTGAGGACCCTGTTCCTGAGACTTACACCTTTTTTCTAGAAACTGTTGCCAAACTTCCAGTACATGCTGCTCAAATTGCCAGAGAGACTGCCAAAGACACTTCATTGGCTCCTGTCATAGGCTGGATTAAGAAATGTTGGCTACTTCAAGATCTACCTCAATTTGCCCAACCTTTTAAATCCAGGCAAACTGAATTATCTGTATTAAGAGGATGTATTTTGTGGGGTTACAGGGTGGTTATTCCTGCAAAACTGCAAAAAGAGGTTTTGGAAATGTTACATGAGGGTCATCCAGGTATTGTCAGAATGAAGGGATTGGCCAGGAGTTATGTATGGTGGCCAGGTATTGACAAAATGGTTGAAAACTGGGTTGCATCTTGTCCCAACTGTCAGGTAGTCAGGCCTGCCCCACCTCTCGCCCCCACACAGGAATGGGAATGTCCTAGGGGCCCATGGTCCAGGATTCACATTGATTTTGCTGGCCCAACCAGAGGGCACACTTTCCTTATTATAGTAGATGCATATTCCAAATGGCTGGAGGTTATCCCTATGGCATCCACCACAACTAAAGCTGTCATCAAACAGCTTAAAAAGCTTTTTGTAACTCACAGGTTACCTGATGTGCTTGTTTCTGACAATGGCCCTCAATTTACATCCAACCTTTTTGAATCATATCTAGCACAACAGGGTATCAGACATGCCCTGACAGCCCCTGGGCATCCTTCGGCTAACGGGCGGGCTGAACAAATGGTACGATTTACCAAGGAAAAACTTCAGCAATTGGGTCCAGGGGATATCACTGAGAGAGTTGAAAAACTTCTCAGTGTTCAGCGTATCACTCTCAACCTTTCAACTAATTTAACCCCAGCTGAATTGTTGATGGGTAGGAAACTCAGGTCTCCCCTTGACCGCCTCCATCCCACTTACGCACCCAATGCACCACTAGATTCCACTAGTAAAATTCACACTTTCACTGTGGGTGATTCTGTTTATGCTAAGAACCTCATGGGTGAACCATTATGGATTCCTGCTGAGATAACCCAAATCACAGGCCCCAGGTCTTACAGGGTACAAACGGAGGATGGTGTCCTCTGGAGCAGGCACATTGATCAGTTAAGATCCAGACTGCTTCAGGAGCATCGCTTTTGCTCCTCTCTGGTTCCCATACCTACTGCCTCTTCTAGGGGAAGGGGAGGATTATGAGAGTAATCAGCAAGTAAGAATCAACCCCATGTGTAACGAGCTAACATGACAGGAACCATCCCAAAACCTGTCACAATACCAACAACCATTTTCACAAATGGAAGATTGCACATCACTACCTGATTTAGGTGCTGACATTGGGTTGGAGATGGATTGGGAGGAGAGACCAGGTTGTAGTAACCAAACAGGTTCTACCATTACTACAAGTCCAAGTAAGGAAATGTCAGCAGACACATTTCCTCCCTCACAAGGTGAGAACCTTAAAACATCTGAACCACGTAGGTCTCAACGTACACATAAGAGCCCCACCTATTTAAAAGAATACATTAGATAGGTTGGGGTTTGAGTATGGACTGAACCTAGTGGGGAGGGGTGTTATGTATGTAGGTTTGAAGTCATTGGTTTAGTTTGAACTGTTCTTGTAAAATGTTGGAAATGATTGGTTTAAAAAGTGCGGGAAAACCCTGCACTCTGATTGGCTGGCAACTGCAGCTGCTGGCTATAAGTAGCAGCCACAGCCCAGCCAAAGTGGGTCCGTTCTGAGCTGTAGTCAGTAATAAACTAAGAGCTTGAAGCACTCCGCATCTGTCTCTTCATGCAAACTTAACAGTTATAATCTATTAGAGTATCAGTGAGAATATCTGTATAGTAATGTGATTCAAGCTATTGCCTGCACTGAACTAGAAAATTCATATATGCAGGACTCAGAGATCTAAGAGAAAAATCCAGATAAACTGTGTTTTCTTGACCTAGTGGGATAAGTAATATACTGATTTTCCTACTATTCCAGAAGAGCTTTCCCAGAAACCTATTTTAGGAAATCTTTCAGTGGGCATCTTTAGTTTTTGTGGAGTGTTCTGCTCAATTGGGATGGGGATAGCAATTTCTAGAATCCTTTCCAGGAAGCCAAAGAACACTTCAAAAGATGTTCTAAAAAGGATGCATTACTCTTTAAGATATTTGGATATTGGAAAAAAAAAAGTCTTTCCAAAGCCGGGAAGTGCGCACCATCATGGTTTCGATGTCTCAAAGTAAATTTCTGATAAATTAATGATCACTAATGAAACATCAGGAAATATGTTGTCTAGCCCAGGGTCACTAAATCCTGAAGCTCAGCATGGTCCAACAGATACTGGCTGTGAAATTCTATATTAATCTATTGGAATATTTGCAAAGGCTTTTTAGATAATCACTAAAACTAAAAGGTTTCTGATTTCTGAAAGTTATTTAACCATATCCATGTTTTCAGCTCCTACATATTGCTTTGCCATTGCATGTGGGGATACTGGTTTATGAGAATTTTGTTTTTCTATAAGAGTATTCATGTTTTCCTTTTTTTTCTTCCTTCAATTTCTATTTTAAAAAACTATTTTAAAAAGTAATTAAATTTCCTACTCTGAGAGGAAAATAAAACCAAAGAAATTATGACAAGATACTCTCTAATCAGGAAAAAGTCTGACTAGAATTGATCATTTCCTGAAAGAAATCAGATTCACTTAGGAAAAATGTAATATAATGGTGGGTTTTCAATTTTTGTTTATTTTTGAAGAAAAACACTTCTTTGTAGGCAGATGATGGCAGTGGCTGTTTATGTGTATTATCCTTGAAGGTGCCATCTTGACTTTTTTTTTAAAAAAAACTTCCGCATTTTGAATACCTCTGATTGTAAGGTTCTACCAAGACGCTGTTTTTGTTATGTATTATTTCTTGGAATCAATATAAGATAGCATATTATTATTAACAATAATCACATGATCATTCCAAGATCTGCTGCAAAGGGAAAGTTATATTGTGAATGAACAGGGTTTTTTTTTTCTTTAACAAAAAGGTCAGCTGCTTTGTATATTTTCAAAAGAAATTAACCTCCTTCCCTTTTTACGTCTAAGTAGGCCAGATTATAAAACCTTGAACATAAATCCACCAGTGTTGAAATCTACCCTGCAAATTTGAAAGTAAAATGGACTGGATATATATTAGTCTTCAGGCCTCTATTAATAATTAGTGGTATTTTTATGTCATCCAAAATCTACTGCCTAAGATACCTCCTCACTCTGCCTAATGGTGAGGCCAGTCCTGGAACAGTCAATTAAGGAACATTTTGTCTGTGCCAGTTGGAATAAGCACTGGGACATTTTAGCAACAATTCCCAGCTCTTGCTTTTCCAGTAAATGTGGCAGTATACAGAGCACTCTTGAATACCAAAGTTGTGGTTTTCTCCTGTGAAAAGAATTGGAAACCATATTCTAAATGGGCAAAATTGCCTTCACTCCTCTGTAAATTAAGCCTCCAGAAAGCATGCAGTGCAGAGCTCTGCCTTTAAGCTGCCATGTCTTATGTAAGAGAAGGAATCAGTGTAAAAGAAGAATGATTGACATCCCCACTCTGCTGATGTATAGAAAGGGGCACAGCCTTTTTGATCTCAACATGGCAAGCTCTTCTGGCAAAGACTGGAATTCTTCTTCCACAAAAGCTGTATTAAGCAACTTTTCCTGAATATACAGATCCTGTTTCTTGTCCTGAGAAAAAGAATTCTGATGAGACCTTTGAAAATTTTAGAACTTGATTCATAATGTCAGTGTATTTGGAAAGCTATAGTTAATCAGCATTCAGAGAAAACATTTTACATCAATTTCTTTACTCCAAACTTCTATGCATTCCTGAAGATTCAGGAGAGCATTCTAGGGGGCTGAGAATATAGAATTCAATCTGTAAAATATTTTATATAGTCAGTGAAAAGATTTAAAATGAAATTTAACGAATCATATTTAAAGCATTATTTAATATTCCAAATCAATACATATTTAAAACATCTGATTTCCCCCCCAGTCCTCAGTTAGAGTGACTGATTTACATTAACATTTTTGAAAATCAAAATGAATCATTCCAGTTCATTACCAATTAGCAACTGATAAGAGTTTTGGCATCATTTGCCCTCACTTATCCTACATCACTTATCACATTTTGGATTAAGCGTTATGGTGATTCTGATCATTCCTGGAGGAATAGCCCAGAAGATAATAATGGGAAATTTTAGCTACTGTTATTGGTCTACAAAGCATTGCAATAAACTCTCTTGTTCTCTATGCTTTTCAACGTATACCTGGAAAAAGCCATTCACAAATCTGGGTTCAAGTAACAATGAGTCTATAAGTGGTACTCAGTTCTGCCTCTCATTTGTATCCAGCCAAATCTGTAGAATTCTGGAATTAGGAATTGTAAGCTTCTGTAGAAGGTAGAGTAGAAAGAAGACAAGACTTCATCCAGATGATAAAAGTGTATACTGAATACTACAGGTAGATATTTATCATTGGGTTGAGATAGTGTTTAAAAGCCCAATGAAACTTGATGAAATTAAGCTGCTGTTGGAAGGTGATAGTTTGTTTTGGTTATCTGTCCATGCATGGTGTGGAAATTTTAGCTTATGTAGAAATATGGTCACTTGACTGTTGGTGAAGTGACCAGTTAGATCATATAAACCTATACTGCAAAAATTGTGCCAGCTATTTATGCATTTCCAATCAAATTTAAGCTACTAATGTAATATTGTGCACTGTTTGGAAGCAAGCTATTCATATAAATCTATTCTAAATTTAAGGTCAGTGATGAACTTTTTTTTCATTCCTTCTACCCACCCCACCCCACCCTAAGGGTCCTTCTACATTAATTCTACACATCTGAAATAGTTTCAGATCTATGATTATCAGATCCCATCACAGCAACTTTTTGAGATATTTTCCTGATTGGATTTTATTGAACAGTTCCATTCATTCATTCATTCATTCATTCATTCATTCATTCATTCATTCTTTTGTTTATTTAACTTTTAAACTGCCCATCTTGCCAGGACAACTCTAGGTGGTTTATAGTCATTCATTAAAAATACCAAATAAAACATTAAAACAATAAATAAAGACCATAAATTGGGACTGTCTAACCCATTAACCATCTCCTGGATGCCATTCCCCCATTGGAATCCTAGGTCAGTTGGCAGAGCCAGGTCTTCAAGTCCCTTTTAAAAGGCCAAAAAGATACATGAGGATCTCACCTTGGTGGGGGCACAATGTTCCAGAGGGTGGCTACCATGGCAGAAAAGCCATTTTTTCCTGGAACCTACCAGCCAAAATCCCTTGACTGCAGCAAGCCTGTTCTGCTAGCCTGGGTGGGATGGGCTAATCCCTCTAGTTCATCTGATAACCTGAACCCATCCATGAAGGGCTATAAAGATGATAACCAATACATTGAATTCAGTGATGGGATTCAATTTTTTTTTTACTACCGGTTCTGTGAGCGTGGCTTGGTGGGCATGGCAGAAGAAAGATACTGTAAAATCTCCATTGCCTCCCCACTCTTGGGAGAAGATTACTGAAAAATCCTATTCCCTCCATATCACAGTAACCTGCTTTCAAGCTCTGTTCTCCTGTGCAGGGCAACAAAAGAAGATCAGCTGGGACTCAGGAGTCAGAGAACAGATGAGGGCAGGGCCAGTCAGAGATGGTATTTGCTGGTTCTCCAAAGTACTCAAAATTTCCACTACTGGTTTACCAGAACTGGTCAGAACCTGCTGAATACCATCTCTCATTGAATTGTATACAAAAGCAAATTGGCAACAAGTGCAGCTCACAGAACAGCAGTATAACATGGGCTGCCTGAAGGCTCCAAGAACTGATAATGTGGCTGTATTCTGTAGGAGTTGAAACTTCTGAATACTCTTCAAGGATACCCCATGTAGACTGCATTGCAATATCCAACCAGGCTTGGGTTTAACCAGGCTTAAATTACTGAAAGCAGGAACTCCCAATCCAGAAAAAGGTGCAACTGTTAAATAACATGAAGTTGCACAGCAGCTCTCCTTCTGCTGATTATGCTCATCATGATGTAAATTAGAATACCTTCCAGTAAGATTCAGATTGATGACATTCCCAATGTACCAATGTATTAATTGTCCATCCTGGGTTTAACATACAAACTATAATTCAACCATTTACAAATGCTGACTACAAAAGGAAGTTGCAGTTTACATTGTACCTTCTAACTTTAATGCTAGTCATCATTTTGTGAAAAGTGGACAGATTTGTGCATTAAGGAAACAGAATTACAGCCTAAACAGAAGGTGTTCCAACTTGTTATCAAACATCCCTGAACAGATGGGGAGGCTGATAACATGCTTGTTGTCTCTGACTTGTTTTCCCTCCCTTCATTTCAGTGTTGCTGAAGATCTCCAGCAGCTTCCCTGCTTGCAATTCTTATTTGACCTTTTTTGTTGCCAAGTTATTGAGGAAGCTTTAAATAGTTCTTTATGAGATCTCAGTAGGCATTTCAATCTTCAATTCAGGGCAAGTTCTTCTTATAATCCCACAAATCAGCATATACAAGATGACCCGCAGCTTAGTGTTCATTTCAGCCCCAAATATCTATTGTCTTTCACAGTAGGAAAAGGAGAACATGGCATAGAGAAGAAAAACAATTTATTAAAACTGCTGGGGAGCAAGCACAAAACTTTGAATTCTTATATCTAGATGTCCTTGTGGATCTTCTTCAACTTTTTAGTTAGTATTAATGCTACAAAGATGAAATAGTTCTCTTTCAGGTCCTTTGAACCCTCAACAATAACAGGATGCACATTAAATTTTCTTCATGACTTTTTCAAAAACTCTGCTGATGGAAAATAGATACTAATAGAGATTTTTTTTTCATATTGTGTCAATATTTCCTTTACAGGTAGTCTTTGCTTAATAACCAGTTGCTTAATTGGTTAGCTTAAGTTAAATTAGTGACTTCCCTAAAACTGCTTGCAACCATTTTCAACTTTCTGACAGCCACAAATGTACCTTTGTGATTACGTGATCACATTTTCAGCAATTGGCAACTGATTCACATTTATGGCTATTTGCAACACCCAATGGCTTTGACTAGTTTTTCAGGTGGGTTTTTTCCCAGTTTCCAGCAAGAAAAAATAGTCCATTGGGAAAATGGAATTGCTTTATGATCATGGTGTTTTTTTAAACTGTGATGTTTACTTACCTCTATAGAAAAGGTTGTAAAATTGGAGGTGGTCACATGATGATTGGCTTAATGATTGCCACAATTACCATAATTCCAGGCCTAATTACAGTCAGGACTGCCTATATTGAAAATTCAGGTTATGCTGCAAACATACATAAATATGATCCATGTACAAAAGCTTCTTAATATTTTAGTGATGGATGATTCCTACAGCTCTCAATTACTATTAAGCATTCATTTTAAATGGATAAATATCCATTTTTCCCAAATAATTATTTTAAAAAACATTATTTGCAAGAGTGAAAAATATTATGTCTGACTAACTGATTTTTTGCAACAATCATTGTGATTGAGCTGGAACACTAACCTTTGTGGGGTTTTGTTGTGCTTACTCTGCCTTCAGCATAGCCATCCTCAAATATATCATAGATGACATACTCAATTTGTATTACTTTTTCCAATATAAAACCCTCAAAAATCAACTGCACAATTTTAGTATCATTGTTATTATTAAACATGCATTTTATACACTCTAAAAAATCTAAAGCAGCAGCCCCCAAGCTTTGGGGTACCAGGGACCAGTTCTGTGGAGAGAGGTTTTCCTGTGGACCAGAAGGGGTGGTGGGGAAATGGAATCCCGTCAGAGCTGAAGAAGCTTCTTGGATGAGAAGTGAAACGTCTTCAAAGAAAAAACCAGAAAGTCCAGTTGCCACTTGAAAAAAACACCTTTGGGACAACCATGACATGGATGACTGATAATCTCCATAGACAGTCAGACAGAGTGTGGTCATGCTGCCTGAACCAGTAGTGGGATCCTACCTTAGTCACTACTGGTTCAGTGGGTGATGCATGCGCCCCTAATGTGCATGTTCCTAACAAGCCAATCAGCTGAGAGGATGAAGAAACAAAAAGCTAGGAGTGACCCTCCCATGCGCTTTGGATGGGTCCCTGCTTGTTTGTGCAGCCTGGTTTCTGGCATGCTGCGGCCTGGATTGGGGACCCCTGAACTACAGAACTAAATTCACTGTTTTTTCTTTTATAAAAATTACAACTGGTAGTCACCAAATAGCATGACATTTGCTTTTATTTTGTAAAAGGAGACTTCATTCCAGTCCATAACTTCTTTCAATGATATTGGGGAAATATTGTTGATTTCAAAGTACTGTCTAAAATAATCTAAAGGTCATCTAAAGTGAATAGTTCTACAACTGGCTTAAACCAAGAGTAGGCAATCTGGGGCAATCCATGTGTCACCATACATCACAACATCCTTGGTTTTTGAGAAAAAAATTGATGCATATGAAGGCCAATGCTAGCTAAAGAACTGGTGGCTGTGATTTCCCATTGTTGTGTATATAATAAAAAAATGGCCAACTTAAACTGAATGACCTAAATCACAGGGATGTGCTTTTCAGAATAGAGCCATTGTTCTGCATTCTTAACTAACAGATGCTTTTTTTCCAGTTAAGTCAATACATTGTAGAAAGTCCAGAAGGACACTTTGTTAGATGAAAGAAGTAAGGCTGAAAATATATTCAGCTTCAGCCTTCATTTTGGCCGACCTTTTGTTTTCATCTCTCATACCAGCAGGGAAGTGAAAATCCCATTTTCCCAAATAGCACAAGCTGGCTGAGAGAAATCATTTTCTTCATTTTATTTAATTTCTTGAGCGGGACAAGCTAAAGATATAGCCTAGAGGCACCCTGGGGTTCTTTATACGAAGATGCCAAAGCTCTAAATTTCCTAAAGGGAAACCTGAAGTTAAAAAAAGAAATGTTCCTTCCCTTTTCAACCATAAAATGTACAAATGGACATTGCAGGAAGCTGGGGTATTGATTACCTGGTTCTTCCTGCATTGTAATGACATACACAATGTAAAAGGACATGATAGCTGCTATGCAGATTCAAAAGACGTAATTAGAGCTATAGGTTTAGATCACAGAAAAGACAATAAAAACATATCCTAAGGAAAAAAATTCAAGTTCTCCTGGAGGTTTTTAAAACCAGAAACTCTTGATGTAAATGTTCTTTGCCTGGCTCTTTGTGTATTGTGACATGCTATAGACATATATTATTCTTGGCTTGTTTCCTTGGTTTTAATATTGTTCTAGTGCTGTAGATCAATAAGACATATAGATTATGACTGTGTGAATGACATGCAAATAAATAAACAAATATGAAAACATCTAATATCCCTTAAGATTCTTAATCATGGTTAAAGATTGGAAGATATGCAATAGTGGCAAATATCTGTAACTCAGGTGTAGGATGAGGGTGATGATTCGTTTTCCAAGCTTGTGGGTTGGTTTCCAAATGTTTCTTTACCAGAGTTTAGAAGATATTAGTTTTCTTCTGTTTATAAGGGCTTATATGGGTAATCTCCTTATCACAAGACCCATTACTAGACTCATAGCTGAACCATCACATGACTCTCACTTGACATGCCAACATCTGAAGCAGTGGTGGGATTCAAATTTTTTTACTACCGGTTCTGTGGGCATGGCTTGGTGGGCATGGCAGGGGAAGGATACTGTAAAATCTCCAGTCAGAGGTGGTATTTGCTGTTTCTCCAAAGTACTCAAAATTTCCGCTACCGGTTCTCCAGAACTGGTCAGAACCTACTGAATACCACGTCTGATCTGAAGTCATTATAAACAGAAGAACCCTGACATCTCCTAAACTCTGCTGAAGATGTTACCTAGCTTGGTAATGAAATGTTTGGAAACCAACTCACAAGCTCAAAGAATGAACCTTCACCCTCACTGGAAGATATTTCAGCCTCACATGCTTCCTTCCTTTCTTCTTCTCTTTTGCTGGGGTTACAAATTGTATAAACATATGTTATGTATTGTTTGGCCATAGCTTACAAAGTTTGGTAAATTATACTTTATGGCCTTAAGATTTGGTTAATTATTGGACGTTTATTCAACCAACCATAGTTAAGCATTCCAGGACTTCCTTACAATATGTAAACCTTGGTTTCCTGTCTTTTCCCAGTCTCACTGTTCTCTGTAATCTCTAATAAACACAAGCCAGTTCCCTCTTAATTAATGCATTCAAATCAGCCTTGAAATGTTATTATGACTGAAACCTCCATGTAGTTGTAGAATAAATTTACCCAAACAGTTATTTTTACAAGCTGAAAGAAAAAGATGGAAGTAAAAACCAATCAAAAGATTTTCATCACCTTTGTAAGCTTATTTTACTACCAGTCTATCAGCATTTTGTTGGTTAAATTTTTTGCCTTAGTTCCATTTCCAGGCATCATAAATATTTCAATAAACTGTGGACCTGAATGTCCTGCTTTGTTTCTCAGGATTAGTGGGAGAGGGGTTGGTCTCTTCATGTTTAATTATCCAGGTATAATTTATACTCTACTCGCATATGTCTTTCATGTCTATGAGAGGCCTGTACATTGTCAATTCAAACAATAAACAAAGAATGAGTTAAAATGACTTTGATAATAACAACTTTTATGAAAGGAGAGAAATGACTGATTATACAGTAGGTAAGCAGTAGAAAGCCAAACACAATGAAGGAAGTGTATTAAGTTTGCTGCTAAAAGGGTTTTGAAATGAAGTTTCAAACTGAGTCAGCTTGAAAAGCAGTCCTTTCTTTTATGGCAGAATTATACAGTCATTAACCTTCAACAGAATCTTCAAGTCTGAAAAACATTTAACTATTTATTGAAGCAGGTTAGATGATAGATGTTGTTTTCTTTTTCCTTTTTTTAATTTTGTTCAAAAACACTTTGAGATGGGGTAAGATAAAATAGAGACTGGTGCAAACTCAATCAGTGAAGATTGTTCCTCAGCCTGATTGAACCCAGGATTCCTCCACACCATGTCTCTCTCCAAAGGGGAGTAAATCTAACTCACTTTTATTTTATTTTATTGGGTTTTTTCAATTTTATTTTGTGTCATCTGCCTCAATTTGCAACCTGCAACCAAAGATATTAGGCTGTAGCATGGAATCAACCTTGCCAATAAAATACATGCATACATACATATAAAAACATACATACATACAGTACATACACAGTAGATTTTTTTCTCATTATAGAAGAGTATATAGTACAGCTGTTTCCTCATATTGGCTAGCCATGCTGTTTTCTTTTTTTACTTATTTTCAAGGCATTGTTTCTGGATTGCAGGAAATATGAAAGCATTATGAATTTCTAAAGTCAGATGCAAGATTCCAGAGCCCACCTTCAAAACTTCCAGTCTTTAGTTAATTTCTCTACCTATGGCACTGCATCAATTTTTTTTTTACAAAGACATGCATGTTTAGGAAGGAATTTTAAATGCTTTTTTCCTACCAGTCTTTGCACTACCTATCTGAAGATGGTATGTCATCAGGAGCAAAAGATGTCAAAGAAGTTGAAAAAATGACCAGAGGAAAGTTAGACTGAACCAACCATTAGAAGAGGAGTTTGCTAGCAGCTTATATCATACACAGTAATTCAGTCCAAGTTATCAAAAGCCCAGGAAGAAGAGATTCAGTAAAGCAAACAGTCTTTCTTTTAATGAACTCTCTAATAAATAAGAGGTGAAAGTTCCTATCACAGTTTCAGAGATTATCTACTTTATCCATAATTCTTGCATGAAACATTTTATTGTAACCTCTTATTCATTCAATAGTTCTGTATTCTTTCTGGGTTACACCATTTCATCTGCCTGAGGTTTCTTAATTATATAAGTGAAAGCTATGAACAATTCACAATTAGATATGGGGCATGCTTGTTTTCTTCTTATGGTAGATGACCAGAAGAGAGGGCAATTGCTCTTTTCAGCTCTCCCTGTTGTGAAGATTTTGGCAATTGGCTCAATGAGAGTCATTTCTATAGGCGCTAAAAGAATTTCTGCTTGAGAAATCAACTCTGAACTTCAGTACTGGCTCCTGTGTTATAGTAGGAGCCACAGGTAGATTAATCTACTAGAATGTTTGTATTTTAGAAGCACAGTATTAATTTTGAAAACAGAATCTGTACTCAGTTAGTGAATTGTAGCAGAAATAACTAATCCAGAGTTTTTGAGATGAGATGAATGGAATCAGAAAAGCAGAAATAAATAGGTGTTGCAGTGCCTGTCAAGAAAAATGCTACTTTCTTCATGCTCACTCTACTTGGCTGGCTTTGTTCTCAGCATCTTCAAATCTCAGAGATCTAATGAACCAGAGAAGGCAATGATATTTTTCTATTCCAGTAAGGCCTGCATTTGGAAACATCTTTCAACAAGAACATAATTCAGCCAAGGCCCAACTGTTTGAACTGATGTTTCAGCTTCCCTTTAATGAAAATGTTTTCAGCCTTTACTAAATTGTTTCAATTTACAGCACCAGTTTCAGAAATATGAAGCCAATCCATGTTTGTATAATACTAAATACAAAAATACAAAAGAAACACAATTTAAATATTGTTGAGATATTGCAATGGTTATAGTTTAAAACTGGCTCATGTGTGTGTGTGTATGATGTGAAACAACAGACTGATCCATCTTATAAACATTCCAAATATAAATACTATATAAGCAAAAGTATAAATTCTGCATAACCAGTAATGTTGCAATAAAATATGAACAAACAATATCTAATTAAGTTTGGCATCATAACGTAGGAATTTTTATAAGTGTACTCCAACAAGTTTCTCATGAACTTTTAGAAGGCCATGGAAATGGGAGCAACTTTGTTATGAAAAATGACCACTTCTATGACTCCCACTATTACATTTTGTGATAGGTGGGGTATAGACAAACTTATTTGCTCAGATTGTCAGGCAGAATCTATTAGGGAAGAGCTGCCAGAATAGCCAATGGTGAAAAAAGTTCAGCAGTACTGAAAACCACAGATTCCTCATTTGTGTCCTAGTTAGGACATTTTTGCAGCATAGTCTTGTATGTTTTATTTCTCTTTGACTTAATTTGTAGTTGCCCCATCAATTATACCTTTGTTTTACAAAGCAAATTAGATCAATAGAGTCATTTAGCAAACTATGATCTAAGCATATCTTGCCCTAAATTTTATGTGTGAATATATTGGACGTAAATGTCCACAAGGACAAAAGACAGAATATGCATCATAATGCCAAAATGCAAAGGACACAACTTACAACTTTGTATCATGTCATTATTGCTTTCACTGGACAATTCTGTTCATGTATTTGGTCTAAATCTTTATAAAGAATTCATTCAATAAATAATCTGCTTGGCACCTTATATGGCAAATGTTCCGCCAGTGTTAATTTCCCCTAGGATGTCCTCTTTCTGTATTCTAAGTTTCACATGGAGGTAATTTAACCCAATTAGGAAGGAAATGGATGAAGTTACACTGTATAGCGGTAAACTTTTGATTAGCACAGACAACTCTGGAACATCAGGAAGTATT
This sequence comes from Naja naja, assembly GCA_009733165.1. Lineage (NCBI taxonomy): Eukaryota > Metazoa > Chordata > Lepidosauria > Squamata > Elapidae > Naja > Naja naja. Next base: position 186,156,525 of record CM019150.1, on the reverse strand, counting down.
CAAGGATAAGAAAGACCATTAGTTGAGTCTAATGGGTAAGGCATCAGACTAGAAACCAAGAGACTATGACTTCTTATTTTAGGAAATGGCTGGGTGACTTTGAACCCATCACTCTCTCTAAGCCCAATGTATCTTAAAAGGTTGTTGATGTGGGTAAAATAGGAGAAGGAAAGAATTCATTGCCTTGAATTATTTTAAAAATGATATAGGTGAGATACAATAAATAAATAAAAATTGCATTCCTTAGATTAACCTTCCCCAATCTGATATTTTTCCCATTTGTTGCAACTAGAATTCATAGCCAAGATGATTTCTAAACACAACTAGATATGTATAGTCTGGGAAGCTTCCTTAAAATTCATGTTAGCCACACAGATATTGTAGTTTTTACTTTCTGAATTCAATGAGTCTTTAAAAGTCTTTAATATATTAAATCCAACATTATGGTTATACTTAAAGGTGATTTTATTGTTAGCATTTGTATTCTTTTATGCTATGTCAGCATGTCTACTTTTTTATACTGCATATTTCCATCTTATTGGGATTTTATTGTATTATGTTTTGTGTTAAATTATATCCATAAAAATAGTTTATGATGCATGCAATAAATAAAAGCATAACAAAGGATGCTTGCATTTTCCACCTATAGTTCTGTACCATTTAACAGAGATCCCCAGCAAATTCAATAATAAAACCTAGAAGATTTAGTGCTGCATTCATTGTGGCTTTAGCAAAGACGTGGGTGACTTGTGATATCCCATTTGTTTGCCAACAGAATAAAAGGAACTAAAATTAAAAATATTGTGAGATCCAAAATTTGCTCACCCTTTGGCCTATTCTGGCAACAACTTAAGGTTATTTTACACTACTACTATAAACTTGCTAGAAATCAGTGAAGAACAACTCAGGAGAACATGGGCTAGATTCCCTATTAAGGCCTACCTTGTGTTGGTAAAGTGTCAATAATTCATCCTCATTGCACCTATCAGCATCAATAATGCATCCTTATTGCACCTATGCATAGCCGTCTCCATTTCTGTTGAGGTAACCAGAGTCCTCTTGGGTTTAAAAGACTCAAGGCTGTACCTGTAGGGCTGTATGGAGGATTTTGAAGAGCAATTGTTTGTTGGCGTTACTGTAGAGATGCCTGAGGTAGAGGTCTGACATGCTATCTGGGAGGAGTTTGAAGCCACTGAACCTTAGGGAGTAAACAGAACCTTCAACGATAACTTTGACCATCTATTTATTAGATCCATGCCATGCCTGACTGGCAAAGTCTTCCAGGAGATAACATGTAGTTGGGTTTTAGTAGTGATAAATTCTCCTTTGAGTGAAGGGGTGATTCCTCCACCCTTTAAAGAAGCATTGGTTCACACACATACAGCCTCCTCACAAAGCCATTATTAGACACAACCATATTAGAGAATTTTCATCCAATATCTAACTTCCTTTTTTCAGATACATTGGTCAGATGGTTATCTTTGTAAGCCATCCAAAGATTGAGAGGTATATAAATGTATCAAATGAATACATAAATAAACAGAAAACATGTACCTAATGTATAGGCTTACCAGTTCAACATATCTTTTTACAGACTTTATCCTTTTTTAAGAAAAATAGGGTAATTGTATAGAATGAAGGATGGAGCTGTGTTGAGTACTATCATTCATGGAAGGCATCAGTGCCACTGATGTCAACAAGATCAGACAGATAATCTTTTTAGTGGATTTTGCTATATGAGTAAGCCGGCTTTTCAGTAGTTTCCATTTGAACCTCATTTTGTCTCTCCAAAGTGAAATCATGCTTGGAAAGTATGACATAACCAGGACAGCAACTGGGACTTGACCAAGTTTTGCATACCAGACTTTGTTGCCGTTATTGGTGTTGCCATCTCCTTTAACCCTTATGTCCATTTTTAGATATGCTCTTCTACCATTCAATCTTACACGGTAGCAGAATTGCAGGCCCTGAGGGGACTCCCTCCCTCTCGGGTTTGCCCTATTGTATTATCTTTGGCCTACCTCGAGGATGGGTTATGGAACCCAGAGAGATGGCATGGCAGAGGGATGGGGCGAGGTTGGGGCTTTAACAAAATGGAAAAGAGGGTCACTAGGGCCCCTTTAGTTAAATTTTTAATTAAATTTTTAAGAAGGTAAGGAAGGAGGGTGGGAAATGATGCCGGGAGGGTGGACTGCAGCCGGTTCATGGGGGGGGCAGGGGTTGGGGGCCAGTGGGGGCCTGGAGTGCAGGCCAGGGACCATGATCCCCAGGGTGGTTGGGATCGGTGGGAGATGACGAGGCATAGGGCCAGATCATGTGTTGGGAGTGCGCCCTCGCTATCTTTGAGCGGTGACGTGCTCTGACCCTATGACCTCCTCCCCTGGGGGCACGGGAACTGGGACCCCTGGGCTCAGACTGGTATATTTTAATGCCAGGTCCGTGGCTAATAAGTCTTCCCTCCTCTGTGAGGTGATTGAGGAGGAGGCTGCGGACCTGGCCTGCATAACCGAGACCTGGTTGGGGCCAGAGGGAAAAGTCCCTCTGGTTGATCTATGCCCCCCAGGTTTTCGGATTCTGCACCAGTCATGGGCTCAGGGGAGGGGTGGTGGACTGGCTGTGGTTATTCGGGAGACCCTGATTCCAAGGGAGGTCGCTGTTCCTGAGATAGGCAGAAGTGAGATCCTCCTCCTGAGGTGGGGGCCTGGTGGTCGGGTGGGTTTGCTGCTGACATACCTTTCCCCCAGCTGTGTGGCAGCAACCCTGCCTGGGTTTCTCGACGTCCTCTCGGGGGTGGCGGTGGATCTCCCAGGGCTTATGGTCCTGGGTGATTTCAATCTGCCTTCCCTGGGGGGGCATCAGGTTTGGCCCAGGAATTAATGGCCTCCATGGGGGCCATGGGTCTGACCCAGTTGATTCAAGGCCCGACTCACGAGGGAGGAAACACCCTTGACCTAGTTTTTGTATCAGAACAGTGGCATAGTGATAGAGGGCAGGCTAGTTGTACAACACTGCCCGTCCCATGGCCCCAGATGCCTGACGGACCCTGAGAGGTTCCAGGCGGAACTGGGGTTTTTCCCCACTTCCCTAGCCCACAACTCTGCCGAGGACCTGGAAGCCACTTGGCAGCAGGCTGCTGGGGCTGCCCTCGACAGGGTTGTCCCCATGTGTCCCCTCATACGCCGTGGATCCCGGGTGGCTCCTTGGTATACTGAGGAGCTCCGGGAGATGAAGCACCATTGGAGGGGTTTAGAGAGCAGGTGGAGGGCCACCCGCTCCCAATCCGATCGAGCCCAGCTAAGAGCCCATATTAGGACTTACCTGGTAGCTATGAGGGCAGTGAGAAGGTCCTATCTCTCCACCCTCATAGCGTCCGCAGATAACCACCCAGCCGCCCTGTTTAGGGCCACCCGCTCCCTCCTACATCTGGGGGAGGTGGTGGACCCTCTCTGGGGAAGGGCTGAGGAATTTGGTCAATATCTGTCAGATAAGATCGCGCGGATTCGGGTGGGTTGTGTTCTACCTTGCAGTGGTCTGAGGATAATGGTGCAAGCAGTCTGGCCAATGTGATCTGGGCTGAGTTCGATCCTGTTTCCGAGGATGAAGTGGACAGGATTATGCGGTGTCTGAGCTCCACCACATGTTTGTTGGACCCGTGCCCTTCCTGGTTGGCTTATGCTGCCAGGGAGATCACCTGCGGTTGGCTCCGGGCAGTGGTGAACGTTTCATTAAGGGAGGGTGTCTTTCCCTCCGCCCTGAAAGAGGCGCTGGTGAGGCCCCTCCTGAAGAAGCCTGCCCTGGACCCGACCGTGGTAGACAACTTCCGTCCAGTCTCCAACCTTCGTTTTGGGGAAGGTTGTTGAGATGGTGGCTCAGCAGTTTCCACTTTTCCTGGATGAAGCGGACTACCTAGATCCATACCAATCGGGCTTCCAGCCTGGTTTCAGCATGGAGACGGCATTGGTCGCACTGATGGATGATCTCTGGAGGGCCGGGACAGGGGTTTTCCTCTGTCCTGGTCCATTAGACCTCTCAGCGGCTTTCGATACCATTGACCATGGTATCCTTTGCGCGCCTTCGAGGGCTGGGGGTGGGGGGCATTGTTTTTCGGTGGCTCTCCTCCTACCTCTTGGGGTGGTCTGTCGGTGTTGACAGGGGACAGAGGTCGGCCCGAGGCTCACTTGTGGGGTCCCTCAGGGGGTCAGTCCTCTCCCCTTTATTAATATCTACATGAAACTGCTGGGGTGAGATACCACCAGTATGCTGACGATATCCAGTTATACATTTCCACCCCAAACCAGATCAGTGATGCCCTCTCCATGATGACTCGCTGTCTGGATGCGGTATGGATCTGGATGGACGGAAACATGCTTCAGCTCAGCCCAGCCAAGACTGAGTGGCTGTACATACTGGCATCTCGGTCCAGTCAGAAATGTCCATCGTTGACCATAGGAGGAGTGGTGTTGCCCCCTGTGGATAGGGCGCAGAACCTGGGGGTCCTCCTGGACATGCGGCTCCAATTAGAGGAGCAGGTGGGGGCCGTCACCAGGGGGGCCTTTGCCCAGGTCCAGCTGGTTTGCCAGCTTCGTCCGTTTCTGGACCGAGATGCCCTGTGTACAGTCACCCATGCTCTTGTTACCTCACGACTCGACTACTGCAACGTCCTCTATTTAGGACTGCCCTTGCATACCATCCAGAGATTGCAGCTGGTGCAGAATGCGGCCGCGCAGGTGGTGATGGGAGTTACCCGATTCTCCCATATTACCCCCCTCCTGCATGACCTGCATTGGTTGCTGGTTGCACTCAGGTGAGATTCAAGGTCCTGGCTTTAACATTCAAAGTCCTACACCACATGGGTCCACAATATTTAAGGGAGCATCTCCTGCCGATATCGAGTGCCAACCGCCCTGTATGGGCACACAGGCAGGGGCTCCTCGGGGTCCCGTCGGCAAGTCAATGTTGGCTGGTGGTCCCCCGGCGAGCCTATTCTGTGGCAGTCCCCGACTTATGGAACCAACTGCCTCTGGACCTCCGTCTGGCCCCTGACCTCCACACCTTCTGTCACGATTTGAAGACCTGGCTATTCAACCAAGTCGGGCTGTGACTACCTCACGGGGGGTATGGGATAGCTTTAAAGTATTTTAATCCAGTCTTATTGGACTTTATAGTTGTTTAATTCTTTTAAATTATTTATTGTATTTGTATGTTTTAATTGTGAGCCGCCCCGAGTCTTCGGAGATGGAGCGGCATATAAGTCCAATAAAATAAATAAATAAATAATAATAGAATGCAATCCTTTTTTCTCAATTGAGTTTACATTGGCTTGTTGTCTGCTCACCTTCTGCTGAACAATTTATTGACATATGCTAAGCAAATCATTGCAGAGATTAACCATGTGTGTCCATTATAGTGATTCTATCATTTTTATGAGAGAAGTCTATTGATTATTGCATTTCAACCTGTATATTAATAGAAGGATCAGTGAGAAAGAGTAAAATTAGATTCCTATTTGCATCTGTTTTTGAAAAAGTCCAAAACAGGTTTTGTTCATTTACTTATAATAATCACTTAAAAAATGCCAACATCATTCCTGTTGTTGAAACTGAATTCCAGAACAGCCACTTATGATGATGGACAAATGTTAAATACTTATATCTTAAGTTCTAAGTACATGTCAAGTCACCATGGGTGAATAGGCGACAATATAAATTCAATAAATAAATAAATAAATACTTACTGGTAGTACTTAATTCTAAGAATTTTTACAAAATTCCAAATTTTGTAAAAAAAAAACAAAAACCCCAACTCATCTAAACTCTGTTACAGATATCTGCCTCAAAGGGCTATAATGGCCGTATCATTAGAAATTTGGTAATTTCATAGATTTAAATTTCTGAAATCTAAACTGTTTCACAATGGTTCTGCTTAGGAATCACTTATTTTTCATTTGGAACTTTCTCATACATTTCCAGATCTGCCCTTTTATTGTGAATGTAAGCTTATTCTAAATCCATTCTTAGTTTTCACAATAGTAAAACAACAAGGTATTTCTAAAAAAAGATTTTTTGTAAGAACACATGAGTACAAATATGAGGCTCCTTTTTCTATGCTGGTGAGAGAAACAGACATCTGGGGTATATGAGGGTGATGAGGGTCCACATCTTATCCACAAAGGTTCCAAAAAACTCTTCTACTCATTATCTATGGAGATTCTGAGTCATCTCAGTCATCCAGGTCATGATTGTCCCTTTTTTCAAAAGACAACTAGATTTCCTTGTTTTTCTTTGAAGATGTTTCACATCTCATTCAAGAAGGCTCTTCAGCTCTGATTGGATGGTGGGAATTGAAGGATTTATATTTCTTGCAGACTGCTGGTCATTTGTATTCTTTTAGAGAGTCATTGAGGCCACTTGGAAGTTTGTCTGTGTCCTCAGGTAGTGCAAATGCATGTGGAGCCTTCTTGGAACTGCTGAAAGGACTGTGTTGTAGACTGCACATGCTCAAGATGGCGGTTGATGGATGAGAAGACTCTCTCAGCGTTTTGGAGGTTTGTTGGAGGAGGAAAGACTTGCTGCCACCTCCTCTCTCCTAGTATCATCTCGAGGCGTCGGGGAAGCCACTGGGGCGTTTGGCAAGGATTTGGCGGCGGCTTGGTGTGGCTGGACTTTCTCCCCGCGGCTTTACAACTGCGCGGCTCGTCGGCTGGAGGAGGGGTGTAGCGGCGGCGCTTTCTGCCTTCCCTTTGTTGTGGTGGGGCGATGGGCTGCCTATTTACCCATGCCCCAGCGCTGCGGATCGATGCTGCTGCTGGCCTCTTGTTGTGGACTGGTTGCCTGGCTGCTGGTGGTCGGCTGCATTTGCTGGCGCGACGGATGTGGCGGAGTTGGATGGAGGTGATTGCGGCGGATCGGGCTGCCTGCGGCTCTGCTGCGACGCCGGGGGATTACCCTCGGGGGAGTGGATGGCGGCTTTCGGGACTCTTGGTGTTGCTGTGGCTGCCTCCTGGTGTCTGCCTGGAGCCGGACGGAGAGGCTGCTGGCTTAATGGACCTCTTTTCTCCCTGGTTTTGGGCAAGTGTGGTGTGCCCTGGGGGTTTGGACTTTGGAATTCCCGGGGAGCCCCCCCCTCTCCCCAGAAGCGTGGGCTCTGGGAGGAGCTGACTTGTGGGATGGATGGAGGCCTATTGGTCTGAGAGGCCCTGGGAGCCCTGGGAAGGGTTTGTTAGCTGCTGCGGTTTGGGGTGGAGGAGCCGGCCTCCCTGGGTGGGGTTCTTTGGTGATGTCCCCCCCAGGAAGAGTAGGCATTATGGCTCCGGGCCCCAGCCACAGCCAGTTTTGATCAATCTCGGCGCTATACCTCCTGGACTTCTATGGACCTAATTGGCCCTGGTTGATGGGCATTTATTTACATCTACTGCCTTCTCTTGTCCTTGTCACTCTGGACTCCTTAGACACTAATGATGGTGCCTGGGTCATCTGCACCAATTCCATCATTTTACGGACTTTGCTTTTCTCCCGGAGACTTGGCTGCCTCCCATTGTGGTGAGAGAACAGTGGGAGGATGTATTTTCCCCTGCAGTGGGAGGGCAGGGGATTGTTCAGGACTGATCAGGACTTTCTGCATAAGCCACTATGGTGGCAGCATAGTGACTTGTTTTTGGACTCTAACTGCGGCAGCTGTGAGAGAGCTGCCGACTGCGGCTTGTTCCTGTTCTTGTTCCTGTTTATTGCTACAGTCTGTCTCCTTCATTGTATTCCATTCTTACAATGTGTTCCATCGTACCAACTACCTCCATTACTGTCTGAGATGTTTAAGTTATGCTTGTCTACTCTCTATTAGATTACGGGCCCTCAGGCGGTTCCCCAGTCTGTGGAATGGCCCTATGCGCTATCAAAAGCTTACCTTAATGGCGGATCTTGGGATCCCGAGAGGTGGCATGTGCGACTAATGGGCCAAATTCCAAATTTAGAAGGAAGGAAACTTCTTAAATTTTTAATTTGTTGTCTTAAGGGTTAGGGAGGGGAAATGGGTCTGTTTGCAGCCGGTTCGTGGCAGGAGAGGGGGTTGGGGGCGGCGAGGGACTCAGGTGGGGGCCACGATTCCTAGGGTGGTTGGAGTCGGTGGCAGGCGTCGAGGCATAGGGCGTATTACATGCTGGGAGTGCGCACCCGCCAGCTTTGTGCGGTTGCTCGCTCCGACCCTATGGCCTCCTCCCGGGGAGTTGGGAACAGGGACCCCTGGGCTTAGGCTGGTGTACTTTAATGCCAGGTCCGTGGCTAATAAAGCCACCCTCCTCCGTGAGATTATTGAGGAGGAGGCTGCGGACCTGGCTTGTATCACGAGACCTGGTTGGGCCGGAGGGTGGTGTCCCTCTGGTTGAATTATGCCCTCCAGGTTTTGGGTTGTGCACCGCCACGGGCCCAGGGAAGGGGTGGTGGGGTGGCTGTGGTTATTAGGGAGACCTTGCTTCCAAGGGAGGTCACTATCCCAGAGATAGGCGGAAGTGAGACCCTTCTCCTGAAGTGGGGGCCTAACGGTCAGGTGGGCTTGCTGCTCACATACCTTTCTCCCAGCTGTGTGACAGCGGCCTTACGGGACTTCTTGGCGTCCTCTCGGGGGTGGCGGTGGAGCTCCCAGGCCTTATAGTCCTGGGGACTTTAACCTGCCGTCCCTGGGGGATGCGTCGGGATTGGCCGGAATTCATGTCTTCTATGGAAGCCATGGGCCTGACCCAATTAATTCATGGCCCCACTCACGAGGGGGAACACTCTGGACCTAGTTTTTGTCTCTGAGTGGTGGCGTAGTGACAGAGGGCATCCTGTTTATCGGCTCTGCCCGTTCCATGGTCTGATCACTATCTCCTGCGGCTGGTTTTCCAAAGGCCACCCCCACTGCTGGGACAAGGAGCCTCTTGGATGGTTCCGCCCCAGCGCCTTATGGACCCTGGCGGTTCCAGGCGGAACTGGGGCCTTTTCCCTCTTCCCTTACTCACAGCTCTGTTGAGGATCTGGCGGCGGCAGCGGGCAGCTTCAGAGCCCTTGACAGGGTTGTCCCCATCGTCCCCTCACACGCCGCGGATCTCGGATGGCTCCCTGGTATACAGAGGAGCTCCGGGAGATGGCGCCGTCGGAGAAGCAGGTGGAGGCCACCCGCTCTCAATTGACCGAACCCAGTTAAGAGCCCATATTAGGACTTACCTGGGAGCTATGAGGATGGCGAGAAGGTCTTATCTCTCCGCCCTCATAGCGTCCGCATAATCCCAGCCGCCCTGTTCGGGTTCTGCGCTCTCTCCTTTGTCCTGGGGAGGCGGATCCGTTCTTGAGAAGGGCTGAGAATTTGGACAATATCTGTCGGATAAGATCACTTTCGAATTGAAGTGGGTTGTCCACTGATTTGCAGTGGTCTGAGGCGGGATACAGGTAGTCTGGCAAGTGTGTTCTGGGATGAGTTCGATCCTGTTTCGAGGATGAAGTGGGCGGGATTATCGCGGCCTGAGTTCCACCACATGTTTGTTGGACCCGTGCCCTTCCTGGCTGTCTTATGCGCCAGGAGGTCACCTGCGGTTGGATCCGGGCAGTGGTCAGCGCTTAGCTAAGGGAGGGTGTTTTCCCCTCCGCCCTGAAAGAGCGGTGGTGAGGCCCCTCCTGAAGAAGCCTGCCCTGGATCCGACTGTGTTAGATAACTTCGTCCAGTCTCCAACCTTCGCTTTTTAGCGAAGGTTGTTGAATGTGGTGGCCAGACAATTTCGCTTTTCCTGGATGAAGCGGACTACCTAGATCCGTGCCAATCGGGCTTCGGTCTGGTTTCAGCAGGAGGCGGCATTGGTCGCACTGATGGATGATCTCTGGAGGGGGCGGACAGGGGTTCTTCCTCTGTCCTGGTCCTGTTAGACCTCTCAGCGGCTTTCGATACCATCGACCATGGTATCCTTTTGCGGCCTCGCGGGGTTGGGGGTGGGGGCACTGTTTTTGGTGGCTCTCCTCCTACCTGGAGGCGGTCATCGGTGGCAGGGGGCAGAGATCGGCCCGAGGGCACTCACTTGTGGGGTCCCTCAGGGGTCAGTTCTCTCTCCCCTTTTATTTAATATCTACATGAAACGCTGGGTGAGATCATTCGTGGTTTTGGGGTGAGGTATCATCAATATGCTGATGATACACAGTTATATATCTCCACCCTGGCCAGATCAGTGATGCCCTCTCGTGATGACTCGCTGTCTGGATGCGATGCGGATCTGGATGGGCGGAAATATGCCGACTCAACCCGGCCAAGACTGAGTGGCTGTACATACCGGCATCGCGGTCTAGTTTGGAATGTCCATCGTTGACCATAGGGAGTGGTGCTGCCCCTGTGGATAGGGCTAGGAATCTGGGGTCCTCCTGGATGCGGCTCGGTTGGAGGAGCAGGTGGGAGCCGTCACCAGGGGGCTTTGCCCAGATCCGGCTGGTTCGCCAGCAGCCCGTTCTGGACGCGATGCCCTGCGTGCGGTCACTCATGCCCTTGTTACCTCGCGACTTCGACTACTGCGCTCTCTATTTAGGACTGCCCTTGCACACCATCCGGAGATTGCAACTGGTGCAGAATGCGGCGGCGGGTGGTGATGGGAGTTCCCGGTTCTCCCATGTTGCCCCCCTCCTGCGTGGCTTGCATTGGTTGCGGTTGCGCTCGGGTGAGTTCAAGGTTCTATCTTTAACATACAAAGTCCTTCACGACATGGGTCCCTATTATTTAAGGGAGCGACTGCTGCCGACATCGAACACCAACCGCCCTGTATGCGATCCCACAGACAGGGGCTCCTTGGGGTCCCGTCAGCGGACAGTGCCGGCTGGCGGTCCCCGACGACGGGCCTACTCTGTTGCGGCCCCTGACCTGTGGAATCAACTTCCCTGGAGCTTCGCCTGGCCCCTGACCTCCGCACTTTCCGTCGCGACCTGAAGACCTGGTTGTTTAACCAATCCGGGCTGTGACCCTGGGGTGGGGTGGTCTTTTTAGAGTTTTATCTCTGCTATTTTAGTGTTAATTCGGCGATTGTTTAATCTGGTTTTAACTAATTTATTGTTGTTGTTTATTTTGTAAGCCCGAGTCCTTTTGGAGAGGGCATATAAATTAATAAATAAATAAATAAATATAAGAGCTGTTCAGTTTTTGACATAGATGGCCTCTTTGAAAAACCAACCAATCTTCTACTCTGGTTGCATCTTTGTTGTGTCATTGGCGCCACTTCTATAGAGACATCATCAATTCATCATTAAAATAACTTCGTTGAAGTTATAAAGATTGACTTTATTATTCCAAAGAGTTCAGTAACTGGTGATAAATAGGTGTTAAGACACCATCATCTCAATAAAGAGTGAGTAGTTGGCATAGCCTTTGTAATTGGAACAAGGAAACAAGCAAGACATAATGAAGTTGTGAAGAAATTAATTATTGACGCTTCTTTACAGATACATTATTATGTGCTAGCATAAAGAGAAAAAGGGCCATGAGGTTTTTTTGACTAGGCTAGGACTGTTTATAAGGCCAGATAGCTTAGTATTGAATAAATAAATAAGATCAGATTTATAAATGACATACTGAAATGCATAATATCCTTCAGCTTTGTTACACTGGCCATATTTAAAAAGAATTTGGTTTATGTAACTTGGTATGGTTTCCTTGGCTTTGTTAGAAGTAAGCAAAACAGATTAAAACTATACACAGAAAGAACCACGTGTTGCTTTTTCTATTCAGAAGACTGAATTCAAGTCCAGGAAATAAAAGCACCTGGTTGTAATTTACCACAATTTTCTTTGGCTAAGCTGGGCTGCTAGTCCTGTGAACCTTTGCTACTATTGAATTTTTTTCATTAACTCTTTCAAACAGTGTTTTTAATTGGGGTATTTGCAGTAATAGATGTAGTATAGAAACTGAAAACAGTATTAATGGTACAAAGTCTACCATGTTCTCCAAACAATGTCCTAAACAGTATCAAACAGAATTTGTTTATGTTGCTTTTTTGGTGTGGGATTGGGGATGGTATAGTATTCTAATCAGATTTATTACTGTTTTAGCCTGGTTATAAACTATTATCCCATTAATGTTATTTGTTATGAGAAGTGCATTATTACATACACACAGTGTATTCCCATTATTTCAGGCCTATTCTTTGTCTGTATGACAATTCTGCATTGAATTAATATTTGATAGATATCTGGTCCATATGTAACATGAAAACATCTTACTGAATATATCATTTTGTATATTACTATTACCCTCTTTCAGTTTCTTGAATTACAGATTTCCTTATTTATCATTGCTTTATAGCAGGGCTGTCAAACTCGCAGCCTGCTGACTGGATGCATCCTGTGCTGGCCAAAGGGAAAGGGAAAAAAAGTCCCAATATGCCATGTGATACTGCCGTGACAATGCGAGTTTGACATCCCTGCTCTATAGCACTGAGCAATTCCAGACTGTCCTGAGCAATTCCAGATAGAAAAACAATTTCTATCTTTTTGCTTGTACCTTATTTCAGTCCTAATATCTCTGGAGATTCTATGGTTTGATAATACTGTCTCTATCAAACCTTTATTTTTTACAGTGCTACTAGGAAAGTCTATACAGACCACATGACACACATCTTTAATTATCCAAAAATGCATATTATTTCCTTAAGAATTTCTTACATATAAACATTTGATCAGATCACATACAAATCATGCATAACCCTACAAATAGTTGTATTTTGTGGAGGAGTTTAGCTGGACATCAATCTTACTGAAAATTCTAGGAATTCTTTCTCCAAGCAGAAATTATTGTTGGCAATATCATTTTTAATAGAAGGAATTTTATATGTCTAGGAAGTGGAAACTATGCTGCATATTTTTTCTAGGGAATGTATATTTAATATCTTTTCCTTCATGTTTAGCAGAGTTGGTATTACATTAAATACATAGATTTGTTTTTAGCATCATTGCTTTTGTGGGATAACAAATGTGTTGATGACTCTAAATCAGTGTTTTTCAACCCTGGCAATTTTAAGATGTGTGGATTTCAGGTCCTCCAAAATTCCCCAAACAGCAAGCTGGACTTCATGCTGGATGGGGAATTCTGAGAGTTGAAGTCCGTACATCTGAAAGTTGCCATGGTTAAAAAAAAAGATCTGGATCATACTCAATATTCATACTTGCTTGGCCTTCCAGAACCATTTATTAATATTTTTTGACCATGAATCCAGTAATCATAGAACCTTTAACTTCTACACCATGACAGGCAATCTCACTGGAGAGTGTTCCCAGGTGGTAATTGGACCTTTGATTGTTTATCTCAAATCTTTTCAGTGGAATAGTACAGAGGGATAGTTTGCATTATGGAGCCATTACCAACCATCTTTTAAATTTAAAAATCCCTAACAACTTATAATAAAACAAATTCACCCTCTTTAGGCAGGTATCTGTTTCTTTTTTAAGCCATCTGTACCAGTGATGGGATTTGATTTTTTTTTACTACAAGTTCTGTGGGCGTGGGTTGGTGGGCGTGGCAGCGGAAGGATACTGTAAAATCTCCAGTCAGAGGTAGTTTTTGCTGGTTCTCCGAACTACTCAAAATTTCCGCTACAGGTTCTCCAGAACAGGTCAGAATCTGCTAAATACCATCTCAGATCTGTACATATAAATTGTCATACACTGATAATGTATCTATCATTTCAACATAGGATTTCATTTTAAACAAAGAGGTAAAAAAGCCTAGATCCAAAGTCAGTGCACACTTCAAAACTAATTCAGAAGATATGCTTTGAACCTGATATGAGTGTAGCAATTTCCTTGCTAACTTCTTTGCTATTCATTAAAACACCTGCAGTTTTGTCAAAGCTTTCTTGTGAGCCTGGAAAAAAACTGCAGCTTCTTTAAAGAGTCAACTTGTTAGAGCAGTTTTTCAGGCTCATGTGGGAGATTTAAGGCTGCTTTAAGGAATATCACTAATCTGCTGTGATTCTGCTCACATAATTTTTCAAGCTATTTTTTTAAATCATAAGTATCACAGTCCTAATACAGTTAGGTTGGCAGGATGATCCATCTTTTTCATCAGCATGGGTAAAACAAAGCAGTATCTAGATAATGATTTTAAAAATATGCCTCAAAATAACCACAGCATCGTGGTTAAAGTCCCACAATTTTGTATCTGCATCAATGTCACATACATGTAAAAGTGGTATGGCTTTGACCACATTATTTTGACTACCATTTTACCTTTTTTGCCCCTTCCCTTATGATGGTAATAAAACACTATTTAAAGGTAATAAAATACTATTTAAATTGTGTAGTAGCATTCATCAATCATGACAAGAAGCTATTGCCTGACGGCCTCTTTTAGTTCCTGAGAAGTAGAAGATTCAAAGACAGTCAAGTCTAAAGATGTGTGAAGTGCAGTTGAGGGCAGATCTTGAGGGCTAAGTGTTTCCTACATCCTTCAAAAACTGAGAACAAAGTGCTCTCTGCAAATTCTTCCAAAAATATGTGATATTTCTAATTTTGACATACAAAAGGTAATACTCATTAATAAAAAGGGATACTAGCAAGTCAAATGTCTTCATTCTTTATGGCTTCTAGTAAAGATAAACATTAAAGGTAGTCCTCTACTTATGACCATGTGACAATTGACCCCAAAATTTCTATTACTAAGCAAGGCAGTTGTTAAGTGAGTTTTGCCCCATTTTATGACCTTTTTGGCCATAATTGTTAAGTGAATCACTTCAGTTGTGAAGTGAATCATGCATTATTAAGGATATTAGGAGAGAAGAAGCAGATTACTGGGGAAAAGAAGTAGATTTATTTATATTTATATTTATCAGGCAGTGGCCTAGAGGTGGACACTTAACTCACATTCGGGAGGCTGAGAATTCAAACTTAGGTAGTATTAAGTTTGCATGAAGAGTCAGATGCGAAGAGCTTCAGTGAAGAGTTTATTAGTGACTACAGCTCGAATAGACCCGTCTTGGCTGGGCTACGGCTGCTACTTATAGCCAGCAGCTGCAGTTGCCAGCCAATCAGAGTGCAGGGTTTTCCCGCACTTTTCAAACCAATCATATTTGACATTTTACAAGAACAATTCAAACTAAACCAATGACATTCAAACCTACATACATAACACCCCTCCCCACTAGGTTCAGTCCATACCAAACCCCAACCTATCTAATGTATTGTTTTAAATAGGTGGGGCTCTTACGTGTACGTTGAGACCTTCGTGGTTCAGAAGTTTTAACATTTCCCTACTGGGACTTCCTGTGAAAGAAGACCCTGTTTGATTGTTAGAATCTGGTCTCTCCTCCCAACCCATCTCCAGCCCAATGTCAGCACCCAAGTCAGGTAGTGATGTACAATCTTCCACTTCTAAGGATGGATTTTGGCATTGTGACAGGTTTTGGAATGGTTCCTGTCGTAATGGCTCGTTACACATGGGATGGATTCTTGCTTACTGATTATCCTCCTGCTCCTCCCCTTCCCCTAGAATTGACATCAGGTGAGGGGACCTAGAGAGGAACAAGTGCGATGTTCCTGAGAAAACCTGGATCTAAGTTGATCAATGTGCCTGCTCCAGAGGACTCCATCCTCTGTTTGCACCCTGTAAGAACGAGGGTCTGTGATTTGAGTTATCTCAGCAGGAATCCACAAAGGTTCACCCATAAGGTTCTTAGCATAAACAGAATCACCCACACTGAATGTGTGAACTTTGGAAGTGGAATCTAGTGGTGCTGCGCAGTGGGATGAAGGCGGTCAAGGGAAGACTAGTTTCCTACCCATCAACAACTCTGCTGGGGATAAGTTATTAGATGGGTTAGGAGTGATGTGCTGAACACTAAGAAGTTTTTCAACTTTCTCAGTGATGTTCCCAGGACCCAGTTGCTGAAGTTTCTCCTTGGTAAAACGCACATGCTCAGCCCGGTCGTTCCGAAGGGTGCCCAGGGGCAGTGAGGGCATGTCTGATACCCTGTTGTGCTAAATAGGATTCAAAAAGGTTGGATGTAAATTGAGGGCCATTGTCAGAGACAAGAACATCAGGTAACCCGTGGGTTACAAAAGTTTTTGAGCTGCTTGATGACAGCATCAGTTGTGGTGGATGCCATAGGATTACCTCTAGCCATTTGGAATATGCATCTACTATAATAAGAAAGGTGTGCCCTCTAGTAGGTCCTGCAAAATCAATGTGAATCCTAGACCATGGGCCCCTAGGACATTCCCATTCCTGTTTGGGGTGAGAGGTGGGGCAGGCCTGACTACCTGACAGTTGGGACAAGATGCAACCCAGTTTTCAACCATTTTGTCAATACCTGGCCACCATACATAACTCCTGGCCAATCCCTTCATCCTTACAATACCAGGATGACCCTCATGTAACATTTCCAAAACCTCTTTGTAGTTTTGCAGGAATAACCATCCTACCCCACAAAATACATCCTCTTAATACAGATAATTCAGTTTGCCTGGACTTAAAAGGTTGGGCCAGGTGAGGTAGATCTTGAAGAGGCCAACCTTTCTTAATCCAGCCCATAACAAGAGCCAATAAAGTGTCTTTGGCAGTCTCTCTGGCAATTTGAGCAGCATGCACTGGAAGCTTTGGCAACAGTTTCTAGGAAAAGGTGTGTGTTTCAGGTTCAAAGTCCTCCTTGTGAGGAAGTGGGCAACGACTCAGTGCATCAGCATGTCCAATGTCCTTGCCAGGCTTGTGGATAAGTTTGTAAGAATAAGCAGCAAGAAATTCAGTCCACCTCAGCATTCTTGGTGACAGGATAGTAGGTGTAGGTTTATCTCCTGCCACAATGCCTAACAGGTTTGTGATCTGTAACAATGGTAAATGTTTCCAAGTCAGAGAGGTTGCAATAGGGGCTTTCTCCTGCTGGGAAGCCTGTGGCTCAACCCCCCACTCCAAAGGGGATGCATCACAAGTCAGTACAACAAGCAAATTCTCAGAGAACTGTATCAGTACAGCATCAGACGTGATTAGTCTTTAATACTGTTAAATGCTGATTGTTCCTTCCTCCCCCAGACCCAAACAGACTTTTTGTCAAGTAATCTGTGCAATGGTTCTGCAATGGTTGCCTTCTGAGGTAGGAACATGTGATAAAAGTTAATGAGTCCAAGGAAGGCTTGCAAATCTGTTTTACATTTAGGTCTAGGGGCTTCTTTGATTGCTTGAGCCTTGGCATTGGTAGGGTGGATGCCATGTTTGTCAATCATATAGCCCAGGAACTCAATCTTGTCAGTTTTAAGAGTGCATTTTTCTCCCTTGACTTTTAACCCCGCTTTCCTGAATCTGGTAAGGACTTCTCTGAGTCTTTCTTGTAACTGAGTGTCATTTTCAGCAGAGATTAACACATCATCAAAGTAAGGCACTACCCCTGGCAGTCCTTGGAGCATCCTTTCCATAAGGCTTTGAAAGATGCCTGGTGCCACACTTACTCCAAATTGTAACCTTTTACATTTGAAGACACCTCTATGAGTCACAATGGTTTGGGCCTCTGCAGTGGCATCATCAACTGTTAGTTGTTGATATGCCTGGGCCAGATCCAATTTGGCAAAGACTGTACCCCTGCCAAGTGAATGTAATAGATGATGCACCACTGGAACTGGGTATGCTCTGCTGCAGCATGGTTCAGTGTCCCCTTATAGTCCCCACAGATTCTTACTGACCCATCAATCTTGACAGGTGTGACTATGGGTGTCTCCCATCTGGAGTGGTCAGTGGGCTCTAAAACTCCTTGAGCTATTAGTTTATCTAATTGTGCATCAATTTTTTTCCTTTAAGGCAAATGGGACCCTTCTGGGCTTTAAACGAATTGGGGACACCTTGGGATCTAGCTTGAAAGTTATAGGGGTCCCCATATACTTGCCCAATCCTTCGCTGAAGACCTCTGGAAACTCAGACTTCAAGGCCTCCTCCCATTCAGAGTTGCACGTGATTGATGCCCGTCACCTCGATGCCTAGTGGATTGAACCACTCTAGTCCCAGCAACCTTGGGCGATCCTTGTCCACGATGGTCAGGGGCAAACGTTTGGTGTGGCCTTTAAACTTCACGTTGAATTCTCTTGTTCCAACTGCTGGAATCTTGTTCCCTTGGTAGTCTTTAAGAGTCAGTGCTTGCTTCTGGAAATGTTTCTTCTGAATGTTGGGAAGTAGCCTGTGAATAGTGTCCCATCACACCATAGATAAATAGGAGCTGAGTCCACTTCCATTTGGCAAGGCCTTCCTTCAATGAGTACCTTCACATGTACTTTTCTGCTTCTTAAGGTTGAAGAATGACCAATGGTGACTGTTTGATGAGTTTCATTCTTCCCATTTGCTTCTGAGTTGCGCCCCATTTTCTCACTGAAGTTGTTGGGCTTGAAATCTTTGTCAGGAAACTTTCTTCTGTGTGGTGGAGTTCTGGATGAGTGACCTCTTTTTTCACAACGAAGGCAGATGGTATCAAGAAACTTGCATTCAGGGGTGCCCCCACAACCTCTGCAATAAAAGTCTTGCCTTTTTCTTCCCAGGTCTTTCTTTTTCCGCTCCATTCTGAATCTCTAAATTCCTTCCTCCACCTCACTACAGTCTGACTCAGAATCTATTTGCTCACAATGAGTTGTTGTGGACTTTTCCACATCAGGATGGCTTGTGGCCTTGTTAATTTTCTTCATGGCTGCTGCTGCTGAGGAGTAGCTTCTGCTGAAGAAGCCTCTTCTATTGCTTCCTTCAGCGTGATCTTAAGTCTTAGTAATAACTTGCTCTGAAGCACCTTGTCTTTAAGGCCCAGAACAAATAAATCGCGCATGGCCTCCTCCAAGTTGTTAAACTTGCATGCACCCCCAATGTCTCTTAAACTTGCCATGAAGTCATTAACGCTGCTTCCCGCTGATCCCGACGGTAAAACTCAGATCTCTTAATGAGGCACGATACTTGTGGGCGAATGGGCTCTTAAAAGCTTTTCTAAATCAGGCCATTCCATTACCTTCACGTCTGCAGCTCCCGCCAATGCCTTCGCCATCTTGAAGACCGCTGGACCACAGTGCGTAAGAAAGACCACCCTCTTCCGCTTCTCAGAGATGTCGGCAAGGTCGTTTCCTTCCAAATACATTTGGAAGCGATCCGCATACGATTCCCAGTCTTCTGCCACCGGATCGAACAGGGCTGGGGTGTTCAGCGCAGCCATCTCGCTCTTCTGCTTGTCTTCCACATCATCTTCTCTTCAGGGGAATCCCACCTTCATCGCCAGTGTTAAGTTTGCATGAAGAGTCAGACGCGAAGAGCTTCAGTGAAGAGTTTATTACTGACTACAGCTCGAATGGACCTGTCTTGGCTGGGCTACGGCTGCTACTTATAGCCAGCAGCCACAGTTGCCAGCCGATCAGAGTGCAGGGTTTTCCCGCACTTTTCAAACCAATCATATTTGACATTTTACAAGAACAATTCAAACTAAACCAATGACATTCAAATCTACATACATAACAGGTAGCAACACATGTTTATCTGTCAGAGCATAGAGTAAGTATCTGCTGCAAACTCTGCATAGGCATCAGAAAGGGCATCTGGCCAATAAACACTCAGCTCCATTCAGTTTGTTTTGTTTTTTTGTTTTATTTGGACTTATAAGTCACCCTCTCTCCCGAAGGACTCAGGGCGGCGTACATAAAAGACAGAAAGTACAAAAGTTAAAAGAAATTAAAAAGATATTAAATTATGCCAAATAAACAATCAAATTAAAAACCCCAATCCCCTGTCAGTCCAGGCCGGATTGCAAAAATAGCCATGTTTTGAGGTCGCAGCAGAAGGAGCAGAGATCAGGAGCCAAGCGCAATTCAAGGGGTAGTTGATTCCAGAGGGTGGGTGCCCCCACAGAGAAGGCCCTACCCCTAGGGACCACCAGCCTACACTGTTTAGCTGACAGTATCCCCAGGAGGCCCTGTCTGTGGGAGCGCACAGGGCGATTGGTATTTGTCAGCGGAAGGAGACGTTCTTGCAAGTCAGTTGTTCTGACTCTACCCAATAAGAGGGATTAAAGGGTCATAAAAGGGGGGGTATTTATTTCATATTCCAGAATTAATAATAATAATCCCTTTATTATTTTTACAAATAATTACCCAGAAAAAATATATCAAATTGGTGAAAGGGTAACTATATTTCAATTAATAGACTATTTATTTAAATGTAGTAAAACTGAAAACAATATTTAAATGTAGATTTGTATTAAATTAAATATTTAATTATTTAAAAACAAATGTATTATTTAATACAAATGTAGATTTCTATTAAATTAAATATTTAATTATTTAAAAACAATTTAAGTATTTAAATCATAACTATATCCAATTTAATATAAAAACACACCATAGATAATCACACCACCTCATCTGAGGGAGATGGACAGTTAAAAACTGTGAAATAAATAAACAAATAAACAAATAAATCCTCTGCAACAGGTGACAAAATATTTTGGGATGGGTTCTTAGTAAAACATGAGTAACTGAAGACAGCTCATTTGAGTCTGGACTACATAGAACCCACTTCCTCTTCTTGAATCAGTTTAAAATGTCAGTGCAATAACTCAAAACTGTGAAACTGGCACATAGACTACCCTGGATGCCCAGTTGCCAAAAGAGCTGCTGAGAAGGTGCAGCTGCATGAGCCTTGACTCATTTAGCTGGGATTTTCCATTTTCAGTAGAAAAAAAATCAGACTATTATAACATAATATACAAATATTATTATTTTTAAATAATCACTACGCAATATACTGCTGAACTATCAGTAACCTAAATGATATGGAAGGAGAAATTTAATAAATAAAATAATATTGATACATTTAAAATTTAAAAAGTTCAGGGTGTGAAGAAATGCACAATAAAAAGATCTTTTTAAAAGTGTACCAAGTAACAGAAAACAATTATGTAGGCAAGGAGAAGGAGGAGGAAAGGGAAAGGAAAGGAAAGGAAAGGAAAGGAAAGGAAAGGAAAGGAAAGGAAAGGAAATGAAAGGAAAGGAAAGGAAAGGAAAGGAAAGGAAAGGAAAGGAAAGGAAAGGAAAGGAAAGGAAAGGAAAGAAAACACAACATTCCTAATAGTCTTACTTTATGTTCTCAAATTCCATACTACAGTAGCAATAGCATTTAGACTTATATAGCGCTTTATAGGGCTTTACAGGCCTCTCTAAGCAGTTTACAGAGTCAGCATATTGCCCCCCACAATTTGGGTCCACATTTTACCCACTTCGGAAGGATGGAAGGCTGAGTCAACCTTGAGCCTGGTGAGATTCAATCTGCCAAATTGCAGGCAGCTGGCTGCAGCAGAAGTAGCCTGCAGTACTGCACTCTAACCACTGCACCACAGAGGCTCTTAGTAGAAGTAAAAGTGACTTATAAAGTATGGCAGGTACCAGTAGTTATGAGATTATATTTCTGTTTAAAATTTGGCATAAAACTGAATACTTCTGTTATTCAATAATATAAAAAACCTACTATTCAATAATATAGAAACTGTTCAAAACCCGAAGGGTGATAACATTTAAAAATTACTAATAGACAATCAAATTAATCAAATCCTTTGCGCATGTCTGCTTGATATGGCCGCTTTCTGTTGAGCTCCAAATGGCTAGAGGGTTTAACGGCTGTCTGAGAGGGTGTCAGAGGGGGCTTGCAACCCCCGCAGTACCTGCTTTCGATGTCAGATTTTCCCGGAGGCTGGTGAGATCCTTTGCCTGGCTTGCGAGCAGGATGGCATCGTTCTCCGGGCCTCTGAGTCAGCGGAAGTGCTCGCATGACTCAGCAGTGACCACGGATATGGTGGCGAGCCTAGCGGCTTTAATGGTGAATGCCAGGGGCACCCAGCAATTTCCTCCCGATGGATATCTGACTTATGGCGGCGTGAGCTGTGGCTGTGTGGGGAGAGGAGGCCTGGAGGCATTGGACCTTCCAGGATCCTCCGAGAGTGACGGGGGACGGCAGCTGCGGCTGCGGTTGTCCCCCGATCTTTACGTTGGTCGAGGGGCCGCCATGGCATGGTGACTGCCCCGGGAGCAGCTTCCACCCCAGGAGCAACCGAAGAGCAGCCGCGAGAGCCACGAGAATGGGGGGTCCCGCAGCTAGCCCCCATCTGGCTGTTATGGGTGGTGGTTCTGGCCTCGCCCCTAGGCCGATGGGGGTTTTTGCCGGGTCTGATCAGGTCGGCGATGATGGTGGCGGAGGTACCGGCGGCCTTGCCCATGGGGTGATGGGGGGCTGGCAAGTGACTCTGGGGACCGAGGAAGATCAGTGGTGGTGGTCCCGGAGCCACCGTTGGCCCTAGTCTTGCCCTGGGACAGCTCTTGCCAGAGTTCTGTCTGCCAATGGTCCGACCGCCCCTCCTTTGTGACCATCGTTGGCCGGACCCTGGACTGTCCCGCCATTATCAGCTACTGTTTTCCATCTCATCTCATTTGCTGCTCCCCTTTTGTCATCTGCCTGAATTGCAAGGTACTCTTCCCACTGGGAGGGAACTATCTGTTTTGTACCTTAGGCCATGGAAGGTTGAGCCTGGACACCCTGGTGGCTGGGGTCCGAAATCCCAGTGTCGGCTCCACACCCTTCAACTTGGCCCTCGGCTGCGGGATCCTATTGTGCCCCTTGCTGGGGTGAGAGACCAGCAGGAGGGACACATTTTCTCCCTTTGCAGCCATTTAAGATCTTTTTGTCATCAGTTTAACCGGAGTGCATTGGAGACACCTGTGGTGAGAGAGCGTGGCTTAGTCCAGACTGAGGCTTTGAACATCTGCCACAGGTCTGCCATGAGAGGGCAGCCTGGTTCTCTGAATCTGGACCTCCCAATGGATAGCAACTGGGACTTGACCAAGTTTTGTATACCAGACTTTGTCGCCATTATTGGTATTGCCATCTCCTTTAACCCTTATGTCCGTTTTTTAGATATGCTCTTCTACCATTCAATCTTACACGGTAGCAGAATTGCAGGCCCTGAGGGGACTCCCTCCCTCTCCAGTTTGCCCTATTGTATTATCTTCGGCCTACCTCGAGGATGGGTTATGGAACCCGGAGAGATGGCATGGCAGAGCAATGGGGCGGGGTTGGGGCTCTAATAAAATGGAAAAGAGGGTCACTAGGGCCCCTTTAGCTAAATTTTTAATTAAATTTTTAAGAAGGTTAGGAAGGAGGGTGGGTAATGACTCTGGAGAGGTGGGTTGCAGCCTGGTGCGTGGCAGTGGAGGGTGGGAGTTGGGGGCTGGTGGGGCCCCGGGGTGTGAGGTGGGGACCGTGATCCCCAGGGTGGTTGGGATTGGCGGGAGACGTTGAGGCATAGGGCCATATCATGTGTTGGGAGCGCGTACCCGCCACCTTCGAGCAGTGATGCACTCCGACCCTATGGCCTCCTCCCTAGGGGGCATGGGAACTGGGACCCCTGGGCTGAAACTGGTGTATTTTAATGCCAGGTCCATGGCTTATAAGTCTTCCCTCCTCCATGAGGTCATTGAGGAGGAGGCTGCGGACCTGGCTTGTATCACCGAGACCTGGTTGGGGCCAGAGGGAGGAGTCCCTCTGGTTGATCTATGCCCCCCAGGTTTCTGGGTTTTGCACCAGCCACGGGCCCAGGGGAGGGATGGTGGGGTGGCTGTGGTTATGCGGCATCTGAGCTCCACCACATGTTTGTTGGACCTGTGTCCTTTCTGGCTGGCTTATGCCTCCAGGGAGGCCACCTGCGGCTGGCTCCGGGCAGTTGTCAATGCTTCGTTAAGGGAGGGTGTTTTTCCCTCCGCCTTGAAGGAGGCGGTGGTGAGGCCCCTCCTGAAGAAGTCTGCCCTGGACCCGACCGTGTTAGACAACTTTCGTCCAGTCTCCAACCTTCGCTTTTTGGCGAAGGTTGTTGAGAGTGTGGTGGCTCAGCAGTTTCCACTTTTCCTGGATGAAGCGGACTACCTGGATCCATACCAATCGGGCTTCCAGCCTGGCTTCAGCACGGAGATGGCATTGGTCGCACTGATGGATGATTTCTGGAGGGCTTGGGACAGGGGCTTTTCCTCTGTCCTGGTCCTATTAGACCTCTCAGCGGCCTTCGATACCATCGACCATGGTATCCTTTTGCGACGCCTTGGGGGCTTGGAAGTGGGGGGCACTGTTCTTCAGTGGTTCACCTCCTACCTCTCGGGGCAGTCGCAATTGGTGTTGGCAGGGGGGCAGAGGTCGACCCCGAGGATGCTCTCTTGTGGGGTCCCTCAGGGGTCGGTCCTCTCCCTTCTTTTATTTAACGTCTACATGAAGCCACTGGGTGAGATCATCTGTGGTTTTGGGGTGAGGTACCATCAGTATGCAGATGATACCCAGTTGTACATCTCCACCCCAGATCAGATCAGTGATGCCCTCACCCTGATGACCCGCTGTCTGGATGCGGTGCAGATTTGGATGAATAGGAACATGCTCCGACTCAACCCGGCCAAGACTGAGTGGCTGTGCATACCGGCATCTCGGTCCAGTCAGGAATATCCATCTTTGGCCATAGGGGGAGAGGTGTTGCCCCCTGTGGATAGGGCATGGAATCTGGGGGTCCTCTTGGATGCACGGCTCTGGTTGGAGGAGCAGGTGGTGGTCCTCGCCAGGGGGGCCTTTGCCCAGCTCCGCCTTGTTCATCAGCTTCTCCCTTTTCTGGACCAAGATGCTCTGCACAGTCACTCATGCCCTTGTCACCTCCAGACTCAACTACTGCAACGCTCTCTATCTAGGACTGCCCTTGCACACCATCCGGAGATTGCAGCTGGTGCAAAATGCGGCCGCGCGGGTGGTGATGGGAGTTTCCTGATTCTCCCATATTACCCCCCTCCTGCGTGACTTGCATTGGTTGCCGGTTGCGCTCCGGGTGAGATTCAAGGTTTTGGCTTTAACATTCAAAGTCCTACACGACATGGGTCTGCAATTTTTGAGGGAGCGACTCCTGCCGATATCGAGTGCCAATCGCCCTGTGCGAGCACACCGGCAAGGGCTCCTCGGGGTCCCATCGGCAAGCCAATGTCGGCTGGCGGTCCCCCGGCGATGAGCCTACTCTGTGGCGGTCCCTGACCTTTGGAATCAACTACCCCTGGGGCTCCGTCTGGCCCCTGACCTTCGCACCTTCCACCACGATTTGAAGACCTGGATGTTCGACCAATCCGGGCTGTAACTCCTCCCTGGGGGGAGAGGATGGTTCTTAAACTATTTTAAATTTTAATTTGTTTAGTTACTATTGGGCTTGTCTGTGGTTTAATTCTCTTTTAATTGTTCATTGTTGTTGTTGTTGTTTTAATTGTGAGCCACCCCGAGTCTTCGGAGATGGGGCGGCATACAAGTCCAAATAATAAATAAATAATAAATAAATAAATTATCATATTCTTTTCACAGTATGCATAAAGTAGACATTTAAGCAAAATACTACAATTGTTATCTTTGCACAACTGTACAAGTATTTAACAGAAACTTTCTATATATCTAACTATCCAACATCATACAACTCCAAAAATGATTCTGGGTGGCTTCACAAAATTGAAAACCAGAAAATTAATAATATATAAAAACCCACATTTAATTCAAGGGAGCAATTAAAAAAACATTTTTCATATTAGATGCAACCTAGAGGGCTTGTCAGATATCTAACCCAAGTTCTAAGAAAGAGCCATAGTTTTAAGGCCACTTGAAGGTGGTAGAGTGGAAGCCAAACAAATTTTCAAGGGTTCAGACTACTATAATGACATTGCTTATCCAATGAGACCTAAAGCAAACCTACCTTGTCTTATTGTATAGGACAAACATGGAATATAGGACAAATATGGAATATGGACAGTCTCTCAGATAAACAGGACTTATTATGTGTAGAGATTTATAACTAATAACCAACACCTTGAACTATATCTTACTGGTAATTAGTGCAATTCATGACACAAACTTGTTTAATAGGCATTGCGAGCCTGCCCATCGAAATGCATGCCATTGTGTTTTGGACCAGCTGTAATTGTTGGGTGTTCTTCAAGTGGTAGTCTCATATAGAGTATGTTGAAATAGTCCATTCACAAGTTGACCAAGGCATAAGTGAGGAGAGCCTCTTGGTCCAGAACCAAGTACACGTGGTGGACAACTTGATTTTGTACAAAGGCTTCCTTCATACAGCTGTGATTTGCTGAAGCTAAAAGTTCACAAAATCTTCAAATTATACATTAGTCTCAAATGGGAGATTCAGGACCAAAGATGGAAAGTCCCCAGAAGTGAGAGAGAGCCAAACATCCACAGCTAGTTGGTCTTGCTGTGTGCTTTTCTTCACTCAAGATTCCAAAGTTTCCAAGCACTTGGCCAGACAGTACTTCAGATATATAACTTTTAGCCCTGTGAGGTAGGTCAAACCAAGGAACAGATACTGCAGGGATTCCAGGAAAGCTGCAGTACTGTATTATTGTAGGATATACTAACAGACTCTTAAAAGTCTGTCCAAAATGTTTACTCTTTACAGAGAGTATGATTCACAAGCTCAGAATCAGAAACAAGAAATTGTTTGTTCTGAATCATTGGAAAGCTCAGATAAAGGCCCAGAAGACTAGTTTACCATAATTATGCACATTGAATTTTTTCCCAAATTTGTCTTCAAATTCTGTACTGTAGCAATACTAAAATATGGTCTTTTTTTACAGCTATTTTAAGAGAAATAAAGTGATACTCAATGCAAATCTAATCTTTTGTCCCAAGTATTCGCATTTGTAGACATAGGTAGGTTTGACAAAGCATTATGTGCTTCGAAGCATTTGATAATGTAGGACCACAAGCAAAATTGATGTGCCCAGTGCAGAAAGTGGTTTAAATCTGACCTGACTGTAGCATGGATATCCTATGGACTGAAACCAGACCAGTGGGGATGAATGAGCTCCAAAACAAAGTTTCACTTCCTCCAAAACAAAAACATAATGAAACAAAAAAAACACACCACCTGGGTGTTTATTTAAATATATTTTTCAACATCAAATATTTATAAAGCATTAAAGGTTTAAAACCATGGAGAAAGGGAAGATAACTTTCACTGTAGAAGGTCAAAGAAAGGGACGCTATATTACCAGAGGGATGCTATATTACCAAGGCCAACTTTAGTTCTATGTATGATATTTCAAGTTTCTGTAGTTTGCCTTGTATTGTTTTGGAAAAGTCACATTCTAGTCTGTACTATTCTAGTACTACTAGTACTATTCACATTTTTGAAAGAATTTCAACATATATATTAATTTGTTATTTGTTATTAATATGTAACTTGGCCCAGTTATAATATAATCATGTATAGTTATTGGAACTAACTCTTGCATGAGAACAATTAGAATTTTTATTTGGACTAATTATTGTATAATACCTATTGACTATATTGCTTGCATTTCTAAAGAGTTTTACAGGCCAGTTTTGTTATGTAACTTAGATCTATGCAGATCTAGAATGGACAATCAGCTCTAATAAGGTTCTGGTATTAAAATAGGTAAAATCTGCAATAAAGAATAATATAGGAAATGTCCCCTTGATCTTGATCCTTTCTGCTTAACCAATGGAAGTTTTTACCATTGAAAATATATATTTTTCTTAGAAGCTAGCTATCTCCCTTATATTATTTTCAAGAAGTCTATATATGGCACAAGCCATTTCCTTTATTTGTATCTGTACTAATATGACTCCCAAACATGTAAATCAGTTCCAAAATTCCCCAGCCAATATGGTTATTCCTTAAATTCCTGTGAATTCAAATCTGATAGATCTGGAGAGAGCTCCGCTTGGGAATGGCCCCTATTTGCTATTTTACAATATTCAACAAAGTAATGATGTCAGGAAGCAACCAAATTTGAATAATTTATCAGGCTAGCATTCGAATCCTGACCACTGACCACACACACATATCAATTTCATGTGAGAAAAAAAAATACTCCAACTAATAACTTGAACATATAGAAATTTAAAACCAGCTTTTTTCTTTTGGGGTCTTTTGTCTAGATTAGATGTCTCAAAGGACGTTTTGCTTCTCATCCAAGAAACTTCATCAGTTCTTCATCAACCGGTGAAGCTTTTTGGATGAGAAACAAAACTTCTTCAAGGAAAAAACAGCCCAGTTGCCTTTTGAAAAAGACCTATAAGACAACTATGGCCTGGATGACTGAGAATCTCCATAGATATTTCTAAATTAGTGTTTTTCAACCTCAGCAACTTGTTGGCTGAGGAATTCTAGGAGTTGAAGTCCACAAATCTTAAAGTTGCTGAGGTTCAGACACACTGCCCTAGATGGATGAATCTGTTTTTTTCCTTTCTCTCTCAATGCCTTTTTATCCTGTTTATGTTTTTGATAACCACCATTATATAACTATTGTGTAATCATTAATTGGTTTAAAAAGGGATCATTTCATTATCATATTACTCAGGTTGTAATGTTTTTGAAATATTTTTGCACCATTATAGTAATTTGCAATTCTACAACCTTGCCCATTTTTACTTGTCACATTAATCAATTTTTGCCCATCTGTTTTTTACATTTTTTTAAAAAAAATCATAGAAAGTTTGCTGCCTTAACTAGATCATGACAATCATCCTCCCAAAAGAAATAACAGGAAATAACAACTGTAAATAAAGAAAATACCCAAAGGGGAAAGTGTGCCTAATCCTGTCACCAAATTTATAACTTATTACCCTGTGGAATAGAAGGGTGGGAAGAAACAGCTTGGAACAAGGAAAGATAGTTGGAAACATAATTATTATTCGAAACAGGAAACGTAACACCAAATGGATTAAAAAAGCACCCATCTGTCTCCTCACATGCATATTTTGTCAAAACAAATGCAATTTTAAAGACTTTAAAGGCATGTGTTTGCCACAGGTTGAGTATTACATTTAGGAAGAGAAATCTTTGGCAATAATATAGAAATAATTCAATAATGAGAAAATCAGAGCCCAAATGTTTTGTTTTTCTGGGTATTTTCTTAGAATTAACTCATTAAATTTATTAATTGAGATCCATGATAGGTCAGGTTA
Organism: Naja naja; assembly: GCA_009733165.1. Lineage (NCBI taxonomy): Eukaryota > Metazoa > Chordata > Lepidosauria > Squamata > Elapidae > Naja > Naja naja. The sequence continues at coordinate 186,127,536 of CM019150.1, read as the reverse complement.
AAGTCTAAGTTAATCCACAACCGAAGACAGGAGAAACGGTAATACTAACTGCTGTTCTTCTTCAATTAGCTATCTCAGAGGCATCATTCAGCTGGTTATGTCTTTTTTGATATGGAAATATAAATATATTTTAACTATATTTTAAAAATGGAAGAATTAAGTGTGACATTCAATGGGCAGTTCAAAAATGTGATCAATCAATCAATCTACATTCTTACACAATGATAGAAAGATAAATGTAACAAAGTCATTTCCTTTAAGGAAACATGAGATATTTCTCTAAAGTTCACAAAATAATATATATGCTAGAGTAAATTAGACTGGTATAGTTAATAGCGGCATATGCAAATGGATTGATTAAAGACTGTATTTCTGCATGGAAATATTATAGAACACATAACCTATGTAATCCAAAATTAAATATATAAGGAGAATCCAGATTTTGTGTCTGTTGCTCTTTCTGAATCTAAAAGGTCAAAATGAAAAACTGAGAGCATCCAGAAAATTGATAATTTTTTACAAAAATTATAAGAGACTATTGTAAAAGCATGGTAACCAATACCAGATTTTTCATGGTGACCTGACTTGTTAAGAAGTAGACAGTTTTGGAAAGGAAGATTGTCTCTACAAGTAAAAGAAATATTAATCCCGAAGCAGATGTTTTAAAAAATAAGAACAGATGTGGAGACAATATTTGAGCAGTACATTTACAAAAGAATAGACTAAAATATTGCTTTGTTTTTGCTAAAACTGCAGACTGTGGAACTTACAATCTGGAAAAACTCAGAAATCTGATTACCATCCACCAGACTTTTTTTTTTGTAAATACTGATGTGGTTTCCAACCTTTTAAAATGTGGTTGAAGAACATTATTATTATAAGGCTTTGATTCCAACATAGGGGAAAGCAAAATATAATTCATCTAGTATTGATTAACATATTTGGTATGATTGGGTATCATGCCACAGATATGTAAATGGAAGCCATTTTCATTATGGCAGAAGGGGGAAAACTAAATTAGCTCTTAAAGGTTTTGATTTGGAGAAGTTACTACAACAATCCTTTGATATCATGTATCAAGAGTTTGTCTTCAGGTTTGGCCAATCCAATATGTATTGCAAAGCTCATGACCCAGAAACTGTCACTAAATACTGTTATGCTTTGCCTTTAAAAATAGTGTTTTTTAAATTAAAAAAGCTGTCTAAACTTCCATTGCTTGTAGTAATGACTATCCCAGTATTAAATATGTTATGTGAAAAATTCTTATATTTCTTAGCAGTGAATTTTGTGCTAGTCATTGTACCAAACAACATGGCATTTGATTTGAACTTTCTTCAAGAACATCTCAAGAAGAAATGACCAGAGGCTAGGTTCAAGTGATAGTATTCATCTGTGAGTCACCAGCCTTGAGGTAGGCAGATGGTGAGTGCTGCTCCCTCCTGAAGAAGCCCTCACTTGAACCATTAAATGTAAAGGTGAAGGTTTCTCCTATCTATTAGTATTGAGAATTTGTTGACCTGTCTCCGAATTTGCCATTCCAATTAAGTTTGCAGATAATTTGGTGAGGCCGGGATTCTGGAGAGTGAGGAGGCAGCAGATTATCAATATTCTTTTCACTCAGGTTTCAGATTGGGGCACAGCAATAAGATAATTTTCATCATGGTTGTGGATAACAAGAAGAGAATAAGAATGGAGTGATACAACTCTCCTAGTCCTTCAACAGCTTTTGACACCATCTATCATGGTGTACTCTGATTTTGATTTGTTTTGATTTGTTCTTCCCCCTGGGCTGTGAGATATTAAAGATTTTTTAATGATTGCGCTATTTTTGTTTATGTAATCCATCTAGAATTACTTTTGTGAGGTGGCATATAAATCATATAAACAAGCAACGTAAATAAAAATAAAACTTTCCCTTTAATATCATTCTTGGTTAAGAGATATGTGCATTCCAACAAAAGGTTGGATATATTTACCTTATGATGAAGAAAATAACACAATCACTTGTATTTGGAGAAAATATAGCACTGAAGAGCCTTTTCTTTATGGTGAAATGCATTTGCAAGATTTTTTTTCATAGGAGTACTAAAAAAATAAGTCATGTGGTTGGAATTATAATTAAAACATGCTTTTGTATTTGAATCTGTCTTTTATTTGGAAATGAATATGCAAATCTATTCAATCCACAAGAGAATCTGACTATAGTAAAGCAAATGTAGAACAATGCAAATTAGTTGTTGAAACTATTAATTACAATTACTGATTTGTAGCAATTTTTCTTATATAGAGAACAAAACAACTTGCTTATTCACACATCTCTATCCAATGAGGCCACAGAGATGGAAAGTATATGTATCTGGAATTTTGCAGTTCATTGAAAATTTGATTTTTAACAATAATGCCAGTTATGCTACTTGAACAAGAAGATGATCATTTCCTTCAATCCAGAAATATGTGCTACACTTTATGTAACTTTTTATGGAATAATAGTAGAAATCATGAAGATTTTTAAGACCAGGAAAAAGCTATTAAATCTGCAACCAAAAACTCAGTAAAATTTGTTCTATAAAATACAGTGAACTCCCTCAGGAAATGGATATTTCAAGGAAATGATTGGGTTTAGCATAGCATAATCAGTTTCAAAGAATATACTCAATTTGTTTGGCAATTATCTACCAAGGAGATAATGTTTTCCCATCTATCTATCTATCTATCTATCTATCTATCTATCTATCATCTATAAGTTCTATCACTCCAAATGACCTTTTGCTATCAAATTAATGAGTAATGTGTTTTTAAAATATGTTTAACATTCTAATGTTCTATCTTAATTTATGAAATATGCACTAACCTCTTTAAAGAATATTTCCTGAAACAAGAAACATCAGTAACCAAATCACATATACTGTAATTGTCTGCTATATTTCTCTCTCTCTCTCTCTCTCTCTTTCTGTCAGCAAAGTCATTCTCTCTCCTCTCTATATATTTCAACCAGATACTTGTTTTTCCTTTTTTGTTTCTTGCTTTTTTAATCATATAACAATTTCATGTTACTGATTGGCTGCAGTCTGCAAAAAGCAATATATGGTATTGTAGCAAATAGGCATTGATTACTACACTTGTTTCTGCAAAACTAATGGTTTTCCCAACAAGTAAGACTTCTGTTGCTATGTTCAAGTGGTGTTGAATAAGGAGGCATCTTTTTCTTGCTGCAGAAAGCCCTTAGCTGAATATAATTATTGTTATGTATGCAGAGTTTGAATTGATTGGTTGTTCTTGTGAAGTGTTTGAAATCATTGGTTTAAAAGTGCGGGAAAACCCTGCACTCTGATTGGCTGTCAGCCGAGGCAGCCGGCTATATATAGCTGCCTCGGCTAAGCCAAATCGGGTCCGTTCTGAGCTGAAGTCACAATAAACCTTGAGTTGAAGCACTCCGCATCCTGCCTCTCTATGTGAACATAACAATTATGTTATGTAAGATAATGGGAACAATATGAACAATTGTGATTTGGGATTATATTACAGGATTTCAGACCAATAAATTTATCACAAGATCCTCAAGGATGTAAAGTAATATTATTATCTGCTTCAAGGAAGACAACATTTTTACAAACAAAAGTGTGGCAAGGGATGAGGAGGGTTGTTTAATTCACACAATGTGTGTTAAACTTACCAAGACTTTAAAAGTTTATTTATTTATTTATTTTAATTACATTTATATGCCACCCTTCTCCAAAGACTCAGGTGTCTTACAATTTTGGGGATACAACCCAATGCACTCAGCAATAGCCTTCATTCCATTGTATATGCTTGCTTATTACTATGCAGCATCTTTACAAAGTCAGCTTATTGCCCCCAACAATCTTGGGTCTTCAATTTACCTACCCCGAGAGGATGGAAGGCTGAGTCAACCTTGAGCCTGATGGGATTCGAGCCTGCAATAATTGCAGGCAGCTGGAACTTAAGTATCTGCTAAGGGCCTTGGTGGTGCAGGCTGCTAAATGCCTAGCTCTTAAGTTCCAGCTTACACGGGACAAGACCCGAATACACCAAGACCTACATACCTTTACCCGTGAAAATCTACGAAAATATATATGTGTGTGTGTGTGTGTGTGTGTGTGTGTGTGTGTAGGTCTTGGTGTATTCGGGTCTTGTCCCGTGTAAGATTGAGAATACCTTGGCAACGTTTCAACAAGATCCCACTCGCCATCTTCAGGCTGGTGTCTTCGGCTTTGTGCTTGTGCCAGCAAAGCATGATCTGAGCTGCTTTCTCTCTATAAATACTGGAGGGGAGGTGTGGTATGCTGGCTCTGCTGTAAGCTGTGTGATGACCACAGCCCACTACCCAGGTAGCTACAACACAAAAGGCTGAAGGACACACAGCCACTACCTCAGCCACACAGGCTCTTACAAAAAAGCCAACCAATCAGCAAACACCAATTCCATCAACCAATCAAGAAGCAACAACACAGCCAACAACACAGCCAACCAACCCGCTTACAGCAGAGCCAGCACACCACACCTCCCCTCCAGTATTTATAGAGAGAAGGCAGCTCAGATCATGCTTTGCTGGCACAAGCACAAAGCCGAAGACGCCAGCCTGAAGATGGCGAGTGGGATCTTGTCAAACGTCACCAAGGTATTCTCAATCTTACACGGGACAAGACCCGAATACACCAAGACCTACATATATATATGAAAGTAACTTTTGCCCCTGTATTTCACAACATAATTTTAAGGGATTCTGGAAACTGGAAACATCTGAATGACCTATGAACCCTGCTTTAGGAGACTGGGTTCCTAGATTCACTGTTCATACCATTTACTTGCTAATAAAAGAAAACCATTCATTTGGTGAAACCAATGTTAGTAAAAAAAATATCCAGTAAAAGTCAATGCTTGGATCTCTGTACAGCTAACCTGCATGGGAATTTATCAAATCAAAAGTTTGTGATTTTTTTTATAGTTTTCAGTTATTTCCACATCCTTAATTATCTACACAGGAAGGGCTACAAAATCGTTCCTTTCTGGGCTGGGTTTTTATCTGAACATTGAAATTTTCTTGGCTGAGATGCATTTCTTGGTTTTTTTCCTTGACTTCGACTTTCTAGTTCAATTCCATGAGTCACCTCTGACAGTTGCCAATGGCTCAGCTTTCACACAGATGTTCTATAATATGTATAAAGAGCTATTTGACTGTCTTTGCTCATAGAAAATTGTCATCTAAATATTTATGTCATACAATGGTGAAGTCCAGGTTAGAATTTGGGGGACAGAAGTCCAAAGTACTTCACAGTTAACAGGCAAGGAGGTTCCCAAATCAAGCAGGGATACACTTAATATCTCAAAATGGCAGCCCTGTTTGTTTTAGATGCACCCTAAATATACAACAATATCCAAGCACACCACTGCTTTTATTATTTGATTCATTGGGAAATAACAGACTTTATGTAGTGCTGCCCAGTAAATTTTTCCTGCATTTTCTATATAAGTTGCCATTCAATTTTAAGAAATAGTTTGCTTCAGAAATTATTTCAATGGAAAAATTCTCATGTCTGGAACAGTATATGAGGTTCTTGCACTTAGCCTTCAACAAAGTGCTAAGGGGCATACATAAAAGGGGGGTCTTTCTTGGGATATTGTATGATTATCTACCCAGCACGCTGTAGTTTCCTTTGTTTTTTTAATCTTTCAAATAAATAACGAAGGCATTATCTACTAATCAGAATAGAGCTGGAAGGGATCTTTGATCTCTTCCAGCCCAACCCCCCTGCTCAAGCAGGAGACTCTATATCATTTCAGACAAATGGCTGTCCAGTGTCTTCTTAAAAACCTCCAATTATGGAGCACCCATAATTTCTGAAGGCTGTTCCACTGGTTAATTGTTCTCACTATTAGGAAATTTCTTCTGAATCACAGGTTGCTTCTCTCCTTGATTAGTTTCCATTCGTTATGAAAGAATTCATAATGCAGGAAATATGACTTTAGCAACACAGTGGTCAATGTCTGGAATACTCTACCTGACTCTGTGGTTTCTTCCCCAAATCCCGAAAACTTTAACCTTAGACTGCCTACTATTGACCTCACCCCTTTCCTAACAGGTCTGTAGAGGGCGTGCATAAGTGCACCAATCATGCCTACCATCCCTGTCCTATTGTTTCTTTTTATATTTCTTATATGTATCTGTTATGTATGCAGGTTTAAAGACATTGATTTAGTTTGAACTGTTCTTGTAAATGTTGGAAATGATTGGTTTAAAAAGTGCGGGAAAACCCTGCACTCTGATTGGCTGGCAACTGCGGCTGCTGGCTATAAGTAGCAGCCTCAGCACAGCCAAAGTGGGTTCGTTCTGAGCTGTAGTCACTAATAAACTAAGAGCTTGAAGCACTCCGCATCTGTCTCTTCATGCAAACTTAACACTGGCAACGAGGATGGGATCTCCCTGAAGAAGAAGGCAACGCGGAACAGAAGAAGAGAGAGATGGCTGCACTGAACACCCCCCCAGCCCCGTTTGATCCGATGGCAGAAGACTGGGAGATGTATGCAGATCGTTTCCAAATGTATCTGGAAGGAAACGATCTTGCCGACATTTCCGAGAAGCAGAAGAGGGCAGTCTTTCTCACACACTGCGGTCCGGCAGTCTTCAAGATGGCGAAGGCATTGGTGGGAGCTGCAGACGTGAAGGTAATGGAATGGCCTGACTTAGAAAAGTTGTTAAGAGCCCATTACGCCCCACAAGTATCGTGCCTCATTAAGAGACACGAGTTTTACCATCGGGATCAAGGAGAAAGCGAAAACGTAAACGACTTCGTGGCAAGTTTAAGAGACATTTGGGGTGCATGTGAATTTAACAATTTAGAAGAGGACATGCGCGATCGATTTGTTCTGGGCCTTAAAGACAAGGTGCTTCAGAGCAAGTTATTACTAAGACCTAAGATCATGCTGAAGGAAGCAATAGAAGAGGCCTCTTCAGCAGAAGCTACCAAGTCCTCAGCAGCAGCCATGAAGAAAATTAACAAGGCCACAAGCCATCCTGATGTGGAAAAGTCCACAACAACTCATTGTGAGCAAATAGATTCTGAGTCAGACTGTAGTGAGGTGGAGGAAGGAATTTATAGACTCAGAATGGAGCGGAAAGAGAAAGACCTGGGGAGAAAGAGGCAAGATTTCTACTGCAGAGGTTGTGGGGGAAGCCACCCCTGCACTGAATGCAAGTTCCTAGATACCATCTGCCTCCATTTTGAAAAAAAGAGGACACCTAGCAAGAATCTGCAAATCATCCAGAACTCCACCCAACAGAAGAAAGTTTCCTGACAAAGAATTCAAGCCCAACAACCTCAGTGAGAAAATGGGGCGCAGCACAGAAGCAAAGGGGAAGAATGAAACTCATCAGACAGTAACTATTGGTCATTCTTCTTCTATCAATAACAGAAAAGTGCATGTCAAGGTACTAATTGAAGGAAGGCCTTGCCAAATGGAAGTGGACTCAGGCTCATATTTATCTATGGTGTCATGGGACACTATTCACAGACTACTTCCAAACATTCAGAAGAATCATTTCCAGAAGCAAGCACTGGCTCTTAAAGACTACCAAGGGAACAAGATTCCAGTAGTTGGAACAAGAGAATTCAACGTGAAGTTCAAAGGCCACACCAAACGCTTGCCCCTGACCATCGTGGACAAGGATCGCCCAAGCTTGCTGGGACTTGAGTGGTTCAAGCCACTAGGCATTGAGGTGACTGGCATCAATCACGTGAGCAACTCTGAATGGGAGGAGGCCTTGAAGTCTGAGTTTCCAGAGGTCTTCAGCGAAGGATTGGGCAAGTATATGGGGACCCCTATCACTTTCAATCTAGATCCCAAGGTGCCACCAATTCGCTTAAAGCCCAGAAGGGTCCCATTTGCCTTAAAGGAAAAAAATGCACAATTAGATAAACTAATAGCTCAAGGAGTTTTAGAGCCCACTGACCACTCCAGATGGGAGACACCCATAGTCACACCAGTCAAGACTGATGGGTCAGTGAGAATCTGTGGGGACTATAAGGGGACATTGAACCATGCACTTCAACAGAACGCATATCCAGTTCCAGTGGTGCATCATTTACTACATTCACTTGGCAGGGGTACAGTCTTTGCCAAATTGGATCTGGCCCAGGCATATCAACAATTAACAGTTGATGATGCCACTGCAGAGGCCCAAACCTTTGTGACTCATAGAGGTGCTTTCAAATGTAAAAGGTTACAGTTTGGAGTAAGCGTGGCACCAGGCATCTTCCAAAGCCTTATGGAAAGGATGCTCCAAGGACTGCCAGGGGTAGTACCTTACTTTGATGATGTGTTAATCTCTGCTGAAAATGACACTCAGTTACAAGAAAGACTCAGAGAAGTCCTTACCAGATTCAAAAAGCGGGTTAAAAGTCAAGGAAGAAAAATGCACTCTTAGAACTGACAAGGTTGAGTTCTTGGGCTATATGATTGACAAGCATGGTATCCACCCCACAGATGCCAAGGTTCAGGCAATCAAAGAAGCCCCTAGACCAAAATGTAAAACAGATTTGCAAGCCTTCCTTGGACTCATTAACTTTTATCACATGTTCCTACCTCAGAAGACAACCATTGCAGAACCACGGCACAGATTATTAGACAAAAAGTCTGCGTGGTTCTGGGGCAGAAAAGAACAATCTGCATTTAACAATATTAAAAGACTAATCACGTCTGATGCTGTACTGATACAATTCTCTGAGAATTTGCCTGTTGTACTGACTTGTGATGCATCCCCTTTTGGAGTGGGGGGTTTGAGCCACAGGCTTCCCAGCGGGAGGGAAGCTCCTATTGCATTTTACTCTCGCACCTTGACCAAAACAGAGAGGAACTACAGCCAACTGGACAAGGAAGCTTTGGCAATTGTTGCAGCTGTCAAGAAATTCCATGAGTATTTATATGGGAGAACATTTACCATTGTCACACATCACAAACCTCTGTTAGGCATTGTGGCAGGAGACAAACCTACGCCCACTATCCTGTCACCAAGAATGCTGAGGTGGACTGAATTTCTTGCTGCTTATTCATACAAACTCATCCACAGGCCTGGCAAAGACATTGGGCATGCAGATGCTTTGAGTTGCTGCCTACTTCCTTCTCACACTGAGGACTTTGCTCATGAGACTTACACCTTTTTCCTAGAAACTGTTGCCAAGCTTCCAGTACACGCTTCTGAAATTGCCAGAGAGACTGCCAAAGACACTGTATTGGCTCCTGTTATAGGCTGGATTAAGAAAGGTTGGCCTCTTCAAGATCTACCTCAACTTGCCCAACCTTTTAAATCCAGGTAAACTGAATTATCTGTATTAAGAGGATGTATTTTGTGGGGTAACAGGGTGGTTATTCCTACAAAACTGCAAAAAGAGGTTTTGGAAATGTTACATGAGGGTCATCCGGGTATTGTCAGAATGAAGGGATTGGCCAGGAGTTATGTATGGTGGCCAGGTATTGACAAAATGGTTGAAAACTGGGTTGCATCTTGTCCCAACTGTCAGGTAGTCAGGCCTGCCCCACCTCTTGCCCCCCCACAGGAATAGGAATGTCCTAGGGGCCCATGGTCCAGTATTCACATTGATTTTGCTGGCCCTACCAGAGGGCACACTTTCCTTATTATAGTAGATGCATATTCCAAATGGCTAGAGGTTATCCCTATGGCATCCACCACAACTGAAGCTGTCATCAAACAGCTTAAAAAGCTTTTTGTAACTCACGGGTTTCTGACAATGGCCCTCAATTTACATCCAACCTTTTGAATCATATCTAGCACAACAGGGTATCAGACATGCCCTGACAGCCCCTGGGCATCCTTAGGCTAACAGCCGGGCTGAACATATGGTACGATTTACCAAGGAAAAACTTCAGCAGTTGGGTCCAGGGGATATCGCTGCGAGAGTTGAAAAACTTCTCAGTGTTCAGCATATCACTCCCAACCCCTTAACTAATTTGTCCCCAGCTGAATTGTTGATGGGTAGGAAACTCAGGTCTCCCCTTGACCGCCTTCATCCCACTTACACACCCAACGCACCACTAGATTCCACTAGCAAAGTTCGCACGTTCACTGTGGGTGATTCTGTTTATGCTAAGAACCTTATGGACTGAACCTAGTGTGTTGATTGGTTTGAACTGCACTGGCTTCTAAAGCTAAGTGCTAAATTCTGAGCTGTAGTCACTAATAAACAAAGAGCTTGAAGCATTCCGTGTCTGTCTCTTCATGCAAAGTTAACAGTATCCATTTCATGTGTTTATTACTATGTGTTTATACTTATACCTGTTGTCTAATAATTGTTTGACTAAATAAATAAATAAATAAATAAATAAATAAATAAATAAATAAATTCCTTCACAAGAATTCCACAGCAGGCACATCTACGGTGATGGTCAATGGCTTTATAATAGCAGCTATGAATGGGAGAACAAAGCCTTCCTTCTTTTAATGCATGTTGCATGATTACATGGATGTAAAATATACAGAGCTTTGATCAACTGGACATACCTGCTTTTTTGAAGCCATTTAACATTGTAGTCACTTCTGATCCCATTTTTGAGAAACTTTGGAGAATTTCTTATCTGGACAAATTCAGAGAAATCTGCATCCAGTTTCTCAGCACATAAACTTAAAAAAAAGTTGGTTGTGCCCAGTGATATTCTGACCCACATGGAAACTAGCATAAATTAGTGCCAAGTCTGAGTTGTAAACCAAAACAACCCAGTTAAAATTTTGCATCTGCTTGTCATGTCCCTAAGGCAAGCCACTTTTCTTACCAATTCAGTCCTGTATTTGCAATATAGTCAAGTTGACATGCCAAGTTACTCTATTTATTAGCATATTTGAATATTCTCAGACTAATTAAATATGAATATTTTTAAGATAATATTTATAATACCAATTCCAAAGAGCTAGTTCTCCAGATTACCTCTAGATAATTGGTCTGAAGGTGTCTGTTAAAGAAAGTCAACATCAAAATTCATATAGTACTTTAATGGAATTCTGGATTAAAGGTAGGATTACTTTTGATTCAACCTATAAATGTTTATTATTGGTTATAACTTCTGGAAAAGGTTATTATTTGGAAGTTGAATTTATTTAAAAGGGTGCATAATCTAAATTATGTTTAAAGATAGTCATTAAAAAATGGAACTTTGTTCTTATATATGACAACAATGGCAAGTCTTCTTTATGTGCAGAGGTGGAAAGAGATCCAGTACCTAGAATGGAAGAATGGATGCTGAAATGAATGAAGGTGGCAGAGTAGACAAAATTATTGGCTTTGGTTAAAGGAAAAATTTTGTCTAGCTTTGTTTCTATTTGGTAAGCACTTGTAGACTTTTTGCTTGAAATTGAAAGGAATAAATCTCAACCTTAGCATCTAATAATTAAATTTGTTTATGATTATAAAAGTAATACATGTTATGTTTTTGTCTAACTCAGAGTCATTATATTTTATACTTGCAACTGTATCTAAGAAAGTTGGAAGTTATTTTTTTCTATAGCTTTTTCTTCTTGTTTCAACTTCCCAATTTTGTATATGTATGTGTATGCATGAAGTTTTACTTAAAAACACATCCTGCTCTATTGTCCAATATTGTAAGACAAAATGCTAAAAAATATACCTTGATTTTTTTAAACATTCCTATTCCATATATTCCAAGAATATCTGTTTAAAAATTCTAAGTGAATTTGAAATTAGAGTAGTGAACTCCACCATTGTCATACATGAAATAATACTGAAAATTTAATAGCATCTTACCATAAGGATACATTTGATTTATAAATGATTAAAATCTGATTTGGCAAAGTGCAAAATGGAAGAAGCAAAAAGCTAATATTATACCAAGTTTGGTAGGCGACTTTGCCAAATCATTGGATGAAAAAAAGACTAACTTCACCAACGTGCCAAAGAATATAGCTGAAGCTGTTACAAACTTTCCATTCAATATTTTATATGATTCCTCACTGACCTTTCTACCCATGTATAAACAATTTCTCCACCAAATACAAGGAATATTACATTTGAACTACAGAGTATTTGGCAGGGATTATTTTGGAATATAAGAACCTGTGTTCTGTTGACCTGTTAATACTGTACCAGTGTCTTTTGAGGCCCAAGATTTTAGGTTTCTACATTTTGGGATTTTTAATTAAAGCACAGATTTCGTCAGAAGTACATGAGTACTACTGAAAAATTCTATATTTACTTATTCCTTTACATCAATTATATTAGTCATATAACTAAGAGACTAGCTTTTCTCACTGTATATTAACATACTGCAACTGATGGCTAATTCACTGAACTGAAGCTGGACCATTAATACATTCAATGGTTTAAAAAGGAGATCCTCATGGAAAGGCAGAATAAAAATATAAATATAAATGGCTATGCTATGCTGAAATTTGCCTCACTTGTTCATTTTCAAAGAAGTTAGTACTTCTACATTTCTCTTGTAGAGTTTTTAAAGTTTTTGTTGGAAGTGCAAGAAGATGTAGTGTTGATGTTTTCTCTTAAATAAATTTCCATCACTCTTAAGTCTCCTTGACTATTCATATTGACCACACTGAAAACACCCAGTAAAAGGAATTCCTTTATGATGTCTTCCCTTTAGGATTCAAGACACTGGGCTGCAACTAAGAAAGTACAAGAATACCATATTTTACTACTTTTTCAACTATATGTTCTTATCAATTTTTCATTACTGGCAAATTATAAAACATGACGCAGTGAATCATTTTGGTGACTGTTATGTTGTTGTTTATAATCAGTTTGTGTGATTTTCTTGCATGAGCTAAGCATAGGATCTACTGTTTCTTTTGCTTCTTTGCACAATCTGCACTTTGGGTCATTTGATGATTTTTAAATCCTGACCTTGATTGCATTAGCTTGAATATCTTGCTCTTAAGCAGCCTAAATCAACCCTTCAATTTATTTTCTTATGTCTTAGTTGTAAACAATTGACTGGTTTTATCTTTATACACTATCCCCTTGATTTTTTGTAGTGAAAATTAATTTTGTAGAAATCATTATTTTAAATGTTTATAGTCACCACTCCAATATACTCTACATTGCTTGCAAAATACAAAAATCAATACAAGCAGTTAAACACATAAAATGTGATCAGCAATTCATACAAAAATTGGAGAAACTGCACAGTTTCTATAAAGGAGTGAATATCCAATGATGATTTAGAACAAAAGGAAGTTCTTCCATTCAGTACAAAATTAACAAATGGATTTTATTAGCTTCATATAAGGTGATGGCCACTAATAGGAATGGTTTTAAAAGTGGAAAGACAGTACATGAATCTGTTTTGGGTTTTGTTTGTATTAGAAAGGAACTGAAAATAAAATTTGGATCCTGAATACTGAGTCTGCAGTATGTGAAGGCTAAGGAAAAACTAAATAAAATCTATTCACAGCACACTGAATTTGGGCCCAGGATAGCTGCCACTGAAAGCTTACTGAAAGCTTACTGTAGAGGGGATGTTCTGGACAGTTTATTGACAGTTTCCCAAATAGCAAGGATAAACAGGATACTAGGCATGTCTGAACACAATCTGAAATGTGTTTGCAATTTACAGCTAAATTACCTGGTCCATCAAAAATCACTGTATAACACTCATCACTCTCATTACTTTCAACCATTATAAATGGAAATCTCATTATATCCAACTGACTCACCTGACAATCATCACAGTTTAAACTGTAATGTAGAGAAAAGTAAAGTCCTACACTTAGGCAAGAAAAACCAAACGTACACATATATTCTGGGTAAAACCAGGCTCAATAGCAGTAACTGTGAGAGCGATCTTATAAGCCAGCAGCGTGCAGCAGCAGCCAAAAAAGCTAATGCAACCCTAAGTTGCATTAACAGAGGGATACAATCAAGATCAAGTTAGGTACTAATACCACTCTATAAAGCCTTAGTAAGACCACACCTAGAGTACTGCATTCAGTTTTGTTCACCACATTATAAAAAAGAAGTTGAGAGTCTAGAAAAAGTACAGAGAAGAGCAACCAGGATGATTAGGGAACTGGAGACTAAAACATATGAAGAACAGTTACAGGAACTGGGCATGGCTAGTCTAGTGAAGAGAAGGACCAGGGGAGACATGATAGCAGTCTTTCAACATTTGAGGGGCTGCCACAGAGAGGAAGGGGTCAAGCTATTTTCTAAAGCGCCTGTAAGCCAGACAAGGAATAATGGATGGAAACTGAACAAAGAGAGATTTAACCTGGAAATAAGGAGAAACTTTCTGACAGTGAGAACAATCAACCAATGGAACAGCTTGCCCTCGGAAGTTGTGGGAGCACCATCACTTGAGACTTTCAAGAAGAGATTCAACTGCCATTTGTCAGTCAATGGTGTAGGGTCTCCCACTTGGGCAGGGGGTTGGACTAGATGACCTATAAGGTCCGTTCCAACTTTGATTATCTGTTATCTGTAATCAATTAAAAAGTACAATTTTCTGTAAACATACATTTTCTGACTTTTGTTTATTTAATTGTTTTTATTCCAATTGTCCCTCAAAAGATGTGCATTTCAGGTGCTTTTACAGTCTTATAATTCTGTTAGAACCAACAACAAAATAAGTAACAAGTAAAGGGAGAACAAGTTTAAGTAACAAGTAAAGGGAGAATGAGTTTTAGTGCCACCTTAGTACAAGTCAACTGGGTAACTTCGAACCAGCCACTCTGTCTCAGTCCTGGGAAGGAGGCAATGGGAAACCACTTCTGAAATCTTGCCGAGAAAATTACATAGAGTTGTTCATGCAGTTGCCAAGAGGTAATGCTAACTTGAAGGCACACACACAGAGATACACACACATACACCCTTCATAAGATAATGATCAGGGTTGTATGTGCCTCTGAAGTTGTAGTCCAGATGCAAATTGCTTATAGATAATTTCAAATGGCTCTTTTCCCCTTTCCATATTTAAACCAAACTTGAATTAATTAACAAAGTACTTGCAAACACAAAAGTACTCTTTAAGCTAGGATTCATGGCTACAATGGTGGAAAAGAAATAGCAATCTTCTATTGCAACCTTCTGCTCAATTCAGGATTATGACATCATGATTGCTAGACATCCCATATCTGGCATTATCAGTCACACAGTCCCTTTCCCAATTCTTAAATAATTAAGTAAATTCTTCCCATAAATATTCCCATTGTAAAACATGCTTTCAACCGAAGTAAAGCAAAGGTTCAAACCACATCTCTCTCTTTTAAAACATGTGGTTTCTGAATTAGTCACCAGGACAAATAGCACATTAGGAAGATACATTAATGAGCCACAGTACAAATAGTCCAGGATAGAAGCAGATTATTATATGTTTCCAGACCATTCATTAAGAAGTTTATATAGTATATAGCACACTGGTTTCAAAATTCAGCCCACCTTCTACAAAGTTTTCTCTGTCTTTTTCTTCTACTGAAGGATCCAGTATTGGTCTGGAATAAAGTCTTGCAATATAATGTATGATTAAGTCATTCATTAGTGCCCAACGTAAAGAATATGTAGAGAGAAAAATTAAAGACTGAATGCTTTCTCAAAAAATATAAGGTTCTATATAAATGAAATACTCAGTAGTTATCCACTACACAATTAGATTTTTCTATTACTATATAGTACCTTTCCTAGTTTTTCAGTCATTAAAATGAGAGGCAAAGAGAAATATTGTCAGACTTGCAAGATTCTGCTAGTGCAACTTTACAATAAAGATATTTCTTTTTTAAAAAAAATGTTTTTATTTTTATAACAATAACAAAAAACAAACATATAAAACCTTTCTGTTCCACAGTGTGTCAGTTGGGTACATATTTCTTCGTGCATAAAATAATGTTATCATACATATTTAACTTGTATATGTTTATAATCATTCTAATCAGTATTATATATCGCATATATCACTTATTCTATTATCCTTAGCTTTATAATTGTTGACTTTCAATAATATATTTCAAATTCATTTTCTTACTCTAACTCATCCATTTATCAATAACAATATATTATACTATACTCATATAATTCAATTCTTTACTCTTCTATCCAGCCATTCATAAATAAAGATATTTCTAATATTCTTTATTCTGTTCCTTGTTCTGGACTCCTGCCTAGAAAACTAAGAAATGTCACTTCTGAAATGTTTCCCACACTCTCACATCTTCTATTTATTGAGATATCTTTTCTATACTTGTTCAGTCTACAGCTCTTCCTTCAGTTTCCCAAGACCATTCCTACATACTATTAGAATTTAAATGAAAAAAAGTGTTTTAACAGCCTTATGGAGTTAGGAAGGGGCAGTAGAAAATACTTTCATGATAGACTTCATATTTCAGATAAACCACTTGACATTTAATCATTTATTGAACAGGAACAGTATACAGAAAACATTGTTTTAATACTGTTTGGGAAAGGTACAATGCAATAGGAACAATATAGTTACATTTCAAAGAGAAGTTAAATGGCAGTAATTATACTCATTTTACTGGTTGTTTTTTTCATGCGTATGATACTTTGGCCAAATCCAACAGCTTTTAACTGCAGTTTGCTTAGGTTTTCATTCCATTCTCTTCTTAAAGGAAGCAATTAACAATAATTTTGGTGGGAAATTGAGACTCAGCAGTAATGGTGGAAGCATAGCTGAAGGCAGCAGCTTGTAAATTATTTTACAGGCTAAGGGTGGAACTGAACCCAGATGGACAATTCCTCCAACAGCCCATTTACCAGGATAGTCTTCCATTTCTGATATTTGTCCCTACAAAAACTGTGCTCATATTTTCCTCCCTGCTTCCCTCAATGGAGAAAAAATGTATTTACTTTACTAGGATATGTTGTTCAAGTCCACATATTCTCACAAAGATTTGGGTATAGATTAGACACTCTCTAAAATTATCCAAATTTTGTCCTAACCCTAACTATCCCCTGACTATTACACTGAATTGTTTCCACATTTGTCCTTGCTCTGTTCTCTTGTTGGAACACAGTTTCTGTGATATGATTCAAAAGTCCAGGATGGCTGTCATCTGAGCAGGGTATGCACCCACCTGCAAAGCAATTTTTAAAAGTTGAACTGCCTTTGAATCAATCTCCTCTGGCCTGTGTTTTGATATACATTGGATTATAATATTATTATCCCTAATGAGTAATGCATGGGCATGTTGATGTTAATAAGGGTTATAGTAGAGCATATATAAGCACCAAATTAAGAAAAATTGTTCAGAATCATTTTAACTCAGAGATATAACATTTCCTCTGTCAGTATATGCTGGTTTCTGTAATTGCCCAGAAGATTATCAGACTGAGTTAATCACACATTTCTTGTTTATTACAGCTCAACATATATTTTAACCTGTCAATATATAAATATCAACAACAGGATTATTTAAAGAGTTATATATAACATACTTTATATATAACATATACACATACAGATATACATATCGGTATATACAGTCCCCAATCCTCAGGCTACAGACCAGTACCGGTTCATAGCCTGATGGAAACTGGGCTGCGCAAGCAGCAACAAGCACATGAAGTTTCATCTATGCATACACAGGATCTAGGCTGTCCACCTGAAACCCTATCCTCCTCAGTGTGTGGAAGACAATTTTTCTTCCAAAACTGGTCTCTGGAGCCAGAAAGGTTGGGGACCACTGTTATAAATAGCGTACAGACATGCTGCAAACATTTGTAATAATAATTCAATCCTGCACACCTAGCCTATGTTGCTGCTGAGATGCCATTGTATACATAAGTAGGTTTGGGCACATCTTCATCAAGGCAACTACAAATATTGTTGAGGTACTTCATCCAGCAATATCTCAGCACCACATATGATAGAGATGCAGTTCTGTGATAGCAAGCCTCAGCAAAAACAAAACTCAAGCAGGAAACTGAACAAGAACATTGGATTGGATTACCATAATGTGCTCTACGTGGGACTGCCCTTGAAGAGCATCCAAAAGTTTCATCATGTGCAGTAGTGCAGACAGTTATGGATGATTTGTCTTCAGTACATGTGACCACTCTGGTCCTCCATCTGTATTGACTGTTAGTATATTTCTAGGTTCAATTCATGGTATTGGTGGTAAACTATAGTCCTTCATGCCATGGAGCCAGGTTATTTGTGGGACTATATCTCTCCAATTGTATCTATCCATATTGCCCATACTGCCAAGAGTGGCATGCTCTGAGTCCCATCCATTAGAGAAGTCATTTGGCAGATCCCCAGAAGAGAGCATTTTCTATCCTTGTACCAGCACTCATCAATGTAATTTCCCCCAAATTAGATTTGCTGCAAACCTACTGGCTTTTCATAAGGTTTTAAATGTTTGTCTCTGTAACGAAGCCTGGGTCCTAGATTATGTAGCTGAGCCCATATCATGGTTATGTTAATTTTGCTGTCAGGTTTTACCTTGGCTGTCATATTTGTCGTTTATTGTTTTCTTATGATGTTTTATCTAGTTTTTATTCCCCGTTAGCCAGTCAAAATCATATGTTTGAGATTGTCAATTACATAAAATGAATGAATGAATGAATGAATGAATGAATGAATGAGACATTACACAGATGTTCTGGGAGCAATTTCCAGGCATATTGGTCACAAAATGTAGAATATTGCAGATTTTAGAAGATGATAGAGTAATGGTAAAGGACTTTCTCTCAAAACCAGGAAGTATCAGAAGTTCAGAACTTACAGGATATAGGATGCTAGAGCTATGTTTCTTATATCATTATAAGCATATAAGAATGCTTATATTAATTCTGTGAAAAGTACACATTCCTTCCATACAGTTCTAACACATAATTACACAGTTTTATGTCTACAGTACATTGCCCCCTCACACACACACACATTTAACATCTGCACATATCGTTTTGGTTAATAACTGGAGAGGTTCTCAACAGAACCAAAAAAGAACAAAATAGGAGATTTTGCAGAATTATAGTGATATATTCTCTTTTTAAATCCAAATCTCTACAGTGATCCAGAGTTAAAAGCTTCAGCTAACTGCAGGTTTGCCACTGATTGGCAAAGGTGTTTCATTCATTATGGTATTAAACATTATGATTTTTTTTCATATTACATTAAATAAAACATTTATATTCAATAATATCATATAAGGCCAAGGCCAAGTATTATTAAACTTGTGAAGATTTGCAATGGAACAGCCTGATTTTCAACTAGTCTACAGTTTTTATGTGGATAGAAAATCATTCTACACTGGAAAAATAAATATTGTCATAATCACACATTATAAGCATATTAAACAGTGTCCTGAAAGCATATTTGTTCTTATGTGCCACAGTGACGCAGCATGTGGTGACATGTCCTTCTATTTATGTCATTCAGGAAGGTAACTTTATATTAGTAAGACATAGTATTAGGCAACATAGAGGATTTTTTTAGGATAGATGTCTCAGTGTGGAGGCGTATGGGTGTAGCCTATTGCTCACAGCTGAAAGATATGATTGCAGAGAATGGTGAGGCACAAAGAACTTATCAGCGTATTTTTCTTCTTTCTTACTTTCCAATGAAGTTAACCTGGCAGCTATAGTATACAAAAATATAGCAGTACAGAAGAAAGTCTCATTGGGTTTAATGAGTCTTCTTGCCAAGTGTTTGTGTATGTGTGTGTATGTGTGTGTGTAGGTAGGTATAGGCATAGGTATATGAAAACGTATAGGTATATGTATATGTATGTATGTTCAGCTCATAAATTCAACTGATTTAAATCTGTATAGTCAGACCGGACTTTATATCAAGGAGGAAAAGCAGTCCAGCTGTTCCACTATTTAACAGCTTCTCCATTGTAAGGATAAGTGCTTTTCAAAGTTTTACAGAATTTGAATATTTGTGCATGACTATAAAAATGCAATCTATATTTTGGCATCTTAGGTCTCAGCAGAGCAAACCATCAGTAAATAATCACAAATGCAAAATTGCCTCTAGGCAACACTTCCACTGGTATTGCCAGTGATTTGACATCACCATATATGCACATAGGTGCAAAACAGCTGGAGATGAAGCTGCTGCATAGCCTTGCAATGCATGTAGCTGTTCTGATACTTCAGAATGAGGTGGTTTCATTCATGCCATTACATTTTGTGAAAACACCTGTTTTGAATGCTTTGCACAATCTAAAGTGTGCCATTTTCTCTTGGAACAGAGAAATGTTTTATTGGAACAGCTGCAATGTTGTCTGGAACCACTAGACTTGGATGATTTTGGTTAAAAACAATCTCTATAACCTTTCTCTCATTTTTCCAGTTTCTCTAGCCATTTTCCATGTAACACTATTTATTTTCCAAACATTTAAATAGAAAGTTGTAAATCTGAATTGAGGAACCTCGAGAAAATTTTTTCCATCCATAACTGTATAGATCTACACTATGCTCTGGAAACTTTAAATCAAAATAGTCACCGGGTGTTTGTAGTATTTGGCTTTCACCAAACATCTAAAGTTCAAATTATTGTTATTATTATTATTTTTTTACCAAATTAAGGCTTGGCCAATTATGTGCTTCTTCACTTCATCTGCAAACCAGATGAATAAGCAGAATATTTAATAAATTCTGAAATTATTTGTTTATTTATTTATTTGTTTGTTTGTTTGTTTTATTTGACTTGTATGCCGCCACTCTCCGAAAGGACTCAGGGCGGCTCACAGATAAAAACATAGAACAATAAATAATTTTTTAAAAAGATTAAACCTAACAAGCCAAATCCAACAGTAAAAACCCAATTAAAATCCCACCCTCCCCCACAGGAGGTCAGTCCAGCCCAGCCTGTAAGAACAACCAGGGTTTTAGATTGCGCCGAAAAGAGGAGAGATCGGGGGTCAGCCAGAGCTCAACAGGTAGTTGATTCCATAAGGCGGGAGCCGCTACAGAATAGGCCCTTCCCCGGGGATTGACTTTAAAGTGTTCAGAAGCATTAAAATGAACAATTTGGAATAGAAATCACTTCAGGACATCTACATAACTAGTTTAATATATTAAAATTAAAGATTAACAGAACCTGAATACCGTAGAAAAGTTCTATAAATTTTAAAAACATGCTTTGCTCCCAGACTTATTTGTTGGTTTTGTTGGCAGTTTTCTTTTGTAATAAAATGTGTAATTTTATCTGGGCATATAAGTACTTTTTTTTTCTAATTGCCTTTTTCTCAATTCAATGGTTAGCTGCTCAGAGTCATCTGGTAGAAAGTGGCCCTTCAAATCAAAAAAATAAATAAATTAAACATGTATCTAGAAGAAACATGTTAAATACAAAATCTTAATACTTTTTAATTCTTCTTATTCTTACTAATTCTTAATTTAATAAACAGCCTCATTCTTCTGCATGGCACAGCCTCCATATGTGGCACAGAAAAAGGAAACTGCTTTTGAAATGCTGTTTTCCTTACTTTTGTATCCACACTTCTATAGAACTGTTGTAGTAATTGCCTCTATTTCAACTGATACAGAAAAAACATAACAAAAAGTCTGCTACCAATCTCACTATGAAAGTCTACCTACTTCTAGACTCTACTTCTAGAATCACCTGATGGTAAGAAGGCAGCATATAAGTTTAATAAATAAATAAAATAACTAGACAATCCAGGTCTCATTTGGTCATTGTTTGAAGGATATTCCTTTACCTAAACAGACAAAACAAAATCACCACAGGTGGCAAAAAAGCAGTGGATGTGGGAATGATATTTAACTTCTTGCTGGCTTCCTCATTTACTTCTGCAAAGCTTGAAAGGAAAAAGTCAGTGGAGAAGACTGCAGGAAGTTGTAGTCCAAAGCCAGCAGGCAGGTAAGTGGAGAAAGGACCAAGGGTATGGGGTTGGGTGGAGGTCAGGAATGATACATAAGAATGTGTGAAAGTTGCTCCATAGGTAGGTGAGCAGTACACATCAGAAAAAATGCCTGGGGATGTGTGAGAGATGCATAGAAGGTTGGGAGAGCACAGGGTGCATTGCATGTCAAGAAGTGTGTGAGGTCATCACAGTAGTGCCCAAAGATATTAGCATATTAGCAATTAGCAATAGCAATAGCACTTAGACTTATATACTGCTTCTCAGTGCTTTACAGCCCTCTCTAAGCAGTTTACATATCACCCCCAACAATTTGGGTCCTTGTTTTACTGACCTCAGAAGGATGGAAGTCTGAGTCAATCTTGAATCCCTGAGTCAACCTTGAACCTTGCATTCTTGAATATGGTGAATGGAGAAGTGATGCAGATCAATAAGAATACGTGGGATCACAGAGGTGCGTGAGAGGTGCCATGCTGGTCAGAGGTGACATGTAGGTCAGTTAGTGTGAGTTAGGAAGTGTGCCTGAGAGTGCTTGGAAGTATGCAATAGGTGTTGTGCAGTGAGGGATAGCATAAAGGGATTGCATGAGTCAACATAAGGGGGTATACAAAAGTTGCTACATGGTCAGGGAAGGCATGCAGGTTGGTGAGGGTGCATGGGGATCAAGAAAGGGACAGCAGGCAGTGGTGAGATTCAAATTTTTTACTACCGGTTCTGTGGGTGTGGCTTGGTGGGCGTGGCAGGGGAAGGATACTGTAAAATCTCCAGTCAGAGGTGGTATTTGCCAGTTCTCCAAACTACTCAAAATTTCTGCTGCCGGTTCTACAGAACTGGTCAGAACCTGCTGAATACCACCTCTGGTCAGGAAGGGTGCATTGGGATACACAAGAGGTGTTACATGGGTCAGGGAAGGTATGCTTAGGGTAATATGGCTTGGGGAAGACATGTGGGGGGAGAGCAAGTTTGGGGCAGTGCATGGGGGGTGCCGCATGTGCTGGGAAGTGTGTTCAGGGATTGTTTCCTTCCAGCTCCTCCCTTTCTTCTTGCCTTTTTTCCTTCCCCCCTTCTCTTCTCTTTCTAGAAGCCAGATAAGTATTATGGGATTCGGAGGCAACAAGAGATTATGAGACTGGCTGGGAAACTGTCACAGAATGTTAAAAATAAAGATCATGTGAACTCAACAGCAGCCAGTAGCACTGAAGTAGCCACAATTTCCCCAAATATTACTTCCTCGGGAGACATCATTCCCAGATTGTGGACACATTCAAGTTAGACCCCTCATGGTCCCTTGAGTCAAAAAATGTTGCCCTATGATTTACTTCATCCAGATAAAGGTATGACAATGAGAGTTCTCGTGGTGTATAGATAGATGTCAAGCTGTCCATATAAATTTCCTAATCTTTAGCCACTTTGGAGACTATCCTAAATATTTAAGTCTTTAAAAACTGAAAGATGCCCTCCTCAAAACATTATATGAACTCTTCCAATAATTTCTATATGTGTTAGAAGAAAAATCACAATATAAAACATTAAGTAGATTAAGAGTTCATTTCTGAGAATTATGCCCATATGTATCCATCCATTCAGATGAATTCCCCACTGTCAGGTATATTTGTTCTTCTTCCTTCCTGCAAGATGTTTGAACATCAGATTACTTATAATTCTCCATCACTAAGACCAGTCTATGGAGTAAAATGTTTAACATATTTAGAGTGAGTTAGTGCTGTCTCAGTCTGGGTCTCTTTAGTTCACTGGAATGTAAACAACGCAGCATTCCTACACCTTGATCCCATTTCTGTACAGGTCAGAGACAAGGGACAATGTCACCAGTTGGAAAGTAAAGCTGGATCATCTCCAGAGTTCATGCATTCATTAAAAAATAAAGACCTCTAATCTTGTTTAGCGTTATGTTCTCTCACAGTTGAAATCCTATTTATTATGCCTTCACCTTTGTATGAAAGGGCTGAAAGAGATTTTTTTTCAAGCTATAATATTAAATGCTAGAAATATTTAACTGTGGTGAAAGTTTAGAGCAGTGCTGTAAATGGCACCTATTATGATAGAACTTCACCTCCCCCCACCCTTAACTAGACTGGTGATTTAGAAATGTGACTTAATTTAGCTCTCCTATTCATTTATTTAGAAAGCTCCCAAACCATGCCTTCTCGGAAAAGTTCAAGGAAGCGACAGCAAAGCTATCTGTGCCGTGTTGCCTGTGCTTCAGTCTTTGAGCTCAGATTTACTGTAAGATATGGAGCCGACTTCAGTGTTGAAATAAGATTTGGTCGCTCATTTTTTTCTAATTTTCTTTCCTCTTCTCTCCTATTTCAGAACAAGAGAGTTCCTTTCCCACTTTAAAAAGAGAGAGTAGGCTCTTTTCTTAACGAACTAGCTTTCTAAACAGGCAAGCATGTCGTTTCCTTTCTGGTGTTCAACCCAAGTCAAAATCCAGGGGAAAAAAGTATCTTGTTTATCTTGGTCTCTTACAACATTGGCAGGCATATTAAATATAGTAAAAGAATTATACCTTAGTTTTCCTCAAAAGGCAAAGAGAGTAGAGGATAAATAAGCATTTCAAAAGATTATTCCCATAGGCTAAGAATAAGGCAAAATTCATCACTTCTTAATGATAACTGTGATGGGAATATGGCAGCTATTTTGCTTTCTTTGTGATGCTGGAGAGGAATAACCTCAGCTGACACACAAAACAGTTGTGTAAAAAATGGGAAGGGTCATTAATTTGGAAAAGTTGCCTTTTATCTTGGGGGAAGGGAATAGTTAAAAAATGCCAAGGAAGTTTAGGTCAGTTCTGATTAAAAATTTCATTCCCGCTCCATTGCTAATTATTAGAAAGAAAACTAACTAGAGTTTCTCCAGACTTGAAAGTGAAATGATAACTAACTTATATAAACTGTGGCTAGGTCAAAATTCTGACTGAGCCCAAGCAAATCAGAACTCTTGAGATTAGAATCCTCCTCAAATCTCTTCTTTATTAAGTACATCATATTGGCACTGCTTCAAAGGAATACCAACTCTAAATCTTTCCCACAGTTTCAGTATAATTAAAAAAGGAAATAATCCCATCCCCAAGTGTCACATGTCATGTTGGCCAATTGGGTTAATTGATGGGCTCTCCAGGCACTCTTTTTCTGACCTTATCCATTGCCAGTAGGGATGACCTTGATTCTCATGAGAAAACTCTCTGTTGTGTCTAGTAAGGCATTCCAAGCTCCTTTTCCCCTTCCCCCTCTGTGTGACAACTGAGGAACATAAAAATGGCTGCTGCCAGGTTCGGTTGGAAGTTGACATATTGCTTGTTATACTGCTTGTTGGTCAAAAAAACTATAAGATCCTGAAACAAAAGCACATGTGAAACAATACAGATCATCGGGGTGTCAAAGGAATTTTTCTGGAAAGAGTCAATGCAATAATAATAATAATAATAATAATAATAATAATAATAATTATAATTATAATTATAATTATAATAATTATAATTTATTCGACTTGTATGCCACCCTTCTCCTAAGGACTCAGGGTGGCTAACATTAAAACAGCACAAAATTTACATAAAAAACAATTAAACATAGCAAGTCGAAATAAATACAATAAAATATTAAAACATTAAAAAATAAATAGTAAAAACCCCCACCCGGGTCATTCCAGGCCAGCCTGTTGAAACAACCAAGGCTTCAGGTCCCGGCGGAAGGAGCAGAGATCAGGGGCCAGGCGGAGATCCACGGGGAGCTGGTTCCAAAGGGTGGGGGCTCCCATGGAGAAGGCCCTAGCCCTGGGAACCGCCAGCCAACAGTGTCTGACCGACGGTATCGCAAGGAGGCCCCTCCTGTGGGAGCGAACAGGGCGATTGGCATATGATGATGCTGGCAGGAGGCGTTCCCGCAACTAAATCTTTTCTGCAACACTCATTTCAAATAGTCCTCAACTTATGACCACAATTGGGACCAAAACTTCTATTGCTAAGCTCTTAAGTAGTCATGCCTGATTTTATTATCTTTTGGGCCATGTTTGTTAAGCAAACCGCTGCAATTATTAAGTGAACCATGCAGTCATTATGCAGCAAATCTGGCTTCACCCATTAACTTTGCTCATCGGAAACCATCTAAGAAGGTTGTTAAGTAAATGGTTGGAAATAGAGGATTACCTGTAATGTATGGTTGGATTTGTTTCTTTTTCTTTAAAACAGACTGAACTCCATTAATTAACCATGTGTTATGCAGGGATAACTTTGCTTGAACATAACCATCTAGAATACGCATTAATTCACTGGATAATTCCCATATGTGGAAATGCGAGAGAAAACAAATAGCAATCATCCGAAGTAATGTTGCAAATTGGGACACCCTTTTTCAAAAATTATGCATTTTTTTTAACCTTAAGTATGAACATAGATTGTAAGATTGTAAGAATATAAACGACCTGGGTCTTATGAAATCCTTCGTGTTATTTCTTAGGCTCCATTTTTATTTTCTAAGATCAGGAACAGTATATTTGTGCAACAGACTCTTTGAGCAGTTGATTTATGACAAGACAATGTAATATGGTTTTATGAAACTACTTCTCATGATTGTGCTAATATTTTATACTTTAATAAGAAGTAAAATCAGGACACTTATGGTTGAGGGTTTTTTTTTTGCTTACACAAGACATTTTAATTCTAACAACAAACTGAACTGTTTTTACTGTAACATCAGATTTATTTTTAAATTCTGCAAAAGTATTTAGTTTTTATACCATTTATTATAAAGAAAATCTTTTTCCCTCCTTTTCCCTCAAGAAAACCTTATTAGGAACTATCTGGCTTGCTGGCAAACTGGTTTGCTTATATTGGACGACAGTTATTTACTTTTGCTACACACATTAAGAAGGTTATTTTTGCTGTTTATATAAAGTGTGTAGTTAGACAATTTTTTTTCTTCAGATTGCCAGAGAACTAATATTGAGGATAAATGAAATTGCTTAAAACATCTTCACTGAATACTCCTCTCAAAAAGAAGGTAAAGCTTTCAGGGATTAATTTTAAGAGAACTATTAGGCTTAAAGCCAGTGTTTTTCAACCTTGGAACTTGAAGATGTGTGGACTTCAATTCCCAAAATTCACTAACCAGCATGCTCAAAGCATTTAGGATATCAGTGCTCAAAAATTAAGTAATCAAGAATGAAATCAGTTGTCTGCCTGCCTGCCTGCCTGCCTATCTATCAACTATTATTTTATTTATATCACACCTTCAAAGTGTCCATCTGTAATGCTCTCTGCTCCTATTTTCCCCACAACAACTGTAAGAGGTGGCCTGGGCAGGGAGCATGGGTTCAAGAGCATAGAAAGTTCTTTCAATTAATAAAAATGCCATTTGTCCCTTTCTGAAAAATTTGTATTATTTCTTTACTGCTTTTTTTTGCTTTTTCAAGAAAAGCAACATTTTTTTTAAAGATTTGTGCAAATATTCTTTGCATCCTGATGAATTTATTTATTTGTACAATTTAAGCCACTGATGCTTTTTCTGAGGACAGTTGAGCTTTGGCAGACAACATTTAGGATACAGAAATTACACTAATAAAAGCTAATAATAATGAGTAGAATATTTTCTAGGTAAAGTGAAATAGTCTATCTTTTGATCGTTTGACATTGCTTCAATTGTTTCTCATTTGTTTATATCTCATTTGGATTTGCATAGCTATATAATATCTATGAAACTCAACATTAAGAAAACTAATATCATGGCATCTGGCACTGGCACAAAGAATTGAGGCCTTTGAACTATGGTGCTGGAGAAGACTCCTGCAAGTCCTTTGGGCTGCAAGGCGATCAAACCGGTCAGTCCTAGAGGAGATCAACCCTGACTGTTCTTTAGAAAGCCAAATCCTGAAGATGAAACTCAAATACCTTGGCCACCTAATGAGAAGGAAGGACTCACTGGAGAAGAGCCTAATGCTGGGAAAGATTGAGGGTAATAGAAGAAGGGGATGGCAGAGAATGAGGTGGCTGGATGGAGTCACTGAAGCAGTAGGTGTGAGCTTAAATGGACTCCAGAAGATGGTGGAAGACAGGAAGGCCTGGAGTAACATTGTCCATGGGGTTGCAATGGGTCGGACATGACTTTGCAACTAACAACAACAAATAATATCTATTGCTGGCTTGCTGGGCCTGTTGTAACTTCACCAGAATCCTTTTAGCCAGCCTTTTTACCATTTCTTACCATCTCTCAGGGCATGGACATGCAGTTGGACTTTGAGAGGTTGAGAGCTGCTTGAGGAAAGCTACTGGAATTACTAGAAGGAATAAAATCAGGAATGAGATTACAAGGGAAAGAATTGGAATAGAGCTAATATTAAACTACATATAAAGACAGCAAATAAAGTAGTTTGCCCATCTGGAGAGAATGTCTGGGGATTCCATACCATGTAAGACATACATAAAAAGAGGAGAAGATCAAAGAGAACGAGGCATACCCAGAAGATGGAAGGACAACTTCAAAGACTTACTACTGCAACATCAAATAACAATGGTTGAGGCTGCAAGAAGTGCAAGAACCAAAACTTTGTATCTTCCTTGATATCTAAAGAGGAGGAATGTTCCTTCATCTGTTAGGCCTGTTGTCCCATTAAAATAAGTTTGCATGAGATCCATGTTCTTGTCAACAATATGCTGATTTGAATTAGTTATGTAAAATGATTACATAATAGCAAAAAGAAACAAATCACTTTCACCTATTCATAAGAGATCCACATGCTTAAAATAAATGTATCATTTCAGGAACATTTTTTCCTTGTTTTTATCAATAATGAGTTAAAATCAGTTTAAAGATTCTTATTCCGAATCCAGAAAGCATGTCAGTTTTTAAATGGAAGCAAGAAGGAGTTTATGAATGAAAACTAAAGAAACCTCAAAACTCTTTCAGAGGGAGCACAATGTTGTGTCTTTGGTCATTACATATCTTACTACTCTAAAAAGACACTGAAGGTACAAAAAGCCATAGATAAGAGAGATGGATAGAATACTGGGACTTAAAGTTGATTATTGATTTGATAGCAGTTGTATGACAGAATATTTTTTATTAAAAAAGATAGGCTTAGTAACTAACCAGATACAAATTCTGCCATACTGGAAAAAATGCTTGTGAAATAGTATTTTTGAAAATGATCTACAAACTTCAGAGAAACAAAAAACAGCATAGCAATGTTACTAACCAGGATTTATAGATATGATTATGCTTATGATATTCCAGTGCTTCATTAGTTACATGATATCTGTGCTAGATCTGTGAAAAATTTTATTGCATTTGGTTTTTTAAAATGGTAGGGCAGAAAACATTAAAAATTAGGTTATTTCTGTGCTGGCAGATATAAACCCAATCTCTTTTCGTCATCTGCAAAAACCTATCTTCAGGCATCGAAAAATGTAATTAATAAAATTAGGCGGAGTGGTGCAAAATGGGGGATCTTTTTACTTATAATACTCTATTTATGGACCCCCTTTGGAGGTTTGATGCTTTTATTTTCTCATGTTAGTACTACTCAGAGATATTAGAGCCTAGATTATCACAACTATTTTTATATATTTTCTATTGTATGCTGCTTATTGACATTTTTATTTCACAATTATTATATACGGTGATTTACATTCCTAGTTTTATGAATCTACATAGGGACACATTGTTATTTATTTATAAGATGTATTATCTTCCCTAATCCCAAAGGATAGCTTCTATATTTTCTATATTCATTTGTAGAATACACACATAACTCTTCTTGAAGTATAATCATCTGTTGGCTGGCATATTTATTTGTGAATTGTCCAGTTGTCTCTTTTTCCAAGTTTAGAGTGATGTATGAGAAGCCTTATAGTAATGTTGGCTGAGTCTCAGTGAAATCTAAAAAGTTATGGGTGATTTAATATTTTGACTGCTTGACAATTCTGAAAAAGTTATATTATCTAACAGGAATTGGCCTTCTATTATAATGCAAATTATAACTAAGCTCCAAAAATGCTTAAATATTATTGCAACAGCTTGGTAATGCAAATTCAGTTTATAAGATACAAATCACTTATTAGTTATGTCCTATCATTAAGTCTAGCTTCCATAGTCAATATATAATCATTAGCTACAGAATTACTGTAGTTCAATGCATATTTTGCAAAATGTCTCAGGCCTGGTCCTGGATGACATTATTTAAACAAATCATGAAGAACTAGAATACATGACTCTGTAGAAAGACACAACCAACAAACATAAAGAAAAGTATTATCCAGTAGATATTAAAATGGCTTGGTTTATTCCTCACACCAAACTAAAACATTATTTTGGTTTTGATTTTCCATGTTCTTGAACCTGGCCAATTACCCTGTATTCAATAAACCATAATTAAACTATCCATGATTTAGTGCAATGTGTAAATTATGTCTGATTTCATATAAAACACTTTCTGTGTTATGATATTTCAAATATGAAATACCCTGGAATACAGTAGTCTTGAAGTCAAAGACTTGTGATCAATCATTTAGTTATTAAATCACATAAACATATGCACACAAAATATAGAGACACAAGCATTTAATTAAATCTACAATTCATTCTAGATGAGTGAGAGAGAAGCAGAGGTATTTCTTTAGCTCCTAGATAAGATATAGCTATGTCAAGGTAGCTTTATCATCTCCAGTGCAGACATATTCAATCCATTTCTACAAAAAAATTTGTGTACTCAGATAATTCTGGAATAGGAAACTAAGCTTTTTCGGTGAAAAAAGAAAGACAATAGTTTCTGTTTCTGTGTTTAATAATGCTTTCTGACCAAAAGGATTTGGATCTGCTATAGAACAGTAATAGAACTGCTTATTCAGAAGCCCAACACTTCCAAAATAAATGAAAATAAAATAAGAAACAGATGGCTTTTAACAAATAATGGACAAAGACTTTATAGTTTAAAACACGTTTTATTTAGTGAAACTGACCATTCTGTTTCTCAGGTTGCTTTATTTATTAGTTCCATTTGAAAATAGAGTTGATTCTTCCAAATGGTGTGTTGAAATAGACTGTGTGAGCTACACTTGAAAGCACTTCTCACCTAAGGAAGCCTTGAATCACTTCAAGAAAGTTACTGTTCATATTTCTATATTAAAAAGCCACTTCCCAACTTTTAAACAATGTGTAATGGTGATACATCCCTGAACTTTGGGTTGAGATGTACGAAGGTCCTTGTTGATGTGCTTTTGCCTATATTTTTGTATAGATCCATCTTGTTTTGTTTTTATGGTCTATTATATTGTAAGTCACACAGAGTTTAGAATCAGATGATATTTACACTAAATTAATTTTGAGATTAATTTTGAGGCTAAGTCCTAAGAAAGTAGAACCACTATGAATAGGCAGTTACTTTATCCAGGAATTGGTAGAGAGTGTCCTATAATTGGATGGAATTGTTCTGTCCTTGAAGAGACACATTGAGACACGCGCGGGTGGTGATGGGAGTTACCCGGTTCTCCCATGTTACCCCCCTCCTGCGCGGCTTGCATTGGCTGCCGGTTGCGCTCCGGGTGAGGTTCAAGGTTTTAGTGTTAACATATAAAGTCCTTCATGACATGGGTCCTCAATATTTAAGGGAGCGTCTCCTTCCAATAATGAATGCCGGCCGCCCTGTGCGAGCTCATAGGCAAGGACTCTCGGGATTCCATCGGCGACTCAGTGCCGATTGGTGACTTCCCGACGACGAGCCTTTTCTGTTGCGGCCCCTGACCTCTGGAACCAACTGCCTTTGGAGCTCCGCCTGGCCCCTGACCTCCGCACCTTCGCCGTGAGCTAAAAACTTGGTTGTTTGATCAACCGGCTTTGACCCCCTCGGGTTGGGATTGTTTTAATGGTTTTAGTTTATTATATTTGACTTGTATTTAAATTTAATAGTTTTTTAAGTATTTATTGTATTATATTTTAATTGTGAGCCGCTCCGAGTCTTCGGAGATGGGGCGGCATACAAGTGCAAATAATAAATAAATAAATAAATAATTCATGGTAGTTCCTTTGAAGACAAAACTGTTGTAGCACAAATGGCCTCCATCTCCAAAAGTCCCTCTGCCCAATTTCAGCTGACTCAGCAGCCAAAACTACACTTCCATTATGGCCATTTCTGGATAAGGATAACCAAGTACTGTTCTGGCAAATCAAGATTGAGTCAATGTAACACACTATCTAGAGATTGCTCTGGAAATTGCAAGTGCTGCAAAGAAGTGACAGAGGTATCTATCCAAAATATTTCACTATTGTTCTGAAAGGACTGCAAAGGCTCCACCCATCAAGTGTGGATGGATTTGTTCATCAGGTCTTTGGTTAATTAGTAATTAGTAAAGATCAATGCCTGGAATGCACTACCTGACTCTGTTGTTACATCCTCTAACCCCCACTCCTTTAACCTCAAACTAACCACTACTGACCTCACCCCATTCCTAACAGGTTTGTAAGGGGCGTGCATAAGTGCACCATCGTGCCTACTGTCCCTGTCCTATTGTCCCGATTTATTCATAGCTATTTCCTGTATTCTTACTCATGTTTATAGTTATATCTATTACCTTGTAAGAGATTGACAAATAAATAAATAATACATACATACATACATACATACATACATACATACATACTCCTGAGGCATATATTTGCATGGTAATTGAGCCTTATACCTTTATAGGGAGTTTGTGGTTTCAAGTGTAAAGATTGTATTGAATTATTCTTTTTCCTGGCAGTCTATGAGGATGGCCTACCTTAAAGATGTAACATTGCTCAGCTGTTCATATAACTCAGGATTTGAAACATTATCTCATTCATGAAGCAGTATTCAGGTATCATGTCACTGCCTTGCCAGAATAGAATTATCTCACAAATCTGGTGATCAAGAGATGACCCTCAAAGTTCCCCTTCCTTGTAACTTGCATTGGGTGTGGATAAGATGGCCGGCCTTCTTGGGAACTGTCATACTTTACAGAAATCTTTCCTGTCCCAGAGGTATCTTCCCAACTCTGAGATGTCTACACTTTTTTTTTTACAAATACTTGCCTAACTACAAGAGGTAGTGTATGTAGTGAAACAAAAACTGCAATATCTAAGGAAAAATCATTCAAAAAAAGCTGTTTTAAGAAGCATATATGAATAGCAATTATGAAAATAACTGGAAAAAACAATAACAAATTATAAAGTTACAAAAACAAAACATATAAAGTTTTTTTATTAATTTTACAGCGTTTCACAATACAATTTTCTTAGAAAATTTAATATTGTCACCAGCTTTATTTATTTATAATTTAGATTTCTAAGACTGCTCAACTCAACAGCGATTCTGGGCAGCCTTAGAATATATTCTGAATATACCACAATACAATTTATTTAATGCACAGTGCTTGTTGCTAGAAAGAAATTAAATTCATTGATAGAAAAATATAATACTGGGATTATAATCCTTGGCATTATATCCTGCCCTGCAGGAATATATGTCAGATAAAGAAAGAATACTTATGCACAATATCATACATTCTTACAATTAATCAATACTTGTATGACCTAATTAGTATCTACTCAATACTATTTGCAAGGTTATGCAAGACATTTTAAACAATGACCTAGGGGACCTAAAGAACTCTAATCAACTTTAACTCAGTTCTAAAGGTATTTCTCGAGTTACGACAGTTCATTTAGCAACCATTCAAAATTACAATGCCCCTCCCAAAAAAAAGTACTTATGACCCAATCCCGAAGTTATGAAGTTAAAACTGACTGCAGAGACACTGCAACATTCTCCTTGCCTGCTGTCCCTCTCCCCTGGCCTGTGGAGATCCAGTGAGGCAAGATAGGGAGGGGGAACAACTATGGGGGCCCCAAGGGAGCATGAGATATCTCAGTGGGTTGGGAGAGGCCTTGGTGTTCAGAAGCAGATGGCATGTTCTAGCACTAGGCTCCCATGAGATAGTTCATCTGCACTTAACAACCTATGCATTCGATTGATGAATGCATTGGGGAAAGCAGGGAAATGAACTTGATCCAATCAATGAATCCTTAGGTTACAAATGTAAATGGCAGGATCTATTACATTCGTAACTCAAGGATTACCTGTATTCAAATGTCATTCCTACTGACGTCTGTACATGGATAACATTAAAATCAATTCATGAGTATGCTTGTACTTTATGATGTATTGACTGTTCAGTAAGACATTAGTGGAATCCAACCATGTTTTCCTATTTTAAAAAAGTTCTACTAAAATGCAATTTTAAAATTTCCTATAATAATTAACCTGCTAGTATGAGTGTTTGTATATTCAAAGATAATGAAATTCTTTTGTAAAAAGACTTACTTGTAAGGCAGTGAAAAATGTTATGTAAAACTGGCAACATTTCCTAATCTTTTTATAAGTTTTTATACCTTGCTTCAGGGACTTCTTTTTAGTTTTAAAGTTTTAAACAATGGAACATTCTATATACAAGAGTTATAGCTTTTATCACAAATATACTTTTCCAGTTAATATTAGTGGCATATATAAAACTTAACCATACTAATAATGTAATCTTTTTTAAAAACAAAATGTGGAACTTTTATGAGTTTTGAATGCACTGCATAGAAATAAACGCTAAGAAAATATAGCAATATTTAACACAGGATTAATATACTTTTCCATTGTCATCACTTCTCAAATGCAGTTTCCAATGTTTAACATTTTAAATTGTTTTTCATTAAGATTCTCATGTAGTTAAACACTCTTCTAATCACCAAATAGTATATATCTTCTGTACAACCATATTACACTATTATACAAACTTGAAGCATATCAAAATGAATTTTCTTGCCTGTAAAAATTTGCATTTGATATTATAGAAGCCATTTTCTTGTCTTTAAACCACTGCAAATACTCTGAATGCTTTGCTTCCTGGAGGATTCTGTAAACTGTAAAAAAAATGGTTTGAAAAAAATTAATCTTATCATGTACTCCCATTTTACATATGAATGTCTCTATTAAATTTATATATTTATTGCTAATGTCATTACCAGAAGGATGACCTATAAATATTTGGATAGCATTGTCAAGTTACAAGTTAATTTACTGTATATCTAATGAAAAAAAGCAATAGTTATTTCTTTCACTAATTAGAAATGGCCTTTCTAGAAATTTCATTGATTGATCTCACAAAAGCCTATCTATAATTACTATTCCAAGAAGAAGTGCAGTGAGCTCAAGATCTAGGTTTGATAT
The DNA here is from genome assembly GCA_009733165.1 of Naja naja. Lineage (NCBI taxonomy): Eukaryota > Metazoa > Chordata > Lepidosauria > Squamata > Elapidae > Naja > Naja naja. Next base: position 186,092,450 of record CM019150.1, on the reverse strand, counting down.
TTTGATATAAGTCACAAAGTCAACTTCAGTTCTGAAGACACTCAGAGACAGTCTTACCAAGGAATATTACAGTATCTCCACATCATTGTAAATTTTGTTTTATTTTTGGGCTTGTGAATTCGGTTTAATCTTTTTAAATTATTTATTGTTGTTGTTTTTAGCTGTGAGCCGCCCCGAGTCTCCGGAGATGGGGCGGCATACAGGTCCAAAAAATAAATAAAAATAAATAAATAAATAAATAAATCATTACCACTGAAAACAAGGTATTGATTCATTCCTATTTAAATGTGCTTTTTGCATATGGACAATACCATAAAAATATGTAGTTGTGATGAAGGGACATTTATAAGGATTCCATAATGGAAGTATAAAATTTGGAATCTATCTTTTTGGATGCCTAAATTTAGAATTTTCAATTTGAGCTTTGTCATAGTTTGCAGTGAGGGTATATATGAAGGAGACAGGCCACAATAGAATAGGTTAAGGTATATTTGTGTCTTTGTCTGAATGTAATTATCACAAAAGTGAAGATTACCAAAGACTTGCTATAAAAATTTTGTTTTAGCTAGAATTTATATCAGAAGGGTCTTAGTAGGAACAAAACCACACTCTATCCAGAGAACTCCGTCAAGGACCTTGGAATACTCATCTCTAATGATCTAAGTGCTAGAGCCCACTGTAACTACATAGCCAAAAAGGCATTAAGAGTTGTTAACCTAATCCTACGTAGCTTTTTCTCTGGTAATATCACACTACTAACTAGGGCATGCAAAACATTTGCTAGACCAATACTCGAATACAGTTCATCAGTCTGGAACCCACATCACGTATCTGATATTAACACAGTTGAGAAAGTCCAGAAATATTTCACAAGAAGAGTTCTACACTCCTCTATTCATTGCAGAATACCTGATGCCACCAGACTTCAAATTCTGGACCTAGAAAAACTAGAACTACGCCATATTCTCTCTGATCTAAGTATAGTATATAAAATCATACATTGCAATGTCCTACCGGTCAATGAATACTTCAGTTTCAACCATAACAATACAGGAGCACACAATACATACAAACTCAAGGTTAACCGCACCAAACTTGATTGTAGGAAATACAACTAGCAACAGAGTGGTCAATGTCTGGAATACTCTACCTGACTCTGTGGTTTTTTCCCCAAACCCCAAAAACTTTAACCTTAGACTTTCTACTATTGACCTCACCCCTTTCCTAAGAGATCTGAAGGGGGCGTGCATAAGCGCACCAACGTGCCTACCATCCCTGTCCTATTGTTTCTTTTATTTTTCTTATATGTATTCATTTCATGTATTCATAACTATGTTTATCCTTATACTTATTATCTTGTAAGCGATTGACAAATCAAATAAATAAAATAAACTACATTCATTGCTGATTGAAAGACACCGGATGGCTTTCAGAAATTTAGACTGAATGATTTCCAAGGCAAATTGGCATATTTGGGAGCTGCACATTAGGAAATTTAAAATCTTGTTTAAATAGTCTGACTGCTGCAGACATATTTTAGTTGCCTTTGTGGCTTACAAATGTAATGAACATAAGGGAGATAAAAAAATTATGTTGTATTGTGAGTTTGGTAATTTGTTGAATCTAGAGATAGAAGACAGTATGTAAATAGCTATATTCTTGAAGTCCTTAACTAACTTGATTGATTATAATTAATTTTTCAGTTATGAGAATAATCAAAAAGCAATTTTAAGTAAGTTAGCTAATTTTAAATGAGTAATTTAGTAAATTAGCTAATTAAAACTTTGTGCCTTTGTTTTATTGTAGTTAATTTCTAATTTTCTTCTAAGGCAGAAATGCCCACATTTCTAGTGTTCACACAGACTGACTTGGTAAAGTTAGCTACATTATCTGTACTTAGAGATTGGTGAAAACTAGAGAATAAAATAAGATTTTTGTAAAGGTCAATATTATGTCACTATTGTAAATACTGTATTAAACAATAAAAGGAAAACAATACAGCTGCTTTACTTCTTTTAGAATTCCACATAAAAGTATTTTTGTGTAACATTATCAGTCAAAAGTGGCACTGTTTAGTAAATGAAGCAGTGGCATCTGCCACAATCTTTGTCAGTGGAAGAGTTAAAAACCACCTCCAAATAAACAGAGGGTTTCTTAGGAAACTGAACAATTTCTCAACTGGGTGATCTGGGATTACACACTGATAAACACTTGAATAATCTGGAAGAAAGCCTACTTGTTCTGCAGTTTAGCTATTCTTCTGGATCATTCATTTGACAAATTTATGATAGAAAGATTTCATGTAGAATTTGCTAATTGGGCAACATAGGCTGATGGGATGATAATTAACATTCTTAATTGTAGATTTCTAAATTAATGGAGTGAGAGCCAGTTTAATGCAGTGACTAAGGCGTCAGGCTAGAAACTGTGAGACTATGAATTCTAGTCCTGTCTTGGGCACAAAGCTAACTGGGTGAATTTCAGTTAGTCACTTAGAAAGAAGGCAATGAAAAGCACTTCTGAAAAAACTTGTCAAGAAAACTGCAGGGTAGCTCCAAGCAGTCACCAAGAATCACACAATTGAATCAAATAAAAAAAGAGATAATAAAGTAATGCCTTCTCCAGTAATGCAATAAAAAGTACCAGGAGTACTATAAAGGCATGCTTTGTACCTTTCTGAAAAAATGCCATTTTGAAATGAAGCAGTGTACATTCTTCTCTTATCCACTGGCATGACATCAACAAAGCCGCCTTCATTGCGAATTACTCCAGCATGTACTGCTGTTCGGCAGATACTCGACATCTGAGGGAAAGAACAGAAGAATTCCCATATTAGAAAGTAGCGTTGACTTACAAATGATTAACTGAATTTATACAGTATCTTGTTTTTCCCAATGTCCACTCCTAAGCAATAGGACAGGGGTGTCAAACTCGATTTCATTGAGGGCCACATCAGGGTTGTGTTTGACCTTGGGAGGGGCCAAGGGGGCATGGCCAGTTTGACTTCACTCATGTTGGGGGCTCCTGTGATGGCCCAAGCGCTCTGCCAGCAAAAATGGGCTCCCGAGCTCTGTTTTTGGCTGAGACGGCTTCCTGCAACCCTCTGCCAGTGAAAATGGAGTTTAGGAGGGCTGCAGGTAAGCCCTTCCAAGCTCAGTTTTCACTGGTAGAGTCACTGTGGACCAATCCTTTGCTGTTTCCAGGGCAGCCCCAGGGGCCCGATCTAAGCACCCGGTGGGTCAATCCGGCCCCCAGACCTTGAGTTTGACACTGCTGCAATAGGAGGAGAGTTTGGCTGGGAAGGTCACAAATGGCATTCATGTAACCCAGAATACTGCAACCATCACAAATACATGCCAGCAGCCAAACTCCTGAATTTTGATCATGTGACCATGAGGATACTGTGTTAGTTGTAAGTGGGAGTACCAGTTGTAAGTAACTTTTTTCAGTGCTGTTATAATTTTAAACAGTCACTAAATGAATGGTTGCAAATTGAAGTCTATCTGTATATGGATTCCACAAGCATAAAATTATGCTGGGAAGGACAAGAATCTTCCCCAAATTCCCCAATCTCAGCTAGCCAAAGATTTGAGAGCTAGCAGCATTTTGAATTCAAATGCTCTTATCAATGAGAAGATGGCTTATTCACTGTGGTTGAAAATTTTTTTGAGGAAACTGAAAAATACAACATTCTTTAATATTTCATGTAATACCTTCAGTATTCATATATCTCCTCCAAAATGTATAAATACCTTTATGTCTCTGAATATAAATATTGATGTTCAAAATGGTGTATCGTTCCTTAAATTACAAAAAGATTTTTATATATGCCATACAGTTTCTTTCACTTTAGTGTGGCTTCTGTTTTCTGGAAAGAGTGGGAATTGTTGTTTTTTTATATTATTTTATTTATTTGATGACCATATATTTTAAGTTTTTAAAATCATATTCCAGAGGAAAACATGTTATCATACTTACATCAGAATAAATTATAGTTCCAATCACTCGGGCATAATGTGGATTTTCCTGCATACAGTTATGAGGACAGTGGACCCTTTAAAAATTGGGAAGAAAGACAAAGATTAAGGATTCTATATGTATACTGTAATAAGATAAAAACAAATGTTATCATTGTATTGAATGTAAACAGTGAAATATTGTAGAAAAACAGATGTTGGCTTTGGAAGCCATATTAACACCGGAAGCTTCCACACTGCCACATTCCTGTGCCTGGGAAATAGGGAGGGGGGATATCATGGAATGTATGTAGTTAGATATAAATAGAATTCTTCTTTTTGGTCAAGGTCATGGTTTTCCTGCACCTGGATGAGGAGTGGTTTAAGGCAGGGGTCAGCAACCTGTGGCTCTGGAGCTGCATGTGGCTCTTTCATCCCTCTGCTGCAGCTCCCTTGCCAGTCAGCTCCACAATCGATAGGGCTTTCAGGTAGGATAAGTAGAGGAAAAAAGATGCTGCACTAGAAGGAGACTGTATGGTGGGGAAACTGGAGTTCCGGTCGGCTCCAAAATTGAATGGGGGGCTTCTGGTTAGGACCTTTGTGGCTCTTTGAGTGTTTAAGGTAGCTAACCCCTGGTTTAAGGGATATCTCTAGTTGAGACAGATGGTGATTGGACCATGTGATGAACTGATGAGTGCAGGGGTTGGTTTTGGCTTTTTAAATTACTGAGGGAAAACCTGGAACTCTCAGATTTGGGTTTTCCCAGATGTACCAGTATGACAATGCTAATAAAATTGAGCTTTGAGAAAATGCCTGTCTCTGAGTTTTTGATTGGAGTTTTCTTTTGCTGGAATGCTGACAACAGAATCACAGAAGCCAGTTCTACTATCAAGTCCAATACTCTACTCAGAACAGTAATTCATATTAAAATACACCTGACAGAAAACTGTCTAGTTTTTATGTGAACACCTCCAATAAAAAGAATCCTATCACCTCTCTGGGTAATCAATTTTATTGACAAATGTATAAACATTTAAAACAGAATGCATTGTTTGTTAAAGTGTTGTTCTGTCATATCAATTCAGTAGAGCACATCATGGGATACTTGAAGGTTTTCCAACAAATCTTGCTTTGCTACCAGCTTTTAGAACTATATATGCACTGATGCACATAAGTACAGTAGATCTTTGCAATTAATGGGAAAATCCTATTGTAAAATAGAGATTGAGCAGTTTAATGTCTTTACACCTTAGCAGTTTGACATTCAAAATATGACAAAAGTTTAATGTTTCTGAAAAAATCAATAATCACTTTGAATGCTTAACATTATTGTGTGATTAGTTACAAACACTTTTCACAGGATGGGAACAAAAATGAAAAGGTTTACCTTGGGCAATGTGTGGCTGGCCTATAAAATGGACATAACTGTTCTACCGTAGTTTCGCAAGTGATAGCTTGTACTGAAATTAAACAAGAAAAATGCACACAGATATTTGCTATAAAGAGATGCATCAATATTAATGTTATATCATAAAAATAAATCCGCACCTGTTACTTTAGAGACAGTGAATGAATTAGCCGATTGATATTTCCTAGAGCAAAAACAGAACATATTGTTATTAGCAGTAATGCCATTATCTTACAATCTTGTACAATATTTTTGACAAGGAAATAATAAAAACAAAAAATACAAAAGTGAAAATAATTTTTAATAGGGCTATTCAAATTCAATAAAACTTCATAACACAATTTGAACAGAAAATGGAGACAACTGAATTATGATCTAAGAATATGTATGTATGTATGTGTGTATGCATATATGTATGTATTGCCCATCTCTTATAGTGTAAATTTTTTTCAATGTAAAGCTTTGTATTTATGCTATTAGTATTACTATTACACAACAGCTATCATAAGAAATGCAGTGGAACCTCGGGTCGTGAAAGCTGTCCACGATGACCAGAATTTTCGGAAAAGTCTTGTTTCAGGTTGTGAGCACATCTTCGGATGGCAACCAAACACAGCCTCAGTGCTTTTCCCTGCCATGGTGATTTCCCCTTCAGCACCATATTTTTTGGGTCTGCACATGCGCAGTCGGTTGTGCTTCCAGTCATAACCAAATCAGGTTGCAGCCATAGACCTGAAATGGATTATGGTCACGACCCGAGGTTCCAATGTAATCTACAATCAGTTGCATTTATATTATTGATACATAGCCTAAAACATGAATAGGCAATGTTTTCAGCCCCAAGGTTGCTGTATTGTACAATCAACATACATTTCTGCCACAAACATGCATTCTTTCCTATACTAGTAATTTTGAACACTCAAACTTCATTCCTTTCTATCACTTTCTATCACTTAATCTGCTACTTGGATTGATTTACTGTTGATTGTTGGTTCCCTACAACTAATTGCAGTTATCAAAAATTGACTTGGTCCTTTCAAGTCATCTCATCAGTTAATCAGCTAGATGGCAGGCACCACACTGCTTGGTTTAATTGAGAAAGAAAGCCAGTGGTCCCTATTATACTAGCCAGATCATCATATTAATTGGGTAATAAATGATGAAAACCATTGGAAATGCTCTTAGGTCCATATACCTAAGGATTATATTTTGGCCATCTGTAGCCTACATCAGGAAAGTGTAATTTCTGTTGGCCTAGGATAAATGAAATGTTTGCTTTTGAGGGGATTGTAAATTTGGAAGCATGCATAAAGACTTAGCTCCCTTAATTTCTAGAGATAGGGGGACAAAAATTATACTGCTGAGAGCATGATCTTACTGTGCTGATAGGGTTTCAAAAGTGGATCTTTGGGAGCTGCATTTATTTAGTATGAATTAAGTCTCTCTTTCTAAATGGACTCACAACATTCTGCATAATCGAGTAACTATATCTTACACAGTCAACTAACTCAAATATATAATTAAAATACCTTAATCTAACAAATCACAAACAGATTATAAAGACTAGTAGAAATAATGCAGATAACAGAAAGACCCTTAGAGAACCAATGGAGATGACTTCAGACAAGCTTTCATAATTCTTATAACATCATGCAATACAGCATTTATTAATGACCACTTCTGAAGATATATAATAGTACATGTTTTATAATTATTTATAAACAATTCCCTAGATTTGTTTATATTATATTGAAAACTTGAGAACCAATTTGTGAGGGAATATTTCACTTTTATTTACCCAACTGACTGGACTCCATTTCTTTGGGACTTTATGAAGTAATTTCTTCTTCCTAGTCTGGTAACATCAACCCAGCCACCATCATTGTCTAGAATACCATAATGTATTGCAGCTCTACAGATGCTTGATTGCTAGGAAGAAAAGAAAAAGAAAAACAGAAATTAAGTTCAACCAAACCACTATTTTTATACATTCTTCTATTACCGTAGAAATAATATTTTGTGTTTTATTAAACTTAGAAGCATGAAAAGTTCACCATTAATTCCATATTGAGAGAGGTGAGTTAACAAATTATGTGAAATCAGTATTCCAGTATGATTCTATGCATGGATTATTTTAGATATTTAGTGCGCAGGTTTTCAATACATTGAATAAAAACTAATAAAGATAAGAAAACCTCAAATTCCTGCCAAAATTAACAATTTGATGCCATTTTACTGAGCAAACACTTTGTCAAGGGTAACACATTAGTTAAATTTCCTAGTAAATTACGAAGCAAAATGCTATGAATTACAATATCTGTACCATGTCATAATAGACACTTCCCACAACTTTGGCGCTGCTGTCCAAACATCCAGAAGGACATTCATACCTAAAGAATTTAAAAAAAATTGAGAATAGTAGAAAATAAATTTGAGTTTTAGATAAAATACACACAATACAAGAACTGATGGATAACCATGAAATATCTTACCTATTACATGTTGTTCCTTTGCACTGGTCCCTTAACCGTAGTTCACAGGAAACAATTTGAGCTGAAAGGAAAAGCAGGTGATGTTACTGCAGTGTTTTAGGACAGTTTGGTGAATCAATTGACAACAACAAAAAATAATGTTATGAATGAAATTTCCTTACACATCTGTTGTTTGCTTATGACTTCATTTCTTTCACTATCATCACGGGGAGATGCTTGTGGTTGCACTTCATTTTGTAATGTATTCTGAACATGTAACTGATGTCGTTCAACTTCATTGGTTTCTATCTCTGGAAAGTAATGCCTTTCTGAACTTTCTGGTAAAGCAATTGAAAGGAATAAGTGCTATTTTTTACAATGGCTTCATTCAATAGTTATAATTAAGAATGGCATAAATATGACATGTTTAATCTTTGCTAGACATGATAAGGCCAGGGAATAATCCTGTGCATATTTCCTTGGAAATAAACTCTACTGTATTCAGTGGAATTTACTCCTAGGAACTTACTTAAAGGATTATAGACTTAAATGCTTCTTGATCCCACTATGCCTAAATCCACTGAAATCAATGGGCTTTAATACTGGTTGGTTTGTGATTGTTTTACTACCAGCCATCATTAATGATATGAGATTATCTAGTCATGGCGCTAAGTGAATGATACACACAAACAACAATGTACAGAACTAGAAAAGCAACCAAAATTATCAGTTCTTTTCTTAGTATTCAATATATTCAATATAAAAACACTTATACAAGCTGCATCATAATGACAAAAATAGACATATGAGGTCATTTGAGTGGTTCAAAAGGGGGCTCCCTACCAAAGTTTTAATGAATATATATAGGTCTAATTTCATACATCAAATGTATTATTCTTAATTTGTGAAATGAGCTTTGGTTGCATTCAGAAAGAGAAACCTAAGAGTTTTCTTAATCATGGAGGATCTGACAAGATGGAATTATAGAGATATTTTGCAAAATTGTTTACAAAAGCATTTATGTTTAAATTACTAAATTCATGCCACATAAACAAAACAGTAATCTGTTTAACTGGATGAAGTATTTTCAGTTTGATTAACAGATACTGTAATTTATGAATTAGAAGAATTCATATGCTGATTACTTAACTCATCTGAGTTGGTGATTCAGGATCTTATAAATGCTTACAAAAACATAATCAATTGTATTTTTATGCCCAAGGTTCTTCATAGGAAAAAAAGAACCATTATAGAACTCTAGAACCCTTACATAATACATAAGTTTCATTATAAAATCAGAAAACAACTGCTTGCCTCCTAAAGGATCAGCAGAATGACATACCTGGCAGTATACACATTCTTTCTCTGATTACATACCTTTATAACAAAGATTTTCTCTGCAGCCTCCCCCAAAACTTGGGGGACATTCAGAACATGGACGGCCGTGTTTGTATGGGGCATGTCCCCACCAATTGCCCCTAAGAATAAAAAACAAAGTGATATAATGAAATGAATGGAGTTCCTGATCCATAGTGCCATGAGAAACACTATTCCTGTTGATTTGTCACACCTCTGCTTCTGAAGCCTAGAAGGACAGCCTAAATGAATGATATAAACAATATCATCTCAGACTGCATCCTATTTATCTTTTCTATGGTTGGAATTTCTTCCCGTGGCCTAGTATGAATTGGTATCAGTTGTTCTCAAGAAAGAGCCTTGAGGAAGGCAAGCTGGTGGTTCATTCATTCACTTACCCTTATTCTGGCTTGGCAGCAGACTTCTGCCAGGGTTTATTCAGCAATCAATTTACAAGGGAAGAAAAAGTGGGATGGTGAAAGATAAGAAAGTTTGCTGAGATGCAATTTGGAAAGACTTGTTCAACAAGCTAAAAGCAGCATGCAATAGCACAAGGGAAGCATATGATTGAAATATGGGTATAAATTGCTACCCATCATTTTAGTTTAGACTTTCATTCTGACATCCTTGAATGTGAATGCAAGCTGTTTCTGCAACTTAGTGCTTCCTCTGCTTTTCCTAGAGACTGCAATAGCTGAATGTTTGAGGACTGAGGTCGTAAATCTACATAATCATAGCGTCCGCAGATAACCGCCCAGCCACCCTGTTCAGGGTCACCCGCTCTCTCCTACATTCGGGAGAGGCGATGGACCCGCTGCGGGGAAGGGCTGAGGAATTTGATCAATATCTGCCAGATAAGATTGTGCGGATTCGGGGATGGTTGTGCTCTAATTTGCAGTGGTCTGAGGATCAGGGTGCAAACAGTCTGGCCGATGTGATCTGGGCTGAGTTCGATCCTGTTTCCGAGGATGAAATGGACAGGATTATGCGGTGTCTGAGTTCCACCACATGTTTGTTGGACCTGTGCCCCTCCTGGTTGGCCTACGCCTCCAGGGAGGTCACCTGCGGTTGACACTTCTTTAGGGGAGGGTGTTTTTCCCTCCGCCTTGAAGGAGGCAGTGGGGAGGCCCCTCCTGAAGAAGCCTGCCCTGGACCTGACCGTGTTAGACAACTTCCGTCCAGTCTCCAACCTTCGTTTTCTGGCAAAGGTTGTTGAGAGTGTGGTGGCTCAGCAGTTTTCACTCTTCCTGGATGAAGCGGACTACCTGGATCTGTACCAATCAGGCTTCCGGCCCGGTTTCAGCACAGAGTCGGCATTGGTCACACTGATGGATGATCTCTGGAGGGCTCGGGACAGGGGTTTTTCCTCTGTCCTGTTCCTATTAGACCTCTCAGCAGCTTTTGATACCATCGACCATGGTATCCTTTTGCAATGCCTCGAGGGGTTGGGAGTGGGGGGCACTGTTCTTCAGTGGTTCTCCTCCTACCTCGCGGGGCATTCGCAATCAGTGTTGGCAGGGGGACAGAGGTCAGCCCCGAGGGCGCTCACTTGTGGGGTTCCCCATGGGTTGGTCCTCTCCCCTCTCTTGTTTAATATCTACATGAAACTGCTGGGCGAGATCATTTGTGGTTTTGGGGTGAGGTATCACCAGTATGCTGATGATACCCAGTTATACATCTCCACCCCAAACCAGATCAGTGATGCCCTCTCGGTGGTGCCCCGTTGTCTGGATGCGGTATGGATCTGGATGGACGGAAACATGCTTTGGCTCAACCCGGCCAAGACTGAATGGCTGTACATACCGGCATCTCGGTCCAGTCAGGAATGTCCACCATTGACCATAGGAGGAGAGATGTTGCCCCCTGTGGATAGGGCACGGAACCTGGGGGTCCTCCTGGATGCATGACTCCGGTTGGAGGAACAGGTGGGGGCCGTTGCCAGGGGGGCTTTTGCCCAGGTCCGGCTGGTTCGCCAGCTTCGCTGGTTCGCCAGCTTCGCCTGTTTCTGGACCGAGATCCCCTGCGTATGCCCTTGTCACCTCTCGACTCGACTACTGTAACGCTCTCTATCTAGGACTGCCTTTGCATACCATCCAGAGATTGCAGCTGGTGCAGAATGCAGCTGCATGGGTGGTGATGGGAGTTTCCCGATTCTCCCATATTACCCCCTCCTGTGCGACCTGCATTGGCTGCCGGTTGCACTCCGGGTGAGATTCAAGGTTTTAGTTTTAACATTCAAAGTCCTACACGACATGGGTCCAGAATATTTAAGGGAGCGACTCCTGCCGATATCGAGTGCCAACCGCCCTGTGCGAGCACACAGGCAGGGGCTTCTCGGAGTCCCATCGGCAAGCCAATGTCGGCTGGCGGTCCCCCGGGGACGAGCCTACTCTGTGGCGGTCCCCGTCCTGTGGAACCAGCTGCCCCTGGGACTCCATTTGGCCCCTGACCTCCGCACCTTCCGCCACGACCTGAAGACCTGGTTATTTGACCAAGCCGGGCTGTGATTGCCTCTCGTGGGTGGATGGGATGGTTTTAATTCATTTTAAATTTGGATAATATTGCGCTTGTTTTGGTTTAATTCTTTTTTAGCTATTTATTGTCAATGTATGTTTTAGTTGTGAGCCACCCTGAGTCTTCGGAGATGGGGCGGCATACAAGTCCAATAAATAAATAAATAAATAAATAAATAAATAAATAAATAAATAAATAATCATTGTCAGACTGAATAGTCACTGAATGAAGCAGTCGTTAACTGAGCACAACATATAATTCCATTGATACAATGCAGGTTTACCATGTGCTCATTTTAGAATAAAAAGAATATTGGATTGTTTTGAATATACTATTTGAAGACCAGCAGCATGTCACTGAATGTAAGTATCAAATTTATTTGAACAGTAGCCAGTCAATTCTCTTCTATTATTATCTGCTAGTGTTACAGATTCAATGAATGTTCTGAATATTGTGCTTTGGTTTATACTGATTTATATTGGCTAGCATTCTGAAAATTCAAAATATCTAGCATTACTCTATGTTAAGAACACCTGCAGTAAGCTTAAGGAGATTGTGTGCAGAAAGCAAAAACCAGCGCAGAAATGCATCAACGAAATCATTTTGTATTTTTTACAGTATATATTTCAAGATAATTACATATTCTATGGCCAATTCTAGGGCAGTTCCAAGCAAAAGGTTTAAACACTGATTTCCTATCATGATTCCAATCTAAAGCAAAACACAATCCTTAATAATTTTATTAAATAGTGGCAGTAGGGAGTTAGATATGCTTTTATGTTAAACATCTTGTACCATAATACTTACTTGGGTGAATAATTGCACACTAAGTAAATTGCTTTTGGCCATATCTGCCCCCATACATTCATATTATGACACAGGTTGACTGCACAGCCTACTCGGTTACTTGTTGCCCATACCACCTAGAGGGAAAAAGGAAAAGTTTTAAAACTTTATCCAAATTTGAATTCTGATGAGCTGCCATAGTAAACTGATATTCCTTTGGAAAAAAGGAACACATTGCACCTGAAAATTGCCCTCAAAATTGGGATACTGAAATCTGTCCAGAGTAACAAGATTACCCACATGAACTCTGCACAATTGCATTTTACCAGCTAAGGGCATGAACTGGATTTTTGTGGTGAGCTAGTAATTGGCTTGAGTCATGGATTCCATTGTGCTTATAACCACTAATGTCACCTACATGGACTTCCACCAAGGATCATCTCTTAATCACTTTGAATTTAATTTTTTTTCCTTTTACTGTTTGGTTTTTAAAGATTGAGAATGTTGTGTTGACTTTCCTAAGTAAACCAGACAGGAAACACAACTAGATGAGCTAAATCTTTGCTGTAAGGCTACATTATGAGAATCCCACAACTCTGAAAGTACAAATTTTCCACCCATTACTTTTAATTGTTAGATCTATTAGGGCAGTTCCTTCTTACGTTCTTTTTCTTTGACTATTAAATGATTGTAGCCTCCTGCCTCTCTTAACTGAGGAAGTATCTGCTCTTTCCTTTCCTTAGCGTTATCCATGCATTCCCTTATATCTTCAGATTGGCAAGCATTATTGAAAACAGTTGGTGAATTTCCTTAAATTCTTTAAAATGTTCAACTACAAGCTTAAATATCTATAATAAAAGATTTTGGAATATACAGCAAAAGTATGATTATTGTTGGCTTTAGAAAGCTTTAAATGGATTAAGGGCTCAGATGGACTTGGTTGAAAAGTTTGAAAATAATTGAAAGAAATCTTTCTCATGGTAAAATAATTTTGTTTATATTTTGAAACCAATAGGTTTCAAAATGTTTGATGTTTGGGTACAGGAAGTCTTTTAGCATTTAAATCTTTTATACAATCAGGTATTGTTGAACAGGAATAGGCATAATTGAATAAAATTGAAACTGATTTACAGGCGGATTTAAAAATTGCAACAAAGATTGCAACAAAGAAAAGAAAATAATGTATTTACAAATGAAATTAAATGAAAATTTAAAAATTAAAAAATAAATTAATACAAATAATAAATTAGAAATGTGAAATGGACAAATATTTTATATTCAATTTATAAACAGGATTTGTTGGAGTTGCAAAATTACAAAAGGGGCCTGACAAAGATGACAACAATTGTAAGAGAATAGACAATGACAGTATAACAAAGCATCATTGGAAGAATACAAAATAAATTTATTTGTTTATGGGTAAATTAATGAGTTTCTATTTCTGGAGGTGCTTAATTATTTTCTGATTGGGATTGGGAATGATGGCTATTTCGGATAATGTTTAATTGATTTTGGAACAGGAACTGGACTTTTACTATTTGAAGAGATGAAAGGGGGATCTGTTTAAATACAAATGAGGGTGTAAATAAATCTATTTATAATAATATATATTTATACTATATAAAAAGAAGGATTCAAATTGGATGTAATAGATAAATGTTGGAATACTTATATTGTTATTTCAAAAAGAGAAAACAAGTTTAATATAAGGATCTCCATTAATACCCACTCATTTAATCAAGCACCAAACATAAACGTGAAGACTGATCGTAAAGTTACTTTTTTATCACTCTTATAACTGTAAACAATCTCTAAGTAAGACAGCCGCTAAATGAGAAAAAATTTTATTATTAAAATGGAAGAAATTATACATTTGAAAAATAAATAATTTTACTTAAAATACATATTTTAATTATATTAATTCCAGTTTAAATTATTATTGCTTTTGGTACATATGAATATTGTTTAATATGAATATTAAATTTTAATCAGATTTAGGGATGAGAAACATCTATTCTGTTGAGTAAATTTAGAACTAAGTCAGTTTTCTTTAGCAAAATTGTTAAATTTGTATTTTGGTCCAAGCACACAAATGAACATCTAAGCTTTATCCAAGAGCTAATTGGTTCATTTCAGAAAATAACCCAATCTGTAAATTAATCAGTTCATTCATCAACCAAGATACTAGTATATAAATATCATATATTCCACAAAATTCATATCAAAATGTGTTCTTAGAAAAAAGTTATCTGCAATGGTAACATATAGAAATAAAAAATAGATAATAATTTTTTTAAAAAAAATGGGAAAATATTTTTAAACAGAGATAGAACTTCCATGTAACTTACATATTTCCTATCATTTATCTCTTGATTTCTACCATTCCAACATAAAGTGATGAATTCGAACCTATTATTCTTTTTTTTAAACCACACTCACCTGAGTATAATGAGTACATACAGGACCAGAACATCTATAGGGGCAATAAGGATTGCACTCTTGAGGATATGGGTAAGTAAAGTCTCTCACTTCATCATACCATGATTGGACATGAAATGTTAGAGGTCTATATCTATAAAAAATAAATGAAGAAATTGTCAAATCATTCAGGTATATATTATCAAAAGGAACAATGCTTTTTTTTCACTTTTAAACTAAGAGTAGCATGATGGGGTTTTTTTTTTACCTTCCCCAATGTGCTCCCAAATTCTGACCAATGGATGGAAGAAGACTTGCAGGTCCATGTTCCCAAAGACATGTCTCAGCCCAGGACTGAGCTGATCTTTCCAACTCCGGATCCCATGTCTATATTATAAGGATTAAGAGAAAAGATAAACATGATGTGGTTTTAATGTATGTTAACGTTATTAATACTTTACTCATCCCTAAAATATTTTTTAAAATTAAAATAGAAGAAGAAAATGTAACTTTTTTCATAAATGTGTCCCTATATTTTAGATCTCCTGAAGATTGTTCCTGCAACTATACACAAGATATTAAATATTTTAATTTGTTAATGCAAAAAAAAACCTCAGAGTAAGTTTATACTTTTATTTTTCATAGTTCCTCTGTAAACTGGAGAGCAGTTTGAGCCTGAATTTCTTAACTTCTTGGCAAATACAACAGGTATGAAGCTGGCACAAATATACACAAACACAAAAAGATTTCTGAATACTGATCCATGACCAATGTTAATTGAAATATATATACATATATTAATGGGCATTAATGGCAAATTTTAAATGCTTCCAAAAACAGATAGATATTAAACAATAACTGAGACCACCAAACTTGCAGATTAGATCCATTCAAACAACAAATTGAGACTTTTGTCTTAAGAGAACTAGAGTCAAGGCTTCCCAATTTGACACAGTGTAATGACATCCATCAAAATCTGCATGTCTCTCTCTGCTATCCAACTTGAATATAAGTAACTGGTTTATGTTCTCTTAGCCTGACTGAGAAGCTGGTCAAGAATCCCACTTCTCTCAGCAGTTTTGCTACAGACTCATATTGTTGTGCATCTTCTTTTGGATATTTGTGCAATATAATGTCACATATAAAAAAGAGTAAGACTTATGTCATAGTTCCACATTGCCCCTCCCTCAAGGACATTGTTGCCTTTCGAAGAATACTAATGGAAAAATTTTGTGTGTTTTGTTTGCTGCAACAGAAAGGCAAAAATAGATAACCTAATTACAAGTTTTTTTCATGCCCCAATTATCACTCCCTATCTGCGCTCAATTTTTTTGCAAGTTTGTTTGAAAAGCTGTTGGTATTTGGATTAAGAGACCAAATCAGAATCCCTCTGAGTTGCAAGATAATAGATATAGATTATCCATGAACATTTCCTTCTAGGAATCATTTCCTCCTAGATGAACAGCGATACTTCAGCTGTTCAACTCTAAACCATCAACAGAGGGCAGAAAAAACATATTTTTGGTTCCATATAATGATCTGGATCTTTGCTGCCAAGATATGGCAGGCTAGCCAATGGGTGAGTGGTATATGATAATGATGTCTAAATGTGAATGAATGAAACTTGTATTCAAATGATTAAATTCACTGAATGTTACCTGACCTGAAACTAGGCTGATTTATCCATGGTCAATATGTGAAGTTTAATATCCAGTAAAAGATTGTGAAGAGACTGAGAAGATGATGGAAGCATTCTGACTCTTGATTATGTATTTACCTTTACAGCAGGGCTGTCAAACTGGCACCCCGCAGGCCAGATGCATCACACACTGGTCACACCCACACCCAGTTTAGCAAGTCACGATATGTCACATGATGCCATCATGAGGACATGAATTTGATATCCCTGCCTCCCCATAATTTCTACACAAAAATTATTTCTTTTCTGCCTCCCCATAATTTCTACACAAATTTTCTCTGAATCATGACAGTAGGCAGCTTCTAGAACAATGTTTCTTTAAAGTTGGTGCTGTTTTTAAACTACCAAGTTTCATAACAAACTCACTCTCTTATAAAAATTAGAATTCACAAATCATATGATATTCACCCACACAGCAACCTCAAACCAGTTATTTGTCTATTTGAGCAAAACATTTTACAACACTGATTTAATTTTATTTCATTAAGATCTCCTAATGCCAGCTGAAATGAAGGAATGGTTCAGCTCAGTGAATAAGCAAGGCTGTGAACTTCAGTTTATGATTTTTTCCAGACGTGTGCCTTCCAAATGACTATGTAAATCAGGCATAATTTTTCATCTATTACATGGGATAACAGGATTGATCTCTGTCACCAGGGTTGCATTAGTGAGTTGTTTTATAATGCTAAAATTTTATCATTTGAAATACACTAAATAAATGTTGATAAAATTATAAAGCACTAAAATTATACTAGCATTATAATTACTAAAATTATAAAGCAAAGGCAGGAAGGCAGAGAAGAGCAACAAAGAAGAATAGGGAAGTGAAGGCTAAAACAAATTGATAGAACAATCTGTCAGTATGTTTTAACCTTTAGTCCTCTGTTCTTCTTTCTTGCAGGAATTGGGCATGTCTAGTTTAATGAAAAGAAGGACTAGGGGGTGACATGATAAGAGCATTCTAATATCTAAGGAGCTGCCATGAAGAAGACAGGATCAACCTATTCTCCAAAGCACCTGAAGATAGAACAAGAGTCAATGTATGGAAAGTAATCAAAGAGAGAACCAACCTAGAACTAAGGAGAAATTTCCAGTTTCCAGTTAGAACAAATAATCAGTGGAATGACTTGCTTCCAAGAGTTGTAAGCGTTCCAACATTGGAAGTTTTTAAGAAGACACTGGACAACCATTCGTCTGAAATGGTATAGAGTTTCCTGCCTGAGTAGGGAGTTGGACTAGAAGACCTCCAAGGTTCCTTCCAACTCTGTTATTCTGTTATTGTGTAAGTATGTGTGCTTTCCAGAGAAAACACATTATTTAAATATAGTTATATACATAATAACATATAATATTTTACATGTAAATTCATGACTCTCCTGGTATTTTTTTTAAAAAGATAAAACAATAATAAGAAAGTTCTATCAGATACTAAAATCAAAATCCTGCAGTTCTCAGCATTTGGGAATAACAGAGGAGAAAAAAAGGAAGTAACTGAAGATGCTGGCTGAAAGGAGAACCTACAAGTTTTACAAATAGTTAAAGCAGAGCAAAAACATCTAGAGAAAAGGCTACATTTTATTGATATTATTTATTTATAAACTTTGATTGTTTTATTTCCAACAATGTGTTGAGATTTGTTGATAGTAAAAGTCTCAGGATAGCCTTACTAGCTGTGATTGGTGGCTGCCTTGTAATACATGCAAATATGACTATGACCTAGTACAGGGTGTCAAAGTCGTGGCCACGGTCTGGATGTGTCACGTACTGGCCATGCCCATGCCTGGTTTAGCAAAAAGGAAAAAGTCATAGTAAGTCACATGATGACGCCATGACGATGCGACTTTGACACCCCTGATCTAGTAAATGGGTAAAATGCATATCAAAACTCAATAGCCATCTTACTCAGTTAAAAAAAATCTGATCTAAAGAGGGCAACCCTTATTCAAAGAGCTTTTCTACTACCTATGTAGAAAAGCCTTTAAAATACTACCATTCTAATTACTAAAATAATTCAAGATCCTAAAATACCAAGCTACGTTCAGTTTATCGAAGGTCAAAATTTTCACTCTGTAGTGGGACATACTTAAGAAATCTTTTAAGCACTGTTACAAAATAGAGAAGAAGGGCATCTGTGGGGAGGTCACGAGAAGGCAAATGACACAAATCTGTTATAATATGATTCAAATTCCATCCCTTTCATGCTTGTCTCACATAAAGATGTAATGGGTAAAGCTTACAGTACAATATCATGACACACTTTTTGTCATTTTGATGAATTCTCAGCCTGTAATGAGTGTTCCTGTGAATAAAATACACATGATATTGTATATGTCATATTTGCACAGTTATTTATATAGTAGTACTAAGACGATGTCCATACAGAGTAGTTTTGTAAAATGTGAGTGCAGCAACTTTTAATCTATATATAAGGTATTTCTGACAAAGAAGTCTTTGGAATATAGAACAGAAACAGAACAGTTTCAGAGGTAGATGTAAAATGTGCAAACTATAATAAAAAGGTAAGATTCATACCTAGTATAGTAAGGCACACAGTTGGCACCAACAGAAGTAAACATTTACTGTGGCATGATATAAGGCCTCAATGTTGTATTCATTCTATATATAAGAAATAGAGTGGTAAAGTAAATATCAGAGTACAGTACAGTACAGTATGGCTGGTATTTACTTTTTTAATAACACACTATATCCTTTATTGTCTGTTAAAATATAAAGAGGGCTAAATACCACACTACTACTTTTAATTGTACATTTATCTAAAGTATAGAAACAGGCTTGAGAAATATAATTTCCTATATTTGAAACATAGGGTTAAATCAGATGCTCCAATGACTGAAAGCAGAACAGAACAGAATAACAGAGTTGGAAGGTACCATGGAAGTCTTTTAGTCCAATTCCCTGCTCAAGCAGGAGACCCTATACCCGTGATGGTGAAACTATGGCACGCGTGCCGGAAGTGGCATGCAGAGCCATTTCTGCTGGCACGCGAGCCATCGCCTGGAATGTGTGCCAGATCCACTGTGCATGCGCATGCGCCTCCTGCCATCCAGCTGATTGTCAGGTATGCCACACATGCACAGAGGTGTGTGACGTGGAGGGGGTTGCACGTGCATGCGCAGATGTGCACATGGGAGATCATGCGTGCATGTGCATGGGGTCGGGGGGATCGTGCATGCATTGCAGTATGGGTGCAGGCACACATGTACGCACACACCTTTGGCACGCAACAACGAAAAGGTTAGCCATCACTGTCCTATACCATTCCAGACAAATGACTATCCAGTGTCTTCTTCTTATTATTATTTATTCATATTTATATTCCGCCCTTCTCCAGAGACTCAGGGCGGCTTACAATTTTGGGGATACAACCCAATGCGCTCAGCAATAGCCTTCCTTCCATTGTATATGCCTGCTTATTACTAAGCGGCATTTTTACAAAGTCAGCTTATTGCCCCCAACAATCTTGGGTCCTCACTTTACTACCCCGAGAGGATGGAAGGCTGAGTCAACCTTGAGCCTGATTCGAGCCTGCAATAATTACAGGCCGCTGGAATTAAGTGCTAGGCTATTAACAGCCTGCACCACCAAGGCCCTTCCACCTTTTTTCTTAAAACCTCCCTTGATGAAACACCTACAACTTCTGAAGGCAAGCTGTTGTACTTGTTAATTGTTCTCACAACTTCTCACCTTGCTTAATTTCCATCCATTATTTCTTGTATTGCCTTTTAGTGCTTTGGAAAATAGATTGACATCCTCTTCTCAAATATTGGAACACTGCTCATGTCACTCCTAGTCCTTCTTTTCACTAGACTAGATCAGATTACTAGACTAGATCAGATCACTAGATTAGAGAAACCCAATTCCTGCAACCGTTCTTCATGTTTTAGCCTCCAGCCCCCTAATCATCGTGTTGCTCTTTTCTGCACTCTTTCCAAAGCCTCTACATTTTTTTAATAATATGGTGACCCAAACTCGATGCAGTATCTAAGTTTGGTCTTACTAAGGCTTTATAAAGTGGTACTAATACTTCATGTGGTCTTGATTCTATTCCTCTGTTAATGCTACCTAGGATTGTGTTGGATTTTTTTGGCTACTGCCACCCACTATTGGCTCATATTTAAGTGACTGTGCACTTGGACTCCAAGTTCCCTTTCACAATTACTGCTACTGATCCAGGTTTCACATAATCTGCACCTGTACATTTGATTTTTCTTGCCCAAGTGTAAAACCTTATTTTTTCCTACATTGAATTTCATTTTGTTAGATAGGGTCCAGTGTTCAATTCTGCCAATTCTGGATATTCTGGAATGTTGACTATTCCTGCCAGTTTAATGTCATCTGCAAATTTTATTCTATTCCCTCATCTAGTGCGGTAATGTTATAAATTAAGAGGAGAAAAATCTTGTAAATATTTCCAATAAATATTTGCCAATGTAATGAATTTCAATTAAAGAAGTTCCTGTATAGAAGTTCACAGCTGTCCCTTTTATTGTCATAATTAATTTGAACAACTGCAAAAATAAAATATGATGAAGTTATCTCTATCTTGTGGAACTACTGCGATTATGTTTATTTATTTATTTTATTTTATTGGACTTATATGCCGCCCCATCTCTGAAGACTCGGGGTGGCTCACAGTTAAAACATACAATGTTAAAACATACAATGTTTGAATTCCTTGTGTCCACAGACCTGCTTTTGCTTTGATATTTTTCTTGGTTGTATTTATACTCTCTAAACCATTCATGCCTCTGTATCCTCAGATATCACAACAAAGACTGAGTATCTATTTGCTTTCTTGGCCACCCATCTAATATAGACTGTACAGACCAACAGTTCAAGATAAGAATAAAAACAGAAGTTGACATTGTTCAGCCCTTTGATACTAGGTCAATAGCCTCTAGCCTCAAGCATGGAATCTCATTCACTTCCACTAAGGTTTAAAGTTGAGCAGGAAACAAGAAAGCCAAGGAGGAAGATAATTTTCACTTTGAAATAGTTTCTGGTTAAATGTGCCACATATGAAAATCAGTCACTTCACAGGCCAGAATAGTTAAAAATGGAACTGTATTCGTAGCAAGGAAGAGATGGTACAAAGAAGAAAAAACACTATTTATTTTGATACTAAAGCACATATACAGAAAAGGTGTTTTATCTACTTACATCAAGCACTATCCTATGCTGAATTCCTCTCAGCTGTAATTTTACTCTTCTAATAATATAAATACTCCTTCTGCTCTATTGTTACATATATCCTCTGCTTTCCTGAATTTCCTATCTGATCCCCTATTTCTTATCTCATTTTTATTGAATTCCTCATTTCTCTCCCCCACCCCACTTTTACTTAGATTCCAGTGGTCTACAAAGTACATTTTCTTTATAAAAAGTTGCACTCCAGCTACAGTCTATAGCATGTGATTTCCTGGTATTCTCATATTCAAATAAGACCACAATATTTTCTAGACTTCCCTCGGATTGATGATGACTCTGCAAGTGATCCTAAGCAACTATGGTTGATTTTAATTTATATTTTTTTCTCAGTTGCCTCACATCTCCTTTTTTGGGTTTCTTTTGCCCCTTCTGAGCTGTCTCTTATAATGTTATGTTTATTTTAAAAAACTGTGTCCCTTACCTATGATGTTTCCCTCCTTCTCTTTTCTTCTTGTGAGATACAGATGTCAGCAGGTTTTCACAAAAAGTAAAAATATGAGCAGCAAATGCTACTGAACACAGATTAAAATCTATGTGGTAAAAGTTAGTCCCAATTACCCTCTCACAAGTTGATTTCACTATTCTTCCTTGACTAGCCTTTTTTTTCTTTGCTGTGCATAAGTAACTAGAATGAGAAATTAAATGACAGTCATGAATAGGGAATATCATAACTTACTGCTCTTATAATTCAAGTGGGGAGCAGTGGTAAAAGAATTCACTGCTGATAAGTGACCACTACTTATCTTTCTAGATTATCATGTCACTTAGAACAAATGATCCCACTATTCACTACCATTAACAGAATAACAGAGTTAGGAGGAACCTTGAGTCTTCTAGCCCAATTCCCTGCTCAGGCAGCAAACGCTATACTGTTTCAGACAAATGGTTGTCCAAATATCTTCTTAAAATCTTCCAGTGTTGGAACAACCACAACTTCTGGAAGCAAGTCATTTCATTGATCCATTATTTTGTGCAAACTACATATTTTTCTTAAATTGAGCCCGTAAGACATTATTTGGCTTACCAACCCCCAAAAGACAGCTGTCAGCACACATTTCTTTTTCTTCTTTTTAAAGTTTGCATTAATTTTATGATAAGGGCATTGCTTTTCTATAAAAAAGAAACAATAAGGATAGTGATGTTAATGCCTGTGTGATCATTTATGACCACAAACAGCAATTTCATGACAACTAAAGTAGGATCCTGGTTCAAGAGATCATTGGCCAGTGAACTTCCACTGATAAAAATTAAGGTATAGTGGGTAAATGTAAATGTGATTTGCTGACACCATGCCTATCTTCAGTAAAACAGTTAGAGAATACAAAAACTTCATCTTACTTCACACAATAGGAGTTGTGTGGTGTGTTTTGCTTTTGTCAAAGATTTGACCACATAGCTTTTTGAAGAAAAAATATGAAGTAATAGACTGCCTCCTTCTAAAAGCTGCACTGGTGAACAGAAGTGGCTACAGTATTCATTTGTAATGCATGTGCCTAATCCTAACTCTTGGGAAGTTACCAAAATGCTACAGTTAATACTTCATACTGATTGTGGTAAATTCCTTCCCCAAATGGATTAAAATAATCTTAGCAAACTAAAAAAAATATTCACTGTTACAAATCATGGCATTCTAATACATATTGACTACTCTGGATTGCCCAGTACTATTGTTTCTGATAAACAGTTTTCATTTACTTTAACTGTATTTAAGGACTTTCTAATCTGAAAAAAAACCTTACCCTGGATATTATTACAGGAATCCTCAATTTACAACCACAATTGAGCCCAGACAATTGTTAAGAGAATTTTGTCCCATTTATCATCTCTCTTGCCACAGTTGTTTAGGAGAATCACTGCAGTTGTTAAGTTAGTAACATGGTTATTAAGTAAATCTGGCTTCCCCATTCACTTAGCTTGACAGAAGGTTGCAAAAGATGATCAAATCACCCTGGAATACTGCATACAACATAAAGATATATTAGTTGCCAAGTGTCTGAATTTTGATCACGTGACCATGAAGATTCTGCAACAGTACTAAATGTGAAATACAGCCATACGTCACTTAACAGAATAGAATAACAGAATAACAGAGTCGGAAGGGAGTTTGGAGGTCTTCTAGTCCAGGGGTCACCAACGTTTTGTATCTCAGGGACCACCAAACTCATAATTTTAAAACCCAGGGACTACTAACCAGTTCTGTGGGTGTGGCCTAATTTGTGGGTGTGGCTTGGTGGTCATGTGACTGGTTGGGAGTGGCTTGTATGTAAATATTATAAATATTTATATAAATATTGATTTTTTTTTAAAAAAAGAACAACTTTTATTCAAAATCAGGCAAAGCAGGCAGGCAGATTGAGTTGCTCACAGAATCACAGATTCATTCAGAAATCTATCTATCTGCCATTGGCTAGCTCAGTCTGTCACATAAAATTTGCTTACAAGCAAACTCATAAAATTTGCTAGCAAGCAAACTCACAAAATTAACTCACAACACACCATGTATGTAAATATTGAATTTTTTATTTAAAAAAAGAGCAACTTTTACCCAAAATCAGGCAAAACAGGCAGGCAGATTGAGTGGCTCACATAATCATTCACTGATCTATCTATCTGCCATTGGCTAGCTCAGTCTCTTAAATTTGCTTGCCATGAGTCTGCACTGAATAATAGAACTTTCAGTCCTAGGAGAGGTTCAGCTGTGCTTAAAAGCAGAGCCGAAGCTCTAAAGACTAGCTAGAAAGCAAGAAATCCAACCATATCCTGCTTCCTAGCTAATCTAAATCTCCTGGCACAGCAGAACAAATGATGGTCGGAAAAAGGAAAAATAGCAATTTAGCAGGCAAGTTTGCTGGGTAAGGAGTGAGTGGGCGGGGAGGGTTCCCGTGGGCCATGCGGGCTGCGCAGCCTTGTGTTTCTGCGCAGCCTGGATTAATTGCTTTACGGGGGTGCTCTGGGGTTGAGATTTCTCTGCAGTCCACCAAAATTTTCTCACAGCCCACCAGTGGGCCGCAGCCCACTGGTTGACAACCATTGTTCTAGTCCAACCCCCACTCAAGCAGGAGATTCTATGCCATTCCAGACAAGTGGCTGTCCAGTCTCTTCTTCAAATCCTTCAATGATGGAACACTTTTTTCAGTGCTGTTGCAAGTTCAAATGGTCACTAAACAAATGGTAGGAAGTCAAAGACTACCTGTACTGTTTATTGTGATCCTTGAGGAACTAGCCAGATTGAAGATTATTGCAGAAGTGAAGTATGCCCTAGCCTAGGGATTGGTCACCTCACTTGTTAGAGTCTTTACTTCTCAAAATGTTTTAAGCCAGTGCTTCAGAATATGTAGGGCACTATCTCAAAAAAATTTATTTGAGATACAATGTTTAACTGCATTAATCCACATTTAACTGGGATAAACAAAAACGTATTCTAGAAGCTATTTTGAAATTTGTTTGAAAACCGAATTTTTCCAGATATCAGATTCCTCAATGATGGAGTTACAAATAAAGAAGCAAAATAGAAACTACCCCAGCGACAAAACATAATTTTTGTATGTCAACTGGTGTAATCTATGCAACTAATTAAGTTTTGGAATAGCAGTATTCAGTACGATTTGTACTGAAGAACACAAAGGCATTATCTATGATACAGACAAAAAAGGGAAGAGGCTTCCATTATGCTTTTGACTCACGCACTTTCACTAAAAACTCTGAAAGTAAACCAATATAAAAAAGTAAAGGTTTCCCCTGTCCAATTGTGTTTGACTCTAGATGGCGGGTGCTCATCTCCATTTTCTAGCCAAGGGAACCAGGGTTGTCAAAAGATACTTCCCTGTGGCCATCATGACTATATGCAGAGAAGCATGGAATGCTGTTACCTTCCTACTGACGTGGTACCTATTTATCTATTTGCATTTACATGCTTTCGAGGTTGGTAAAAGCTGGAACAACAATGGGAGCTCAACCCATCATGTGGTACTTGGGTCTCAAACTGCCAACCTTCTGGTCCACAAGCCCAGCATCTTAACTGCTAGGTCACCACACCCCCTTAAACCAATGTAGGGTAAAAGTCATTGCTACTTTTTTCAGTTTAGCTCGCTTCTTCCTGTTCATTAATTTAGGTAAATAAACTTATTACACTCTGATGTTTTAGTGTGTGTGTGTGTGTACAAGTAGATGTGTGTGTAGGTGTGTATCTTCAGCTCATGATGATTAAACATGCTTGACACATATGCCTCTTAATAGCTGTGTCAAAACAGCTTGTATCCAATTATGAAATGAAGCAAAAGTTTCAATCTCATTCTAAGAAGGAAACAAGGCCAGCCCAAGACATTTTGTCTAAGTGAAGTATGTGCCACCTCTGCATCTGAACAAAAATCAACTGGAATGATATCTATAGCTTATTTTCAACTCTACTGATAAACAATACTTCTATCTTATCTGAGTTATGATACTGTTGATAAAACTCTTGTTTGAATAACTGTGCCAACTGCAGTCATTTCTCCTCAATTTTAACTTCATTTTCTCTACATGAATACTCTTTTCCATTTGGAGAAGAAACCAACATTGTGTAACGTAGAAAAGGAATATGTGAGATAGGAGACTGTTCAGCTGTATATGTAGTAAAGAGCCGTGTGCAACATATACTTACTGTGTCCTGACAGGTGCGAATCCTGAAGGTAAATGATACAAAAAAGAAAATGTATCTCCAGTTTACTGCAGTGCCATTTACTGTGACTCCTTTCTATTGTTGCAAAAATGCCCATTCTGTCAAGACTACACTTTTCAGTTCATTCTTTCAATTTCTCATATATATATTTTTGAGAATCTCATCAATTCTATCCAAGCATGATTTTTTTATCTGCAACTTCTTCTCAACCCATTCACTGTTCCTACATATGTTATTATCCATTCTGCTTTCTTTCACCATGTCCACTATCCTCCTTCCTATATTTGTTTTGTGATCCAATACCAGTTTATTCTATTTATATCATCCTGCAGCCCTCTGCCAGTGAAAATGAAGCCAAGGAGTGATGGCTGCCTGAGAGCTCCATTTTCGCTGGCAGAAACCACAGGCCAGTCCTTCACTGTTTCCAAGGCCACTCAGCAGGCCAGATCTAAGCACCCTGAGGGCAGGATCCAGCCCATGGGCCTTGAATTTGACACCCCTGTTCTAAACAATCAAGGGGATAGCACTTATTTATGCCTTTTTCCCTAATCAATGTTGAACCAGGGCTAAGCATATAATTAATTATTCTACCTGGTTTATTTTGATTGTATATCATCTTATTACATTCCACAACCAACCTTTTATACGGCACAAAACATTCCATCATTAAAGCCTACTCACTTTATCATACTTTTTTTTAAAAATCAGCATATATACAAAACATTCATTCATTTCACAATAAACTGTTAAAGAGGAAAAAACTGCATTGTACCTGCCTACTATGTAACTGCCATTTATTTTTCAAATATTGCTCACTATCATAATCATATTTCATTTTTTATTTCATTAGACTTTTTCCAAACTCCTTCTAAAATACATTTCCTAAAAATATCTCTGTAGTTTTTATTTTATTGCTTGCTACCTTATCATTGGTATAAAGAATATCTTATATTTTATGCAATTGTAGAAGAACTAAACATGCATAAAATTAAGAAACTACCGGTAATCCCAAAATATTTTCTCCTTTTTTTATCTTTAAGAGGAGTCAGGTTCATGTTTACAATAAATAATTTAACATATTGTTAAATTAGGTTAGCTAAAGGTAAAGGTTCCCCTCACACATACTTGCTAGTCATTTCCGGCTCTAGGGGGTGGTGCTAATCTCCATTACCAAGCTGAAGAGCCAGCGCTGTCCGAAGACGTCTCCTTGGTCATGTGGCCAGCATGACTAAACACCGAAGGTGTACGGAATGCTGTTACCTTCCCACCAAAGTGGTCCCTGTTTTTCTACTTGCATTTTTACATGCTTTCAAACTGTTAAATTGGCAGAAGCTGGGACAAGTAATGGGAGCTCACTCCATTATGCAGTGCTTGGGATTCGAACCGCTAAACTGTCAACCTTTTTGATTGACAAGCTCAGTGTCTTAGCCACTGAGCCATCACGTCCCTCTAAATTAAGTTAAATTATGTTAAATGAGGTTAAATTATGTTTTAAATACAAACAGTATTTTTTAATAAATATCCACCAGTCACCATTCTAATTCATTCAAGAATTTCTGGCCCAATCATTTTTATGTACTCTTTCATTGCAGTCTGATCTCTCTGGTTATGTCATCTAACAGAATTATTTTTCCTTCAGAACATTTTCCTTAAGCCATTTTTTCCAAAACCTGTGATTCACCATTTCTTATCACCATTCACAAGAGCAGGGGTGTCACACTCGATTTCATAGAATCATAGAACAGCAGAGCTGGAAGGGATCTTGGAGGTCATCTAGTCCAACCCTCTGCTCGAGCAGGAGAGTCTGTTCCAAATATTAGCCTCTGCCTAGGATTGAACTCACAGCCTCCTGATTGTGAGGCAAGAGCTCCACCTCAAGGCCACCTTGAGGGCCACATCAGGGTTGTGTTTGACCTCAGGGGCCAGGGTGGGCATGGCCAGCTCGACATCACTTGTGTTGGGGGTGCCTGTGGGCTCCCAAGTTCTGTTTTTGGCTACAACTGTCTCCTGCAAACCTCTGCCAGTGAAAACGGAGATCGGGATGGCCACCCGCAGCTTTCCCAAGCTCTGTTTTTGCTGGCAGAGGCAACACAGAACAGTCCTTCACTGTTTCCAGGTTGGCCCCATGGGCCAGATCTAAGGAGCCCATGGGCCTTGAGTTTGACACCCCTGCATTAGAATGTAAAATGCAATTATAACCAACTTAGAGGTATGCACAGTAAATATATTTTGTTCCATATATTGAATAGCAGTACCAATAGCACTTGGATTTATATACCGCTTCATAGTGCTTTATAACCCTCTCTAAGCTGTTTACAGAGTCAGCATATTGCCCCCAACAATCTGGGTCTTCATTTTACCAACCTCAGAAAGATGGGAGGATGAGTCAAACTTGAGCAGGTCAGAATCAAACTCCTGGCAGTGAACTGAATACTGCATTGTAATCACTGAGCCACCATGATGCTTAAAGACATTATGGCTCAAAAATTAAAGTTGGTATTCCTCTTTCCTTTATGCTCCCTCCTGCCAGCTCAGCCACTGATCTTCCCAGACCAAACATAGTTTCTGAGTCAACACAGCAGAGGTCTCCAAACTTGGCAACTTTAAGACATAGCTGGCTGAGGAATTCTGAGAGTTGAAGTGCACAAGTCTTTAAGTTGCCAAGTTTGGGAACCCTGCAACACAGGAACATACCAATGTTTGGACCTGGGAAAACCTATCTATGCATGGAGTAATGCATGCATGAATTAATGTATACAACCTTTTAAGCAACATGCACATTCCTACTGGTTTCTACATTACCATCTAAATAATAACCAATTTGTTTTTTCTGGTATATAGTTTAACTCTCATGCATATTTCACTTTCACTTCCATGAATATATTCATTAATTCCACTCTATAAGATGAAACCTATTCAATCTACTACATCCGTTCCCCTTTCTCTTAGAAACTACACTTTGCTTTCATTCATTTCATTCAATATTTCATCCTTTTTACCCTTTCCTCAAAATTTTTATTATGTCACAAATGCTAACAGTCTCTCTTTCCCACTCATCTCTTTCATTCCTTTCCATCTTTTTCCTCCCTCCCTCCCTTTCTTGTTGTCCACATATACTAATTGTCTCCTTTTCCTGGTCTTAATCTAATTATCAACTGCTTTTTTCCTCACCGTTAAGTTCTCTCAGTTGTGACCACTGCAGCGCACCAGTCAGTCATGGTCATAATTTCCACCCTCCCTGCCAGCTTCCCAAAATTAAAATGAATGGGGAAGCCAACAGTAAGATGGAAATCACTCCTACTCCCACTGCTTTTTTTACACACTCATAATTGTTCTGTCTGTAGTAAATATCTCTGAAAGGATGAGCCAAATATAATTTTAAAAATGTGAATTTGAGAAAACATTTTAAGAGTTCTGGAAGAAACCATGAAATTGATATGAAAAGGAAGTTCTACTTTGTTATTATAACTTCATGAAAGATAAATAGAAATCACTGTGAAGCATATACAATGTCAAGTAGGTAATATTCCTATGTTGTTCAAAGATAGAAATCATTCTACCATTTTGTTCTTCTCCACGCCCATTTCCTCCACACAATTTCTGAAGATGAAGAACAACAGACCCTTACCATGTATTCCATATTGGAAGCTTGTGGATAAACTTGACCCCGCAATTTATTATGAATATCCAAGATACTTTGCATATCATTGTCAGTGATAGCTCTTTTTCCTCTGTGCTTTGCAATCCACCATTCACCATCTTCATCCATGTATTTTTCCAGCATGTCCTCAAATACTGTTGCATTGGGGAGCACCATAGTAGAAACTGCCTGAGCTATGACTAGCAAAGCAGTTACTCTAAACCATTCTTCACTGTTCATGATGAATGATGTCAAAACTCTTCTGGGTTAATTCCAAACCAAAAGCTTCTTTCAGATCTGTTGGCTGAAATGGCAAAAGAGAATCAAACTATTTTGCAGCAGTGAAAGTACAGCTGTTCTGTGACATAACTAGAGAGGAAAGAGATCGTATTTGCATTGATTCTGAATGGCAACTTATCTTCATCTCCATTCACTAGCATTATGTTGGACTACTTAAATGCACAACTATGGCGCTATTTGAAAGAAACTAATGTTTCCTATAAAAGTACTTAAAAAGGAAAAAGCCATACAATTAACTGACAATTCTATGTCTTCCAAAGGCCTCTCCTGAAAAAGTTTTTGTAATTTAAAAAGAACTGTAAATTTAAACCACAGAAAAAGAAAACACCTCATCTAAGGAGGTCTGCAGAAAAATATTTTTTGTAAAAAAAAATAATCATTTTAGATTGCAAGCCAAATACATTTATTTACAAAACATTGCAGGTTATATTTCTACCTTTTAGTCATTCAGCAGATATTTAAACTTGTGATGAACTCTCTAATTCAGTGGCTTCCAAATCTGGGTTATCCCAAATTTAGGGGAGGTGGTTTTTCTTTGATTAAGGATATATGCACCCATTACTCAGGGTCATTAAAATTGGCTTAAATTTTTATCTACATTGGATAAAGAGGATTTTCTGATAAGAGGTTTTGGGTAATAAGGAAAAAGTTTGGGAAGCATTGTTCTAAATGCTAATTTCAGTTAAGACACCAAAGTATTTTAACACTGACCTGAACTTTATGTAAGTTTGAACAAAAGCATTCTATTTTTAGAACTAATATTTTTGGTATAACAACATTCATGAGCATTTTCAAACCTTTAGTCACAATTCATATTCAAGGTATTTGGCAAAGCAAACAAGCAAGCAACCCCTTCCCACCCAAAAGAAAGATCAGTTAGAGTTCCTTCTAAAGTGTAGTAGAAAAAATAATCTGAATGGTTCTGCATACCTGCAATAAAGAAGATATAATTCTCTCAGAAATCAATGGAACTTACAAGCATTTCATTAATAAATGGAAAGTGGGCACAATAATACAAACCGGTGAAAAATAAAAGAGGCAGGTTTTGTGTACCTTTGCATGATGTATTTTCTCTTGCCTTACATAATCACATCTCTATTACGAGAAATTGTAAAATACTTTTTAAAATCCATAGGTTTCAACAACTTTGATAGAAGGATCAAAGTCCCTCAATACCCTCCCCCCCAGTTCTCTTTTATTCTCTATCTTGTTCGCAAGAGCCCATGAGCCCCCACTGCAATGGGACAATGACTCTTCTTTCTTGTTTCTGGGAACGACGCCGAACTCCAGGGAGGCCACCGGTGGGAGAGAAGCTTAAAAATTCACAGGCAGTTTCGCCCCTCCGTTTCAAAGGACTGCTTTCTTTCACAAGGATGCAAACAGCCGGCAGAAAAGGAATCGCTCTGGGAATTGGGACTTTGGCCAGTGTGCGCACGCGCACGTTTGTGGCAAAGAGAGAAGAAGGGTCTTACCTCGGACCTCTTTTTGAGATCGGATCGCGGTGGAGCCACACAGCTTTGAAGGTCGCTGAGCGTCGTTGAAATTTGCAGCAAAGTGGCAGAAAAGGACGAGCTACCTCCGGCCCTGCTGGGAGCGCGTAGGCGCCTGCTGCCAACTTGTGCGCTCTCAAGTTTGTGCCCAAGTGGCAGTTCACAGTGATGTCTCTAGTTTTCCTTCTCCCACTATAACACGGGCAAGCTTCGCGCCTCTAAGAGGATAGGCGGCTGCTGGGGAGCGGAGCGCCTCTCGCTGCCAGCCCTTTATCCCAAGCTCCGAGGCGCGCACACCCACCGTGACGCGCCCGGGCTCTTCACTCCTCCCCAGTATCCCAGGCGGGGTAAGGTTTGTGGGCAACGGGATTCCGTAGCCACCCACCACCATCATCATCCCCGTCCCCTCGCACGGCAGGGTCTTCGGTGAGAGGCAGGTCCAGTGTCACTCAGGCTCTTCTAAGGGACAGGTAAATGGACAATTTATTCAGGCTGGAAGGAAGGAGAGAACCTGAGGAGATTTCAACCGAAATGTTATTGCACAGAAATGGAGCCAGAGCCACGTTGCACTTGTTGGATTGTGTTGCTTGCTGGTGTGTTGATTATGGATTACATGTATAGTCTGCCTTTAACAGAGCATACATCTCGCCCATCTTATACTCACAAGAACCCACTCAGGTGGGTTAGACTGAGAATGTAACTAAGCCCACTTAATGATCCTCAAGATAAGACAGGATTCAGATGCATTATTTAACTTTACAGTAAAATATTCAAGATAAAAATGTAATCATTTGCCCCATGTCCCATTGACAAAGTAACAGAACTCTAATGTATGACATCTAATTTACTAAAATAACAATGTTATATTTTCCTGTATATATTATTCCTATAGCAGATACAATATCATTTTTGGATGGTGAAAACAATGATTAATAAGTATGACTCACATCACTGAATCATTTAATAAATGTTTATACATTGCCCCTTGCATAAGGAAATACAATAAAATCCCATGAAAAACGGAACACACAAACAACATTACCAGTATTATCACACCCAGATTAACAAGTTAAAATTGCAAACCCAAGCATTGACATCTTTACTAAAAATTCAACAACTCACCTGAGCAATGTATAATTTTAAGTGCCTTGTGGAAGTACTATAGTGAAGGGCCAGGTTCATCTCTGAAGCCAAAGGATTTCCAAAATGTTGGGACCACCATAGAGAAGGTCTGCCATCAGGTCCAGGTTTCTTCAACTCTGTGCAGCTGGCATCCTAAGTCTCTCTTCTCTTGATGAGTTCATAAATTGAGAAGAATGGGATGAGATGGTTCTGAAGGTAACTCACACTGTGAGGTTCTTTAGAGACTTAAATCAGCACTTTGAAGCTATTAGCAACTAGTACAATAACTAGAGTATAGGTATAATGCTGTAATGGCTTCTTTTCCAACAGGCAGGCTGTTATATTCTGTACTGGCTGTAGTTACTGAGTTATTTGCAAAAGCGGATTCACAAAGAATATATTACAAGTAGCCTAAACATGTAGTGGTCACATTAGTCAAGGCTTACCAACCAAAACCCTTGGTGGCTCAGGCTGTTAAATGCCTGCTCTTAAGATCCAGCTGTCTACAATTACTGTAGGCTCGAATCCCACCAGGCTCGAGGTTGACTCAGCCTTCCATCCTCTCGGGGTAGGTAAATTGAGGACTCAAGATTGTTGGAGGCAATTAGCTGACCTTGTAAAAATGCCGCTTAGTAATAAGCAGGCATATACAATGGAATGAAGGCTATTGCTGAGCACACTGGGTTGTATCCCAAAAATTGTAAGCCTCCCTGAGTCTTCGGAGAAGGGCAGCATATAAATGTAATTAAAAATAAATAAATAAATAAAAAGAGTTGCAACTGTCTAAGTGGGAGGAAAATTCCTTGGTTCCTACCTACTTTTCTAGCCAGAGCTATGAGTCATGGGCTTGCTACTTCAGGAAAGTGCTATCTCTGAGCAATAACTGGAACTGAACAAATATTATGTCTATATTGTTTAGATTCAATTACAGTTTGAATCATTCATAACAGTTGTTTTGCTGTATCTGAAAATGGATTGAATATCTCAGCCATTACTGCGTAAGATTTCATCATGCAATTAAAATTATTCAAATTTTTAAAGCTATTTCATTAATGTCTAATGGTGATGGTAGTCAAAATTAGTAGAAGTAATATAAATATGAAATAGAATTATGAACCACCAAACCATTTATAGTATCTACACTCATGGTTTTACATTTCAATTATACATTTTTTCCCTAGTCTCCTTTCTTGTTCATTATTCCTCCTGAAAATTCTTAGCTAGCTTCTCTCTCTCTCTCTCCCTCAATCTCTGTCTCTTCTTCATTCTCTCTGTCTCTCTCTCAATCTCTCTCTCTCTCTTACACACACACACACACACACAATATATATATATATATATATATATATATATATATATATATATATTGTTCAGATTGAGATGAGAAGGAGCCTTATTCAGCTCTGTTAGCTCAGCTGTTCTCCTGGGAGAACGGGCTGAACACCAGCCTGAAGATGATTTAATGAGATTTCAAGCCAAACCTTGCTACAGAACCACCTATCTCAAACAAATATATATATATATATATATAGTCACTACAACTTTAAAAGCACAACTATAATGACGTGGGAAAATACCCGAACAAAGCTGAATACCATACATACATACATACATACATACATACATACATATTTGCATGTGTCAATCCTATTTTTGCTTGTTATATTGTTCCCATTTTATTTTAACCATATTATTCTGCATTACTGGGGAAGTTGTCTGAGCAAACAGTTACTAGAATCAAAAGATTTTGTACCACTAACTGAAAAATCCTACATTAATTTTCATTACTTTGGTTTGCTTCATCACACCTTAATCACCTCATTGGTCTGTAAGTTTCATGTATTCTGATGAAAAAAAATGGCACATTAATAAAGCTTAAATGGGTGTAACTTAAAACTCTTATGTACCAATTGGTATTAAATGTATATATGCTATCCTGTTATAATAATGTAACTGTTGCAACTTGCATCCAATTCCAATTTTTTAAAGCCGCAAAAACATAGATATTTTTTAGGCATTTTATTATGATAGGTCAAAGAAATGTAAAGTTCTAGTACTCATAGTTATTGTCAGGGATCAGAAATTAGTCACAAGGCAGGTTCAATATTTATGGAATTGGCTCTCCCTGTACAGCTATGTTTGTACCTTTGCGTTAAAAATAATGTTAATCTCTAATGTTGCCTTAGTTTCCCCATGTTGTTCATTTTGAGTTCCTTACTAGATGTTATACACATAAAAAAAACTACCATATTATCTATGCATAGAAGTTTTATATTGTAAAATTAAAGAATTCTACTTTTTTCCCCTACAGATGCTAAAGAGACTATTCACCTAATAACATAGGCAATAATATTTTTAATGGCTTGTTAACAATCTGGATAAAAGATCTAACTTTTTGTGTTCACAAATATGTTAAAGGGTTCTTTTAAAATGTCATTCAAAGCAATAATTCCAAACATTTAATAATGTTATCTTTTTTAATTTAGAAAAGCAATTTATTTTAATGCATACTTGGCAGGAACATGACAAAAGTTCAGGAAACAAACTATGTTAAGTAAGTGAACAGGTGGATTAAGAAAAGGAAACATGGGGACTAAATGAAATGAACTATCTTATCAGAATGTATTCTAGTTTATTAATTTTTTGGAATATAGCTAATGCACACTTGGTTGTATATACTTTTTATCAGTTTTTCTGGGCTTTGATGAAGCTTGGAAAATACGATGATTCTATACTTTCACAAAAGAAAAAGACTAGAACAAGATTAGTGGGAATTCAAGAGGAATAAACAGAATGCAGACAAAAAAGAAATCCAAATAGATAAGCAGGTAAAGATCAGAAAGTGAGCACTGAGGAGGAATAGAAAGGTGAGAACTAGCAAATCCTGTTATTGTATTCACCATAGAGGTGTTCTGCTACAGACTTAGTTTGGAACTGGATTTAGGTATCTCTGATAGAAGCCATGGCAAAATAAATATTTTTCTTTCCTGTGTAAAATGACCTCCACATTCTCAGTTGCATAGCAGCTTTTCCTTTTTCAGTGATGCCTTGAATGCCAATATGGTTCTATGTTTACATGAATATAATTTCATTATGGAACAAGTAAATTCCATGTAAATAGCTTGACATTACTATGCACATGCAGGACATTTTAAAGATTTAGAGATACTGAAAATTCATCATGAAAGTTTCTCATATTTGAGAAATCAACTATCCTTTGGAAATCTATAGACTGAGAAAGGCTAAAAAGTATAACATTATTTAGAATAATTGGGAATAAGCTGTTTTGTATTCCATCGTTTATTCAATAAAACATAATGACAAATGTATGTTGTCACTATTGTGTTCAGAGGCACAGTGGCTCAGTGGCTTAATGATGCTGGAGATGGTCTTTATTCCAGTGGTTCAGGTCCTAGTACCACCTGGTGGGGTGAGCTCCTGCCATTTACCTCAGCTTCTGCCCACCTAGCAGTTTGAAAGCATGTTATATGTGAGTAGATAAATAAGTACCACTTTAGTGGGAAACGAGCCAGCGCTTCGTGTGGACAGTTAGAATCCTGTGGGCACTGGAGCCTCTCAATTTCAATGGCTGTTTGCAAGGTGGCTTCGGAAGAGGGAGAGGGCCCTGGATAACACTGCAGAAAAGCTGCTCTTCTTTCTTTCTGGCTAGCTCGCCCCCTGTAGCATACCTTGGGAAGCACATGAGTGTGAACCAAACAGGATTAGCAATTTTAAACAGCCATTATGTTACAATCCAAAAATGAAAGTCTCAAACAAAGAAAAGGGGAAACGAACACTTCTGTTTCTTCTTTTATCTTCCTGCACCTTTAATGCTGTAATCACATTCACATCTCTATGGTTTCAATCAGAAGCACAGTCTGTTCATGTTACCTGTATCTTTTGTTTTATAAACCAAATTGTCTGCAACTCACCAATCACCTGCATTGTTTAGTAATAAGTAAAAACATTCCCATGAAATGTCTATGTCAACTGCCTAATTCAGTTACAGATATTCCAATGTACTTTTGTAGAAAAAAATAATATTTTAAAAATACGTGTCCAGAACAAGCATTATTAAATCATATCTTAAGGTTTTTGCCAAATATTCTTAAATTTTTAAATTCTCTTTTCATTTTGTATTCTAGAAAAAAAAATGAAATTTGCCAAGAGGAATCCTACCTGCAACAAAGGTGACTCTGTCTCAACCTGTAAAATAACCCCAAGTATTAATTTAAATTTAATAAATTTAAGTTTGGTTGGGGTAATTGTTCATAAAGTCTTCATCATGGCTAAGAACATCAATGGAATTTCATACCTCCCAGCCACAGAACTTGCAAGTGAACCACAAAATTTTCATTTCTTGCAATGTACTTACAGGTAATCCTGTCTGGAGAACAAGTATGTTATTACACAATCTCTCCTTTATCTGGAGATCTAGCGTTGACCCACTGGACACTGATCTCCACCATGATGCCATCTCCACTCCTTCAGTGATGATTAGATTGCAGTTAAGCCCCACTGGAAACTCAGTGCTTCAGTGTTTCTATTCATGCCTTTTAAAAGGAAGTATATAATCAAGAAATTAAAAAGTAACAAAATTAATTGATTTTATAAAATATGGTATTGTGCTAAAAATAAAAAGTTAATTATTGTGGTACAGTAACAGAAGTTATAGGGATAGGCAAAATCATCAGATCTGATTTTGTTAAGTTTTTCATTTTCCAAATTTTACATTCATTCAATTCTATATTTGCATCTAACATTATACATTCTCATAATATGACATTTTTGACCACTTTTTTCTAGTATGTATATTTTGTGCAAAGCAAATTTCAATGTAGTATATTTTTGTATTTATGTTTCAAATATATGGTTCTAAGCATCTTTAAGATAGAAAAACACAGATTATTTTATTTCTGATATAATTGAATAGTTTTAAGAATAAATTAGGTAAACTAACTTATTTATTTATTTTATTTATTAATTGGATTTATGTCAGAGGACTCAAGCGTGCTGCCAACTAAAAACAGAGTAATACAAGCAATAAATATTTAAAAGAAGATTAAATCAACAAGCCCAATCTTTAAAACCCAATTAAAATAATTTAAAAACCTCCGGAGGTCAGTCCAGCCCAGCCTGTTCAAACAACCAGGTCTTCAGATCGCGGCGGAAGGAGTGAAGATCAGGAGCCAAACGGAGCTCCAGAGGGAGCTGGTTCCATAAGCATGGCGCCAACAGAATAGGCCCTTCCCGGGTGCCGCCAGCTGACATTGTCAGCCGATGGCACCCGAGAGTCCCGTCTGTGCACACACAGGGCGATCGGTGTTTGATATTGGCAGGAGACACTCCCGCAAGTACCCTGGACTCATATCATAAAGGACTTTGAATGTTAACACCAACACCTTGAATCTCACCCGGAGGGCAACCGGTAACCAATGCAGCTCAAGCAGAGGAGGGGTGTAACATGGGAGTATCGGGAAACTCCCATCACAGTCCCACAGCTGCATTCTGCTCCAGCTGAAGCCTCTGGATGGTATGCAAGGGCAGTCCTAAACAGAGAGCATTGCAGTAGTCCAGTCGGGAAGTCACAAGTGCATGAATGATTGTGCGGAGGGCATCTCGGTCCAGATAGGGCAACTGGTAACCAGTCAGACCTGGGCAAAAGCCCCCTGGTCACGGCCCCACCTGCTCCTCCAAACCGCCGTGAATCCAGGAGGACTCCCAGGTTCTGGGCCCTGTCCAGAGGGGGCAACACCTCTCCCCCTATGACCAAAGATGGAATCAACTGACTGGGCCGAGATGCCTGTACACACAACCACTCAGTCTTAGCCAGATTGAGCTGCAGTCCATTCCTGCCCATCCAGATCCGTACTGCATCCAGACACTGGGTCATCACAGAGAGGGCATCACTGATTTGGTTTGGGGTGGAGATATACAACTGGGTATCATTATTTATTTATTTATTTATTTACTTATTCGACTTATATGCCGCCCCCTCTCCAAAAGCACTCAGGGCGGCTCACAGCTAAAATACAACAATACAACAATGTGGTTTTGGAATGAGGATGATACCTCACCCCAAAACCTCGGATGATCTTGCCCAGGGCTTCATATAGATGTTGAACAGGAGGGGAGAGAGGACCAACCCCTGAGGGCCCCACATGAGTGCCTCGGGCCACCTCTGCCCTCCTGCCAACACTGATTGTGAGGCCCAAGAGGTAGGAGGAGAACCACTGCAAAACAGTGCCCCACACTCCCAACCCCCCAAGGAGCCGCAATAGGATACCATGGTCAATTGTATCGAAAGCCGCTGAGAGATCTAACAGGACTAGGACAGAGGAAAGTCCCCTGTCCCAAGCCCTCCAGAGATCATCCATCAGCGTGACCAATGCCGTCTCCATGCTAAACCCAGGCCGGAAGCCCAACTGATATGGATCTAGATAGTCCACTTCCTTCAGGAAAAGCAGAAACTGCTGAGCCACCATGCTCTCAACAACCTTCACCAAAAAGCAAAGGTTGGAGACTGGACGGAAGTTGTTTAAAACGGCTGGGTCCAGAGCAGGCTTCTTCAGGAGGGGTCTCACCACCGCCTCTTTCAAGGTGGCAGGAAAGAACCCCTCCCTCAATGAGGCATTAACAACTGCCCAGAACCAGCCGCACGTGGTCTCCCTGGAGACATATAACATCCAGGAAGTACACGGGTCCAATAAACAGGTGGTGAAACTCAGGCGTCGCATAATCCTGTCCACTTCATCCTCAGAAACAGGATCAAACTCAGCCCAGATGACATCAGCTGGACTGTCTGTGACTCCCTCCTCAGACTACTGCAAATTAGAGCTCAGCCCCTCCCAGATTCGAGCGATCTTATTCGACAGATATTGTCCAAATTCCTCAGTCCTGCCCTGCAGAGGGTCTACCTCTAGCTCCCGATGTAAGAGGGAGCGCGTTACCCTAAACAGGGCAGCCGGGCGATTATCTGCAGACGCTATGAGGGCGGAGAGGTAAGCCCTCCTCGCTGCCCTCAAAGCTCCCAGGTAAGTCCTAATATAGGCTCTCAACTGGGTTCGGTCGGATTCGGAATGGGTCAACCTCCACCTGCTCTCTAGGCCCCTCCTACGTCGCTTCATCTCCCAGAGCTCCTCTGTAAACCAGGGAGCCACCCGGGATCTGCGGCGAGT
Organism: Naja naja; assembly: GCA_009733165.1. Lineage (NCBI taxonomy): Eukaryota > Metazoa > Chordata > Lepidosauria > Squamata > Elapidae > Naja > Naja naja. The sequence continues at coordinate 186,052,223 of CM019150.1, read as the reverse complement.
GAGGGTACATAAGGGGACAACCCAGTCGAGGGCTTCCGAGGCAGCCTGTTGCCATGCAGCTGCCAGCACCTCGGCCGAGCTGTGGATAAGGGAGGTGGGCAAAAACCCCAGCTCTGCCTGGAACCTCTGAGGGTCCATCAGGCATCTGGGGCAGAACCATCTCAGTGGTTCCTCATCCCAGCAGCGTGGGGCGGCCTGTTGGAAGACCAGCTGTAGGAGATAGTGATCTGACCATACAACAGGTTGGGCATTAATACTGCCACCCCAGATCACTGCGCCACTGCTCCGAGACAAAAACAAGGTTGAGCATGTTGCCCCCCCCGTGCGTGGGGCCCTTACAAAATATAAACAGAAAAAAAATTGTCCTTTATCATTAAGAGTTTATTACTGCAATATTATTTCTTTTCATATTCTTTTCCACTAGAATCATAACTCTGGACAAAGTACCTTTCTCCAAAATACTAATTATAGCTTGATATGGTAAGAAAAAATATTTACAGAATTGCTTTTTGTATATTGATAGGACTTGACTCGTTATCCTTTGGCTGCTGGCCTCACCACAACATCAGCTTGCTTGTTTAAGTGGTAAAAGAGGCATGTTAGGCAATGAAGAGAACTAGTAATCACCACCAAAACCACAGTCCCACAGTGGCACAACCACAAAAGTTGCATACATAAAACATTCACTTTTCTCATGAGAACTCCCACACTGAAAAACATGCTGCTTCAAAATACTAAATGCATTATATTTAAGCAAAACTTAGACTACTTTGCTGATCAGATTCATAAATAAACTTGCAAAAATATACTGAAATAACTTTAAACGTTGGAAAAATGGGTAAAAAACCAAGAAGTTCTTACACTTTTCAATTAATTCCTATTCGTTGTGAATATTTCTCACGTATACCTATTTAAATGCTTTCCATTAATATTTGAAAAGGATTTCATGCTTCATTGCATGTACAACAAAGACAGAGAGGAAGATTTATAAAAGTGAAATCAGCAGTGCCTGTTATTGTTGTATAAATTTGTCCTACCTGGTCAATTCTCAATAAAATATTTTTTATCACATGGCATATCAAACAGATTTGGGGTATGGGAGATGCTGACTGCACCAGCATTTTCAAAGATATAACATCTCAAAGAGAAGTCTGAATTAACAGGATATGATGGATTGCTCTGCATGCAAATTATAAAGGAGCACTTAAACTTCAGTGGTATGTAGAGTTAAGATAAACCCAGGTACAAAATAAAAACATTGTATCCCCTAACCTTTTTGTATATATTTTATGTAGACAATCAAGCTGAGCAGCACTTTGTATTATCCTGAAAATACTTAAAATCTTATCCCCACATTAACATTATTAGGACATAAAGAAGGAATGTTTGGAAACTTAAAGTATTCTTTCTGAACTTTTTCCATCTTCCCATGGATCAGTCTTATTAAAGATTCTCAGTTAATACCAAGATGGAGTCTTACAAAAAAGAAATTATAAATTTCGTCTTCAAAATGAAGTATCCACCAAACTAAAATGTAAGAAACTTGTTAAGTAAAATTCTTAATACTGCTTTTATTTGCATCCTTTAAAAAAATCAAATTATTTTGATTAGAAGGTGAAATACTTTCTTTGGCAAAGTGAAAAAGAAGTTAGTTTTATTTTTGAAATGTTACTTTCATTGCTCTCTGTCCCCCACACTTCTGCAAAACCTCTATCACAATTTCAACTACTCCCCAAAAAGAGAAACAGACATACAACACACACAGACACACACATCATAAAAGAACATGGGAGTCCTTCTATAACTAGAATATCTTAGTGTGCATTTATTCCTACTCTCTATTTTCCTTTCCTTAGTCAGGTACCTTTGCTTGGAAGGATTGTCCTTTTAACTGAAAATATTAAGCTTCCTCAATAGTGTTTGCGTGAGAAACATCAAAAGTTTTTTTCAAAGTTTATACAGACTGTATCTACCTGGACCACCTCTATCTCCGTCCACACTCAGATAAGGAGACCCTCTATCCCTTTTCCAAGCATGGAAAGAAGCTATACAATGACTCCCCATATGCCTAAACAACAGCAGGAACTGCAAAGGAAGCGTTCTTCCCAGTTCTAAGAGTAAAATAGAAAAGTTTAGTATGGACAGCATGCTGCTGGAAGAGTTGAAAAGTGGCCAGACAGTGGTTGGGTAGCAGTAGCCATTGGGATCTAAGATGTTGTAGAGTAGACACTGACTAGGACAAACAGACTGGATTTTGGACACCGAGTGCAGTTGGCCGACAGGATCGTGTGCTTAATATCTGTCAGTGGTCTCTGCCAGAACAGAATGCTTTTCTTTCAAGGTCCTCCATATCCACAAAACTGACATTGCTACTGTGTCCCTCCTCCATTCCCTGCTTGATCTCATGCATTTAGAGTGTACAAGAAAGGATGCAAGTGCAGGTGCAAAAAAAAGTGCAGAAGATTGGCAGGACAGCAAGCAGGGGTGACTGTAGAAGGGAGAGCTCATGAATATATGCAGAGCTGGGAGGGCACTTGCTTAGCAGTCACCACCACATTTCCGGAGCCCAGTGCAACTGCATATTCTTCAGTCCCTTAAGTTACTTTGGTCTGAGTACCTCCATCATAGGAAAAAAGTGAACTTTTTCATCTATATGATTGCAAGCATGGACAGATGTTCTGTTATTATATTTAAATTTTACCATACAGATTTCAGTGACTTTTACTCTAGATTTACTCTAAACCTAGAGTCCCACTTTTAGTGTATGCATTACAGGATGAAAATACTAATCTATACATTGTAGGCTGCAGAGAGCCCAGCTAGTGGTCTCCACCATGATAGGATGAATATCATACCATGTAAGTCACCTTTGTGACCTTCTACTAATTGCATAAACAGTGGGGGAAGGAAATTGGAAGACATGTTATATACAGGTCATTTGTGTATAATTAGTAGCATGCATAAAGACATTCTTAGGAACAGCCCTGCAGTGCATTCCTGAACCACACAGGAAGCCCAAATGTACAAAGAAATGTCATAATAGCAGGGCAAGAGTTGCGGTTATTTACACTGGCTGGATATTGAAATCTGGGTTAAGTTAATAATATAGTCTCTTTGTACTGGTGAAAGGTTAAAAAAACCTTTAAAACTGGGTGGAAATCAGATCCATTAAACACATTAACAGTTCTGTTAAATACATTAGCACTTGGTTTGAATTAGGGAGAGCTGGAGAGAAAGAAGAGTTTGCTAAAGAAACTATTGGGAAACTTGCACTGTGGTGTAAGTATGAGCCCTTTACCTTTTAGGAGGACAGAAATGAATGATACTGTATCATCCTGAACCCAACACATCCTGCAGCAAATGCCACCTGATCCCAGACATCTTTAATTATTTTAAACCTAACATTTTCCTCTTGCTAATAGAAAAATGCCTAATTTTTCTGCTGTACTTCACATACTTTTAGTGAAATAGTTCCAGTGATTGGCTACACTGTTATGGTCAGGAATAACGTCCTCCATTCCCTGGTCAGTGCTCTCTATGTCCATTTCAACATACAACCATAAGCAATACCCTGCTGGATTAGATCCCTGCCCATCTAGTCCAGCAATCTGTTCTCATAGTAGCCAACCAACTGCACAAGGAAGCCATTAGTGTCCTAGTAAGTGGCCTTCAGTGGCAGTCACACTGGCATCAAACTACTATTGATCCCCAGGACTGGTTCAACCTTTTTTTGAAGCCAGCCAAGCTGGTGGTCAGCATCATATTTCACAGTAGTGAATTCCAAAGAATTACATGTTGCATAAACATGTACCCCCTGGTTCTTCCAGAATTCCACTTTATTGGATGGCCTATGGTTCTAGCATTTTGGGGAAGGTAAATAATGTCCACTTTTTCCATACCATGCAGAATTCTGTACATCTCAGTCATCTTTTCTCTCAGCTTCTTTCTTTCTAGATTTTAAACAAAAACCCTCAAATGTCACAGCTTTTCTTAAAAGGAAGGTTATCTATCCCCTTGATCATCTTAGCTGCCCTCCACTATAAACCTTCTCTAACTGTACCACATCCTTTTTTCTGCTTAGGCCACTGAGCTAAATGGTCTGCTCAGAATGAACCTTCCTAGGGTTTGGGGTTTTCATTGAACTATAGAATCACTAACTTCCCCAAATAAGACAAATGTATATAAACTGCAAGATCTTTAACTGACCTGGTTACTTGTGGGCATTAATACAGCCTGTTATTCATGATGGTGGGTACTCATTGTCAAAATAGTGGTTTGCTTTGGTTTACTAAATGCACACATATATGTACATACAAAAACCAGCTTCAGAATAAAACTTTTTTTTGTCTTTCATAACCAGGAAGAAACTACAAATAATATTTCTCCTAGCTATTCACATTTCCACTGGGCTTTTAGAAAAAAAGTCTTCAGGGAGACCGTTGAAATATTGCAGCTTGTTTTCTTTAATTTTTATCTGGCCTCAGGTAGTTACTGTGATAAGTCCTTGGCAGCAGTTATCTATTTGGGCTGCTTGGCAGCTGGAACCAAACCCTTCTATCTTAAGTGACAGCAAGAGTGATGAAACGGTCCACTGGTGAACAGTCAAAATAACACCAAAGAAAGAAAGTTGGTAGCTCAAGGGGAAAAATAGCAATTAAAAAAGGTGTTTTTTAAACTGGGAACCTTTCACACATGAGGCAAACTTAATAACCAATATATTACTGGCACAGTTCTATAGATGTATAACTGCAACAGAAGGCCAAATCTGAGCAATGAAAAACAGTTTTTTTTCCTTCTAAAGCTGAGAGCACATGTGTGTATTTTGATCATCTAACATTGTGCATAGTGTTAAGTTTGCATGAAGAGTCAGACGCGAAGAGCTTCAGTGAAGAGTTTATTAGTGAGTACAGCTCGAATGGACCCAACTTGGCTGGTCTACAGCTGCTACTTATAGCCAGCAGCCGTAGTTGCCAGCCAATCAGAGTGCAGGGTTTTCCCGCACTTTTTAAACCAATCATATTTGACATTTTACAAGAACAATTCAAACTAAACCAATGACATTCAAACCTACATACATAACACATAGCATTACATTTTTCAAAAAGTATCTCAGAAGATTCATTCTAGAGAAGAGAAAGCAACAATTGTTTTGACTTGCATGTGCAAGTCAGTCAGAAAAATGCAGGCAAAATCATTATTTAGAAAGTATATAACGTACTCCAGATACAATCTTGGGCCATTACTATAGTCAAAATGAAGGAGAGGATTGAAATCTAGAAATGGATTTTTTAAGCCAGCCTCATTTCTAATTGCATGTGGGAGATTAAGCATCTGAAGAGCCTTCATGCATATGAATTGTGTCTTCATACAATGCATGATTGTATATATGAATTGTGACATGGTAGGTCACCAATGCAAATATACCCTTAGAGTTAATTTCATTAATGTCCTCAGGCAAAACATTCATCCTTAGCCCCAGTTTTTTGGCTATGATACGAGGATAACAATCATATAAATATATATTTAAATGAAAATAAAAGAGTTTCCAAGAATGTTGTTATAGCTATATTTCAGTCTATACAAAAGTACTCAGTTTTATATTTTCATTGGTTCATAAAGTCAGGACAAAAGAAAGTTGCAAAAGAAAGTTTAAGGACCTTAGTTGGCAGATCTGATATCAGTCCAATTTTAAATATGAAGTCTACCAACTAGAATTCTCAAAACTTGTAGCAATAATGGCCATCAAATGGGGATAACAACTGTAGGGGAGAAGTGAATACTTGTGAACGTGGCTGTCATTATTATAGTCTGTTAAAGAACAATAATATTTTAAGGAGTATTTTAGTCATGAAAATTTGGCCTACAGAAGTACATAAGACAATATGAAGAAAAGGTGAGACCCACCAATTCCATAGAAGTTTGGATTTCAACTCTTTTTCTCATCCGATCCAATATTCTCTTTCAATGTGTTATGGACAAGCTGGCAAATCCCACTATATGTATTTCCATACATTTAACTGCAAAAGATGTTTGAATGAACATGCTCATCATACAAACATCTCTCTTGCTACTCTCAGGTTGGGCTCAGCATTTCAGTATTGGAGAGAGGAATAAAAAAGTAAAGCAGATGGGTGTCCCTGAAATGTAAGTGTTATGTATGCAGAGTTTGAATATGATTGGTTGTTCTTGTAAAGTGTTTGAAATCATTGGTTTAAAAGTGCAGGAAAACCCTGCACTCTGATTGGCTGTCAGCCGAGGCAGCCGCTATATATAGCTGCCTCGCTAAGCCAAATTGGGTCGTTCTGAGCTGAAGTCACAATAAACTTTGAGTTGAAGCACTGCCCTGCCTCTCTATGCAAACTTAACACTGGCGACGGGTGGGATTCCCCTGAAGAGAAGGCAACGCGGAACAGAGAAGAGCGAGATGGCTGCGCTGACCCCAGCCCCATTCGACCAAGAATGAAGACTGGGAGTCGATGCAGATCGGTTTCAGATGTTTTTGAAGGAAGCGATCTTGCCGCCATTTCTGAGCAGCGGAAGAGGGCGGTTTTTCTCACGTATTGCGGTCCGGCAGTTTTCAAGATGGCGAAGGCATTAGCGGCCAGCAGACGGAAGGTAATGGCATGGCCTGATCTAGAGAGGCTTTAAGGGCACACTACGCACCCAAGTATCGTGCCTCATTAAGAGACACGAAGTTTTATCGCCGCGATCAGGGGAAGATGAAAGCATAAATGACTTCAGGCAAGTTTAAGAGACATTGGGGTGCGTGAATTCAGCAGCTTAGAGGAGGCCATGCGATCATTTTGTTTTGGGCCTTAAAGACAAGGTTTTGCAGAGCAAATTACTGATGAAACCAAGATCACGCTGAAAGAAGCCATAGAGGAAGCATCTTCAGCAGAAGCCACCAAATCCTCAGCAGCAGCCATGAGAAAGATGAACAAGACTACGGGCCATTCAGATGGGGAAAAGACCACTACAACTCATTTTGATGAACTTGAATCTGAGTCAGAATACAGTGGAGAAGAAGAAATCAACAGACTCAGAATGGAGCGAAAAGAAACGACCTGAGAAGGAAGAGGCGTGATTTCCACTGCATAGGTTGTGGGGGAAACCACCCCCGCACTGAATGCAAGTTCCTGGACACCATTTGCCTCGATGTGAAAAAGAGGGCACCTTGCAAGAGTCTGCAAATCATCCAGAACTCCACCAAACAGAAGAAAGTTTGCTACAAACAACAAAGACAGAGAAGTCAAGCCAAACAACACCAGTGAGAAAATGGGGCGCAACACAGAAGCAAATGGAAGGAATGAAACTCATCAAACAGTAACTATTGGTCATTCTTCCCTTTAAATAACAGGAAAGTGCATGTCAAGGTATTCATTGAAGGAAGGCCTTGCCAAATGGAAGTGGACTCAGGTTCATATTTATCCATGGTGTCATGGGACACTATTAAGAGACTGATACCAGACATTCAGAAGACTCACTTCAAGAAGCAGGCATTAACTCTTAAAGACTACCAGGGAACAAGATTCCAGTAGTTGGAACAAGAGAATTCAACGTGAAGTTCAAAGGTCACATCAAACGCCTACCCTGACCATCGTGGATAAAGATCGCCCAAGTTTGCTGGGGCTAGAATGGTTCAACCCACTGGGCATCGAAGTGACTGGCATCAATCACGTGAGCAACACTGAGTGGGAAGAGTCCTTGAAGTCTGAGTTTCCAGAGGTCTTCAGCATGGATTAGGCAAGTACTTGGGGACCCCTATCACATTTAACCTAGATCCCAAGGTACAACCAATCAGATTAAAACCCAGAAGGGTACCTTTGCATTGAAGGAAAAATTGATGAACAATTAGATAAACTTATAGCCCAAGGGTGCTGGAGCCCACAGACCACTCCAGGTGGGAAACACCCATAGTCACGCCAGTCAAGGCTGATGGTTCCATGAGAATCTGTGGGATTACAAGGGGACATTGAACCATGCACTACAGCAGAGCGCATATCCGTTCCAGTGGTTCATCATTTATTACATTCTCTGGGCAGGGGCACAGTCTTCAAATTGGACCTGGCCCAAGCATACCAGCAGTTAACAGTAGATGATCTAACTGCAGAAGCCCAAACCATTGTAACCCATCGGGTGCATTCAAATGCAAGAGGTTACAATTGGAGTAAGTGGTGCCAGGCATCTTTCAAAGCCTCATGGAAAGGATGCTACAAGGGTTGCCAGGGTGGTGCCTTATTTTGATGACGTTTAATCTCTGCTGAAAATGACACTCAATTACACGAAACTCAGAGAAGTTCTAACCAGGTTCAAAGAAGCAGGGTTAAAAGTCAAAAAGAGAAATGCACACTAAGAACTGACAAAGTAGAATTCTTGGGTTATATGATTGATAAACATGGCATCCACCCCACAGAAGCCAAAGTTCAGGCAATCAAAGAAAGCCCCAGGCCTAGATGCAAAACTGACTTGCAAGCATTCCTGGGACTTATTAATTTCTATCATATGTTTCTACCTCAGAAAGCAACCACTGCAGAACCCTTACACAGATTATTGGATAAAAAATCTGCATGGGTCTGGGCAGAAAAGAAGAAGCTGCATTTAACAATATCAAAAGACAAATCACTTCTGATTGTGTGCTGATACAGTTTTCTGAGAATTTACCTGTTGTACTAACTTGTGATGCATCCCTTTGGAGTGGGGGGGGTGTTGAGCCACATGCTTCCCAGTGGAAGGAAGCCCCTATTGCATTTTACTCTCACACTTTGACTAAAGCAGAGAGAAATTACAGCCAACTGGACAAGGAAGCTTTGGCAATTGTGGCAGCTGTCAAGAAGTTCCATGAGTACGTTTATGGAGAAGTTTCACCATTGTGACAGATCACAAACCTCTTAGGCATTGTGGCAGGAGACAGACCAACGCCCACAATCCTGTCACCAAGAATGCTGAGATGGACTGAATTTCTTGCTGCTTATTCATACAAACTCATCCACAGACCTGGAAAACACATTGGGCATGCTGATGCTTTGAGTCGCTGCCCACTTCCTTCACACTGAGGACCCTGCTCCTGAATTTACACCTTTTTTCTAGAAACTGTTGCCAAACTTCCAGTCCATGCTGCTGAAATTGCCAGAGACTGCCAAAGACACTTTATTAGCTCCTATTATAGGCTGGATTAAGAAAGGTTGGCCACTTCAAGATCTACCTCAAGTTCCCAACCTTTTAAATCCAGACAAACTGAGTTATCTGTATTAAGAGGATGTATTTTGTGGGGTAACAGGGTGGTTATTCCTGCAAAACTACAGAAAGAGGTTTTGGAAATGTTACATGAGGGTCATCCGAATTGTCAGAATGAAGGGATTGGCCAGGAGTTATGTATGGTGGCCAGGTATTGACAAAATGGTTGAAAACTGGGTTGCATCCTGTCCCAACTGTCAGGAAGTCAGGCCTGCTCCACCCTCCCCCAAACAGGAATGGGAATGTCCTAGGGGCCCATGGTCCAGGATTCACATTGATTTTGCTGGCCCTACCAGAGGGCACACTTTCCTTATTGTGGTAGATGCATACTCCAGATGGTTAGAGGTTGTTCATGGCATCCACCACAGCAGATGCTGTTGTCAAACAGCTTAAGAAACTTTTGTAACTCATGGGTTGCCTGATGTACTTGTTTCTGACAATGGTCCTCAATTTACTTCCAACCTTTTGAATCATATTTAGCACAGCAGACATGCCCTTACAGCCCCTGGGCATCCTTCGTCTAACGGCCGAGCTGAACGCATGGTACGTTTACCAAGGAGAAACTCCAACAATTGGGTCCAGGGACATCACTGAGAAAGTTGAAAACTACTCAGTATCCAACACATCACTCCTAGTCCATCCACTAACTTAACTCCTGCCAAGCTTTTGATGGGGAGAAAACTCAGGTCTACCTTAGACCGCCTTCACCCCACTTACGCACCCAACGCACCTCTAGATTCCACCAGCAAAACTCACATTCACTGTGGGTGATTCTGTTTATGCTAAGAACCTTGTGGGTGAACCACTATGGATTCCTGCTGAGATAACCCAGGTTACAGGCCCCAGGTCTTACAGGGTTCAAACTGAGGATGGTGTCTTGTGGAGTAGGCACATAGACCAGTTACTCTCCAGACTGCCTCTGACCTCAGCCTCTAGGGGAAGGGGAGATAATGATAATCAGCAAGTGAGAATCAACCCCATGTGTAACGAGCTAACATGACAGGAACCATCCCAAAACCTGTCAGGGTACCAACAACCATTTTACAAATAGAAGATTGCACATCACTACCTGATTTAGGGGGTGACATTGGGTTGGAGATGGGCTGGGAGGAGAGACCAGGTTGTAGTAAAAGCAGGTTCTACCAATACAGTCCAATAAGGGAATGTTACAGATACATTTCCTTCTCACAAAGTGAGATTCCAAAACACCTGAACCACGCAGGTCTCAACGCACCCGTAAGAGCCCCACCTATCTACAAGAGTATATTAGATAGATGGGGTTTGAGTATGGACCAAACCTAGTGGGGAGGGGTGTTATGTATGCAGAGTTTGAAATGATTGGTTGTTCTTGTAAAGTGTTTGAAATCATTGGTTAAAAGTGAAAACCCTGCACTCTGATTGGCTGTCAAAGGCAGCCGGCTATATATAGCTGCCTCAGCCAGCCTGGGTCCGTTCTGAGCTGAAGTCACAATAAACTTTGAGCTGAAGCACTCCGCCCTGCCTCTCTAATTAACAGTAAGTATCTATTTTTACCTTTAACCCTGGTGGCTTCCAGGCTGTTAATTGCCTGCACTTAAGTTCCATACCTACAACTGCTGTGGCTCAATCCCACCAGGCTCAAGGCTGACTCAGCCTCCATCCTCTCGGGTAAACTGAGGACCCAAGATTAAGCAAAGGGGCTAAGCTGACTTTGTAAAAAAAATGCTTAGTAATAAGCAGGCATATACAATGGAATGAAGGCTATTGCTGAGCACACTGTGTTGCATCCCAAAAATTGTAAGCTGCCCTGAGTCTCCGGAGAAGGGTGGCATATAAATGTAATTTTTAAAAAAAACCATGACCACTGGGGAATTTTGGGAGTTGAAATCCACACATCTCAAAATTGCTAAGGTTGAGAAATCATGCCGGTTTGCCTTGGAAAACCTGTTGCAGCCCTCAAATGGATGGAAGTTATCTATTCCTAAGTCCTGTGATGTATACAGACCTCCCATTCATACACTGTACTTTAGGTGACAATTGCAGAAGAGTCAAATGTGGAGATGCAGAAGAATCCACTGGAGTTGTGCAGTCAATAAATTTAAATAAATAAGTAAATGCTCTTTGCCCTATCTTTATCCATTTGTCCCACAAAAAGGGATGACAAGGAATGCAATCTGTAAGAAATACCATTGTTCACATCTGTTGTGATTAACTGATATACAGTTCCAAGCTGCTTTATATTCATATAAACACATGAGATAACTTAGGTCAATCTTTCTGAATTCATGGGTTCCCTAGATGTGTGAATTTCCAAATACCCAATGGCTTTTCATGACTGAGTTGATGTCCATAAATTTGGAGGATAATCAGTTTGGAAATTTTAGTTGAAGATACAGGAATATCTAGGATATAAAAAAAGAATATGGGTTAAATCTAGTCTTCTCTATACTATATCTTGATATTATAAACATACCAATAAAGGAAAATATTTCTAGCTTAGGACTGAAATGAGAAGTCCTTGATGCTCTCTGAGCTTGGTTGGTACTAGCACTGATGATGTTACCTAGTTTGGGTAGTGAAACTTCTGTAAGAAAACAACCAAGGTTAGAGAGCACGAGGATTCTTCAAACACTATATCCAACAATGCACAGGTTTGCCTGGAGTATTGCTGTCAACCCCTAAATGTTAACTAGACTCTAGAAATGTAGAAAACAGGCCCTAATGAAATCTAAGACTACTTTTATTAACATGGACTCTTAACAGAATCTGACTGTACTTTCTTACACACTTGTAAATTGGGGGCTTGTCTAAACCTGAGAGGTTTACAGATTCCTCCTCCTTGTTTTGGACTCAACTCATGTTTAGCTCATTGTTTTTTTAATAAATCTCCACATTAAGGCCATCATCTTTATTCTCTACAGTTTGGAATGCATTGATAATGTAAGAGGATGAGACAGACAATTATAATATCAAAACAGTGACATTTGTTCCTTTATAAGAATGTATTAATCCATATATTTGCTTGTTAATTGATACATAATACCAAATTAAATAAGCATACCAGTGTAAGTACACTTCATCTATGGAGGCAGTGATATTCCATGAACAAGTAACTACATGATGGTACAAGCAGGCGTGTATCAAACTTTATCATTGACTAATATATTGAGATAAATAATGATTAGTTTTATGAGTAAATCACAAAGCAATAATAGCAAAACAGCAAGGAGAGAGAGAGAGAGAGAGAGAGAGAGAGAATAGTACACATGCACATTAATATACTTTATGGTCTATGTGAAGACAATTTTAGACAACAAGAATGAGCACAGGTCAAATATTGATGGACTATATGATGCAAGAAAAAACTGACCTTCAATCCTAAATTACACTTAATAGATAGTAAGTTACCTTGAACATAATAGAATTTACTTCTGAGAGAAAACATAGGATTGTGCTATAATTTCATTTTAATTCAGTTCTGCTTATTCCCACCCAAATAAATATAGGATTGCACAATATATTGATTTACTGGGTATTATTATGCAATCTCAGATATAATACATTCTCAGATAAAACTGAACTTTAGTATTTTTAAAACATTTTAACTTTCTCATATATGTAATTTCAAAAGATTATCAGAATTTTGCAAATATGTTCTGTACAAAATATTAAAACTTTTTTTAAAAGCAGAATTTTTCCTGCTTTGGATCTGAGTAGCCAAAATTCAAAATTATCTAAGTATCTAGAATGGTGTTCACTTACATTAAAAAAGGTCTTTGTAGATACCTTACTCCCTCTCCTGAAAATTTAGTGTATTGCAATACCTTTATAAATTACCAAACTCCTGTTTATGAATACACATTTTGGAACAGTCAACTTGCTTTAGTATGAAATAGTCAGCTATAAGAATCATACAGTATACATTATATTGCAGTTTTTGGATAAATGTGCTTTTAGGTTGTATATGTTTTTAATAAAACCTTTCTAAGAAACTAGTAGGTTTATTGGATACGTTATTAAAATACAGGGATAGTTTTATACATGAAAAATAATGTAAGCACTGGATGGCCTCAGTGAATATCAACTAGTGATTCAGTCTATGTACCACTTTGCAAATTCAAGAGAGTAACAGTGTGTGATGCACATAAGCCAGGAATCTTCATTGAATCAATAAACGTTGCTTGATCCATCAGATGGGGAAAAAACAAAAGATCTGCAATCAAACAAATATTTAATCCGATCCTTTGATTCAGGCTGGATTTTCATACTAGAAGAGACTTTTAGTCTTTCTTTCCATCACTAAAAAGTCGCTAGAACTGTATAAATTATTGAACTTCACCGCCTGATGTTCAGTAACATAATCATTTTTAAATACAATATTTTTGGAAGTTCATAGAGTCCTTGTTTGTGTGCTACAAAGGAAGCAAGGGAAAAATCAGTTTGGAAGTTTAGCAATACTTAAAAGTTCTAACTCAGCTATCATGCCTGAGACATTTTAAAACAAAAAATATAAATACTTTTTTTTGCAAACCTTGTGTAACAATCCCTGGGCTAGAGAAGTAGGTTGGAACTAACAGGATGAAATTTAACAGAGGCAAGTGTAATATTGCTCACTGAAGAATCAAACATCAAATTGGAAAGGGGAGTAACTAGCTTAGCAATAGCAATTATGGAAAAATATAATCCTGGAATAGCAAAACTGACACTGTTAAAAAACAAAGACAAATGCACTTTCAATAGAAATAAAGATGTCAAAAACATAGGAACTAATTGTTCCATTGTATTCTACATTGGCCAGAATCTACCCCAAGTGTTGTGTCAGTTCTGGATACCACACTTCAAAACGGAAATTGAAACTACTGTATTGGACATAATAAACATGAGAAACTACAGCCCCTAAAGAAGCAGCTGGGTATGTTTGTTCTTCAAAAGTTAGCCAAAGGAACATGCTATTATTCTACAAATATCTGAAAGAATGTAGCATAAAAGGGTTAGGTGTGTTCTCTATTATTTGTCAGTACATATGATATGGAATATTAGATTTAAGCTACAGGAAGCTAGCTTCCAGTTCAACACTAAAAACAGCAAGAGTATTTTGACAAAAAAATCAGTTCCTGGAAAGATGGTGACCTTCCTTTCACTGGATTTGTTCAGGCAAAGGATAGGCAGCATCTGACTAGAATATTTTAATTTCGATTCTTGAATGAGCAGACAGTTGAACATGGTGGCTTAAAATGACCCTTCCAACTCAGCAATTCTGTTGATCACACACTGGTGCCATAGTGATATGATCAGACATAAAAGAAAAAAGACATGGAGCTTGCTTGCTTGTTTCTTTCTTTTTATCTGCAAGAAAACAAACAAGGTCAGAGAGCACCAAGGACCCCACATGTGTCTGTGTGCATCTGCGTTTCTATGTATCAGTGTCAGAGTCACTATCTGTATCTATGAGTTAATGCAACAGTCTTTGTGTAATTATAATCAGATTGTCATAAATACTGAATATTCTCCCAAGTTTAAGTGGTGGATCAATATGCTCATGTATTCAGTTTAAGAATTGTCTTCCCTTCTTGTTTACTACTGTATTTGGAATGCAATTCTCCCTGCCTCCATCTAAAATCTTAAGTATGCCAATAGAAATACAAGTATACCCCTCCCAGACTTCGAATTATATTATCAGGCAGCAATAACTACATGGTTCAAACATTGGATTAATCTGACAGATAAAAGAATATTAACGATAGAGGGTTATGACCTACAGCTTGGCTGGCATGCATTTCTTTGGGATGGGAAAAGCAAATATCATACCTATTTCCAAAAACATTGGGTGAGAAATACTGTATTATCTATATGGGAGAAACTAAAAAAGAACCACTATGTGAAACTACTGTTATGTTTATCGACAATGGAAGCACTAATATATCCCAACACTCTAGACTTCAACAAAATGGTAAAATATAAAGATCTTTTAAATGAAAAGGGGGAATTAAAAACACAAACCAATTAGAATCCCAGGGAATTAAAATAGGATGGTGGCCTTATCTGCAGGTCCAAACACGTTATAAAAAAGACAAGGAACAATTTGGTTTTTATACAACCAAGCAAGAATTAGATAAAATATTACAAGGGATAGAAAAAATGATTAACAAAATATATAATTACCTATGGATTATAAAATGAAAGAGGAAACTGTTAAAGAAAATATGATAACCTGGGCCAAAAATGTGGTCCGTAGCATTGATTTGGAACAGTGGGAATGTATTTGGCAGGTAAATTACAAGCTAACTTTGTTGGTCTCCTACAAAGAGAACATATATAAAATGTTTTACCTCTGGCACCTCCCTCCAGCGAGAATAGCTAAAATGTCTCCAAATATGATAGCTAAATGTTGGAGATTCAACCATAAGCAGGGAATATATTTCCACATGTGGTGGATGTGCCCCCATGCACAGAGATACTGGCATAAAATTAAATCATTGTTAGAGGAACTAACGAAACAGAGAATTAAATTCAAACCAGAAATCTTCTTATTAGGCATGTTAGAGTCTAATATGAATAAAAAAACACCAATACTTAATCTCCATATTATAATGTCTGCCAAAATCTCTTTCACCCAACATTAGAAACAGGTCCTGACACCCCACCCCCCCGAAACTGCAATAATCAACAAGGTATACGAATGCGCAGAGATGGACAGACTGACAAAGTTATTGAAGGATAAGGAAGAAGGAGAATACTATAAGATATAGGATGTCTGGTATGAATGGATAAGGAAAAGATGCAAAGGCGTCAAATGATAATGTATGAAATACCATAAAGCAATAAGGTTTACATGTAAACCAATGTAAATACAAGTGTATATATGTTTAAAATGCCTAGAATGACGAAGAAGCAAATACAGAGATGGATAACACATTAATAGATGACACTTACAAATGTAAACACTGTTATAGTAACGTTGCAAAATGTAGAAATTTGTTTTTAATTGTCAAAACATTGAATAAACCAATTTATTTAAAAAAAGAAAGAAATACAAGTGTACCATGTATATAGATACATCTACAAAATTTTAAGAAGAAATATTGATTTTGGATGAGCTATGTTCAAAATATTCAAGAATATTTTAAAAATTTATTGCTCACAAAACATTTGTGGTTTGGGAGGAAAAAGGGTATTGTAAACTATTTACATTTTAAATCCCAAACATAAGCAAGCAGTCTATAATAAAACAGATCTTAAATCCACCGACATTCTTAAAATAAAACTACCACTTTTGCTATCCCATAAGCAACATTTTTAAAACACTGCTAACTATACATTAACTCATGTTAAATGGTTGTTCAAAAGAGATTAAATCCTATGTTCCTACATTATCCCTATTGGCAAGGTTTTGCCTATTTAACTGTTCAGGATCCTGGAATATATTCATCACAGTTTGATCAATGTTCCCATTCTTTTAATTTATCATCATTTTTTCATTTCTAGTATGTTGTGTTATCACATCAAACTTTCAGTCTGTAATAATATGGAATCCTCCCCAAGCCCATTGACTCTAATAGTATATAGTATGTATAGCTCTTTAGATGTATTATCATGAAATCCATCTCATTCTGCTTTCCATGAATGCTACCAGTTTCAGCTACTTTGCAACAGAACATGGAACATTTTAACAGTCTGTTAAAATGTTATGCAAGGAAGGGAGAAGATAACAGAGCTCATAATTTATAATGTCACTAGCTTTGTCTGCTAGGTGTCTATATAACATGTCTTCAACCATTGTTTCTTATAAAAATTAACAGTCATAACTGACACTGTAACTGGGGAAAGTATTGTGTTTTCAATTTTCATAGTCATTCAGTCTACTGGCATGATGTTGGGAAAATGCAATAAGCCTGTAGCAGAACCATTGCCTTGAAGAAGAATGTCTGGTTCTCTTCAAGAAATAGAGAACAGCTGCATATCCAGCTCCATAACAGTGTAAGGATATAACAGATGGTCTGGAAAATCCCTCAGTTAAGGACACAAAGGACATTATTAATTTCCTGTTGACTAAAGGCAAATAATGAGACATAGTGGGTAGTATATAAGTGTACCAGATGTTAATTACTTACTGTCCTGCTGGGCAGAACAATTGCTACATAATTATGGGTGCAGTATAAGATTCTAGCAGCTATCTAAATTGGAACCAATTGGCTGCTAAAAAGGTATTGTCTTTCATTATAAGATCATTCTTCTGGTTCTCTGCAGCCTCATATTTCTGATGAAGGCTAGCGAAAAAAAGTCCAAATGGCATTCCTTTCATTTGGCCTTTACATATTGAAAAATGTGGGCAGCCTGAAAGCAGTAGAAAGATGTCTAGGAAAAAGTTCAGCAGCACATTTCACCTCCTCAGCATGATCAAATAAGGTCCCCAACCCTACCATCTCCACCAGACCTTTAAACCCATTTTCAAGTAGCCTAAAATGAAGACTCTTCCTAAATAGAAGTTTCATTTATGCATATCAACTCTTAAGAAGCCTTAAGGCTTTTTTAAATAAAATTTTATTTCAGTTTTCCACATATTAAAAACATCTTTTTTTAGTGAACAGCATGATTCCAGGTTATCACATTTCCTTACAAACATGACTATAATTTCATACTCATCTTTCACATTTAATTTCATATCTTACCATTACTTTACATATTTTGTATTATTTTTATCAGATACTTTCCTTCAGCTTATTTTATATATTTTTTTCAATTCATTACTTAAGCTATTTTCTTAAACTTTAAATAACTCTCATATCTTTATACTCATTATATTTAATACTTTTATCTGTCAAGTTTGCAATTTCATCGCATATTCTTACCTTAAGGCTTCTTAATTAAAGTCTTCATGTGCTTTAAAATCTTTACTCAATGACTGACTCCTATATGTTAATGTTTTCTGAAATTTGGCTCACAACTTCACAATACAAACAGTGCCATTATGAATATTATGATATATTGCCAGTTTAAACATGTATAACACAATAATCAGAAAAAAGGAACCAACACTAATTCTCAGGGCAATTCAGTTTTTACTCTGTTTTCTTACAACCTTACAGTCTCCTGCAATCTGTGGTGGCTGCAGTGCCTCAGAGAGAAAGTCCATTCAGAGAGTGGTAAGGCGAGCCAAGAAGATTATAGGAAGCTTGCTTCCTGTCATTCAGGATACTGCTTATAAGCACAATATGCTTAGAGCTCAAAGCATTGTTAGAGACCCCACACACCCACTTCATGGCCTGTTTCCGTTGCTCCCCCTTGGAAGGAGGTTTTGAAGTATTTCTAGCAAGCAGGACTACCAGATTCTGTAACAGTTTTGTTCCCTATGCCATCTGTCTGCAAGATTCGTTTTTCTCACCATGTACACATCCAAACTAGATAGTGTTGTTTTTCTGTGTCATATAATATATGTGGGTATATGCATAATTTTGTATTTATTATTTATTTATTTTATCATGTTTATATAGTATATATTGGAGGTAGTGACCCCTTGAGAGCTGTATGCAATGAAATTTCATTTTAATGTATGCCGCTTAGTGTATATTCAAAGTGACAATAAAGTTATTCTAAGTCTAAGTCTAATCTTCTAGCTACTTCTCTCCTGCCAAATTTAAAATGCTGCCAACACTCACCTGATTTTTTTCTAAAAGCAGTGTTGCCAATATGACAATTCATGCATTGTAACTTCCTAATACCATCTCTGCCCTGTATCATTTGTGCCACAATGCCACACACAAATATATGGAGTCTGAATTTGGGTCACAATCACATAATGCATATTTGGTCACTTGCCTGCCTTAATTCCCCCACCTGAGATGTTGATGACTCAAACTTGGCCATGCTTTATGGACTACTAAAGCTCTTAGAGTCACAAAAAACATCCTTTCCATAGCTTGACCTCACACAATGAATTCCTAATACAATCTGTTAAGTTTGCATAGAGAAACGAAACACGGAGTGCTTCAGCTCTTATTTATTGTGACTTCAGCTCAGAATGGACTGATGGTTCAGTCAGCAGCTATTTATAGTTGCTGCGCATGCTGCCAGCCAATCAGAGTGCAGGGTTTTTCCGCACTTTTACAACCAATGATTTCAAACACTTTACAACAACAACCAATCATTTTAAACTCTGCATACATAACCCCTCCCCACTAGGTTTGGTCCATACTCAAACCCCATCTATCTAATATACTCTTGTAAATAGGTGGGGCTCTTATGGGTACGTTGAGACCTACGTGGTTCAGGTGTTTTGGGAATCTCACCTTGTGAGGAAGGAAATGTATCCGCCAACATTTCCTTATTAGGACTTCTTGTACTGGTAGAACCTGTTTGGTTACTACTACCTGGTCTCTCCTCCCAATCTATTTCCAACCCAGTGTTATCCTCTAAGTCTGGTAATGATGTGCAATCCTCCATTTGTAAAAATGGTTGTTGGGACTGTGACAGGGTTTGGGATGGTTCCTGTCATGTTAGCTCGTTACACATGGGGTTGATTCTTACTTGTTCATTATCTTCATTATTTCCCCCTTCCCCCCTAGAAAGGGCTGTGGGGATGAAGTCCAGACAGGAGCAAGGGCGATGCCCCAGAGGCAGTCTGGAGTGTAACTGGTCTATATGCCTACTCCACAAGGCACCATCCTCAGTTTGAACCCTGTAAGACCTGGGGCCAGTCACCTGGGTTATCTCTGCAGGAATCCACAAAGGTTCACCTACAAAGTTTTTAGCATAAACAAAATCACCCACAGAAAATTGGCGAGTTTTGCTAGTGGAATCTAATGGTGCTGGGGTGAAGGTGGTCCAGGGTAGACCTGAGTTTTCTACCCATCAAAAGCTCGGCTGGAGTTAAATTAGTGGATGGGTTAGGAGTGATGTGTTGGATACTGAGTAGTTTTTCAACTTTCTCAGTGATGTCCCCTGGACCCAATTGTTGGAGGTTAGCAGTAAATTGAGGACCATTGTCAGAAACAAGCACATCAGGTAGGCCGCATTACAAAAGTTTCTTAAGCTGTCTGATAACAGCCTCAGCTGTGGTGGATGACATGGGAATAACCTCTAACCATCTGGAGTATGCATCTACCACAATGAGAAAGGTGTGCCCTCTGGTAGGGCCAGCAAAGTCAATATGAATCCTGGATCAGGGGCCCTAGGACATTCCCATTCCTGTATGGGGGCGATAGGTGGGGCAGGCCGTGTTTCCTGACAATTTGGACAGGATGCAACCCAGTTTTCAACCATTTTGTCTATACCTGGCCACCATACATAACTCCTGGCCAATCCCTTCATTCTGACAATACCGGTGACCCTCATGTAACATTTCCAAGACCTCAGTTTTGCAGGAATAACCACTCTGTTACCCCACAGAATACATCCCCTTAAAACAGATAATTCAGTTTGTCTAGATTTGAAAGGTTGGGAACCCTGAGGTAGATCTTGTAGTGGCCAACCTTTTTTAACCCAGCCCAGAACAGGAGCCAATAAAGTGTCCTTGGTTTTCTCTAGCAATTGTAGCAGCATGGACTGGAAGCTTGGCAACAGTCTCTAGAAAAAATGTGTAAGTTGCAGGAGCAGGGTCCTCAGTGTGCAAAGGAAGTGGGCAGCGACTCAAAGCATCTGCATGCCCAATGTCTTTCCCCAGTCTATGGATGAGTTTATATGAATAAGCAGCAAGAAATTCAGTCCATCTCAGCATTCTTGGTGACAGGATGGTTGGCGTTGGTCTGTCTCCTGCCACAATGCCTAAGAGAGGTTTGTGATCTGTGACAATGGTGAATCTTCTCCCATAAACATATTCGTGGAACTTCTTGACTGCTGCTATGAGTGCCAAAGCTTCTTTGTCCAGTTGACTGTAGTTCCTCTCTGCTTTAGTCGAAGTGCAAGAGTAAAAAGCAATGGGAGCTTCTCTTCCACTGCGAAGCAAGTGGCTCAGCACTCCCCCCCCACTCCAAAAGGGGATGCATCACAAGTTAGTATTACAGGTAAATTCTCAGAAAACTGTATCAGTACACAATCAGAAGTTATTAGTCTCTTGATATTGATAAATGCAGACTCTTCCTTTCTGCCCCAAACCCATGATTTTTTATCCAGTAGTCTATGTAAGGGTTCTGCAATGGTTGCTTTCTGAGGTAGAAACATGTGGTAGAAATTAACAAGTCCCAGAAATGCTTGCAAGTCAGTTTTGCATTTTGGTCTGGGGAGCTTTGATTGCCTAGACTTTGGCTTCTGTGGGGTGGATGCCCAGTTTATCAATCATATAGCCCAAGAATTCTACTTTGTCAGTTCTTAGTGTACTTTTTCTTTTTACTTTCAACCCTGCTTTTCTGAACCTGGTCAGGACTTCTCTGAGTTTCTCTCTGTAATTGAGTGTCATTTTCAAGGGATTAAAACATCATCAAAATAGGGCACCACCCCAGGTAACCCTTGTAACATTCTTTCCATAAGGCTTTGAAATATGCCTATGCCACACACTCCAAATTGTAACCTCTTGCATTTGAATGCACCCCGATGGGTTACAATGGTTTGGGCTTCTGCAGTTAAATCATCTACTGTTAACTGTTGGTATGCTTGGGCCAGGTCCAGTTTGGCAAAGACTGTGCCCCAGCCCAGAGAATGTAATAAATGATGAACCACTGGAACCGGATATCGCTCTGTTGAAGCGCATGGTTCAATGTCCCCTTGTAATCCCCGCAGATTCTCACAAAACCATCAGCCTTGACTGGCTTGACTATGGGTGTCTCCCATCTGGAGTGGTCTGTGGGCTCTAGTACCCCTTGGGCTATTAACTTATCTAATTGTTCATCTATTTTTTCCTTCAAGGCAAATGGTACCCTTCTGGGTTTTAAACGGATTGGTTGTACCTTGGGATCTAGGTTAAAAGTGATAGGGGTCCCCAAGTACTTGCCTAATCCGTCGCTGAAGACCTCTGGAAACTCAGACTTCAAGGATTCTTCCCAATCAGTGTTGCTTACATGATCGATGCCAGTTACTCCGATGCCCAGCGGGTTGAACCACTCCAGTCCCAGCAAACTTGGGTGATCTTTACCTATGATGGTCAATGGCAGGCGTTTGGTGTGGCCTTTGAATTTAACATTGAATTCTCTTGTTCCAACTACTGGAATCTTGTTCCTTGGTAGTCTTTAAGAGTTAGTGCCTGTTTTTTGAAGCGAGTCTTCTGAATGTCTGGTATCAGTCTTTGAATTGTGTCCCATGACACCATGGACAGGTATGAACCTGAGTCCACTTCCATTTCACAAGGCCTTCCTTCAATAAATACCTTGACATGTACCTTTCTGTTATTTAGTGAAGATGAATGACCAATAGTTACTGTTTGATGAGTTTCATTTTTTCCATTTACTTCTGTGCTGTGCCTCATTCTCTCACTGTTGTTGTTTGGCTTGACTTCTCTGTCTTTGTTGTTTGCAACAAACTTCCTTCTGTTGGGTGGAGTTCTGGATGATTTGCAGACTCTTGCAATGTGCCCTCTTTTTTCACAACGAAGACAAATGGCTTCCAGGAATTTGCATTCAGTGCGGGGTGGGTTCCCCCACAACCTATGCAGTGGAAATCTCGCCTCTTTCTTCCCAGGTCATTTCGTTTCCGCTCCATTCTGAGTCTGTTAATTCCTTCTTCTTCTCTACTATATTCTGACTCAGATTCAAGTTCATTGTGGTGGTTTTTTCACCATCAGAATGGCCCGTAGTCTTGTTCATTTTCCTCATGGCTGCTGCTGAGATTTTGGTGGCTTCTGCTGAAGATGCTTCTTCTATGGCTTCTTTCAGTGTAATTTTGGGTTTCATCAGTAATTTGCTCTGCAAGACCTTGTCTTTGAGGCCCAATACAAAACGATCGCGCATGGCCTCCTCTAAACTGCTGAATTCACATGCCCCCAATGCTCCTTAAACTTGCCAGAAGTCATTTACGCTTTGTCTTCTCCCTGATCACGGGTGATAAAACTTCGTGTCCTCTCTCCAGATCAGACCATGCCATTACCTTCACATCTGCTGAGCCAGCCAATGCCTTCGCCATCTTGAAATCTGCAGGACCACAATAAGTGAGAAAAACCACTCTCTTCCGCTGCTCAGAAATGGCGGCCAGATCATTTCCTCCAAATACATCTGAAATCGATCCGCATACGACTCCCAGTCTTCATTCTTCGGGTCAAATGGGGCTGGGGGGGTGTTCAGTGCAGCCATCTCGCTCTTCTTCGTTCCACGTTGTCTTCTCTTTGGGGAAATCCCACCTTCATCGCCAGTGTTAAGTTTGCATAGAGAAATGAAACGCAGAGTGTTTCAGCTCTTATTTATTGTGACTTCAGCTCAGAACGGACCCGAATGGCTCAGCTGTGGCAGCTATTTATAGCCGGCTGCTGCGGCTGCCAGCCAATCAGAGTGCAGGGTTTTCCTGCACTTTTACAACCAATGATTTCAAACACTTTACAACAACAACCAATCATTTTAAACTCTGCATACATAACACAATCCTCCACATTTTTAGTGTGTGTTGTGTTGGTAATTGCAGTTGCTATTTAAAAAAACTGTCTGTCTGTCTAACCATCATCTATCTATATCTGTGATGGTGAACCTATGGCATGCGTGCCACAGGTGGCATGCAGAGCTATTTTTGTGGGCATGGGAGCCCCAACTTACTTGCACTGCGAATGTGCGTGCCTCCCAGCTGATTATTGGCTCGTTGAGGCCATTTTCAGCCTCCCAGAGGCCCGAGGGAAGCCTCTGCAGCCTCGGGAAGTGATGAAATGGGCCCATTTTTCAGCCTCCAAAGGCTGCAGAGGCTTTTCTCAAGCCTCCACGAGGGCAAAAAAGACCTCAAACAGGCCGAAAATCAGCTGGAAGGCGCATGCATATGCAGTGCAGTAAGGGGGCAGGGGGTGTTGCACGGGCACACACAGGGGGATGGGGCACATTGCATTGTGGGTGCTGACACACCACAACAAAAAGGTTCGCCATCACTGATCTATAGTATCTATCTACCTACCTACCTACCTTACTTACTTACTTACATAATACCTACCTATCTAGCTATCAGCTTGAGACCAACTTATAGATGGGTAGGGAGAGGTTTTATAAAGGCCAGAATTAGTGAACATAGATAGCTAAGTAAAAGAGCAGATGACTAAAAGTTTAACTGCCTTCTTTTCTTTTAACTGAATATATTTTCCATATATACAACACATACCTGAAGGGCTGCCATTGTTAATAATATATTATAAAATCCAGCAGCTGTGAAGAGCATGATTTTTATATTGTTAAATCAAGTTCTTTTTTATGTTATTTCGTTCTTTTTTTTACATAAAAATGAAAACAAATGTATTTTCTTTGTGTAATTTCAAAGACAATTGAGCAGTAATAGTGAGGTTGACTGATTTAGTCAATTGAACTTTGAGCTAAACCAAATGCTACAAAGCTGAATCTGGCACTATGCACTAGAACAATAAATTGAATTTGTCTGAAAGCCTTTAGGATTACATTGACAGACAGATGATCTGGATAATTGAATCTGATGATGTATCGAGTACAGCACAGGCTTTTTTTTTAAACACTTGTTTTTATCATGTTAATATTATGCATTAGTAAACAGATCATTAGAAAATCCATTGGGAGGTTCAGTCCTATCTTCTGCCAAAGAAAGATTATATGTAATTAGGCTGTCCTTATTTGTTGCTTTGTCACTCTGCAGAAATGAGAGTTACTCTGCAGAGTGAAATGGGTGCATAAAAAAGTAATAAATAAATAAATATGTTTCTTTTCAAGGCCTCCATGATAAGGGCCAAAGCATGAAAACAATGTTGTGCTGAAGTAACACAGGCCTCCTCTCTTGTACAGGCATCATGCTGTTGTATACACATATGGAACATCATGATGTGTAAACCATGAAGGTAATGTAATACTTTCATCATGGGGTGCAACACTGCTTTCATCACAGAAAATGACTTTTTTAGATAAATGGAACCGCAAAAGAAAAACACACAGATACACACATATAGGTGAGCATGAAGATGCTAAGGAGAATATTAAGAATCACAGAAACTAGGACTTCCGGTTAGCGTCACAGCGTGAACAGATAGAAAATAGCAGAGCTCCGCCAACCTCCATGAAAACCAGCCAGCAACTGCTGGAAGGATGGTAAAGAAAGAAGAGGTGCTTCATCAACCATAAGGAAAACTGCAATTTCTTTTAGGTCTGAAGAAAGCTCTCCTGAATGGCAGCATAGACGACAGCCATTTTGGCAAGTCACAAGCTGTGACAACTGGGACAATAATATTTGTTCTTGAGCAGCATGGGGACAGAGCATTGAAACTGGGTGAGACAACCTCCAACTTTTATACTACATATCTAACCCAAGTTAAAAAAATTCCAAAAATAATTCTCCAAGTAGCAAGAAAGTGGCGATCGGATACATGGAGAAAGATTAAAGACTCAGAGGTGAAAGAAATGTTTAATGGAAGATTTAAAACATAGAAAGCTTGGAAAAGATTCAACAATTACTTGAAAAGTGATTATTGGGAGAAATTGCCTTTTTATTTTTATTTTTAATTCCCTTCAATTTGTTTGACAATCAACTGTTTGACACTGTCTAATGCTGGAATTGGGAGTAGGGAGCTATCTACTGGAGGAAAAAGAGCATTACAATGTGGGAACCTAAGTGAAAGTGACAATTGTTTAACACAAATAAATGAAAGAAGACAAAGTAAACAACATCTGGAAGGCCAGCTGACCTTGATTCTATTTTGGTAGGTGACTTGGATGTTTGGAAACATTTAGTGAGCTCTCTGAAAATCTCCAAGACAAACTGAACTGCAAATAAATAGATCTCTATTAAAACTGCTTATTGAATGGTGGACTGAAAGACTGGAGGAAATTTGGTGGGCCAATTTGGATTTGAGCTTAAACATCCTATGACATCAAAAAAAGGAAGGTGATAGAAGAAAAAAGAAAAACTAAATAAGACTTTCAAATTTGGACAATTGGGAAGAAGCAAATTGGAAAATCACTAAATAACTTTTAAGGACTATAAACTTAGGGCACTTGGATATATTTGGACATTAGAGCCCTAGGGGTGTATGGAATAATTTTTAATATACATTATTGCAAAATTACTCAACAGGGGACAACAGAGATGTATGAAGAAATGTTATTGATGCTTAAAAGTTTATATGATACTGTGATAAAAAATCATAAGGAGGTAATGGGATTGTCCAAAGAGAAAGACTCTCAACAAAGGGGGGGGGTGAATATAATACTCAGAAAACAGATGAGAAACCAGAAGAAGTGGGGTAAGATACAAAACTAAACGAATTGCAAGAAGATTAAGATATTGAAACAGTAGAACATATATAGATAATAGAATTTACTATAATCATAAGCAAATTAAGGTTAGAAGGTGGAAGTCTAACTGTATTATTATTAACAATGTGTAAAAATATATTGAAACTTATATAACTTTAGGGGATTGGAGATATAGTCCCAGGATTGATTAAATTTGATTAATGATTGGTCCTATTGGTGTTTTTAAACAATTGGGATATTGGATTTATGGTGGAATATTGAGTAATTTTTAAAATATTAAAATACTAGTGATTTTAATTACAAACATACTGCATGAAGAAATGTTATTGAAGCTTATAAGTACAATGTGCAGGTTAAGCTCAGAAGTTGGAAGACTAGGATTATGTATACCTAATTGTATTATTATTGCTAGCATTGTGTAAAAAATATCAATACTCAGTCAACACACTGTCTTCAAAATATGTATGGATGTTAAAGGAAAATTAAAAATAAAACATATATAAAAAATCACAGAAACTACAGCCAAGTAAAGCTATAATGAAGAAAATCCCTAAAGTAAAAATGCTATTGGGAACATGGAATTCTTACTGTTATGCAGGAGACTAGAATCATAGTGAGAAACTAATGTTTAATCACCAGCACACTCCCCAACACCTTTGACACAAGGGTCCTAAACTTGATTGGTTTTCTTATATACCCCTCCAGGTTTTAGAAGGCTGATGTATAGCAACCCTATCTGACCTTCACTGAGCAATGGATAAATTTCAGTTTTGTAAGCAAATAAATTACTTCAGTTAAGTTTTAATGGCTACATTCCAACTAACTTTCATATAGCTGATTTTATGGAATTGATTGTTAATGTGTCAAGATTGGGATAGATGATTCAGATAGATGAATTTATATCTCAAATTATTTTTTAATGTATTTAGTTAGTTACTTACATTCATAAGATTTATTTGGCTGCCCATTTTAACAAAAGCACAGTTCTGGGCAGCTAACTATGGCAATAAAAACAAACAACAAAAATGCTTTAATAAAAGCAAAAAGCCCAAGCTATTCTTCTCTAATGCAGTCTACACCATGATCTTCAAGCTCTCCATGTCAAGCCTGAAACTGACACATGTGTAGCCATTTTAGTTAGGCTTAGTATATATTCTTTCTCTTTACTTTCTCTTTGGTGGCTATGGGGGAAAGGTGGCTTGCCACATTCCTAAAGAGGGAGGAGTGGAGATAGAGAGAGTTGTTTAGACTAGGTGATTCTTCTACCTGTGGGAACATGAGCTGACCATGCTGAGGCCTCTTGAGGTGGAGATTTATGACATCAAGCAACGTTGAATTATTTCTATTGGAGAATGTGACTTTTGAGGTTGTTTTTAACTTCTAATATTGTGGAGTAATTCCGGGTTGTGTCAGATCCAGCATTACCATAAACTTTGCCAATTTGATGCTTTCCTAAATAAAAGAAATGGTCTTGGAAGATGGACTTTGCTCTTTTCTTTTAAAATGGATTTCATCCATTCCATTTTCTTCAGGCTCCAACTTTCTTTTTTTCCAAAGTTTGGGCCTTAATTGTTGCCCTCTAGTGGAATCTAGGAAGTTTGTCTTTTCAATTGCAGGCCTCTACCTTCTTATCTTCTGGAAGATAATCTTTTTATCTGGAAGATAAGAAGGTAGAGGCCTGCAATTGAAAAGACAAACTTCCTAGATTCCACTAGAGGGCAACAATTAAGGGAAAGGACCTGGAGTGTTCTGACTTCATCTGATCTGGTAGAACAGACAAATAACTATGCCATAATCTATTATTACACTTTATTATCAAAGATGGGCTACTGAGTAGAAAAAAAATAACTAAAGAAATGTTAGTTGAGAAGATAAGAGACATGAAGAATGACTACTGAATATAACCCTCAGAAAAGCGAAGTGTAACATTTGGACATAGGGTGATGAAATGTTATGCCATGCAGAGGACAATTCTATATGTTTGCTCTTTTTAAAACACGCCGTTTGAAAGGTTATCCAGACAAAACACAGGGCAGAATTTAATTATAGATTTCCATCACTGAATGTGGTTTCCAGTTATGGAATTGACTATTTCTTCTTGCCTGGTGTTCTCCTTCTCTCCACACTATAAAAATATGCTCTATTGCTCTAGCATTCCACAAATACTCTCTCCAAGATGCAGGTGACAAAAATGAAGAAGGAATTCCCATCAATCAAATGAATTTACACTCTTGAAAATTTGAATTACCATGAACATCAAATAAAGAAATACTGAAACATTTCTGCATAATTAGCCCGTAGACAGCAGATTTAGAAAACTTACAAAAGAGCATCTTTTAACCATGATAAAGTCTATTGTATGTTTTATATGTTTCTCTTGTTTTGTTTCCCTGTTTCTGATGCGTAAGTAGTACTCATGCTAGTCAAGGAATTATTCCAGAATAGGACTTTTTTCTCTTTTTTCTCATTTCAATCTCAGGACTTGGTTTTGTTTCCTTTTAAATCCAACAGAGGGCAGTGAAACACTATCAGTCTTCTTGCTGCTGTTATTATTTGCTTATTCTATTTAGAAACAGAAAAATTACTATATTTTAAGACAAAATAACTTCAAAAGTAACATAGAACCTTATATACATTTAATCATCATTTGTGTTATTTAAATATTATAAAGTTCATTCTGGTTCATTTGGCCACAAAAACATTGATCAACATAGATCTAAACAATAGAATCATAGTCACATAGGCATACTATGCTGAAATATTTCTAAAATTTCCTTGTAATTTGTTTCTTAAAATTCAAAACCTGAAGCTGCTCAAGCTGCTTAAAGCTATGTTTCTGTACGTCAAGCCGTTCTCTGAGACCATTGTCAAGGCTTGAAAAAACTTTTGCCAGGGAGTAAAAATTCTTCAAACATCCCTGCTAATTAGAGGTGATAGACCGTGTTTTTCTTTACTGTCAATGTTGATAAAAAATAGACCCAGAAAGTAATCTAAAAACATTTTTATTTATAAAATAAGAAAACCTACATGGAGCTACATACTTGCAACCTAATCTCCACCAAGGCATATAGAAAAAGAACAAAGAAAATTACAATGGAAGTTAAAGGAAGTGAAGTATAAACTTTGTACACATGCACAGTGGATCAAAACATCATAAGACTTTCTTATCTCATTACTATGGAGACAAGATAACACAGTGCTGGCTAGCAGACACCTGCTTGCTATAATATGAGCTTAGAAGCTTGAAAAGACAAACCAAAAAAACGCAGTAACACTGTACATTTATTTAAGATATTGTTAGAGTCATAGAATCATAGGGCAGGAAAGAACATTGGAGATCTTCTATTCCACCCTGCTTCTAGTCCTAATGGAAAGACACTTTATACTTTCCAGGAAAAATGGTTGCCCAATCTCTTCTTTAAAAACTCAAGCGATGGACTACCCACAACTCCAGGAGGCAAGCTGTTCCATTGGTTAATTGTTCTTGTTAAGTTTGCATGAAGAGACAGATGCGGAGTGCTTCAAGCTCTTTTGTTTATTAGTGACTACAGCTCAGAACGGACCCAACTGGCTTTGCTGCGGCTGCTACTTATAGCCGGCAGCCGCAGCTGACAGCCAGTCAGAGTGCAGGGTTTCCCGCACTTTCTAAACCAATCATTTCTAACACTTTACAAGAACAATTCAAACTAAACCAATGATTTCAAACCTACATACATAACGGTTCTCACTGTCAGAAAGTTTGTCCTTAGTTCCAGGTTGGATATCTTTCTTTAAAGAGCTTCTACCAATTAGTTCTTGTCCTCTGGAGCTTTGGAAAATAAGTCAAAATCTGTAGCAGTCCTTCATGTACCAGAAGAAAGCTATCGTGCCATCCTAATTGTTCTCATCATTAGGCCAGATGCAGCTACAGTAGTTCTTTTAACTATTCATTGTACAATATCCTCTGCAGACCCTCTATCATCTTAATTGCTCTTCTTGATATTCTTTCTGAGCCTCAGCATCTTTTTCGTATTGTGGTGACCAAAATTGGATGCAGTATTCCAAGTGTGGCCTCGCTAGTGCAAGTTATAGTAAGACTATCACTTCTGATGATCTTGATGCTATCCCTCTGCTCTGTTGATGCAGCCTAGGACTCTATTAGCTTTTTTGGCAGCTGCAGCACACTTTTGGCTCATATTTATGTGGTGGATCGCTAGGACACTTAGAACCTTCTTACATTTATTACTGTTGAACTAGCTACTGCCTACTTTGATTTTTTCCTGCCTTGGTGCAGGATCTTACTTTTATCACCACTGAACTACATCTTGTAAGCAAGAACTCAATACTCAATTCTGTGGAGAACCTTCTGAATCTTGAATCTACCTTCCAAAATGTTAACAATTCTTCCCCTATTTGGTGTTAGCTGCAAATGTGATGAGTTTCTGTTCCATCTCCTCATCTAGATCATTTGTGAAGAAGTTGAAGAGCACTGGCTTCAAAACAGAGGTGTCCAATGTCATATGTGTTATGTATGTAGGTTTGAATGTCATTGGTTAAGTTTGAACTGTTCTTGTAAAATGTTAGAAATGATTGGTTTAAAAAGTGCGGGAAAACCCTGCACTCTGATTGGCTGGCAACTGCAGCTGCTGGCTATAAGTAGCAGCCACAGACCAGCCAAATCGGGTCTGTTATGAGCTGTAGTCACTAATAAACTCTTCACTGAAGCACTCCACGTCTGACTCTTCATGCAAATCTAACACTGGCGACGAAGGTGAGATCCTTCCCGAAGAGAAGACAACACGGAGAAAGAGCTGAGAGAGATGGCTGTGCTGAACACCCCTCCAGCCCCGTTCAATCTGACAGCAGAAGACTGGGACTCGTATGCAGATCATTTCCAAATGTATTTGGAGGGAAACGATCTTGCCGACATTTCCGAGAAGCGGAAGAGGGCGGTCTTTCTCACCCACTGCAGTCCGGCCATTTTCAAGATGGCGAAGGCATTGGCGGGAGCTGCAGACATGAAGGTAATGGACTGGCCTGATTTAGAAAAGTTATTAAGAGCCCATTACGCGCCACAAGTATCGCGCCTCATTAAGAGACACGAATTCTACCGTCGGGATCAAGGGGAAAGCGAAAACGTTAATGACTTCGTGGCAAGTTTAAGGGACATCGGGGGTGCATGTGAATTTATCAACTTAGAAGAGGCCATGCGATCGATTTGTTCTAGGCCTAAAAGACAAGGTTTTGCAGAGCAAATTATTAATGAAACCTAAGATCACGCTTAAGGAGGCCATAGAAGAAACTTCTTCAGCGGAAGCTACCAAGTCCTCAGCAGCAGCCATGAAGAAAATTAACAAGGCCGCAAGCCATCCTGATGTGGAAAAATCCACAACAACCCATTGTGAGCAAATAGATTCTCATTCAGACTGTAGCGAGGTGGAGGAAGGAATTTATAGACTCAGAATGGAGAAGAAAAGGAAAGACCTTGGAAGAAAGAGGCAAGACTCTTTATTGCAGAGGTTGTGGGGGGGGGCACCCCCGCACTGAATGCAAGTTTCTTGATAACCATCTGCCTTCATTGTAAAAAAAAAGAGGTCACTTAGCAAGAGTCTGCAAATCATCCAGAACTCCACCAAGCAGAAAGAATTTTCCTGACAAAGATTTCAAGCCTAACAACTTCAGTGAGAAAATGGGGCGCAATACAGAAGCAAATGGGAAGAATGGAACTCATCAAACAGTCACCATTGGTCATTCTTCAACCTTAAGAAGCAGAAAAGTACATGTGAAGGTACTAATTGAAGGAAGGCCTTGCCAAATGGAAGTGGACTCAGGCTCCTATTTATCTATGGTGTCATGGGACACTATTCACAGGCTACTTCCCAACATTCAGAAGAAGCATTTCCAGAAGCAAGCACTGACTCTTAAAGACTACCAAGGGAACAAGATTCCAGTAGTTGGAACAAGAGAATTCATTGTGAAGTTCAAAGGCCACACCAAACGTTTGCCCCTGACCATCGTGGACAAGGACCGCCCAAGCTTGCTGGGACTTGAGTGGTTCAATCCACTAGGCATCAAGGTGACTGGCATCAATCATGTGAGCAACACTGAATGGGAGGAGGCCTTGAAGTCTGAGTTTCCAGAGGTCTTCAGCGAAGGATTGGGCAAGTATATGGGGACCCCTATCACTTTCAACCTAGATCCCAAGGTGCCCCAATTCACTTAAAGCCCAGAAGGGTCCCATTTGCCTTAAAGGAAAAAATTGATGCACAATTAGATAAACTAATAGCTCAAGGAGTTTTAGAGCCCACTGACCACTCCAGATGGGATACACCCATAGTCACACCAGTCAAGACTGATGGGTCAGTGAGAATCTGTGGGGACTATAAGGGGACATTGAACCATGCACTTCAACAGAGCGCATATCCAGTTCCAGTAGTGCATCATTTATTACATTCACTTGGCAGGGGTACAGTCTTTGCCAAATTGGATCTGGCCCAGGCATATCAACAACTAACAGTTGATGATGCCACTGCAGAGGCCCAAACCATTGTGACTCATAGAGGTGCCTTCAAATGTAAAAGGTTACAGTTTGGAGTAAGCTGGCACCAGGCATTTTCCAAAGCCTTATGGAAAGGATGCTCCAAGGACTGCCAGGGTAGTGCCTTACTTTGATGATGTGTTAATCTCTGCTGAAAATGACACTCAATTACAAGAGAGACTCAGAGAAGTCCTTACCAGATTCAAGAAAGTGGGGTTAAAAGTCAAGGAAGCAAAATGCACTCTTAGAACTGACAAGGTTGAGTTCTTGGGCTATATGATTGACAAGCATGGCATCCACCCTACAGATGCCAAGGTTCAAGCAATCAAAGAAGCCCTAGACCAAAATGCAAAACAGATTTGCAAGCCTTCCTTGGACTTATTAACTTTTACCACATGTTCCTACCTCAGAAGGCAACCATTGCAGAACCATTACACAGATTGCTTGACAAAAGTCTGTTTGGGTCTGGGGCAGGAAAGAATAATCAGCATTTAACAGTATTAAAAGACTAATCACATCTGATGCTGTACTCATACAGTTCTCTGAGAATTTACCTGTTGTACTGACTTGTGATGCATCCCCTTTTGGAGTGGGGGTTTGAGCCACAGGCTTCCCAGCGGGAGGGAAGCCCCTATTGCATTTTACTCTCGCACCTTGACCAAAGCAGAGAGGAATTACAGCCAATTGGACAAGGAGGCATTGGCAGTTGTTGCAGCTGTTAAGAAATTTCATGAATATCTGTATGGGAGAACATTTACCATTGTTACAGATCACAAACCTTTGTTAGGCATTGTGGCAGGAGACAAGCCTACACCTACTATCCTGTCACCAAGAATGCTGAGGTGGACTGAATTTCTTGCTGCTTATTCATACAAACTTATCCATAAGCCTGGCAAGGACATTGGACATGCTGATGCCTTGAGTCGTTGCCCACTTCCTTATCACAAGGAGGACTTTGAACCTGAGGAACACACCTTTTTCCTAGAAACTGTTGCCAAGCTTCCAATACACGCTGCTGAAATTGCCAGAGAGACTGCCAAAGACACTTCATTGGCTCCTATTATAGGCTGGATTAAGAAAGGTTGGCCTCTTCAAGATCTACCTCACCTTGCCCAACCTTTTAAATCCAGGCAAACTGAATTATCTGTATTAAGAGGATGTATTTTGTGGGGTAACAGGGTGGTTATTCCTGCAAAACTGCAAAGGGAGGTTTTGGGAATGCTACATGAGGGTCATCCTGGTATTGTAAGGATGAAGGGATTGGCCAGGAGTTATGTATGGTGGCCAGGTATTGACAAAATGGTTGAAAACTGGGTTGCATCTTGTCCCAACTGTCAGGTAGTCAGGCCTGCCCCACCTCTTGCCCCCAAACAGGAATGGAAATGTCCTAGGGGCCCTCCGCGTCTGACTCTTCATGCAAATCTAACAATATGCTTCACTCCATGTAGATGTATTCTGAAATGCATGTGTATGTGGGTCTCTCTGTCTGCCTCTTTGTCTCTGTCTTTCTGTCTCTATCTCTTTGTGTCTGTCTCTGTTTCTGTCTGTCTCTCTTTCTCTGTCTCTCTCTGTCTCTCTCTGTCTCTCTGTCTCTCTGTCTCTCTGTCTCTCTCTCTCTGTGTATCTATACAAACACACACACACACATATACACACATGCATAATGTGATTGCGGTCAATCATTTCAGTTCTTGCATTTGAAAGTTACTTCTGTTTTCAATAATAGAAGTATAAAAAACACAATTCAATAAACTGAAATGTAAAAAGCCTGCACTTTTCACTGACCCACAGAAAAACTTCAGTTGCCTGGTATAATAAT
The DNA here is from genome assembly GCA_009733165.1 of Naja naja. NCBI lineage: Eukaryota > Metazoa > Chordata > Lepidosauria > Squamata > Elapidae > Naja > Naja naja. The sequence goes on along the minus strand of CM019150.1, from coordinate 186,017,350 downwards.
CTTATTTGTAACCACAAATGCCAGTGGATTTAGCATTAAAGCTAAAAATACATCTCCAACTCATTCTGTTGTGCTTAGGTATTCAATAGATGAGTGTACCTAGGCAGAATGGGGTTAGTTAAGGACCTACTATGCAATTTGAATATGCCCACAGACACAGCGTTATATGTCGCCAGGCCCATTTGTGGATAGTGCTATATTAATGACACAATATTTGCTTTAGTGGCCACTACATATCTTTGCCAGATTAAACATTTGTAATCTGGACCAGCCTTAATATATCCTTTCAAATGGGCAAGCCACAAAGAGCCATACAGCTACATCAACAGAACGTCCTTCGATCTGTTAGCCTGTCAGAATTGCAGTTACATCAGAACTAGTAATAGCAAGCACCTCCATGAAGGTATTAATTAAACTTAAAAAATTAAAGGATCCCTGACTCTGTACAAACCTTCATCTAATACTTTATAAAGTTTGGGGTTTTGTTTATTTCCTTGATCAAAATTATTCGTTTCAGAGCTGCCCACAGCGCAGGATCAGAAAATGAATCAGAGCATGTTTCTTCTCCAAGGAAAACATTCACTAAAAGGTCAATCCTTTGCCACCATCTCTTCATACAGATGCAGGTAAATGAAATGCTTTCTGCTTAAAGAGATATTTCCACACCATAGAGTTATATCAAAGTGGTATCAGCAATGCAGCCCTAGGTCTTCCATCATATTTTGATAGTGTTTCTGTAGCTGGCCTTATGGCCTGCTACTCCAGAGTAATTTTAATGAAGGTAGCATATTTTGCACCTTTTTTTCTAGATCTGCAGAAAGAGCTGTTTGCTTTTGGGTTAGAGAGGCTTTGTCTTCTCCCTCTGCCAGTCTCTTTGGATCTTCCCTCTCTCTGCAGGAATGAAGGCAAACCTGATCTTTGCAGTCATTTGTGGTAGAACGGTATAGCAAGCAGAAAGTCATCCCCTCCCTCCTTCCCACCATTCTCTCCCTCCCTAATTCCATCCCCACTTCATTTTTGGGGGAGGGCAGAAAATAAAGGCAGGAACATAAGAAGGACAATGGTAGCAAGCCATTGACTCGGTCAGTGTTTGTTTCAAAAGCTGTCTGGCTGGAAGGTGTTCTGATCATCTTACAAACAGGTTTACACATTGCAACAATGGTAACAATGAGGATATATCTATGTGGCACAAGACTGGCATGGAAGGTTGGAAGGGGCAGTGGCATGAATCCAGTTCCTGTATGAAAGTGCCATGAGTATATCCAATAGGATTGATGACACATGGGAAAATTACTATTCAAAGACAACAATTTGTCTTTCTTACTTGCATCCTGGTGATATACATAACTTTCCAATTCAGACATTATAATAACATAGACTGTTTCGGATACAGTTATACAATGCTTGTAGTTACCAAGTTATATTCATCATTATGATGGGATTAATATTTCTGGGGTATAAAACTCTAGATGATTTCCAGATGGCAATGAAGATTATGCTCCCATCTTGTGGTGACCTGTATATTTGCAGCTAAAGTATGGGCATCTTGGATCGTGCAGAGTCCACAGCACTGAATCCCTGCTTATGAGATCACAGTTGAGATGGTTGGGACAGAATGGATGACTGCCGTATGCCAAACCAGCTAGTCTGTAGTATACTGGAGTCTGGAAAAAGACCTCAAGGTCAACCACGAAGCACTACAAAGACGCTGTGAAAGAAACTTTATGCCAGTGTGACATCAAGCCAAGGCAATGAGAAGCTGCAGCTGCTGACAGAACCCATTGCCGAGTCCTGTGCTATGAAACCTTCACTGGCTTTGAAGACAGGCGCTGTCAAAAATTGGTAGAAAACAATGAGTGGCGTCAGAGAATAGTAACACATAGTTACTACAACAATGGATTTCCAGTGGTTCCATTCTGCTAGACTTTGTGCTTCCAGACTGCATAACCCTGTGCCTTCTTCCAACCCAAAGGACTACCATATCCATGGTAGTCAAAGTTTATAGGAATCAGATGCTATTTATTTAAATCACTGCAAACAAAAGTATGTTGATTTGGTTTGGCTTGAACCCTAAGTTCCTATTCTCAAATTGGAAACACAACTTCAGCGCTTCACAGTCTATCATGTTTTGGCATAATATTTAAACTCTCCTGTCATAAATTGATAATTATTAATAGAAATATACTTAATTAATAATAAAGCTGTGAAGTTCCCTGTGGTGGAAATAGCTTTTAATATGTGGTCAAAGTTAATTACCCTTTATTGGAGTAGAAAAATATCTCCCATGTTGTATGTGTGCTGGCTTGTAACCAAATGTGTATGTGTGTAGACATCCAGCCGTCCAGTAATGCTTTCCCATCTGTTTCTCTTCAGAGCAATCTTCTACATCTTCCAAGAAAGTTTCTCTAGAGAAATGGGAATCCATGGAGAAAGTCTAGTACAATGTACTATCCTACAGTTGCTGTGATGGTAGGAAAGTTTAAGATATTGGATGTTTGAGAATTCAGATGCAAATTGATTTGATCAGAATGGATTCAAATCTATTGGATTTACAATGAATCAGTTCAGTTTTACCTCGAACTGATATCATATGTTTGATAGTATGCATCTGATTATGCATCTGATTAAATTAAATGTAGCCTATAAAGGTTATATCTTTTAATAAAGGTTTGTCAGAAAAGATGTTATTCAAACTCCGATTTCAAGCTAAGACAGAATCAGTAGATTGAGTCTGGAGGAATGGGATTCAACCTGTCTTATGTTACCAAGACTTCCTCTGAATGACTAGATTAATAGCTTGCTGATGTTCCATAATAATAATTCCATCTACGCTAATGTCTTTGGTTGTACATTGGAAATGATCAAAAATGCAGTTGCTGCAAAATATGCTAATAGAAGTTTCAATTGATAAATTAAGCCAGTTCTGTTTTAGTTTCAGTAGCTTCAAGTTAATTGTCAAGTCTATTTAAAGCATCCATTTTGAGTCATTTATACCATAAATGCCCACAGATTCCCTAAAACAGTTTGATGGTAACCTGTTGAGTCTTTCTTCATTCTGAATATTGGAAACTACTATATAGTTCTTCTTTTTGATCGTTTTGTGAAACATCTTTCCAAGTGTTGATAATCTGATGTAAAGTTTTGGTTACTGCAGCATGTGCTCTATTTGATCTCTTTGATCTTGCCTAATAAATATATTATAATGTAGATTCTAAAAATGTTTAATGTTGTTTAGATTATGCAACCTGTTGTTTTTGCATGCTTCCTTGGACGTTGCTTCTGGTACTACAATTTAAGACTGTTAACTAAGATAGTACCTTTTGCTTGGATATAATTAGATTTACAGTTTTTCTCAAAGTATCATCTGTCATGAACTCCCTACACAGTAAAAAATTTGACTTAATTTTAGCTTGTTAATTCATATGAAGACTATTCAAGGTCATGGAGTCCTTTCCTAATAGCAACTGTTTCCATTTAACTAATGCATAGAAGCAAACATTTACTGCTGAATTGTGAAATGGGACTGGTTTGTATAATCAGAAAACATTCTCCCTCCCCAGTTAGTTGTTCTTTGCAATGGGAACATTATCATTAGTGATGAATATTTGATCATTACTGTTGGCTTCTTTCAAAATTATGTCATCTATATGAAAACAAATAATATACTAGAGTTGTTCAGTATGATTATATGCAATCAAGCAAATGATAACAATTCTAAAACAAGCAGGTTTTTTTTTCAAACTAGATTTATTACTTTGGGGAGAAAGGTCAAATTCCCAGCAAGTCAGTGCTATGCTGGCTTTCGTCAGTGGGTCCTAATGCAAAAGTGGTGTTTCTGGCTGAGAAGTATCAAGAATAAAGTGACAAAAGTACTGAGGATTATTCAGTTTCTTGTTAGCATTAATATTGCTAGATCTTGCCAGAACGTCTTACCTACGAAGCAAAGCATTACTCTATATATTTATTTCTAGGATCAGGTTTTTCTTTGACCAAATACTTTTAAGGTGTCATATAATAATGGGACTAAGAAAATCAATAAAAATCAAATAGCAAGCAAAATAGTCAATTAAAATAATTTAAAATAGCATTGAAATAATACCAAAACCTTAAAAAGAAAATCTAAAAATTTTACATTTATAGAACGACTTTGAATAGTAACATAGGAACTATAATGACAAAGGACTAAGGAAAATAAAAAGTCTTTGCCAGACTCCCAAAAGGTACTGAAGGCAATATCAGATGGTTCTTTCTTGGGAATGTGTAATGGGAAATGCTGCTAAAGTTTTTTTTAAGAACTCAGAATCATGCACACATAGTAATTTCTGTATTTAGAAATATATAATATCAAAACAAATTCCAAGTTTTGATAAAGAGAGAGGAAAAAAAGAATGCTTACTTTGGGTTTTTTTATTTAAATGTTATTTAAATGTTCTCAAGCAAAATTATGTTTGTGTTACCACAGGAATAGTGTAATATTTATTGCAGTCTGTAATATAGCTATAATGATATGAAAAAGTAAATTTACCTGTTATGACACCTAGTCAGACAATGAACTATAATTTCAGGCGAACAAACCACAAAAATAAGCCAAACATAGAAGAAAAATTGGTTGTTTTATTTTATAAATACATTAATTGCTGATTCCAGATAATAACAATATCATATTACAAGTTGGCAAGTTGATCTCACAATCTTCTAGATATTAGCTATTTTCAAATATAACACTAAGCTATGATTTAGCAATGGGAAAATAAGCCTAGGTCTTCTGCATTCTTCAAATTATCTGTCTCATTGTTGTGCGTAAGATAACTTTTCATTCCTCTCCCATAAATGGACAAAAATAAAAGGCATAGACATTTACTCCATTTTAATTAAACATAATGTATAAATATTAGTTTTAACTATGATTTGTGAAAGAAAGGCAATTTCAGGTTGTTCAAATAAATCAGACTAATTTTAGTTTTCAGTTCAAAGTGATAAACTGTAGCCAGCTAAAAATGGAAGAAAATGCATCTTCTGTCCTCCTTGTAGCTATTCGAGGATAATTTACAGTTACTTTTCTAATAATATAAAGAGTGGTGTATAATATATCACTAGTAAATTTCCGCTAGCTTAACAGAATTTTTTCCTCTCTTTTCCTTCCTGCACTACCTGGCCTGCTCTCTAAATATTCTTTAATATGATAGAACAGCACGGAAGGAAAGTTTAGAGTAGTGTTTCTCAACCTTGGCAACTTTAAGCTATCTAAATTTCAACTTTCAGATTTCCCTAGCCAGCCATGCTGATTGGGGAATTCTGAAAGTTGAAACCCAGAAATCTTCACCCTGCAAGATTGAGAAATACTGGTTTAGAGGAAGGATTAGTCCACCTCTTCTTCTACTGAAAACTAATCCCATTAAGGCAGGGGTCCACAAACTTGGCAACTTTAAGACTTGTGGACTTCAATTCCCAGAATTCCAGGAGTTGAAGTCCACAAGTCTTAAAGTTGCCAAGTTTGGAGACATCTGCATTAAGGGAAGCATAGCACTGTGTTCCAACCAGAAAGGAAAAAAAGAGATACAAATCTTTTTACTATCAACAGCAACAATTGCCTAATGTGTTATCATTTAAGTTGCATTAGTGTGCTAATCAAGCTTGCTTATACAGCAGCAAACTATTGTTTTTCCACAGTGTGCATATATGCAAGCAAAGTAATTCAGAGCTTTCTGATGGCTGGACTTCTGTGATATACATATTTACAAATGTGTATCTATTAGATCCACAAGTTACTTTTAAAACTTAAATTTCATACATTTTGATATATTACTTCATGAGTTCAGACTTCATGAGTGAAATATCTTAGAATGCCACATGCCAAGGAATATATTGAAAAGCTATTTGCTTGCATAGGTTCCTTGATGCAGTATTGGTGCAGCATTTTCTATCTGTGGTGAGATATATAGAGGATTGATTTCTTGGCACCTTGTTTAATGAAGTTTTGTTTCTATTTTTGACTTTTGGTTATGCTTTGAATTCAGTGCACATCCATTCTTTTTAAATTATTATTCTAAATTCTCACTGTATATGTGTATTTAAGCTCATTGCAACCAAGACTTGCACTGTTGGATAAACATGTTGAAATGACACTCTGCAATGTACACTAATTTTAAACAATTGATTTATAACCATATCAATGAGCGTTTTGGTCAAAAGATTAATGTCATAATCTTAGATCATTGTTGTAGGTCAGCTCTGCTGCTATTGTTAAACCACTTAAATTTCATTAAAGTCAGCTTGCCTTATTTTTGAGTAACTGAAATGTACAAGATAATTGATAAAGTAATGTAGCACCTTAGTTATATAATATAGCACCAGCTTCAGAGTTAAATTGGTATGACAATATACCAACACATTTTGGTCTAGTGGTTAAGGCACCAAGCTATAAACTAGGAGATTGTGAGTTCTTTCTTAGGCATAAAATCCAACTGGCTGGCTTTGGACCATCCCCCTGCCACAGCCTGGCACATCAGGCTCAGGTGCAAGTCATTATGTCAATGCCTGTCACAACCAGTGGATCAAAAACTAGACCCTGCACTTGCAGGAAAATTCTAGGAAGGAAAAGAAAAATACTGAGAGACTAGCAGTTCTGTTGGAATCAGAAAATGGGCCATAGGCCCAGTCACAAATATCTTGTCTTTTTTGAGAGAATTTTAATTTTCCTTTAAAAATGTCTTCACATATTGGCCAAATTTACACTTTCCAAATTGGGACTGGGTGGTTCAGATATCTACTATACGATTGTCTAAGGCCACAGTAATTTAATCAGCACAGATCCTTGCTCTAGCTTCAGGCTGAGCTACTTGATTAAGCACCCATTGACAGTACTGGCTATGTAAGAAAATGAGCATTTTCCAGCCTTCCTTTTATGTAAACTGGCAGTTTTCAAACTCTGTAAACTCAAAGAATATTTTCCACATATTTTTGTTTACCAAGGAACCCAGATGTATCTGCCAGGCAACATTTACATCTGCCAAAAGGTGATAAGTATGGTTTATCATCCAGACATGCTAAGTTTTGCCACTCCTACAAACTATGTACCTTAGAACATAACCAGGATATATTTTACAACTCAGATGAAGATCAGTAATAGTTGACAGTAATCAAATTCCTTCCTGAAATGCTTCTCTGTCATTACTAAATTTTTTCACTGAGAAATCCTAAACTTCTAGGAAATGCGGTTTAACCATCTTTGGTAGAAACCAACATAGCTGATAAATATTATGTGATTTTGGGTTAACCATATAGGTAATATAATAACATCATTATATAATCAAGATAGAAAAGTCTCAACAATTAAGGTCCTTTAGGTCTATGAAGGAAGTTCCTGCTGTCTGTTTTAAGAAGCTGCTCGTATGAAATAGCTTATGTTGTATTTGTTTCAATTAACAGTGTGTTTATAATGCATAGGTAGATAAACCAGTTTCTCTGAAAAAATGAAAAAAAACGGACATTGTTTTCAACGGAGCCAGGATTTTGCCCTAGATTAGCACCATGTTGCATATTATAAAAAGTCATATGCACCAGTTTTGTAGTAAAGTTTTGTGGTCTGAGTTACATTAAAAGATAATATTGCATAAAACCAGGTTATTAATATCAATGTAGAATAATTATCACTAAAATATAAATGCATGTATATTCTTTGTAATAATTTCAGTTGCAATACAGAATCAGGTATGTACAATTACTGTTCAGAAAGCATACTATACTACTTCTGAAAGTGATTGCACTTTAAATGTCACTCCTTTTTTAAAAAAAATTAAATATATAGCAATTTTTTTGCTCACCACTCCTTCTAGTATCTAGAAAGGGTTATAACCTATTCCACAAACTAAAATCATACAGGACCCAAGAGTTTTTTCCCTATGGCAGGATGAGTCCCTTGCTACTTTGACGATGATGAGAGGTCAACGGGTTATAAGATTTACTTGTAATGTTACACAACTATTTATTGACTATCTTTTTGCCAATGAGCTATGGAATATAGTTAGTGGAACATCATGCTATCCAGTCACTATTTTAGTGCTGGGTAAGTTTTTGGTTACTGTAAAACAAACTAATATTCTTTCTCCATTAAGAAGCAAGATCTTTGACTCTAAATTAATGTTAGCTTATATGTGGATAGAAGAGTGCATTATTATTACAGTCTGGCCCGTGTTGAATATCCAGATAATAATAAACCTGATCCTGTTTAATATATATCTAACTTCATCAAAACTAAACAATTCACTGTCTGATATTATTGTACATCCTCTAATGAACCTGGGATCCACATTAGCATGGCAGCACCCATCTGCTCCACACTATCTACAAAGAATATCATTGATAAGAGTCAAGTAGTTCACAATGCAAAACCCAGAAACAACAGTCGCCTCAAGTATCACAAACAGGAAGAAGACTGTTTGTGATCCTCAGATGATAACCACATGGCTTTGACTTAGGACTTTGTTCAACTATAGCAACATAACTAAATATATTTCTAAATACAAAACTAAAGTTAGTCCACAGAATTTTGCCACAATTGCACACATATTTTTAAGTAAAGGAATAAGTTTGGACTTTTTTTGCTCACTAGCTATGAGGATAAAGCTGTACAAATATACACCATTATAATTTCAGGTTTTTTTTTCTTCTGTTAAATTTTCTGGAGAAATTTATGTTCTTTTATAAAATTACAGTTGGCTGGACATATTTTTCAAAAATATCATAACTTTGCTCATTCTAAATAGTGATACAAATATCCCATATTTCTTTGTATCACAATTCTAGCAATTTGAGTTATATAAACCTTTCAATTTGTAGCCAGGATATATTTTGTTTCCTGATTTTTGTAAAACACATACATATGCACACAAGTAAAATTCAAAGGATTAGATATAATAATCTAGAGTTCATCGTGTCCAGACCTATAAATATGAAATATTTGAAGATACATTCCTTTAAGGCCTTTAAAGGTCTAAACTTAATCACTTTAATTCCTATTCCAATTTTCCTTGTCTTTGTTGTTTAATGCACATTATTAATCTGTAGCTATCAGTGGTCCAAAACAGTAACTTTGTCACTTAAAGGGAAATATTTAAACATACATTATATCCTAAAAAACTAATCTTCATATTATTACATAAAGTCCATAATAATATTAATGAATCAATACATTATATATACAATATATGCAAACTTAAATATACAAGATTTTGTTACATACTGTATGCATTTCATTAGAACAATTGTACCATTTATTTAAACCAATATAAGTAGTTTGATGTCACTCCAGGAAAGCAAAGATTGTTAGTGCATGATCCTCCATAACTGGGTGGGCAAGCAGAACATGGCACCCCAACTTTATATGGTGCTTCTCCTATCCAATTTCCCCTAAGGAGGAAAAAACAATAATGTACTTTGTATCATTTCATAACATCTTTATTGAATAACATAAAATATAATTTTTCCATATGTAATCTGCACAGCAGAGTCTGTCTACCTTTATCCAAGATGTTTGAATTCATTTACATTTTTAGCCCCAATTCCTATGGACATAGGACTAGATATTTATGGGTAGAACTAGAAAAATCTCATGAGAAGACAAGTTACAATATAAATAGACTGAGATCCCTCCTATGTTTAGCTGATTTAAGAAATAAAATTCAGGGATTGTAGATTGTTTATAACCAAATCACATGTTCTTAAAATTCAATGCTTTTTGGTACCAATTTTGAAAAAATGTTAAGTATTTTCCTGCTGACAGTTATTTACCCTTTTGCTACAGTCATTTAAAAACATGATATGAGGTTTAACAACAGGGAAATCTTATATTTCTTTGCTAGATTGAATTATAACTCCCCCGATTTACTTTTATAGAATACCAACATATCCAACTTATAACTTTATAGAAGATAACCTGGATGAATTAGAAAATTAGTTACAATGATGGCTTGTGTGCTGAGACAATATGCAACAATAGATTAAATGAAAACAGAGAAACTTACTTTGGGGCATAGTTGCATACCAAATAAATAGCTCGGCTCCAAACTGCTCCCCAGACATTCATATTATGGCACGTGTGGATTGCACAGCCTATTCTGTTGGAAGTGGCCCAAACCATCTAAAGAAATAGTAGGATTTATTTGTTAAAAGTCCAGCCTGAAAAGCAACATACTTATCATACAGATATAAGCTTTGAACTGAAGAATGACACAGGAAAACTGAACCTATATCACCTGAGTATAATGTGTGCACATGGGCCCATAGCATCTCATTGGGCACCTTGGATTGCAGTCCTGAGGATATGGAAAGGCATAGTCTTTCACTTCATCATACCAGGGCTGCACCAGCTGGAGAATGGATCGATATCTGAGTAAAATTAAAATAAGATAAATTGGTATTTTGAATGTTCCATATTACTTGTGTGTGTGCATGGGTGTGGGTGTGTATAATTTATTTATTTATTTTTATAAATTACTTCATTCTCATACATTTGCAGGATAAAAGACGCTTGAAGATTAGTGACTTGAAACAAATATATATGAAATTTAATTACCTTCCAGTCCGTACAGATAAATTTTGTCCCAGAAATCTCAACAAGTAAGAAGGCCCATGGTCCCAAATGCAGGTAGCTGCCCAGGCTTCTGCAGATTTAGCTAGATTATCATCCCAGACCTGGGAAAATATAATACTTTTATTTATCCTAAATACTGAAGGCGTTCAGAAATATAAAGTAGATTGAATCTCATAATAATCAAATTATGCTACTGCAGACTTGGTGGCAGACCATCCCAAAACCTAGTTAGTCAGTTCTTCCACGTTTCTTTGTCTGGTGTGATGAACTGATCAAACATTATGAAGATGAATTGGCTGAGCTTTGATCCTAGGCAATTTATTAGAAAGTTACACTTTTGAAGACTGTTCATTTCATTTTATTCCGTCCAACTTTCAAACTACACACAAGCTGCATACTCCTCTGTATGAAGGCAACTGACTAGTCCAATTCAGACTCGAAACATGGATATTGAATGTTTTGCACCTCTTCCAGTTTCTCCACATCAGCAATATTAACTTCAAATAAACACTGTAAATGAAGAACTCTTTACATTGACCAAAAAAAACCCTCACAACTTCTGTCTAGTTAACAAATAGTCTTTCTTCCAAGCATTAGCATAGTATAACAATCCTTGACTGACTTAAGAAATTTCTAATCAAACATGGATTTTGAAGATTCTGTATTTCTATCAACCTTGTAATAATGGTGAGAAAGAATTGGATACTTGAAGCATAAAAAACTTGGAAAAAGACCTATGATATTATGGAGATATTAAACAGGACAGCATTGTATCTGTCCTTCCTCATAGGAAGCATTAAGATGTATGGTGTAGTTCTTGAACACTATATGCTTCACTCTAAAAAATATCCCTGTTAGGTATCAGTTGCTCCAGAAAAGGGGTCACTGGGCCGGGATCATTTTTTTCTATATGAACCATCATTCTTCTTGATTCACAGTTCCACTTATGGCAAAAATGTTATAAAAAAGAATTTATATGGATATTTGGGCTTAAGTTGGTTTGGAAATAGTAATAGCACTTAGACTTATGTACCACTTCATAGTGCTTTACAGCCCTTTCTAAACAGTTTACAGCATCACCTTCTTGTCCCCACAGTCTGGGTCCTCATTTTATCCACCTCAGAAGGATGGAAGGCTGAGTCAACCTTGACCCTGGTGAAATTCAAACTGCCAAATTGCAGCTGGCGATCAGCAGAAGTGGTCTGCAGTACTGCACTCTAACCACTGCACCATCAAAGTCACCCTTTCTAGTACCAAACTTTCATATTCAAAAAGTTTGTAATAATTAACCCTTGATTTTTTTACTACTGTTCCTATTTTACATAGAAAAAACCAATTCAGAAATAGATGTTCACAGCCACCCAATGAGTGCTTGCTCATGATGTTAATATAATTGGATCTCCATCTACTTTGTTCTATATGCCAATTTTTAATGGGTCTTGTTTGTTCTGTTCAGTTTATTATTTTCTTCACATAGATAATTGCACTTAATGAACTAAGCCCAGAAAAATATAAATTATTTCTCCAATAATTTTTTTATAAAGTTTAATTTGATTTTTGAGAAAAAGGCCATTTTTGGAAATGATTACTACAAACAACTTTCAGACAAAGCAACACTTTAAATAAAATTTAATCTGGGAGCAATAGCTTGAACTTAAATTACACTGAAATCTATTAACTTTATGTTTAAGTCCATTTAATTTTATTTTAAATATGGTCAAAATGTTTCCTAAATGAATCAATAATAAATAATTATAAAGAAACAAAGTTTGCCAACTGATTATTTATGTATCATATCCCTCACTTTATTAGTTGAAATTTCACATTAATCAAATTAAGAAATGCAGAGGTTATCATCCAAATGAAGGGATCTCCTTAATCATAGAGTTCAATACTTGCCCAGAACAAAAATCCTAGGTAAATCTTTGCAGAGAGACAGTTAGAGTTTGCTTCAACCCATCTAGGGAAGAGGACCAATAGCTTTCATGCCTAAGGTAGGACTAAAACTTATCACTCCCTGATTTTTAGCCTTTTGCCTAAATGATTATATCAAACTGCTTTCCTTAATTTCTGTCATGGTGAAACCCCTTTGATCTCCCTTAATAGAAACTGAGTTTTTAATTCCCTGATCATCTGTATTTTCCAACACTCAATCTATTCTAATTTCTCAGAATCCTTAAATTGTGATACCTACAAATCAGCACAGTACTTAATACAGGTTTTCATCAATGCATAATAAAAAGGAAACATTATTTCTTGTGATAGAAGTACTGAACTAGCATTTGTTCATCTAACACTTGTATTACATGTTGATTTCTACATCAGACTAAAAAACATAGACACAAATGAAGTAAACATCTAATGGGTGTGGCTTTCTCCTTGGTAGATCCTTGTTTTCTGCTTGATTGTTTGTCTTCTTATTTATTTGTCTCCTTGATAGTTCTTTGATTACAGTATTATTTGTCTCCTCTTTCTGTCTAGTGTTATTTCCTACGTATCTGGGTGTTGGCTACTGGAGTGGAAGTGTTCTAGTCTTTTCATTTCCTTCTCAGTTTTTATATTGTCTCTTTTGCATGATATGTAAATGTAGTTTATCTCTACAGCTCTATTGATAGTTGAGAGTCAGGCTTCCAGGAATTCCTTGATGTTTTAGATTTAGTTTGGTCTAGGATACTCACAGTTTCCCATTTGAAACTATGGTTGAGTCTGTCCATGTGTTGTGAAATTAAGATGATTTCATGGTGTTTTCTGATTGCTAGTAGGTGTTCATGGAAGCACTCTGCTAGTCTTCAATATGGCCTACATAGTGGCTGTTGCAGTTCTTGTACTGAATATTGTAGATGATTCTTATTGTTTCTTCTTGGGTTACTGGGTCTTTTGATTTACATAAGATATTTTGTAGGGCTTTAATTAGCTGGCATGCTAAGGTGAAGTCATCTGGTCTTAAGACTGTCTATATATTTATGATGTATGGTGGTGATTTGTGTTCATTGTTCTATAGTGAGTTGAGTTGAGTGGTCAGGCACTTATTGATAAAGTTGCAGGGATATCTATTTTGTTAGAATAGTATAAGTGATCAGTTTTCTTTTTCTGACTTGCTGCACTGTGTTTGTGTTCATCTGAATAATGTTCCCACAACTCCTCTTGTGGAATGTTAGTTATTACTTTAGTAGTGAAGCATTTGGATAGCCACCATTTCCTTTGCTGATGAGGATAACTAGGATGGATATGATTTAGCATATCGCAGAAGGGTAATAAATTAGCAGTGGAAGCAGAAATACTGATTATTTTACACACTTTTATATAAAGTTTGAATTCCTTACTTTAATAAATATATCATCTCATAAAGTGGAGATTTCCTCCATTTAGTACTGAGAGATTAGTGGAAAACTGACTGTATTAAAGTAATAACATATACCTAATTCTGATGCTTGTATTTCACAAGAGACCGTGCAGAATTTATTTTGGGATTACCATTTTTTAAAAACAATTTCCACTAACAAATGTGCATGTGGTATATATTCAACAAATCAAACCATTTTTAGAAGATTTGGTGGGAGTGGGGGGGGGGAAGCAAATGTTCCAAGGCAATTCTTCTTTTTAAAATTGTACCGGAAGCACTTTGTACTAAAAAGATCATTTCCAGTGCCCATTTCTCAAATGGTCTGTGATTTTTAATTATTAACACATTTCTTGGCTTGAGTGACTTTAATATCTTCAATTAAATTTTAGCTCTGCCTTGGATTTATTCTTGCACAGAAAGTCACTATGTGAATTGTATTATTTGGTTTATGTATGTCAAGGGAGTGGGTAAGGAAATCTTTTTTTTAATGGAATTGTCTACACATATACAGATGTTGATAAATTATTAAAACTTCACAGGGACAAGTCTGATTTTTAGAAATATGAACATTTACATAGATACTACTCTTGTATATTGAAGAAGCTACTAGTTCTTGATGCACATATATACTTGCATGCCCATGCTTACTTTAGAAACTGTTTTTCTAAAGATTTGACTCAAAATAAAGACAGAATAAATATAAGATTTATATTATATTTGTGGTTTTGTTCTTGTTTCTTGGCTGTGATTGTTAATTGAGCTCTATTCTGAGATCCATTTTTTCTTCAGAAAAGACCAGCTTGAGCAAATTAAAGTCTATGTAATCTAGCATTTGTTTCCCCTTTTTTCACTGTGCAGAATTTATGCACTTTTATCATTGTGTTTTATTTTCTCCTGGAATATATTCATTTTTTTGTTTTAATAGTAGTGAGTGTATGTATCATTTACCTGTTACCAAGTAGGGTATGAAAAATATAAGAACTTCAAATAGAGTGGATAAAACATGCCTGGGAAATCATTATGAGGCTTTCCAAGCTAAATTCCTTTAAAAAAAAAATACTTGAAAATAAGTAGGTTGACCGATTTTTATTTGTAAGAAATAATGGCGCCTTTTTCTGAATGCTGTGAAACTGATTGTTAGAGGTTTGGCTAAAGAATAAGCAATTAACTTACTAGTCTGTTCCATTTACTCTTATTGAATACGGTGCTATAAAAATGATGGATGAAGTACTCAATGTTTTGAATTACACTAGGACTCAGAGAATGGAGTAGGCTAGATGTGTGAATAAATCATATTCATCAACAACAGCTGCAGGAAACATTTAGCACTATGGGGACCAAATGGTAAAACTAAGGATCTTTTCACCCGCATCATCTATCTACTGTCCAAAATGGTGTAATTGGACTGATCAGCAGTGGCCTAATTAAATATGAAGGCAGGGCTTTAGGTTACTGAAATGCAAGGCTTCTTCTTGTCTCAATTCCTTTCCCCATCATGCAGTTATATATAAAATAAAGGCTTGCATTAAAAAAACAGTTTTTGTCTTTTTGGAGCCTTGATACTAACTTTGTACCATTTGAAGCTAATTTAGGCTGAAAATTAGAATCTAAAGTAGCTCTGTTCCTTCTTCAGCAAATGAAAACAAATTAATCTCTTCTGGTTAAACTTGTAGTAGATATCTGAAATACAAAGCCATCATAATTAAAAGCTCTAACAGCTTTATACGCCATTATTTTGAAACAGACTGAAGCTGGTGACCAACCTTATCTAAATTAATAATTTAAATATGCACTGAAATGTTTCCCTTTAGCTACTTTCCACTTTCAAACATGTGCAATAGTATACATATATTATGTCCTTTATGCTTGCCTTTTTGAAAACTAAATATATATATGGTGGTATTTCAATGAAAACTGCCAATAGGAATATCCTAGAGGAGGTACCAAGAAGTCAAGGTGGGGACCATGACCTCATAATTAAAGCACATTTAAAAGGAGAAGTACATCTATTGTGCAGTCATGGTTGCCATTTCAACTTTTTTGAACTTTCCAGGGGATGCCCGTGCTATCCACATAAAAACTATATCTGATTATCTTGCAAATGAATTGTTACAATGTGCTTTATATGTGGCTGAAAACCATTGGGAAGCTATGTCAAGATTAGAGCAGTACAAGCAATGATGGGAAGTCACACAATTCTCATGGAACAGCTATGCTTCAAGTGCTACACTGATTACCAATTGGCTTCCAGGTACAGTTCAAGGTACTGGTTGTCATCTTTAAAAGCCCTCATGAAATAGAGCTTAGTTATCTGAGGAACTGCCTGCTCCTATGGTTTCTGTTCATCCTGTAAGATTTGATAGAATTGGCATCTAGTAGGATCCAGGAAGTGGACCTGAGCTCTGGAATAGCATTCCTCCAGGGATTTCTCTGATCACTCCCACCTTACTGGCCTTTAAGAGTACTAAAAACATGATTCCTGGTCCTTGGTTTAGTCAGGTTAGATTGGCCTTTTGATCTCTTCTCATGGTGGGGGGGAGAGTTTGGTTACTGTACCCTCCTAATGACATTCCATGTTGAACTTTTGTTGATTTTATTGTTTTTTTTATAGGTCAAAACATATTAGTTAGGCAGCCTAGAGATATGTGAAATAAATAAATACATTTATTTGTTTATTTTGGGAGATGCATTCTGGTTTTGTCTTTTTTCTTGCATGCATTTTCAAAACAACAGTAGATATTGAACTAACGAACTGACCTTGATTTCATTTCCTACACTGAGATACAAAAATAGAAAGTAATTATAATAAAATTATGTTGTGTGTTCTGCCACTGTATCCTCTGATGAGGAGTAAACTAAAGGTGCATGGTGTTTGTAAGGCTAATCACTAATGAGATGTCATGACTCTACTAATGCACAGCTACACAACAACTCCTTTGAGTCAAATTTACTGGATGGCTATATTTTTTAATTTGCAAACAGATGCAGATACATTTAGCACTGATACCTTCTTTATCACTGTTAAGTTTGCATGAAGAAACAGACGCGGAGTGCTTCAAGCTCTTAGTTTATTAGTGACTACAGCTCAGAACGGACCCAATTTGGCTGGGCTGCAGCTGCTACTTATAGCCAGCAGCCGCAGTTGCCAGCCAATCAGAGTGCAGGGTTTTCCCGCACTTTTTAAACCAATCATTTCCAACATTTTACAAGAACAGTTCAAACTAAACCAATGACTTCAAACCTACATACATAACACCCCTCCCCACTAGGTTCAGTCCATTCTCAAACCCCAACCTATCTAATGTATTCTTTTAAATAGCTGGGGCTCTTACGTGTACGTTGAGACCTACGTGGTTCAGATGTTTTAAGGTTCTCAAGTTGTGAGAGAGGAAATGTGTCCGCTGACATTTCCTTACTTGGATTTGTAGTAATGGTAGAACCTGTTTGGTTACTACAACCTGGTCTCTCCTCCCAATCCATCTCCAACCCAATGTCAGCACCTAAATCAGGTAGTGATGTGCAATCTTCCATTTGTGAAAATGGTTGTTGGTATTGTGACAGGTTTTGGGATGGTTCCTGTCGTGTTAGCTCATTACACATGGGGTTGATTCTTACTTGCTGATTACTCCCATAATCCTCCCCTTCCCCCTAGAAGAGGCAGTAGGCATGGGAACCAGAGAGGAGCAAAAGCAATGCTCCTGAGGCAATCTGGATCTTAACTGATCAATGTGCCTGCTCCAGAGGACACCATCCTCTGTTTGTACCCTGTAAGACCTGGGGCCTGTGATTTGGGTTATCTCAGCAGGAATCCATAATGGTTCACCCATGAGGTTCTTAGCATAAACAGAATCACCCACAGTGAAAGTGCGAATTTTACTAGTGGAATCTAGTGGTGCATTGGGTGCGTAAGTGGGATGGAGGCGGTCAAGGGGAGACCTGAGTTTCCTACCCATCAACAATTCAGCTGGGGTTAAATTAGTTGTGGGGTTGGGAGTGATATGCTGAACACTGAGAAGTTTTTCAACTCTCTCAGGACCCAATTGCTGAAGTTTTTCCTTGGTAAATTGTACCATACGTTCAGCCGGCCATTAGCCGAAGGATGCCCAGTGGCTGTCAGGGCATGTCTGATACCCTGTTGTGCTAGATATGATTCAAAAGGTTGGATGTAAATTGAGGGCCATTGTCAGAAACAAGCACATCAGGTAACCCGTGAGTTACAAAAAGCTTTTTAAGCTGTTTGAGGACAGCTTCAGTTGTGGTGGATGCCATAGGGATAACCTCCAGCCATTTGGAATATGCATCAACTATAATAAGGAAAGTGTGCCTCTGGTAGGGCCAGCAAAATCAATGTGAATCCTGGACCATGGGCCCCTAGGACATTCCCATTCCTGTGTGCGGGCAAGAGGTGGGGCAGGCCTGACTACCTGGCAGTTGGGACAAGATGCAACCCAGTTTTCAACCATTTTGTCAATACCTGGCCACCATACATAACTCCTGGCCACTCCCTTCATTCTGACAATTCCCAGATGACCCTCATGTAACATTTCCAAAACCTCTTTTTGTAGTTTTGCAGGAATAACCACCCTGTTACCCCACAAAATACATCCTCTTAATACAGATAATTCAGTTTGCCTGGATTTAAAAGGTTGGGCGCATTGAGGTAGTTCTTGAAGCAGCCAACCTTTCTTAATCCAGCCTATAAAGGAGCCAATAAAGTGTCTTTGGCAGTCTCTCTGGCAATTTGAGCAGCATGTACTGGAAGTTTGGCAACAGTTTCTAGAAAAAAGGTATGAGTCTCAGGAACAGGGTCCTCAATGTGTGAAGGAAGTGGGCAGCGACTCAAAGCATCTGCATGCCCAATGTCTTTACCAGGTCTGTGGATCAGTTTGTATGAATAAGCAGCAAGAAATTCAGTCCATCTCAGCATTCTTGGTGACAGGATCATGGGCGTTGGTTTGTCCCCTGCCACAATGCCTAAAAGAGGTTTGTGATCTGTGACAACAGTAAATGTTCTCCCATATAAATACTCATGGAATTTTTTGACAGCTGCCAAGGCTTCCTTGTCCAGTTGGCTGTAGTTCCTCTCTGCTTTAGTCAAGGTGTGAGAGTAAAATGCAATAGGAGCTTCCCTCCCGCTGGGAAGCATGTGGCTCAACCCCCCCCACTCCAAAAGGGGAGGCATCACAAGTCAGAACAACAGGAATGTTCTCAGAGAACTGTATCAGCACAGCATCAGACGTGATTAGTCTCTTGATATTGTTAAATGCAGCTTGTTCCTTCTTCCCCCAGCAAGCAGATTTTTGTCCAGCAACCTATGTAGGGGTTCTGCAATGGTTGCCTTCTGAGGTAGAAACATATGATGAAGTTAATGAGTCCCAAGAATGCTTGCAAATCTGTTTTGCATCTAGGCCTGGGGGCTTCTTTGATTGCCTGAACCTTTGCCTCTGTGGGGTGGATGCCATGTTTATCAATCATGTAACCCAAAATTCCACTTTATCTGTTCTAAGTGTGCATTTTTCTTCTTTGACCTTTAACCCCGCTTTTTTGAATCTAGTTAAGACTTCCCTGAGTCTCTCGTGTAATTGAGTGTCATTTTCAGCAGAAATTAAAACATCATCAAAATAGGGCACCACCCTGGCAACCCTTGTAACATTCTTTCCATAAGGCTTTGGAAGATGCCTGGTGCCCGCTTACTCCAAATTGCAATCTTTTGCATTTGAAGGCACCTCTATGGGTCACAATGGTTTGGGCTTCAGCAGTGGCATCATCAACTGTTAATTGTTGATATGCCTGTGCCAGGTCCAACTTGGCAAAAACTGTGCCCCCTCCAAGAGAGTGTAATAAATGATGCACTACTGGAACTGGATATGCACTCTGTTGTAGCGCATGGTTCAATGTCACCTTGTAGTCTCCACAGATTCTCACAGACCCATCAGCCTTGACTGGTGTGACTATGGGACTGGTGTGACTATGGGTGTCTCCCACCTGGAGTGATCAGTGGGCTCTAAAACCCCTTGGGCTATTAGTTTATCTAATTGTGCATCAATTTTTTCCTTTAAGGCAAATGGGACCCTTCTGGGTTTTAAATGGATTGGTTGTACCTTGGGATCTAGGTTAAATGTGATGGGGGTCCCCAAGTACTTGCCTAATCTGTTGCTGAAGACCTCTGGAAACTCAGACTTCAAGGCCTCTTCCCACTCAGTGTTGCTCACGTGATTGATGCCAGTCACCTCGATGCCCAGCGGGTTGAGCCACTCAAGGCCCAGCAGACTTGGGCGGTCCTTGTCCACGATGGTCAGTGGTAGGCGTTTGGTGTGGCCCTTGAATTTCACATTGAATTCTCTTGTTCCAACTACTGGAATCTTGTTCCCTTGGTAGTCTTTAAGAGTCAATGCTTGCTTCTTGAAGTGCTTCTTCTGGATGTTGGGAAGAAGTCTGTGAATAGTGTCCCATGACACCATAGATAGGTATGAGCCTGAGTCCACTTCCATTTGGCAAGGCCTTCCTTCAATAAGTACCTTGACATGCACTTTTCTGCTTCTTAAAGGTGATGAATGACCAATAGTTACTGTTTGATGAGTTTCATTCTTCCCATTTGCTTCTGTGCTGCGCCCCATTTTCTCACTGAGATTGTTGGGCCTGAATTCTTTGTCTTTGCTTGTAGCAAACTTTCTTCTGTTGGGTGGAGTTCTGGATGATTTGCAGACTCTTGCTAGGTGTCATCTTTCATCACAACGGAGGCAAATGGTGTCTAAAAACTTGCATTCAGTGCAGGGGTGGCTTCCCCACAACCTCTGCAGTAGAAATCTTGCCTCTTTCTTCCCAGGTCTCTTTTTCCGCTCCATTCTGAGTCTGTAAATTCCTTCCTCCACCTCACTACAGTCTGACTCAGAATCTATTTGCTCACAATGAGTTGTTGTGGACTTTTCCACATCAGGATGGCTTGTGGCCTTGTTGATTTTCTTCATGGCTGCTGCTGAGGACTTGATAGCTTCTGCTGAAGAGGCCTCTTCTATTGCTTCCTTCAGCGTGATCTTAGGTTTCAGTAATAACTTGCTCTGTAGCACCTTGTCTTTAAGGCCCAGAACAAATCAATCGCGCATGGCCTCTTCTAAATTGTTAAATTTACTTGCACCCCCAATATCTCTTAAACTTGCCATGAAGTTGTTTACATTTTCGCTTTCCCCTTGATCACGACGGTAAAACTCGTGTCTCTTAATGAGGCACGATACTTGTGGCGCGTAACGGGCTCTTAACAGTTTTTCTAAGTCAGGCCAGTCCATTACCTTCACGTCTGCAGCTCCCGCCAATGCCTTCACCATCTTGAAAACTGCGGACGCAGTGCGTGAGAAAAGACTGCCTTCTTCGCTTCTCGAAATGTCGGCAAGATCGCTTCCCTCCAGATACATTTGGAAACGATCTGCATACGACTCCCAGTCTTCTGCCGTCAGATCGAATGGAGCTGGGGGGGTGTTCAGTGCAGCCATCTCGCTCTCCTTCTGTTCCGCATTGCCGTTTTCTTCAGGGAATCCCACCGTCGCCAGTGTTAAGTTTGCATGAAGAGACAGACGCGGAGTGCTTCAAGCTCTTAGTTTATTAGTGACTACAGCTCAGAACGGACCCAATTTGGCTGGGCTGCGGCTGCTGCTAGCCAGCAGCCGTAGTTGCCAGCCAATCAGAGTGCAGGATTTTCCCGCACTTTTTAAACCAATCATTTCCAACATTTTACAAGAACAGTTCAAACTAAACCAATGACTTCAAACCTACATACATAACAATCACCTTCCTAACCTAGTGCATAATTTGTTTTCCTAGTCCATAATCTCTCATCCAAGTACTAATGAGATTTATCTTCAAAGCTTGAAGGTTCATCAGGCATGCCATCTGCTAAGATAATGTAGGTTCTTAATTAACAGGATCAAGAAAGGCAGAATACATAACCCCCCCAAAATTGTACAGATTCCAACCAGGATATTATCTCTACAAATGCTGTTGTTGAGGGATAGTATTCTGGTAGTTGTTAGCTTAGTTGGAAATAGTTTTGGATTGCTACTAGATTAATAGTTGCCTTCAAAAAACACCCAGCAGATTTTTCCCAACTCTTGCAAAGCATAAGAGTATTAATTGTAGTTAGAAGAGCACTGATACTTCTTTAAGTCCGTGCTGCATAGATATGATATTTCTGTGGAATTATCACAATATGCAGTTATCTCTTTCATTCCAAAGATCCTTGGTGGCACAGTGGTTAGAGTGCAGTACTGCAGGCTACTTCTGCTGACTGCCAGCTGCCGGAAGTTCGGCAGTTCAAATCTCACCAAGCTGAAGGTTGACTCAGCCTTCCATCCTTCCAAGGTGGGTAAAATGGAAACCCAGATTGTTGGGGCCATATGTTGACTCCATAAACCACTTAGAAAGGGCTGTAAAGCACTGTGAAGCAGTAGTATATAAGTCTAAGTGCTAAGTGCTACTGCTAAAGAGAAACCTGCACAAGGAAGCTGAATGTGCTTGAACATTTGAAAATCTTGAATAAGAAAATTGGGTGCTCCTACCTCTGTGTTCAGGTGGAAAATCTGAAGTAGAGACTTAATCTGGATTCCCTAAAATGAGAGTACAGCTACCAATATAACTCAATATAACTACTGCTTTATCAGGGGTTCATTTCAGCCGTACTCAAGTGCATATGAATACAACAGATCTCCTTCCAGATTGAGTTCATGTTATACTTGATGCTTTGGAGAATTGCTTGATTAAACTCAGGCCCTATAAGCCTGCCAGCTTTGACCCTGATCTGACTCAGAAATAATACTGGGAAATGAAGCTTCCTGTCTTTCAGTAATTGTCATGGGAAAACCACAAATGGCTTTTAACCTTTTTTTCTTGTTATTTTTTTTCATAGAAGAGGGTGAAATCACAGACACAATATCCTTCAGAGAAAATGAAGTCAATTCTGTCTCAGAAATAGAGTACAGAAGGTTTGGAGGTAGGCTCCATTACAAACATTTTTAAGACTATATACTTATACAGTTTTGGAGAAAATTAGACATTTTGAGGAATCAATCATTGACATATCAATCTTGCCCAGTTTCAGACTGATCAGTGCCTATCACAAAAACTGTATCTTCTTAAAATATTTTTAAAGATAAATTAATATTTTTAAATAGTTTAAAATTACGTTTCCTGTAGTTTCTGAACATTCCTCTGGAAATTGTAGCCATTTATCTTTGTTCCTTTATTAAAAATATGACAGACTATTCTAAAAGAGGTGAGAAGATTCATAGTATGGCTATGGGGAAATGGTGAATATTTTATTTTAGATAGAATTAACTGACATGTTTAGCAAAGGACATTATATTCTTCTTTAAAGCACTGTGTTTAGGCAGGTATAATGACCCATTTCTTGTAACAGTGTTGTTGATAGAAAATTGGGAGATCACACACACAAAATGGTGGATATGATGATCTGATACAAAAGGGCTGGACTTGATATGATTTTTTCCATCAAAGGAAAAATATACAATGCAAAGCTAGATACTAAACAATCCATTCTGATGTATGGTAACTTCCTACTAACTCAAAGTTCCTAAATCTAAGTTGATTTCAAGTGCAGCTATGGTGCACTGAAGATTTTCTTTTCAAAAAAAAATATTTGTGTACCTTTTATGGCCTCTCCAGACTTCATAACTATAAGCAAGGCAATTCCTATCTACTGCACCTAACATTTGGTATTAATGAAATAAGAAGGTAATACTCTAGTGTCATTTGCAAGGGATAGTTTAAACTGAATTAAAGAACCTTAAGGAGGCTCAATTCCTACCAAAGTCTGCTGGGTTTGCTTCATTTGTTAAAAAAACTTCTTAAAACATTTTCATTATTCCAAAAACCTTGAACTGATCACATTGGCTACTTATCTTCTCATCTACATAAAGTTACGTTATTATTTGAATGATAAAGATTATTATGAGGATGATTAGCTAAAATCAATCTGTTATAGGACAAAGAACTGTCTTGAAAGTATGGACTGCAATCTACCAACTAGTCCAGTTTAGGTTAGTAGATTGATTTTCTCAACTCCTTAGTCTAGTGCTGAAAGAGATCAGTTAGTGAACCAGTTAGCTTCCATGACCCTGAGGCTTCCATTCCTAGTCTATCACCTTAACCACTGAACCACACTGGCTATCTATTTGATTGATTGATAAATTAAATATTTAAAATATTTATAATATTGAGATTGATTGTTTTACTTTTTCAAAGCTGTGAACTAACATACAGTAAATAGTCCAGAAGTGCAAGGGCCATTTTTTAAAACTCAAAACAAATTGTCAATACTTCAGAAAAGATATGAGTTGTAATCTTGTTTACATATAAAATAAAAACAAACTTAAGCTGTTGAGAAATTCATCCTCAGTTCCAGACAGGATCTTGATTTTTATCCAGGCAATTAAGTTACAAACGTCAGTGCTAGATTATGTAACTTCAAAATGATTGGCATTATTTTAAAATTTATGCTTCTGATGTCAGCATTAGTCATTTCACTGACTAAGTGAACTATTTTTATCAATTTAAATCTTAAAAGTGGACAGTTGATTCAGCTGCGATGTCAAGGGGTAAGACATTCAAGGCTGAATGCCATCTCTTAGAACGACATTAGATACATGCAAATTGCATATTGCGCTATTCCCCAGATTGACATAACTATATCTGAAGTAATGAAAGACCTATCATTTCCCTAACTACTTTGCAAAAATGTACGCATGTACACATATGCAGAACTACATATTTTCTTTCTCAGATGACAAGCAGTATTGCTTTCATTTTGGGGGTTAAACTGGCATATTAGTATCTCAATAAGTATTATCATATTCAGAAGTATGTTGGATTTTAATATTCTCGGTCATAATAAACTTTTCCAAATGCACTTTTCCAGATTTTTTCCCATTCCTATGCTAATGCTTTCACTTCCTTTTAAGAACTTGAAAGTAAATAGTTTCACTGACTGTGTAATCCTTTTATACGGCCTAAGACAAAAGTGTGCAATCTGTGGTTCAAGGCATGTATACAGGCCTCTGTTTAATTTCCTGCATTTGTTGGTCCAATTTCAAAAGGCTGTGCAATCTCTGGACAGAAGCAGTCTGTCTCTTTTCTGGCAGTTTTCTGGGGGAGCCATAGATGAAGAAGAAAAGAAGGAATAATCCAGAGAAGCTGATCCTTCCTTCCCATAGTTTAATTTTGGCACTCAGTACACAGGGTTTGGCCCTATCAACTGCCTCATGTTCCTGATTATTTTTATTTTATTTTTTTTGCAGTGCAATGCAGGCTTGCTTGCCAATAAAGGAAAATAACATTAAAAGCTAATTCATTGAACATGATATTTTATCCTTGAACTGCCACTGAAGATGGCATCTATGACAAGCAATAGCCAATTTGTGGACATTTTCACTATATTGAGCTCCTTTCTTTCCTCCTGAGGGCCACAAAGCTTTTTTGGAAAGCTGTGAAGAGGATTCTTTCCCCAGGTGCTGGGATGGGATAAGAGTTGAGCCCAAAACAGGTGCAGCTGTGTTGTAGGTTTATTATCATACTTGGCTGTTGTGTTATGGTTACTTTTAACTTACTTTGCATTTGTATTTTAGAGTTTTATTGTGCGTGTGTGTGCATGCGTGCATATGCATGGTTGTTTTTGTTATTTTAGGATTATGCATTTAAGATGCTGGCCATATAAACAAATAAAAATTCCCAGTTGTGTGTGAATCACCATATGGAGCTAAGAAATAACTCCTGAATAGTTGTAAAATGTTGACTTGGTATAAGTCAATTTCTCTAAAGGATTGTTATAGGAGGAGCCTTGTACTTTTTCATCACATTCACTCTATTTCTCCCCATTCTAGAGTTTATGAGCATGTAGTGGGGAAGGTAAGGAAACTGAGCAATCAGATGGGATGGGGGGAAATGCAATAGTAGAAATTCTGCTATTTCATAATGGTAACTGAATTCCTTTATTAATGTGTTCTTTCATCACAGAAAACCAAAATATTAATCACTGAAGTAGGCCCACACTAACCGAAAGTGTGAAATGCATTTCTTATTGTATAGCTGTGCTTCTCAACCTTTCCAGACAGAATTCTGGGAGTTGAAGTTCAAACATCTTAAAGTTACAGAGGTTGAGAGACACTGCTGTGGAAGAGCCCTATAGTTCTTATTACTTTGTACATGGAATAACTGAGAGTAAACTACCAGCTTATAGCTTGTAAGAATACTATCAGTTCAAAATGTGCATACAAATCCACCATGAGTATTGCATTGCACATTGAATTTTTCTTGAATTTTATTCAAATGTTTTTAAGGAAAATCCATTTGTGTTTTTATGTTGTTAATTCCCATCTGGTCAATTATTCCCTCAATGTTTTCATGTGTTTACTCCATATGAAAGTACCAAGTTCCACCATCTTTACTTAGTTGGTTCTTTACTAGAGGTTTTGCTTATGGGATTATATTGTTGAAAGAAAAGGCGTAGTTTGAAAGAGTTAACATGAGTTAAAAATTAGTGTGTAGAATCACCTGATCCAATTTAGGGAGCCAATCTGGAACACAACATGGCTCATTCTAGTCTAGGCCATTCCAAAAGTAGACCCATCTGATTCATATCCTGCATACAAACCAAGATTTAAACAAACCACACTTTTTGTTGGAGGAGAATGTGATAGAATTTGCAGAAAAAATAGCCCTCCAAATTGACAACAAACATTTTACATTTCAGACACACTAAAGGTTAACCATCACAAAATATGCAGCAAAGATTGATACAACTAAGTATTCCCTTGCATATAATTTGGCTCTGGGTCAGGTAGAACTCTCTACTAGTTCAAAATGTGTAATCTCTGATAACAGAAGATGTTTTCTCACATCTATTTTTTATATATAATCCTGTAACGTCCTACAAATTAGTCTGAAGTGATCAAACAGGTTCATATTTATATATTCATTGCATTTGTATACTACTGTAATCAACATTAACTCTCACAGTTTACAAGATAAATAAAACACAAACATGCAATAAAATCCTAAGGACAAAAACAATAAAACATTTTAATCATATTGAATCATGGCACCAAGTCCAACTTAATAATAGCAATTCAGCCTTGAATGCCAATGAAAAATTCTGTTTTTACAGAATACTTAAACAGTGCCAAGTAGATGCCATTCAGTCCTTGGGAAGAGGGGTATAAGTAGTGATTTTTTTTAAACGTTAACTTATAAGCCCTCACTTTTTTACCTCACATATGGAGGACCCCTAAGCATTCCCACCTGAAAAAAACATAGGATGGACTGTTTCCACTAGGAGGAAGGGAGGTGCTACCAAATATACCAGGAAGTGAAGTCATGTAAGTATGAATGACTGAAACCAGCACCTTACTTGGAAACCTAATGGAAGGTAATGTAGTGCGTGTAATTTATCTAGTTGTGGGAACTCTAGTCCACTATATTTTTCACCAATTGCAGCCTTTTCAAGTAAATGTAATGTAAATGTAATTTCAAATAATGTAAAGCACATAGAAGAGTTACTATTGTTAGGAGCTATCATTCCAAGTAGGAGCATAATTGGCACATGATCTGAGGCAGGCAAAGTTTCCCTGGCCATGGAATTCCCCTGTGAATCCAGAAGTAGCTGTGAGTCTGGAACTTCCAAGTCATAGATCTGCTCTTTCAGGAGAAGTGACATCCCATCAGAATTGAAACTGAAGCACACAGAACAACAGATGTTTTCTGGACCAGTAACAATGTGCTGATATTTAGCCTGATTCATTCCATCTGGGCTCCTTTAACAACCAATAAAGACCTCCATGGCATCTCAAGCCCGGCTCAATATGCATTCATGTACCATCAATAAATGGATGATATTTCATCCAAAACCATGGATAAAACTTTCTGGGAATTTCATGTAGATATTGAAAAAGTAGTGGTAAATGAACCAAACCTTGTGGTATTCCCACAGAAGGGTGTCTACAGTTCAGAATATAATTTTTATATTCCAATAAAAAGGAATTTACTAATATGCTTCACTTATTATCAAACATTAGAAAGTGAACATCATCCAAAACTGGATAATATATACGACAGATAATATATATGGTTGTTATACTGTACATTTATATGAACAGGTCATTTTAATGTTTACGCTGTCAGATTTGATGACACCATTATGGTTCAATGATTCCATTTTTTAATATTATTGAAGATTTCATTCTGTTTTTAATTATATATCAACATTTGATACATTTGACAATTGCGCAAAATAAACTTCAATGTGTATGGTATATTAAGTGACATTAAAAATATCACAGATGTACTGTTCCAAGAAAGCTAACAGAATTATCAACGAACAAGAGAAACAAAAATTGCCAATAGGAAAAGGGAAAAACATGCATATTAGACTTACCAAGGCCAGATTTTAGGCAGAGTGGAGTTCCTCAGAACTCCAAGTGATAAAAATATTTGATGCATACCTTCACATTTTAAAATTTATGGTTCACTCCTTTGCATGTTGATTCAGAAAGGCCATTATATGCAGTGAGTTCACCTGATCACTGTGTGCAGGACTGTAGCCTTAAAGAACTTTGTTATATTTTTCTATATAACCAGAATAATTATCACAATCAACTTCTGCTTTCATATAACCCAGGATTAATCAAATACATAATTAATCAAGCACTTTAGCTACATTCAGATTATATGATCCAAAGAAGACTGTTAGAGTGGTATATTAGTTTATGACATGTCTGCACCATAGACAGAGGAAGAAAAAAATGGCCTGAATTACTCAGCACATGCAATCTATTACAGTAATTTCAAAAGCTCTTGGTTTTTATATGAAAAAAAAATTATTTGGCAATGTGAAACTTAAATAAATTATACATTTTTTTAATTTGCAAGATCCTTCCAAATTCAGACATGAGGAAATGAATAAAGACATGGCTGCTTACCATGTATTCCATGTTGGATGCAGGTGGGAACACTTTGCCTCTGACCTGATTGTGAAAATCCAAAATGGCAATCATATCATTCTGTGAGATATAACGCTTTTTCCTGACTTTGGGGAGGCTTGAAGAATCCAGATGAGTTTTCAAAGCTGCTTCAACATCATTGTAATTTTTAGTTGACAGGAATGGGTCAGTGGAATTGGGCAACACTAGTGCACTTGCTTCACAGAGAATGGTAATTAAGAGAGTCCCACTAATGGCAGAAATGACTGTCATTTTAGGGTCTGTCTACTTTAAAGCAGGAGACAAAGAGAGGATCTGTGGAAGAGAAAAGGTTAAAGAATATTATTGAGATCAGACTAAATCTTTTCTTCCAGTTGAGTTTCCCAGCTGATCTCCAAACAGATTCAGCAAAGCACAAATGTATGATGGTTGCAAATAGTTCTCATGTTGCCTAGCAACCATACACACAAATTGTCCAGTAACATATGTGACTATCTTAGTACAGCTCAAAAAGCTAAAAAAGGATCCAGTGCAGTATTTTCAAGCTGAAAAAAGTTTCTGATCACTGGGAGTAAGTTCTGCACTCATACTAAAGAGACATAATCAAAGGAAAAATCAGGACAAGAGAAAGAGAGAGAAAGAGGGGGGGAGAGAGAGAGAGAGGGAAGGAGGGAGAGAGATAATGGAAACCACTATCTTCCTCCTGCCATTCAGTTGATTCAAGGAGCATCAGATCTGTAATAATAATAGTAAAAAGACATGCAACAGAAACTGAGCTCAGTGGCTTACCTCTTTGCAGAACCAAAAAGCCTAGTGTTATTATTCTTCCAAGTTAAACAGTTCTCTTCTGTGCTCTAGTGTGAACCTTGGGAAAAAAAGAGTGTATCTTATTACCAATTTACAAGGAAAAAGAAAGAGGGTGGGGAAAACTGCAAGCTTTCTAGCTGCTGGCTACGGAACTGCTAACAGCTTTTATATGTTATAGTAAACTACAAAGGGCAACTCTTTTTTCAAGATTTATGCACCCAAGGGGTGGAGTTTTGTACAGAAAACACAGTGATTGGGCTTTTACTGTAGGATATTAGGATATTGTTTCAAACACCCCTTTCATCCTGACTACAAAAAGGAAAAATTCAACTTTTTTGTCCCTTCCTTTGGTTTTATTTCATTTGGCTTTCTTTTTTCATAGTTTAATTTCCTGATGTTAATACTTATATACGTATAAGTAATAAGGTACACATTTTATTTTTCAGCAATCCAGATGGAAAAATACAGGAGCCTTAAAGAAACAGAAAAGCAATTTGTTTCATGTTGACACTTGGAACACTGCTGTCAATTGTTTGCTTTTATTCAGGCAGCTCTGAAGCAAGAATGGAGAAAGTGTTACTCTGGAAAAAGGCGTTTGTCACCTGAATTCATTCCTCTGAATAGCAACAGAAGCTGAATACTCTTGAAAGCAAAAAAAAAAAAGAGTCAGGGAAACATCTGGTCTGCATTTGCTGGAAGGGGAGATGGAATTCTTTAAGTAGGGAATGGTTCAGTCACTGACACAAAATGCAAATAGCTGAGGGCATAACTAAACAGCATCATGACAAATGGGCCATCGGCTATAAGGGTTGCCAGTGACCCAGAGCCAGTAATCCCATATCATGGATTTATAGCTTGGAGTTCCTTCAGTATTACAGTAGACAGAAGCAGTGCCAGGTCTGGAAGCCTAAGGAAATCTTTACAATCAGCCCCATCAAACATTCCAAAGAGGAATATTTTGTGAAGTCAATGGAATGAAGCTTTTCCTGGGAGAACTGAAGCAACAATTAGAAGGACACATGGATGAAAGAGCACTGGTGGTTGCACAAAGAAATGCTTACCCACTTTGCTTGGTCATCACCCCAACCATGCTTTAAACTAAACAGTATTTTCAAAATGCTTACTGTGTGTAAGAGTAGTAGCACAGACAGTTTACAGAGTGAAAATATAGGCACTTTATCTTTGAGACATATAAGCAGCCAACAACAGGTCATGTATTTTACTCTGCTCTATAATGCTGAATTGCTAGTTAAAAGTGGGAACTTCTTGTGGTGTGTAGTAGGAGAGGGGAGGGAAAATGAAAGAAATACAGGTAGCTATCTAGTTTCTTTGTGTGAATAATTTCTTGAATCAGCTGTGTCATTAAACAAGTGGGACTGAAAGCTTAATTATTGCTTACGGCAGAAATCCACTTTGCTCATTTCACCAATATTGGTGAGTTGGAAGGGACATTGGAGGTCATCTAGTCCAACCCCCTGCTCATGCAGGAAACCCTATACCATTTCAGAGAAATGGCGGTTCAATCTTTAAAACTTCCAGTGTTGGAGCACCTACGAATTCTGGAGGTAAATCCTTCCACTGATTATGGTATTGACTAGTAACAAGCTGAGTGGTAGTCTTTCAGATAATAATAACTTAAGTAAGATAACAACTTAAGTAAGATAAGATTAAACAATGGCCTCCCACAATGCTCTATAATGGAACCTACACTATTCATCTTATACCTATTAGATATGCCAGTGACAAGGGGATGCAAATTTGGATAAGCTGATGATTTGGCCATAGCAGTACAAAAAAAACCACATGGAGATGACAGGCAGCATCCTATCCAAAGTTCTTAAAACCTTGGGAAAATTCACCGACTGAAGGGTTACTCCTAGCATCAGCAAAGCCTCCTTCCATCTTAACAACAAACTAGCATATGAAGCCCTGAAGGTCTACTTAAACAACAACCTACTTCCCTATAATCCCCATCCAAAGTACTTTAGAGTAACATTGGACTGGACTCTCTCCTAAAAGATACATCTACTATAGAGAGCATGGCAGCAAAAGTCAATACTAGGAACAACATACTCCAGAAATTATGTGGAACAAAATGGGGATTTTTAGCTGCCATCCTCGTTCATCAGCACTAAGGTTGGTGTGCTCTACAGCAGAATATTGTGCCATACTTACTAGAATGGCTTAATAGCTGCCATACTAGTAAGTTAGACAACCGACTCATGAGGCTTATAAGTGGATAAAACCACTCCAACTTACTAGCTTCCTGTTCTGAGCCATATAGCACCATCTGTTTTATGAAGGCAAGATCCTCTAATGAGAGAATACAGAAAAATATGAATAGATCACTCCTACTGGTACATACTGACCTTCTCTGTTTCTCAACCAGAACACTCAAATCCAGGAAACCCCCATGGCACTTGCACAACATCTGCCCAACAATGTTAACATCGATTCCCAATGGAAAGTAAATGGGTTGTTGAACTCCCAGACATAGAAAGACACAGAAATGACCCCACAAAAAAGATGTCAGGCTTTGACCTACCATGTCAGCAATGGACAATCCTGAACAGGATTCGCACCTCACAAACTGTCTGCTGGGACTCTCTGTATAAATGTGGCATAGTACCTTCTCCTCAGTGTGCCTGTGGGGTCCCAAGTCAAACTGTAGATCACATCATGACTGGCTATAAACTAAGGGCATATACTGGTCCAGTATCTGATTTTTTTTAATATCAATGATGCTGCACTTCAATGATTAGATGGCCTAGACATTGGTATTTGAACACAGATCTTTTTTAACATTTTAACATTTATATTTTATTGTGTTTAATAATCTAGGTGAAATGTTAATGATATTGCTAGTCAGTGGTGTGATTCAATTTTTTTTACTACCGGTTCTGTGGGCGTGGCTTGGTGGGCGTGGCAGGGGGAGGATAC
The DNA here is from genome assembly GCA_009733165.1 of Naja naja. Classification (NCBI taxonomy): domain Eukaryota; kingdom Metazoa; phylum Chordata; class Lepidosauria; order Squamata; family Elapidae; genus Naja; species Naja naja. The sequence goes on along the minus strand of CM019150.1, from coordinate 185,984,691 downwards.
TGTAAAATCTCCAGTCAGAGGTGATATTTGCCAATTCTTGGAACTGCTCAAAATTTCTGCTACCGGTTCTCCAGAACTGGTCAGAACCTGCTGAATACCATCTCTGTTGCTAGTCCATCTTCGATATGCCATATGCTAAATAATAATAAATATCACATCCACAAATTTTAGTCCAAGTTATTTTTATCTTACATAACCCCAAAAAACTGCAGATGTTAATTTGTAAAGATAAATGTATGTCAGGCATGAAAGACCAGGAGCACACATGAAGTTCAAATTTATTACTTTATTATTTATTATTGTGATTTATTACTACTCATGCCTATGCACAGGAATTTGCCAACTAATGGTTAGCATTAGAGATAAGGGTTAGCAGAAATTAAGAGCAGTTGGCTGGTTCTCCTTTTGACTCCCCCCAGGCTCTGCCACTCCTCCTATGATGCATCTGTCACACTTGAGTTTAGATTGTGACTCTAGAATTTTCTGAATATAATGTATCTCACCGAAATAATTTATTTACATATCCACATACAAAAAGTTATATAAGATTGTGTGAAGTTGCAATGATAAACTATATATTTGAAATAGCTCTTCAGATTAGCACCAAATAACACATTCACATATGACTTTCCAGAGACAGTTTAGATGATACAGGATTATAAGTAGTAGGCTATATCAAAATACCTGTTTTTAATATGAACATGATGTAAGAGTATCATAGGAAGTTTCCACAAACTATTAAAAGAAATAATAATTATGTAGCTCTACAGATATCACAGTCTGATGTATCTGTAGATACCAGAGAAATAACAGTTCAGTATTCATACTATATAGGACAGATTTGCTCATACAGCAATGTTCGTAACTCTCTAGACAACTTTCCAAGTTTTACATATGCCAAGTAAGACTCACTTCAGCAGATCATAATTCACCCTGGTAACTACACAGTCTAAAACTGTGTGACGCATACAGCAGCCAAAACCAAAAAAAAGTCACATTTTTTTTAACTTACTTTCACTGGAAATGCTCCTTGTTATGTTACACTGAAATGTTTCTAAACAAGTCATTTAAAATAACAATGGAACTGAGAGAAATCAATGTCATCAATGTCATGTGAAATCCAGCAATAAAAATGTTGACTTTAGCTCTTCTAACTTTCTCATAATCTATTAACTTGAGTGGCTGTTTTCTCTATTTGAGAAGAAAAATTCCAGTAACAGTCATAGAGTACTTAACAGATAACAGATAATCAGAGTTGGAAGGGACTTCATAGATCATCTAGTGCCACCCCCCGCCCAAGCGGTGGGTGGGACTATTTCTGACAAATGGCAGTCCAATCTCTTGAAACCATTTCTGAAACCATTTCTGACAAATGGCAGTCCAATCTCTTGAAAGTCTCAAGTGATGGCGCTCCCACAACTTCCGAGGGCAAGCTGTTCCATTGGTTGATTGTTCTCACTGTCAGAAAGTTTCTCCTTATTTCCAGGTTAAATCTCTCCTTGTTCAGTTTCCATCCATTATTCCTTGTCTGGCCTACAGGCGCTTTAGAAAATAGCTTGGCCCCTTCCTCTCTGTGGCAGCCCCTCAAATATTGGAAGACTGCTACATGTCTCCCCTGGTTCTTCTCTTCACTAGACTAGCCATGCCCAGTTCCTGTAACCATTCTTCATATGTTTTAGTATCCAGTCCCTTAGTCATCCTCATTGCTCTTCTCTGTACTATTTCTAGAGTCTCAACATCTTTTTTGTAATGAGGTGAACAAAACTGGATGCAGTATTCTAGGTGTGGTCTTACTAAGGCTTTATAGAGTGGTATTAGTACCTCCCTTGATCTTGATTGTATCCCTCTGTTAATACAATTTAGGATTGCATTAGCTTTTTTGGCTGCTGCTGACACTGCTTGCTCATATCTACCTGGTTGTCCACTAAGACTCCAAGATCCCTCTCACAGTTACTGCTATTGAGCCTGGATTCACCCAGTCTATATGTGTACTTTTGGTTTTTCTTGCCTAAGTGTAGGACTTTACTTTTCTCTACACTGAATTTCATTTTGTTAGATATGGCCCAGTGTTCTAGTCCGTCAAGATCCATCTGGATCTTGAGCCTATCTTCTTCTATTCCAGTTAGATTTGCATGAAGAGTCAGACGCGAAGTGCTTCAGTGAAGAGTTTATTAGTGACTACAGCTCATAACAGACCCCATTTGGCTGGTCTGTGGCTGCTACTTATAGCCAGCAGCCGCAGTTGCCAGCCAATCAGAGTGCAGGATTTTCCCGCACTTTTTAAACCAATCATTTCTGACATTTTACAACAACAGTTCAAACTTAACCAATGACATTCAAACCTGCATACATAACACCCCCCCACTAGGTTCAGTCCATACTCAAACCCCAACCTATCTAATGTATTCTTTTAAATAGGTGGGGCTCTTACGTGTACGTTGAGACCTTCGTGGTTCAGAAGTTTTAACGTTCTCACCCAGTGAGAGGAAATGTGTCTGTTGACATTTCCTAGTTGGACTTCCTGTGAAAGAAGACCCTGTTTGATTGTTAGAATCTGGTCTCTCCTCCCAACCCATCTCCAGCCCAATGTCAGCACCCAAGTCAGGTAGTGATGTGCAATCTTCCACTTGTAAGGATGGATTTTGGCATTGTGACAGGTTTTGGAATGGTTCCTGTCGTAATGGCTCGTTACACATGGGGTTGATTCTTGTTTGCTGATTATCCTCATGTTCCTCCCCTCCCCTAGAAAAAGCATTAGGTATGGGAGCTAGAGAGGAACAATTGCGATGTTCCTGAGGTAACCTGGATCTAAGCTGATCAATGTGCCTGCTCCAGAGGACTCCATCCTCTGTTTGCACCCTGTAAGAACAAGGGCCTGTGATTTGAGTTATTTCAGCAGGAATCCACAAAGGTTCACCCATAAGGTTCTTAGCATAAACAGAATCACCCACACTGAACGTGCGAACTTTGCTAGTGGAATCTAGTGGTGCGTTGGTGCGTAAGTGGGATGAAGGCGGTCAAGGAAGACCTAAGTTTCCTACCCATCAACAACTCTGCTGGGGATAAGTTATTAGATGGGTTAGAGTGATGTGCTGAACACTAAGAAGTTTTTCAACTTTCTCAGTGATGTCCCCAGGACCCAATTGCTGAAGCTTTTCCTTGGTAAAACGTACCATTCGTTCAGCCCGGCGTTAGCCGAAGGGTGCTGTCAGGGCATGTCTGATACCCAGTTGCGCTAGATAGGATTCAAAAGGGTTGGATGTAAATTGAGGGCCATTGTCAGAGACAAGAACATCAGGTAACCCGTGGGTTACAAAAAGCTTTTTAAGCTGCTTGATGAGAGCATCAGTTGTAGTGGATGCCATAGGGATTACCTCTAGCCATTTGGAATATGCATCTACTATAATAAAGAAGGTGTGCCCTCTGGTAGGGCCAGCGAAATCAATGTGAATCCTAGACCATGGGCCCCTAGGACATTCCCATTCCTGTTTGGGGGCGAGAGGTGGGGCAGGCCTGACTACCTGACAGTTGAGACAAGATGCAGCCCAGTTTTCAACCATTTTGTCAATACCTGGCCACCATACATAACCCCTGGCCAATCCCTTCATCCTTACAATACCAGGATGACCCTCATGTAGCATTTCCAAAACCTCCCTTTGCAGTTTTGCAGGAATAACCACCCTGTTACCCCACAAAATACATCCTCTTAATACAGATAATTCAGTTTGCCTGGATTTAAAAGGTTGGGCAAGGTGAAGTAGATCTTGAAGAGGCCAACCTTTCTTAATCCAGACTATAATAGGAGCCAATAAAGTGTCTTTGGCAGTCTCTCTGGCAATTTCAGCAGCGTGTACTGGAAGCTTGGCAACAGTTTCTAGGAAAAAGGTGTGTGCCTCAAGTTCAAAGTCCTCCTTGTGATAAGGAAGTGGGCAACGACTCAAGGCATCAGCATGTCCAATGTCCTTGCCAGGCTTGTGGATAAGGTTGTATGAATAAGCAGCAAGAAATTCAGTCCACCTCAGCATTCTTGGTGACAGGATAATGGGTGTAGGTTTGTCTCCTGCCACAATGCCTAACAAAGGTTTGTGATCCGTGACAATGGTAAATGTTCTCCCATATAAATACTCATGAAATTTCTTAACAGCTGCAACAATTGCCAATGTTTCCTTGTCCAATTGGCTGTAATTCCTCTCTGCTTTGGTCAAGGTGCGAGAGTAAAATGCAATAGGGGCTTCCCTCCCACTGGGAAGCCTGTGGCTCAAACCCCCCCCAAAAGGGGATGCATCACAAGTCAGTACAACAGGCAAATTCTCAGAGAACTGTATGAGTACAGCATCAGATGTGATTAGTCTTTTAATACTGTTAAATGCTGATTATTCTTTCCTGCCCCAGACCCAAACAGACTTTTTGTCAAGCAATCTGTGTAATGGTTCTGCAATGGTTGCCTTCTGAGGTAGGAACATGTGGTAAAAGTTAATAAGTCCAAGGAAGGCTTGCAAATCTGTTTTGCATTTTGGTCTAGGGTCTTCTTTGATTGCTTGAACCTTGGCATCTGTAGGGTGGATGCCATGCTTGTCAATCATATAGCCCAAGAACTCAACCTTGTCAGTTCTAAGAGTGCATTTTCTTCCTTGACTTTTAACCCCACTTTCTTGAATCTGGTAAGGACTTCTCTGAGTCTCTCTTGTAATTGAGTGTCATTTTCAGCAGAGATTAACACATCATCAAAGTAAGGCACTATCCCTGGCAGTCCTTGGAGCATCCTTTCCATAAGGCTTTGGAAAATGCCTGGTGCCATGCTTACTCCAAACTGTAACCTTTTACATTTGAAGGTACCTCTATGAGTCACAATGGGTTGGGCCTCTGCAGTGGCATCATCAACTGTTAGTTGTTGATATGCCTGGGCCAGATCCAATTTGGCAAAGACTGTACCCCTGTCAAGTGAATGTAATAAATGATGCACCACTGGAACTGGATATGCACTCTGTTGAAGTGCATGGTTCAATGTCCCCTTATAGTCCCCACAGATTCTCACTGACCTATCAGTCTTGACTGGTGTGACTATGGGTGTCTCCCATCTGGAGTGGTCAGTGGGCTCTAAAACTCCTTGAGCTATTAGTTTATCTAATTGTGCATCATTTTTTTCCTTTAAGGCAAATGGGACCCTTCTGGGCTTTAAACAAATTGGGGGCACCTTGGGATCTAGGTTGAAAGTGATAGGGGTCCCCATGTACTTGCCCAATCCTTCGCTGAAGACCTCTGGAAAGTCAGACTTCAGGGCCTCCTCCCATTCAGTGTTGCTCACATGATTGATGCCCGTCACCTCGATGCCTAGTGGATTGAACCACTCAAGTCCCAGCAAGTTTGGGCGGTCCTTGTCCACGATGGTCAGGGGCAAACGTTTGGTGTGGCCTTTGAACTTCACGATGAATTCTCTTGTTCCAACTGCTGGAATCTTGTTCCCTTTGTAGTCTTTAAGAGTCAGTGCTTGCATCTGGAAATGCTTCTTCGGAATGTTGGGAAGTAGCCTGTGAATAGTGTCCCATGACACCATAGATAAATAGGAGCCTGAGTCCACTTCCATTTGGCAAGGCCTTCCTTCAATTAGTACCTTCACATGTACTTTTCTGCTTCTTAAGGTTGAAGAATGACCAATGGTGACTGTTTGATGAGTTTCATTCTTCCCTTTTGCTTCTGTATTGGGCCCCATTTTCTCACTGAAGTTGTTAGGCTTGAAATCTTTGTCAGGAAACTTCTTTCTGCTTGGTGGAGTTTTGGATGATTTGCAGACTCTTGCTAGGTGACCTCTTTTTTCACAACGGAGACAGATGGTATCAAAAACTTGCATTCAGTGCGGGGTGCCCCCCCAACCTCTGCAATAAAAGTCTTGCCTCTTTCTTCCAAGGTCTTTCCCTTTCTTCTCCATTCTGAGTCTATAAATTCCTTCCTCCACCTCGCTACAGTCTGAATCAGAATCTATTTGCTCAATGGGTTGTTGTGGATTTTTCCACATCAGGATGGCTTGCAGCCTTGTTAATTTTTTTCATGGCTGCTGCTGAGGACTTGGTAGCTTCCGCTGAAGAAGTTTCTTCTATGGCCTCCTTAAGCGTGATCTTAGGTTTCATTAATAATTTGCTCTGCAAAACCTTATCTTTTAGGCCTAGAACAAATCGATCACACATGGCCTCTTCTAAGTTGATAAATTCACATGCACCCCCAATGTCCCTTAAACTTGCCACGAAGTCATTAACGTTTTCGCTTTCCCCTTGATCCCGACGGTAGAATTCGTGTCTCTTAATGAGGCACGATACTTGTGGCGCGTAATGGGCTCTTAATAACTTTTCTAAATCAGGCCAGTCCATTACCTTCACGTCTGCAGCTCTTGCCAATGCCTTCGCTATCTTGAAAATGGCCAGACCGCAGTGGGTGAGAAAGACCCCCCTCTTCCGCTTCTCAGAAATGTCGGCGAGATCGTTCCCCAAATACATTTGGAACGATCCACATACGAGTCCCAGTCTTCTGCCGTCGGATCGAACGGGGCTGGGGGGTGTTCAGCGCAGCCATCTCTCTCGGCTTGTTTTCCGCGTCGTCTTCTCTTCAGGAAGGATCCCATCCTCGTCGCCAGTGTTAGATTTGCATGAAGAGTCAGACGCGAAGTGCTTCAGCGAAGAGTTTATTAGTGACTACAGCTCATAACAGACCCCATTTGGCTGGTCTGTGGCTGCTACTTATAGCCAGCAGCCGCAGTTGCCAGCCAATCAGAGTGCAGGGTTTTCCCGCACTTTTTAAACCAATCATTTCTAACATTTTACAAGAACAGTTCAAACTTAACCAATGACATTCAAACCTGCATACATAACAATTCCTGCCAGCTTAGTATCATCTGCAAATTTGGTAAGTTCCCCTTCTATTCCCTCATCTAAATCATTAATGAATATATTGAAGAGTACTGGGCCTAAGACAAAACCTTGTGGCATGGTACTTACTTCCCTCCATGTAGACCTAGACCCATTAAGGACTACTCATTGAGTATGGTTTGTCAACCAGTTGTGAGTCCATCTAGTGGTGGTGCTATCTATTCCACTTTTTTCTAGCTTACTAAGAAGTAGGTTGTGGTCTACTTTGTCGAAAGCCTTGCTGAAATCTAAATATATTATGTCGACAGTATTTTGCTGGTCTACTAATTTAGTCACTACGTTGAAGAATGAAATAAGATTGGTTTGGCATGATCTGTTCTTAACAAACCCATGCTGACTGCTAGTTATTACTTTACTTGTTTCTAGATGTTGGCAGATCTGTTTTGGCAGATTTATTATCTTTTCCAGCATCTTCCCGGGTATTGATGTTAGGCTGATTGATTTATAGTTTCCTGGGTCTGTTTTTTTCCTTCTTTGAAGATGGGAACCACATCAGCTCTTTTCCAGTCCTCTGGTAGTTCTCCAGTGTTCCAGGATTTTTGAAAGATACGGTGCAGTGGTTCTGAGATGACCTCTGCCAGCTCCTTTAAAACTCTGGGATGTAATCCATCAGGCCCTGGTGATTTGTGTTCATCAAGATCAGACAGGTGTTCTCTTACTATATTTTTTGCTTATTTTATCTTTTATTTCTGGTCTGTCTTTTACAGTTATGTTTTTGGTGGGTTGAACTATAGTTTCTTTTTGTGTGAAGACCGATGCAAAGAATGAGTTAAGCAGTTCTGCTTTCTCTCTGTTGCCTGTTACTTCCTTGCCGTCTTCTCTCTTTAGTGGACTGACTGTTCCCTTGATTTTTTCTTGTTATTTATATGTTGGAAGAAACTTTTTTACTATCTTTGACTTTTGTTGCAAGTCTTTGTTCGTTCTGAGCCTTTGCTATCCTGACTTCATCTTTGCAGATTCTAGCTATCTGCTATCCTGGTTCTCTGAACTACATAGAATCATAACAACCAGTTCTATAGAACTGGTCCGACCAGGTAGAATCCTACCCCTGCCTTGGAGGTCTTCTAGTCTAATCCCCTGCTCAAGCAAGAAGCAAACTTCTGGAGAAATATACAGAAATTTTAGGATTACGATTAACTTTATCTTTTCTCTCCATGTACATGGCTTCTTATTTGGATGTGACATTAAGTAGTTAAAGCAGACTGCTCTTCCCAATATTTCTTAGCATAGAATAGAGCTGGAAGGGACCTTGGAGATCTTCTAGTCCAGCCCCCTGCTCAAGTAAGAGAACCTAAACCAATTGAGACAAGTGGCTGTCTAGTCTCTTCTTAAAAACCTCCAGTGATAGAGCGCCCACGATTTCTGATGGCAAGCTCTTCCACAGGTTAATTGTCCTCACTGTTAGGAAGTTTCTCCTTAATTCCAGATTAATTTCCAACCATTGTTTTTTGTCCGGCCCTCCTGTGCATTGGAGATTTTTTTTTCAAAAGTTTTTTATTTTTATTTAAAAACAAAAACAAAACCATCTTTCAGTTATACAGTGTGTCGACTGGGTACATATATATCTTGTGCACATATTAATATTTGTATACATTTCTTACTAAGTTTACCTTCATATTACAACTTTTTCAACATTATATCACATTATAACAATATCATTTTGTTTCTTACTTTATTTTCTAACCATTTATAAAATAGATCCCAAATCATATAATACTTCTTTTATTCCTGTTCTCTAATTGCCAATGTTATTTCTGCACATTCTAATATTTTCTTAATCACCTCCTCCTGCATCGGAATCTTTTTATTTTTCCAATTTTAAGCAAATACAATTCTAGAAGCTGTTAATATATGTATAATTAAATATTTTCTTTACTATAATGCTCTGGTAGAATCTCCAATAAAAATATCTCAGGCTTTAAGTCTATATGTTGTTTTATCATTTTTTCCAACTATGTGTGTATTTTTGTCCAATATCTTTTAGCTTCTGTGCATATCCACCACATATGGTAATATGATCCAGGTATCTGATGACATTTCCAACATTTTGCTGATTTGTCCTTTAACATCTTTGTCAGTCTTGCCGGGGGAAGATGCTATCCATAAAACATCCTATAAAATTTTCTTTATAAGCTGTTGACATCATTAATTTATAATTTCTATCCCACAGTTTCTGCCATTTAGCCAAGTCTATCCCATAACCAAAATATTTCCCCCAGGCTATCATCGTCTCCTTGATTGTTCTTCTAATTTGACTGCTAGTAAATAACCATACAATTTTTTAAATCATCTTTTCTTCCATTCCTGTTAAAATTTTATCTAGTTCAGTCACTTAATTATGAAACCCATCTGTTTTAACATCTTTTTCATATTTAGAATGTATTTGCATATATGAGTACCAATTCATATCAATCCCTTGTTCATTCAATTCTTGCTTTGTTTTGAGTCACCCGTTTCATTTAACACATCATTATATCTAACAATATGTCCCATTTTAAAAACATTTGGATATATAAATGCCTCCATTATTGGTAACCAGACTGGTATTTTCATATAATGTTCCCTTATTTTCTCCCATACTGACAATAAAGTATCTCTCACATAATGTCTTTGAAAGTAACCATGTATCTTATTTTTCTTATACCATTAAAAAATGTGCCAACCCAATTCATGTCCCTCCAATGTATTTCTTAATACAATCCATTCTTTCATCGACATCAATACCACAGCCTGATAATATAATTCCCAATTGGATAGCCCAAATCCTCCACTCATTCTTGCATCCTGTAACAGTTTAAGTTTAATCCTTGCTTTCTTCCCTTGCCATATATATTTCAATATTATCTTATCATCTAAGTATTTTTTCCAACTTTATTGGAATTGTTTGGAATAAGTATAATACTCTTGGTAATATGTTAATTTTAATCATCGCTATTCTCCCTATCAATGATAGTTGTAAATTTCCCCATTTTTCCAGGTCCATCTTAATCTGTTGTTTCAAGCTATAATAATTATCTTCTTTAAGTGTCCCACATCTTGCTGTTAATTGGATCCCCAAATATTTCACTTTCTTTGTGATCTAGATGTCTAGTCTATCCATCAATTCTTTTTTTTGCTTCTTGGTAATATTATTCATTAATATCTTAGTTTTCTCCTTATTCATTTTCAATCCTGTATCATCCCTATATTCTATTTTTTCTATCAATTTTGGTCCTGCTTCTAATGGTTCTTCTAGTATAAACACCAGATCATCTGCAAATGCCTGCAATTTGTATTCCCTTTGGAGAATAATTTTATCCCCTCTTCTTTGTGGTAGCCCCTCAAATACTGGAATACTACTATCATGTCACCCCTAATTCTTCTTTTCTTTAGACTAGCCAAACCCAAAACCTGCAGCTGTTCTTCATATTCATTTTTGCTTCATAATTCATCAACAACTAACTACAAATGTTATTTAAATTTACATGGGAGAAAAGGTAAATTGTGTATTCTGAAAGAAGCAGCTGAATCTGAAAGAAGCAGTTGAATCATGGAAGATGCTTTCAAAGTTAATAAGACGAGGAGTTACAAATGACTGCAAAAATAGATAAAATAGTAAAGATCTGAAAAGAACTCACAAATTACCACCAGTTTTCATACTGTTAATCTGATCGTTGTCTTTGACTGAAAACATCATTCCCTGCTGCAAAGTAAGTGGTCATTGGCTGCAAAAGATATTGTGAGATGGAATGATTTGATGGCATTTTCCTGCAGCACTTTTTACTAAAACAATTGTTTCTGAAATTATCCATGGTTACCCTGTTTCATTGAAGGCGTTCACCAGTGAAATTAAAGATCTAGGCCACCTATTGCTGACCCTTTTATTAGTAACTTCTGAGCAATATTTTCCTTGGAGACACAGTACATATATTTCCTTTCACTCTGTTCTATAGTGTTGGTTCTTTTGTTATCATAGTGACTTTGAAAAATGAACAAGCTTTTAAAAAATGCTTAGCCAAACAATTTTCCACATTTTAAACTATCTGGAAAGGAAGGGTTCAATACCATCAATTAGGATGATTAGTAAGAAAGTGTGTTGAAATAGTCATTCTCTTGATTAGTGAAGCCATTCCCCCTTCACTCTTTTTAAACAGTACCTTTAAAATGGATAAGTTACATCCAGAAAGAATACAATAAAAGAGAAAGCTAACTTTTTTTTCCTTGCACAATACTCTGTTATCAGAGAGCCTGTCATCCCCAGGATCAAATTCCTTTGGAGTAAATGAAATAATAGGACAGTTTGAAACTTGCTTGATTATATTTAGGATGTTTATTTGCTTGCTTACTTACTTATTTAACTCCCAGTCACTTGCAGGGATGAAGACTGGCATTTCTAGGCAAGGCTTTAATTTTCCTTCTCATGCTGCGGGTCTGGTCAGAAAGTTCACTATGATTTAGATGGTAGAACCTAAAGGGTGCTTTTTGTTAACAAAATTATTTGCTTGGACCAAATTTGTTACATAAATGTGGTGCAAGCATAACCTAGCAAGTCTGACCCCAAATATTTAATGTGTATATTTAAAACACAAAAAAACTTTTTTTAATCTCTCTTCATTTTTCCAAGGGTTTTTTTTGCCATAATTCTATTGTGATGCATTTGGTTTCCACAAAATTTATTTCTTTTTGCCATCCTTAGTATTCAACAACTATTATTAGGTTGTTCAGGAATTCTTCACATAACTTTCTATTCTAGGCTAGTCTAAATATTTTTCTGATTTACTATACAAAGCCTCTTGCCAAGATATTTATAGTTATGCACTTATTACACATACCTACCATTAACTTCTTTAGGGTTCAGTTCAAGGAACCAAGAAATCAAATAACAATAGCACCATTTGCACTTTTCAGGAACAGTGGTTGAAAAGGAATTCATGCAATGCTGTAACAACTATTCTTTATATCAGGCCTCTTTCTTTTGATTATTCAAGAAGTCACATGGTCTTTTGCAAAGACTAAACATGTATTTTCCTAGGTTTCTAATACTTAAAAAACGTAATAGAAACTGTATGTACAATTATATAGAAAAATAAATAATGCAACAAAAAAGAAAATTAACTTGCGAATTATAGTTACAATAATATCCTATCACTTTACAAACATAATGAATTCATTTGAAATGCAATTTTTTTTAAAGCCCACTGTTTCATAATTAATTTTAATAATTGATTTTCTCTTTAAAGGAAAAAGTGGAAGGAAAATATTGTTCAGAAGATACAACTACGTTTTCTTTAAAGTTGTGAACCAGAAATATATAGCTTTTTTAAAATTTCTAAGAGTCATAGATATTAAATATTGAAAACAGGGTTGTCTGCAGGATATGGTTGAAAAAAAATCAATATGGTAGCCACAACTGAAGCAATGTTTTATGTGTTACACATTTTTAAAAAGGGGTCACTGTGTAATAGCTGCCATCTTGACATTTTCTATAATACACCCTGACTCACAGATAGAAATTACTATTTGCACAGTTGGTAACAACTGTCTGGTAATATGGTATGTTATAAATTCCTTTAAAGATTGTACTTGCTCATCTCATGCTGGGAACACAATTTATTGGGGAAACAACATTTCTTTCAGAGGGAGTGGCTTGTAAGAATAGAGATTTCTTCCCATGGTTTAATGCCTCATGAAAAGAGGTCTAAAAGTTATTTTTCTTATCAAGTTTCCAAATCCCAATTCAGGCAATCATATCTATTTAAGGTGTAGAGTAGGCAGAATTTTATTTGTTGTTAATTTTGCATATGAATTTCTTACCCAATCAATATTGATCTTTGATAGTTGAACTGATTGCTGAAACCTTGAACTTGTTTTTATTTTTTCCCACCCTTTTTACCATTTGCTCTTCTTTTCTTGAGGCATTTGTGTTAAATTTCAAGATACTATGACTAATTATCTTCAGGGAGTAGTAAATGGCAATAGCATTGAGACTTATATATCACTTCATAGTGCTTTGCAACCCTCTTGGAAAGGTTTACAATGTCAGCATATTGCCCCAAAGAATCTAGGTCCTCACTGTACCCACCTCAGAAGGATGGAAGGCTGGGCCAGTGAGAATCCAGCTGCAGGCAGTCAGCAGAATTAGCCTGCAATACTGCATTCTAACCACTGCTCCACAATAATAAAATTGATAATAAAATTGGTTGGCAAAGTAAAGTAAACTAACATATAAATTGAACAATTAAAATAAACTAAAAGAATGACTCAGAGCAAGTGACTTGTCCTGGCTGGATATCAATGCAATCTTCCCTGTTGTATTGTTCTATTCTTCCTTCCTTCTTGAGATCTGATTTTATTAGTCTGACAATTTGTAACTTCATCAGTCATAGTGTTCTAGACTTCATTTCTTGTTGTGTTTTTAGTCTTTTTGTAGATTCTGAGCAAACCCTATCTGCATATATAATTATATTTTTGTTATAATTACATGAATGAAGAACATGTGAAGGAAAAGCTAGAGATAAATTGATGGAATTATCTTTGTGAGATAATTCCCTTTGAAGATATTGCACTAACAAAATCCATTTAGTGCTCTCGTTTAGGTTTAGGTCTCTGATTTGGCTTATGAATGTGATGGTTCTTCATTCCTGATTATATTCTTTACTTTTGTCTTGTCTTTTGGTACTGATTTCCCTTTGATCCTAGGTTTCCATTTCTCTGCTCTTGACACTGTTCAATGCTTAGTCCTTATACTTTTGAAGACTTATCGAGTGACCCATTCTGTCAAACATTCTGTCAAAAGTGATGCCAAACAATAATCCCATAGTAGCCAGCTTGCTATCTCTTTTTAGGTTCCAGTCACCCCTGAAATATGACAATAGAGATGACATAATTATGTCTGTATAGTGACCAAGTCTTAGTAAATTTCTTTGAAGTTTCATATGTGGCTACTTTTATTTCACACTATATTTTTTATCTAAGTTATTGAAAAGAAGAATACTTCTAGATTAAAAAAAATATTAGGATTTTACACTTCACAGGAAGTCCAGGTAATTCATAAAGCTAAATAATAAGCTATCACTTATAAATAGCTGTTTCACATATTCTTTAAACCAGAACCTTAAGAGCCACATTATAATTGAGGCATTGTGATCTTGTCAATGTCTGTGAAAAGATAATAATAAGGGTTCTTATTATTATCCATCCTTATCTTTAATATCACTAATTTTATATACTTCCCAATCATCTCAATGCATGGTACTGTAAATCTAAGATATTAAGATACAATTGTGCTGACTTAATTATTAGAATTAAAAGTTTTCAGAAAAATGAATTACATCTAAGAAAGAATATAACTCTGTTGACATTAACAATAATTCTACAAAATAAAACTACATTTTAGTCTCTTCTTTTTTTCCCCAGCATCACTGTTTTTTATTAAGAATCACTCATCTTGGTTGACATAAGAAAGGTTGTGTAATTTATGTTTTTGTTTTGTTTCTTTTCTCTTTTTACAGTTCCTGTAAATTTTGGGAATTTTAGGGACTTTTGATTCAGATGCAATGCAAAATGTAGCAGTGTCATCAGAAGTCTGCTTTTTCTCAGAAACTGAAATTTGTTCAGATCTATGGGTATGTCTTTTCCTGTGCTTCTGTCCAATGACAACCAACAATGCTTACATAAGCAGTTATATATTTATTCATGGTTTATGAAATTAACCAATATCTTGGGTTCCTATGGTTCCTCATCTTTCTTTATTCTTTTTTATATAGCAGCCCACTTAAGGAGATTATGGAGAGCTTGCAAAATATAATACTAAATTAAACATAACAGTTCCCCACTACCACCAAAAAAAAACCCCACCCACATTAACCCCAGGTCTGAAATCAAAGCCAAGTTTTAAGAGCTTTTGGGAATTACAGGATAGAGAGTACTATCTGTACCTTGGAGGGGGAGGAAGAAGTTCTAGACGGTGGAGCTGTAACACAGAAGGCATGCTTCCAAGATCCTATAAGATCACAATATTTAATGCACATATCCTTTGCTTGATGACAGTAATTGGGACTGGGAGCTCTGCTACTAAGCAGCACAGTTCGATTAACTTATATTGGCCGTTCTGGCAATTCTAGTGGTGATCATTTTATGTGTGACATCATGGGATCACCATTTGCCACCTCTGATGGTTTTCAAGCACCCAAATCACAATCATATAACCAAAAAGATGCTGCAAAAACTGCAACTTTGAGAACCAGCCGTAAACCTCCTTATTCAGTGTCATCATAACTTCAAATCATTGCTAAACAATGGTCAATAACTAAGGATTACTTGTAGAAGGGATCTGGAGTCTCACTACTCTACTTGAAAGAAACAGAAACAGTGGGAGAAAGGCAGTCTCTCAGGTAATCAGGTCTTAAGCCATGAAGGACTCTAAGGATAACAACCAATACCCACTTGTTTCATTCAGCACCCTAAATTGTATCCAGATGCCAATTGATAGCCAATGAAGCTCACAGAGCAGTGGTGACACAGGGGCACAAGAGAAGACCTCATTACTGCTTCTTGGGTGAGAAGTGAAACTTTTTCAAAGAAAAAAACCAAGAAGGTCCAGTTGTCTTTTGGAAAAGCACTTTTGGGGCACTCTATGCATGATTTTGCAGTGGTAATTGCTGTCTGTAATTATGCCTGGCCAATAGAATCTCTGTAGGGATCTGACTGGGGGATTCTCATGAGCTAATTGGAGAATCTGCTCTCTATACTTTTGGGGGATCTCTATTAGTTTAAGCCTGGCTTCAATTAAGGAATATGCATTGGATCTAACCCAATATAATATTTCATTTCTTTCTTCAAATATGGGGTTTTTAAACTGGGCTAATATCTATTTCCCAAGGCAAAGATAAATTCCCTATTGGTTGACATCTATGCTTATCTGCCTTACAAACATTCCTTTCTTTCTGAGAACTATGCCTCTTTTTATGCAACTAATGCAAAGGATTGTGTTAGGGTTTGTTTGGTTTTTTGCTGCTGTCACACACTTCTGGCTCATATTTAAGTGATTGTCCACTAGGACTCCAAGGTCCCTCTCACAGTTATTGTTTTTGAGCCAGATTTCATCTAATTCTTTCATTTTCTGCTAAGGACACAGCATTTGTTCCTGTCTCTAGGTAATGTTCTTCTATACTAAAATGTACAGTTGGAGATAACACCTGGAACTACCTCTTTTAACAATTCCTCCTTGGCTTGTTCATGAAGCTTGAGCCACTTTCTTTTTAGATAGCCAGGTGAGCCCACAGTTCCCTTACTCCTTCCTGAGAATTGAAGGATATTCCATGAAAACTTTGCTGATATGCATATTATGCTACTTCATATAGAAACAAAATTTTACTCATCTGTACTCTATTACTTCCTATACTGGTAATCTGGTATAATTCCCAACTGCTAGTAGTGCTAACCTGGATATCTGCTCTGGCCATTTACAAAAGCAATAGTAATAGCACTTAGACTGCAACACCACTTCATAGTGCTTTACAGACCTCTCTAAGTGGGTTGCAGAATCGGCATATTGCTCCCAACAATCTGGGTCCACATTTTACTGACCTCAAAAGGACAGAAAGCTGAGTCAGCCTTGAACCAATGAGACTCGATCTGCCAAGCTACAGGCAGCCAGCAGGCAGCAGAAGTAGCCTGCAGTACTGCATTCTAATCGCTATACCACAAACCTATAGTAACTGTTTCAAACATAAGAAACTATGATTCAATATATAACTTCCTCCTCTGAGTTTAGAAAATTATATCTCATGCTGTCCTTCCCTTGCTATGCCAGGAAATGGATTTGGAGAACTAGTGCTTCAATAGAGGAAAGTATTTGTTATTCAGGGTTGAATTGGTGCTCTCTGAACTTGATTGTTTTCTTGCATAAGTGCTAGTTTGCTCTCAATTTATCATAAGTAGATGGGGTTTGCTCTCAATGTATATACTAATGGCTTGCCCTATCAGTGTTAAAGAGAGTCTTCATGGTTCCTTGATTGGGCTGTTTACTGTTAGCTTGTTTGTCTGAGTTGGTAGTTGATTGGGATATTGTTTGCTTGTTGATTGTTGGTTTAATGTTAGGTGTTAATGTCTACTCATATACAGATCAGTAGATGCTGATGAGGAGTTGTTTTGGTCTTTTTATTTCCTTTTTGGCTTTTTGATTTTCCCTTTTGAGTGTTATGTAGATGTTGTTTATCTCTATGTGCTTGTTGATTACTGATTTGTCTGAGTGCCAGGCTTCCAGGAATTGTCTGGCATTTTTGGATTTGGCCAAGAACAAGTACATAGAGATAACTGATAGAAGAGTATATTTTAACTCAGTTTTAGACTATGCACTGATGATGTTACCTAATTTGGTAGTGAAATGTCTGCAAAAAAACCCCACCAAGCTCAGAGACCATCAAGAACCCCATAATACTGGTGTTTCTCTACCAGGTAAATGTGTTCATTTAAGGAAATTTTATTTCCATTCCACTCTCTCTCTCCAGCACTTCACTGAAAGTGGCCTTTATGTTCTAGTGAGTTTGCTCTGTATTTGTGGACATTTGTTTTTTTGTTGGAAAGACCACACCCGAGCCCCCAACCCTTGTTTCCCCATTTTAGCTTAGAGGGAACAGTCTCAAATAGTATTTCTGGCATAACAGCTTCCCAATACTCTTAAGGATTATGGGGAAAATGTACTTTATTTGGAGGACTTTTACCAAACAGTGGAATACTTAAAGTTGTTAGGTTTCTCCGTGCATTTCCTATTACTTTTGACTTTGCAGATTTCTGTAGAAATTAGGAAGAATGTTTTGCAAATCAACAGTCAAATGCACACAAAACATGTCCCAAAAAGCATAGACTATGTTTTGGGTAAGGGCAATTAGAAACATAATTGTTCTTCTTCTTATGAAGGAAGAACTGTTTTTAATTCATGGTGCTCTGAAAACTGATTGCAGAGGACAGGTTCTAAATGCAGTGATTAGCAAAGGGGTTTTTTTTTTCCTCAAAGAGAAGTACTGATTGTCTGGCATTCTCTGCACTCAGTTGGCTAACAGGTTGAGCAATATTTGGCTGAAGCTGTCCTTTGAAAGCTCCAGAGTTGCAAGAATATGGACATTATGCTCAGCCAATTTTTTTTTAATCTTCAGATGGTGGGGGGAAGAAGGAAGGAAATGCCACTATTATTTATTTGATTGTATGTTTGATAGAAATTCTATCCCAACTTTCATTCAATAGCTTAAGGCTGTGTACATAATGCTCGTTCTCCCATTTTCTCCAGTCTGGATTACAATCATTGTATGTAGAACAAGATGATTTTAATCTATCACTTCTGCCAATTAAATCTTAAGATTTTGCCCTCAGTTACAAATTCCATGTATGAACTTTTTAAAATGAAGAACAAGACGGAGGCTGGTAAGCTTTTATCTTTTTTAGATTCCCTTGCAAAGAGGGGAAATTTTGAGACAGATGGAGCTCAGAAGAGAAAGTATAAACCTCCTTTCCCTTTCCTAACACAATACACATAACATATGCAAACACAGTAATTCCAATCCAGATTGAGAATCTCAATTGGAATTGAGATTAAAAATGGAATCAGTTGATATAGTATTTATGAACAGTTTTTACTCTATGCTAAACATTTTCATAGTGACAGTATGTATATAACTTCTGCATTTAAACTATATGTCTGATTTACATGTGTTTAATTGTTGTTTTTCATTTCAGTTTTTAAAGAGGTAGCAGTAAAAAAGAAGTAAAGAAACCAAGATTCTATGACACTTTAGTGACCTGTCATGTTATTTCTACATTTTAAAAAATGTTATTTTGCATACAGTAAATTAGTTCTATGTTTTTAGATGGTTTACGTGTGTCACTCTATCAGTGACAACCCTCTGTTGAAAGGAATATCTGGCAAAATACAATTTAGAGTCCAAAAACCATAAGAAAAGAGACCAAAATGTTGAACCAATTTCATCCAAGGTTGTCAGTGGAGCCAAGGTTAACTGGACAAGTCATAGTTTTCTGTTTAAATTATAATTTTTTTTTCTAAATGACATATTAGCAGTAGCAGTAGCACTTAGACTTATATACTGCTTCATGGTGCTTTACAGCCCTCTCTTAGCAGTTTACAGAATCAACATATTGCCCCCAATGATCAGGGTCCTCATTTTACAATCTCAGAAGGGTGGAAGGCTAAGTCAACCTTGGGCTGGTCAAGACTGAACTGCTGACAGTTGGTAGAATTAGCCTGCAATACTGCATTCTACTATACCACTACTGCACCATTATTACCGTACATATAATCCATACTTTCTTGATGCTTTTCGTATGTAATTGGCAGTGAATGCCTACTCCATAAATGATTTCTAATAGTTTTTGAAGGAATTATATGTTTTGAGGATCCTAATTTAGTTCTAACTAACTAATAAATTCTCCTCTTGACAAATAAGAAAAAAATGTATTTGTACCAATCACTCAGAAATAAAAAACAATAATTTTTAAAGTTTTTTTTCCAGTAATCAGTAGAGACTTCATCTTATTGTGGATGCAAAGGAAAGTAAAGACATAGATTAAATGATACAATTCTGGAATAATCCTTGAATACCTGAGTGAAGTCTGGAAGTGTTATGATTCCTTGCCAAATCAAGTGGCCAAGATCGCTCTGCCTTGCTTTGGTGTTTCTTTTGTATTAGGTAGTTAGAACATTTCTACTTCAAACCTTTCAAGATACTCTCGTGACTACCATGTGATATGTATTTTATATATGTGTATTAATTCTCTGTGACTACAAATGTTGAACATTTGAAGAGAGCTGCTGGCTACATTTGCATGACATGCTTGGCTTCAGTTAACATAGTGTATAGAGTTGACCTAGTTTTATTCAACATATGCAAACATAAAGTTGCTATCCTGGGTTTATTAGCCCAACACACTAGGCTAAAAGATGTCTGGCTAGTTTATGGTTCAGCTGAACCCAACTTCTTTTCAGAACTTCCTACAAACATCTGGCCACCATGTGACACAATGTTGGACTAAATGGATGTTAGCTTGATCCAGCTGGATTCTTCCAACCACCCCATCTGTGAGAACTGGAGTGCCAATGTTTTTGTAGGGCAGGGGGATGAGTTATGTTTTGGGAAAGATGGGGAACTCATGCTTTCCTTTCTCTTTGTATGTTTTCACTGCTTGGCTATCCTAATACTCCTGGAAAAAAGATGTCTTTTTTAACCATTCTGACTGTACGTTTATATGACCATTTAAAAGAGTAATGGATAACAGGATATTTTTCAAGATCACATTAAGTCTGCCCCTATTTTAAG
Source organism: Naja naja (assembly GCA_009733165.1). NCBI lineage: Eukaryota > Metazoa > Chordata > Lepidosauria > Squamata > Elapidae > Naja > Naja naja. The sequence goes on along the minus strand of CM019150.1, from coordinate 185,964,467 downwards.
AATCTTGCTCCATTTTTTATCACAGTAAGTAATTGGGTGTTATTTTTCATAATCTCTTAAGCATTAGTATAACATAAATCCATCATGGTCTGGAGAAATCTTACAGACATAAATTCATAGAGTGGGAAGGGAACATTAAAGTCCACTAGTGTAATCCCTAACAATATCCATTAGAGCATCTGTAACAAATGGACATCCAATCTCTCTATGAAGACCTCTAGTGAAGGAGAGCTCCCCCAGCCATTTGTCAGCTTTTCCTTGCAGACAGCTTGTACAGTCAGGATGTTCCTCCTGTTGTCTAGCCTAAACCTCATTCCTTATAGTTTTAATCCATTGGCATTGGCCCTGCACTCTGGGGCAATAGACACTAAATCCACTCTGACTTTTTGTGTGACAACTTTTTACATGTCATAGACTGCTATCGTATTGCCTATCAGCTGCCTATTTGTAAACTAAACATACTCAGATTCTTTAACCTTAAACATACACAGATCTTCATAGAGCTTGCTTTCTCAATTCTTCTCCATTTTGTCAGCCCTCCTCTGAATCTGTTCCAGTTGGTCATTGTCCCTTTTGAACTGTGATGCTCAGAACTGGACACAATACTTCAAATGAAGTTGGGCCAACACAGATCAGAGCAGATTAGTTCCTAAGATCCGTACCCTATATACTCACTAATGCCCTCCAAGACAGCATTTGCCTTTTTGGCAATTGGATATTAAGCAAATATGGCTGCAATTGTGATTAGACAATTGGGCCAGTTAAGGGAAGTACTATGTATTAGATATATTTTAAAAACAGAGTTTTCTTTTAAAACAAGCTTTCAGCCTTGAGATGGAGGATGCCAAATCACAAATTTAAAACCAATTTAAAAAGCAAGATGACCTCTCCCCTTCCACTACCTTAGGTGAAATAAAAGACTACTCTGGGAGAGTGCATCCATTGTTTTTCAAGTATTAATGCCAAGCTTTCCAAGTCAGCCTATGACATGCCCATTAATACCAATGGACAATAATCTCACCTATTAGGAGATAGAGTCTTATGATCCATAAAGTTCTGGCCCAGACAACTGGTGGGCATGAATGAAATGTTGCCTAGAAAGTCATTTCATTCCTAAACACTGCAGTGACATTTTTGCATATAGGTGTGTTCTTTTTTAGTTAGTAAAAACAGTTACCATTATTGCTTTCATGGTTTGAAATTCTGCCCCAAGGGAATTTGCTGTTAAGCTTTTAAATAAACTAGGTGGAGAAAACAATCATAAGGAGTGTTCTTCATATATCAAATCCTTGGACAGAGATTTTGTCTCAAAAGTTTTCATACTCCTGTGCTGATTACTATTTCAAGTCTTCTAGGAGCAGCAGCTGTACCAACATTTCAAATTTTATACATGCTGCATTTATTTAAAAAAAGGAGGCTGCATAGGTTTTTTTTTTAAGAAGTCCTTTGGCTGCAGGTTTTGCTATCCCCTACTGATAAGATTTGGTCTTACATTTAAAGAGATCATTTTCAAATGACATCAAATGCAGGTGCTTCTCATAATAGTCAGAAAATTTATGCGCTCTTACTTGCCCTAAGAGGAATACTGGGTAGCCCATAGACAAGTGTACCATATTTGTGTTTTCCAAAATGAATTTCTAGGAACTGTCAAGCAGAAAATGATGTCAAGCAAGTTGTGTGGGCTTTATAGAGGAAGTATTGAGACCTGACCATTTGTGCTGGGCAGAGCCAAGCTTCTAATTCAAAACACACTTCAGTATTGTGATCTTATTTCCAAAAGAAAATCTGAATCCAGATGAACAGCTGAGAAAATGCAGAGAATGGAAGAAAAAAGGCCGATTTAAAGGAATGGTTGCCAGAATCTGTCCAGGATGGGTTTTTTCAGGTCATGTGCCTCTGTAGACAAGAGGAAGATTGCAAATGTGGTTTCTCTTTACTGTTATATAACTTTACAATATTTAGCTTTAGTTTTATTGTATTCTAAGGATGTACATTAGATTCAACTGAATCAAAAATCAGGTCATAATAATAAAGGAATCTGAATAGATTTTTCTTTGTCCTGAGTTTAATTTAAAAATCTAAATCTAATCCATAAAGTAATGTTCTATTTCAGTTTTTCTGGAGGAGTGATGTGTGATAAAGGGTAGCATTGTGGCAACTGTGCCCCAAAGAAATTTTTTAAAAGACAAATTTATTTACTTCTTAAATGTTTATCCTGCCTTTAAATTGCCATGTGGCAAAGAGGAACATTGTGTTTGAACCTGTCTCCATATCAGAGAAATCACTGATCAGACCAGCATGGAGAGATCTTAAAATTGGATAAAATAAATCCTCCAATTGCTCTACCTTTTTGTCCACTCTCTTGGGCAACTTTTTTTAGAGGAAAATATCTGAGTTAATTTGCAACCTTACTTTTACAAGCAGACTCCTTTAGTTTCCCTAATGCTAAGACAGAATTAATCCAAGGTGTGATTTACCATTGTTGAAAAGTTCAGTGACATGGCAGTGAGTTATTTGAGCACTTTTGCTGATACTACCTGGTGATATATGAAATGCTGACCATTTGCATTTGGGTTTGGAAGACTTATCCAACTTCAGACTCAAGTTTTGAATCAAAAAATGTTAATGGAGGATGCTCCAGTTCTATTATAGTTGAAACTTTGCTACAATGATCAAGAGACTGCGTACTATATTTCAAGAACTGCACCAGATGGTGGCAGATTTGCTTTGCATTTGTAACATAGTCCAGATATATGAAATCCTTACTGGACAATTGTCTGAGGTCTGTCAATGGAGTGGCTGTGTGAAATATTCCACAAATCCCTGGATTCCAGCAGGTAGAAAATAGGGCTGTATCCTAAATTCAATTTTAAAATAAAAATATAGGGTATTTTTACAAAAAGGCAAATTATTATCTATTTTCCTTCTCATTATCCTATCATATTGGATATAGAGGTAAAAAATTAAGCCTTTGTAATTGCTAATTACAAAGAAAAATTCTCCTTTGAATAGTCTGAACTATATAGGTAGCAAATCAAATGCTTAGCTGCAGAGGAAGAATTTTTCTCAGCACCATAGCAAACAGGGAAAGGGTTAAATTCCTTCTCCATCTTTGTGATGTTGAACATTAATATGATTACCAACTAATACTCTATCTTCTTTTAATAAATCATTTTAATTATAAAATACTGTCTTATGGCTGATGAGTTTCAGTTTTCTAAGAGATGTGAAATTGCTTATTGTGATACAATATCTTGATAATTCTTAATAACCTTTTTCATTTCAACAATTTTTCCCTTCCAAAGCCCTAATGATTTTTGGCTTTTCAACTGTTTTTCTCTCTTACACCATACATTAAACAGATAAGACCTCAATCCTGAAATTAATCCAGGCAATTAAACATCTGGATTCAGACTTGCTGAACTCAAAACTTTGGAAGCAAAACAATGAAAAGGTAAAACAAAGAAGAATAAAGCAACAGCACAGAACTGGAGGTAATACAAAATATAGGTCTAGTAATAATAATTGGAGAATTGTGCAGTCAAGTATATGATGGCTCTATGTGTCTCCTGAAGTATGCCAACTCATACAGAAGGCTTTTCTTTAACTAATGAATTAAATAGAAATAAGTTTAGTGTGATCTCACCTCAACCTGTGGCACAGGCTCAAAATTAGATTTTTCTAGAGCCAGTATTAATTGCAAAAGCTAATAAGCTCAACAACATGTAATTCTTCTCCACTGAATCAGTATGTTTGTGGTTAATCTTCGTAGGAAACATTTTGGCATCTAGTCTATATAGACTTGCCAAAAATAGACAAAATATAAGATCATTGCTGTTTTATATGTTCCAACTGTAAACGTGACCAATGAAATCTGCCATTCAAAAGGAAGACAGCTGTACCAGAGCAAACAAGTGCACACCAATTATGTCTCAAAGCTCAGAACAAGTTATTTCTTCTCCAGTGCTAATTCTAATGCCAGTCACAGTAGTATGACTGTATATTAAAAGAGGTGACAGATTGGAGAGCCCTTGATAGCTGCCACAATAGTTTGTTCAATAGCATTGCTGCCATAAAGTCAAGTCTTTAGATGAGGGTCAAAAGTCACACTTGGCACACAGAAATTCTATATATGGAATTTCTCTGATTACTTTGATCATACTGGGTGCAAAAGGGTTTGCCATATATAAAGTTTAGAGGAACTTCTGAAGCCTTTTAAAGGCTACCAAATATTGACTATTAAAAACAGGGTCCATTTAGGCACCAGGGATTATCAGGTGCATTAACAGTGACATTTGCCATATCTGGAAAGTTTTTCAACTTAAACCTGCAGTAGGATGTTTCCTAATCATGAGAAGAAAGAGGGAACTTCTGTTCACTTGAATTCAACATATCCTACAAAATAAATCATCAGTTAAGAAAGGAGAGCAACCATTGATTTCACAAAATGTGTTCTCTGAAGAACACATTTCTAATTTCTCATAGCAGGAAATTGAGGACTGATTCTTGTTGAGTAAGCAGAATCCACAAAAAATATATGATAGCCAAGTTCTAAGAAGAAAGCTCACTGAGAGGAACTTTAGAGGGAATTTAAAGGAGTGGTCTTTACCTCATGAGTACTATTATGCATTTGGCTAGCTTGGCAGCCAAAGAAAGTTATGAGAAATAAACGCCTTCTATTTGTATCTTGTAGATTCCATTTAAGCTGATTGGATTTGCTTCATCTGGGTCCCAGTGGTTATTCATTAGATTGACCAAAGCAAATAAGCCAAATCGAATGGAAGAGGTTTAGATAACATATTTCATTTGGAATCTTTTATCACTAACCACTGTGTCCAAAATCTTCCTACAAAAGAGAAGTCCCAGTGACCAACCTAGATTGGATCCTGCAACTGGATATATTTAGCCATTAAACATGAATAAAAAGAACTGGCTATGTTTAGCTTAAAAAAGAAAGGACTCTTCCAATATTTGAAGGATTGTTACAGTGAAGAGGAGATATATTCTTCTTGATACCCAAAGACAGAACATGTGGGTGGAAGCTCTATAGAGATCCAAATTCAAAGTAAGAAGTAATATGCTGACCATGAGAACTATTAAGTAGGCTAGCAGACAGACTCCTGGAGTCCTATGTTCTCCATCACTGGAAGTTTGCTTCTTTATGTATCACAATGAGAAGAAAAAATACCCATTTTCACGAACATTCTTTTGACCGATATTACCTTAGTTCCAGCATAATTTGCATAAATCATTAAATCATTTTGCATTGCATTAAATCATTTTGTAAAGAAATAAATGGAAAGTTTTTTTATTATTAGCCCTCAAAATATTTCTCTAAATGTCTTAAATTTTAGAGAAATGTTAGAATATCACAGTACCTACAGTTTGTAGGTATATAGCTGAAAAAAACATGAAATGAGAAAATAGACTTATACTACTGCATTTGTCTGGTGAATCACATGAGTTAATTTTTGCCCACAGTACAAATCAATATTAAAACTTTGGTAAACCTTTTTTTTTCCCATGTTGAAATCTGATTTCTGCTCATAGGTGTCTTCTTCTAGAATGAAGGCTTGCACACAGTGCAAATATGTTCTGTTTAAACATTGTTGGACTATAATTCCTATCCTCCTTGACTTTACCATATTGACTAAGATTAATAGAGTTAAACAGTATATAGAAGCTACACATTTTCCTTCCCTTTTTCAGGACTTTTTCAGCAGAGACCAGTAGGCATTTATATACTGTATTTACAAATATGGCAGGCTAGAGACAGCTCTATGCTGTTTCCAGCTATTCCAAAGTACTGCATAGTGCCTCCCTTAATGGAGGTCAGGATATCATGCTTAACAACCCTTGACATATTACTAAAATATAATTATCTGTACTCACATTATAAAATCATCCAATATAATAGCAAAAATGCATTTTAAAAGCTTAATAAAGCCTAATGAATGTTTGCAGCTGTCAAAAATGAATTTTACCAGCCACATTCTGGGAAATCAGTGTACTGAGTTAATGTATTAATACATTAAGCCCCATATCATCCTTCCATTCCCAACAGGAGAAAAGTTCTATTGTAGTAAATAAATCCATTTGACAAGTATGCATATGTATGAATGTATTACATTTATATCTCATATGATGTATGGAGTTAAATGCTTTTTTAATTCCTTGGGAGGGTGCATATTTCATGATGCAAATGCTCAGTATGGTAGCATTCACAGTATATTTAAATAAAACTAAAAAGGGAGACAGATATCTGCTAAAGAGTTCAGACACATAAATAAAACATAATTTTATAATAATTCTTCACTATGGCTATGACTGCTTATCTTATTTTTCTAAACTGAATGTTTTTCTAGACATGGTCGCTCTCTGTAACATTTTTCACTTTGAATTAGTTCTACACTTTTTGCTAGAGGTTTATATTTCAAAACAAAAAGTCCTTACATTTCTGGAGGAACATGTCATCCTGCCCCTGGCTCTTATAATCCTTGGCTTTACAGCCTGTGCAATAAAACTCTTAATCAACAAGATGTCATCTTCTAATTAACTATCACTTAAAATACCCTTAAAGACAGAATTTCTGGTGATACAATTCAAGGAAGACAAAGGTCTTTCTAAAAGCAATATTTTAAGGCCTTGGAGTCTACAACAAGATTGGCTATATATGACTGCATGACTTCATTGTATTTATCCATATATCATCAAAAATAATGGTTAGCATGACTTATTCAACCATTTTCTAAATATATTGAACATGTTGTCCTGTTCCTCACTAGGGCAGCTATCTACTCACAATGAGTACATTTGTACAACTAATATTTGTCTTTTGTGAACAACTAAAATGTATTTTTGTAAGTTGGTTTTCCACCATTAATACAATATTCTGTGTGAGGGGATCTTTAAGCCATGCCTTACACCATAATTTTTTTAACATCAAGTTTAATGTTCAATATAGTACTCTAACTTATTTACTTGACTTATATAGCCACAGATATTATGAACCACAAACTTGGACAGCTCCCAAAACAGTGAAAACAAATATTAGAGGTGAAATAACACAACTCTGCTAATTAATTCAGCCCTGAGACTGGACTACAAATATCCTGCTTGGGATATTCCCTACGCTAGCTGAAGAATTCTGGGAATTGAACTCCACACATCTTAATATGGCCCTGGTTGAAAAACACTGCTCTGTACTTAATCCAACATATCTACTCTAGGTCACTTGAATTTCAGTAAATATATTCTCCGCTTGCCTCATTTTATTTAAAGTGATTAAATATGTCATTTCTGCAAAATTAATATTTTTTCTACTTTCTTTTAATTATATAATTGTTTCTCTAAACAGTTTATTATTCTCACTCCAGATATGATGTTCTAGTATCACATTTCACAGTGGACTGGAATCAATAAACAATCAGAATAATTTGCATTGCTACAGTTGGCCCTATGAAATACAAAACACTTGGAAGTCTTAATAGATAAAAATATTAGAATAAACTGTTCTCTTGCAAGAAACCAAATAACTGGTATTCAATATAGTATAATATACTAAATCTAAATTTAGTATAAATGATTATGCTAGGGAAGTTAACTAGCCACTGTTTTTAGGAGCCCTTTCTTTAAGGAAAAAACCCTCATAAATTGCAATCATTTATACAGATTATTAAAAATTACTGCATGTCCAGAAAATTATTAACCACAGAAACATCTATTTATTTATTTGTGTTACTACTATGCTATCCATTCCTGAAGCTCTGAGTAGCTAACATTCAGAATATCATAAGAATCAACAGAGAGAGAGGGAGGGGGGAGGGAGGGAGGAGAATAAATAATGTTGTGTCACGTGCAAAGTTATGGAATCAATTATTAATCAATGCATTACCTTCCACCTAGAGTCAAACAACTTACTCTCCAATAAACAATTGTTGCTATAAAATCATTAATTGCCTTTGTATCAGCCATTATGCAGGCTTCTGTAAAAGCTGAGCCAAGTTAGCAGCAAAGAACAAAGTCGCACTGTCTGTTTGTTTTTCCAACCATGTAGCCGCAAAATGTAACATCTTTGCTCACACACACATTGTAACAACTTTGTTTGATGCTCGCACCTGCATTTCACCAGTAGCTAGATAGCGCTTGCACCCACCACTGATAAGGTGGCTAACATGATAGGTACATATCAGCAAAGTTACATGCCTGTTACAGCCGCTTTTCTTCCCTTCATTATATCACAATAACCAAATATGGTATTAAGTGTAATATGTAACCAATAAGAATGAGCTTCTTGTACTGTAACTGCTTGCTTTAGAGAAAACCTAATAAAAGGGGCTGAGTCCACCTTTCGGGCTCTCACCCCATGACAGAACTGGAGAGGTTTTGTGTGGAATTGGCTCACCGTGGGAAGCCCACCGGGCGAGGGGAAAGCAATCCCTCAACTGGTGACCCCGACGTGATCGCTCCAGCGAGCATCGCAGACCCGCCTCAACTCCATTTTGCCTGAAAGGTGGCCGCCGCCCCCGACGGAATTAGGTAAGATGGGAGGGAACCTGTTTCGGGAGCAGATCACGCATCTGCGGGAGCTCGGTCAGATCACTGAGGCTGCTACGAAATTAGCAAGGCAACAAGGAAAAGGAACCCCACCCCGACGTGACAAATGGGGGTAAGGCTCTCCCCACCCAAAAACAAAGATTTGATTGCTCTGTTAACTTTCATTTGGAAACAATGCCCGTCTTATTCTGAAAAAGGAAGCCTAAAATCCCCACTTGGACTGAATTGGGGAATATCCCATTCAGCCCCTAGAGCCCCTATCCAAATTTTGACCACATGGCACGTGGTCATGGAATGTCTAATGATTCACCATAAATTTGATGTTCCTTAAGATCTATGCCTTCCCCAATTTAACTGAGAGATTTATTGTGGGAATGATCAGTGTGTGTGTGTAAACCTGAAAAGTTTTGTTTTCCTCTGTGTCTTTGTGTGTGGGTATGTGTGTGTGCACACATGTGTGTGTCTAAGACTTTGTGTGTCCTAGAGGTAACTGTTGCAACTGTTAAGTGTCTCTGATCCCTTTGGATATTAAATTTAAATTGTTAAGAATTAAAAACACTGAGAGATTGTCTTCTTCTGGTCTGATCTGGCCAATTAGACCGGATGAGGAACAGAGTTAAATTTTCTCTCCTCTCTGTGCTTTTAAGAAAAACCCAGGGTTATTAATGAATGTTCTAAGTTCATTTACAAGAAAAGTTTCATTCTTGCATTTACTGTGTGTTTAAATGCTTTTACCTGTTCATCCTTTTCCTGAAGCATTTGAATCCCTTTTTTCCCTTTCTCATCTGTTGTGTCTCCATTTTGTTGAAACTGATTTATCTGTTTAGTAACTGCAATACTGATGTGTTATTTTTCTTTCTCCTGAAACCATACCTGCAAGCTATCCCAAACCCCTCTCTAATCCTTTTAAGACAAAAACGCCACCACAAAAATCTGTGCAGCGTGCTGAATTGGCCGCTGCAATTTTGGCTTTTCAGCTTTTTTCTAAAGTCCCAATTAATTTGATTCTTGATAGCTTGTATGTTTCTCAAATTGTTTTAACAATATTTGGCTCATACCTATCACCATCTATTGAACCTGATTTATTGGCATTATTTTGTACTCTGCAGTCCCTAATTGCAGAACGAAATTGTCCATTTTTTGTTGCTCATATTAGGAGCCACCAACCTTTCCCTGGTGTGCTCCAAGAAGGTAACAATAGGGCAGACGATGCAGCCGCGATTTGATCTTGCCTTTACAACCTGTAACACCTTGGGAAAGCCACTCATACTTTCACCAAAATACAAAAGCACTCATTAAATAATTTGGTATTACAGCTGCTGAGGCAGCAGCCATACGGCAGCAATGCCCCACTTGTAGTCAGCAGGCTATTGCTATTCCTATGGGGGTCAACCCCAGAGGCACACAGGCCTGCCAAATATGGCAAATGGATGTTACCCAATATGCTCCTTTTGCCCCCTGGAAATATCTACAAGTTTCCATAGATACATTTTCAGGGTTTATTATGGCCACTCCTCAGAGAGGCGAAGCCTCTAAACATGTGATCAACCACTGTATTCGAACCTTTGCATCGTTGGGACGCCCAAAAGAGCTAAAACTGATAATAGTCCGTGTACACAAGCTCTGCCATGTCAGAGTTTTGTAATCGATGGGATATTATCCACAAATTTGGAATACCTTACAATAGCCAGGGCCAAGCCTTGGCAGAGTGTGCTAACCAGACACTTAAACATGCACTCAATCGATATTTGAAACAGGGGAAAAATCCCCCTGGCCTCCCAGCGATACAAAACACCCTGAACCTATGCTTATATACTCTGAATTTTGTTAATCTAACCGGCCACCCGCTAACTACCGCTGCAGAGCACCATTTTTCCTCTCCCTCTTCTGCAGATTTACCCAAACCACAGGTGTACTATCGTTGCTTACCTGACCTGACTTGGAAAGGGCCTGCCGATCTCATTACTTGGGGTTGAGGTTACGCAGCCATCCAACTACCTGACAGAGTGCTTTGGGTTCCTGCCAGACACACCAGACCCTACCTTGTGAAGTAACCTTGAGCCACAAGCCACAGCATTTGGCGGAGATGCTTCCTGTACTCCTGTGCCTTCTGGTCTCCTCTGCTGTCCTGCTTGCCGACCCTGTTCCACATGCCTCCTTCAAGCTAGGAACCGAGGAAGTCACCTGGTCGACCTTGTCCATCTGGACCTCTCAGCCCTCTACTGTCTCCATCCACTGCCCGTTGCTCGCCCAGTATGCAGCATGAACTGGTCAGGCCCCCGGATGGTTGCCTAGATCATCTTACACCGTGACTTATTCCAGGTGGACTTGCTGTTTCAATCCTGGAGGCTGTTGTATGACTTATCTCTCTTTTCTCAGCATGCCTCCATTACTTGGACGTTATGTATGTTCTGGTTTTGTTGATCACACTTATTTTGCTATTGAATCTTATGTATTTGGCCCCCTTCCCTGCTGAAACCCCTTCATTTTTGTGCTTCTCTGCTGCTGTATCCAATGTATCCCCAATATTGTGTCTATGGTTATGTCCTGGAGGCCTACCTAACCCTCCACTTCTGTCCAGCTGCTTCAGCATGAATTAACTGCCCCCATGTTGAAACCTCCTTGTGATTGCCTATCCTCTGATGAGGAAGGCCCTGACTGAACTGGCGTCAGGTCTGCTCTGACACCATGCGTTGGAGAGTATATGGTCTCATGAGGATCCTTAGGCATAGGTCAGTGCTGATTACCTTCCAAAAAACAAAAACGGAGGAGATGTTGCTATAAAATCATTAATTGCCTTTGTATCAGCCATTATGCAGGCTTCTGTAAAAGCTGAGCCAAGTTAGCAGCAAAGAACAAAGCCGCACTGTCTGTTTGTTTTTCCAACCATGTAGCCGCAAAATGTAACATCTTTGCTTGCACACACATTGTAACAACTTTGTTTGATGCTCGCACCTGCATTTCACCAGTAGCTAGATAGCACTTGCACCCACCACTGATAAGGTGGCTAACATGATAGGTACATATCAGCAAAAGTTACATGCCTGTTACAGCCGCTTTTCTTCCCTTCATTATATCACAATAACCAAATATGGTATTAAGTGTAATATGTAACCAATAAGAATGAGCTTCTTGTACTGTAACTGCTTGCTTTAGAGAAAACCTAATAAAAGGGGCTGAGTCCACCTTTCAGGGCTCTCTCACCCCCATGACAGAACTGGAGAGGTTTTGTGTGGAATTGGCTCACCATGGGAAGCCCACCGGGCGAGGGGGAAAGCAATCCCTCAAACAATATCGTTTCAGAAAAAAATTGTCCTGCAATTTGCAACTTCTACACTGCAAAAACATATGGACTACACTTCTTGATCAGGGTAAATCAATAGATGTTATTTACATTGACTTCTGCAAAGCATTTGACTCAGTGGTACATGACAAACTACTATTAAAATTAAACTCTTATGGCATTTCTGGATCCCTTCACAAGTGGATTACTGCCTTCCTGTCAAATAGGCAACAAATAGTAAAAATAGGTTACACCCTATCTAACCCTGTACCAGTTATCAGCAGCGTCCCACAAGGGAGCATTCTAGGACCCACACTCTTTATATTATATATTAGTGACCTTTGTGATTACCTTATTAGAAACTGTGTCCTCTTCGCTGATGATGTAAAACTATTCAACACCACCGTCAATGCTACCGTCCTTCAAAAAGACCTTGATTATGTGTTTGAATGGTCTAACAATTGGCAACTTCAAATCTCTACCAACAAATGCTCTGTCCTACACATTGGTAAAAAAAATCTATATACCAAATACAAGCTAGGCGGACATGACCTTGTTGATGACCCTCACTTTGTCAAAGATCTTGGAGTTCTGATATCGAATGATCTAAGCGCCAAAGCTCACTGCAACAGTATTGCCAAAAAGGCTTCAAAAGTTGTAAATTTAATTTTACGAAGCTTCTCCTCTGGTAATACTGAGTTGCAAACTAGGGCATTCAAAACCTTTGCTAGACCGATACTTCAATTCAGCTCTGCTGTCTGGAATCCGCATTGTATATCAGACATAAATACATTTGCGCTAGTCCAGAAGTATTTTACCAGAAGAGTACTATATTCCTCTGTTCGCAACTGAATATCCTACAGCACCAGACTTGAGATTCTAGGCTTAGATAACCTTGAACTACACCGTCTAAGATTAGACTTAAGCATACTACATAAAATCATATGTTACAATGTCTTACCAGTTAATGAATATTTCAGCTTTAACAACAACAACACAGGAGCAAAGAACAGATATAAACTTATTGTAAACCACTCCAAGCTTGATTGCAGGAAGTACGATTTCTGCAACAGAGTGGTCAATGTCTGGAACTCACTACTTGATTCTGTTGTCACCTGCTCAAACCCCCACTCCTTTACCCTCTATTGACCTCATCCAAGTCCTAAGAGGTCTGTAAGGAGCGTGCATAAGCGCACAATCGTGCCTACCGTCCCTGTCCTATTGTCCCCAATTATAAGTTCCTATTTCTTGTATTTAAACTTATGTTTGTACTTGTTTTTGTTATATTGTAAGCTCTTGACAAATTAAATAAATAAATAAGAATAAATAAACTCAAAAGTATGGCATTCTCAGACACATGGTGTTTGGCAGATGTGGCCTAGATAGACAGTTGAATATGGGAGAAAGTGGTCCCACAGATAAACAATGCAGAGCCATGTAGGTATTTAAAAGAACAACCAGCACCTTGAATTACCCCCACGAATTGCCTGGCAGCCAGTGCATCTTCCAAAGTACTGGGTTTGTCCAATCATATTAGGATAGAGTGATCACTGTTTGGCACACTATCTACAGCAGGAGTGTCAAACGCACTTCGTCATGGTGGCATCATATGTCATATCGTGTGGTAGCCACTGAGTTTCCCTGGATGACACTAGAAGCTGGCAGCAAACTGCAGCCTGGTGGAGGGGGCCTCTTTTGCTATCCCATGAGCTCATCCTCTATTCATCCTGTATCTGTTGGGTTGGAAAGTCCCTGATTTTCCAGGTATACAGGTGATCTCATTTACTAACATCACCACTAGTCTTATGGATTGGTTGGGAGGTTGCACCAATGTGGTTAAGGGGTTTCACCCATGTGGGATCTATTCTCCAATCCAAATGCTGTATCTATGCTACTCTTCCTTGCTTGTAAAAATGGTATAAAAAGAATAAACACTGCCCAGGCAGTCAGACATCTTTGGACACTGAAATGACTGGTTATTGAATCCCTACAATATCGGGACTTTTTTTCTCTTCGCTAAACTGGGTGTGGGTGTGGCCAGCAGGTGACACATCCAGCCTGCAAGCTGGGAGTTTGACAACCCTGATCTACAGTTTCTGAATTATTTTCAAGAGCAGCTCTATGTACAACATATTAGAATGACTCAAACAGGAAGCATCTAGGGCATGAGCAACTGGGAGAAGGGTCCTTCAATTGGTACCCATGACTCATATTACTGCATAAAATTATTTTCAGCTACATCTGCCACCTACTCCTCAAGTAGGAGCTGTTTGTCTAGTTTGACACTCAAATTATAGACCTCTCAGAATAGGAGAACACAATTCCATTCAGAGTCAACATGGAATAAAGGCTATGAAGCAACAATATGTTTGACCACTATTATGTGAGATATAACAGTGGTGGGATTCAAATTTTTTTACTACTGGTTCTGTGGGCATGGCTTAGTGGGCGTGACAGGGGAAGGATACTATAAAATCTCCAGTCAGCGGTGGTATTTGCCAGTTCTCTGAACTATTCAAAATTTTGCTACCAGTTCTCCAGAACTGGTCAGAACCTGCTGAATACCACTTCTGAGATGTAAGATTGGTTTCCTCCAACTGCTTCTGATTGGAATTATTTTAAAATATCCTTCAGTTAATGCTCTAAAGAAAATAATATGCTAGAGCCCAATGTTGTTTTCAAAACGCAAGTACAGCCAGAAACTGTTAAAGGAATACATCCAGAGTTTATAAAGCAACGTATAACAGATCTTCACATGGTATCAAATGTCCCAGCATCCTGCCAAGGGAAGCTTGTAACTAATTTCATAGCTTGGATAGATCCTCTGCAAAAGACATTATTCGAAATACAGGATTACAGCCAAGATAAGAAGATTGAATGATATTGAAAGTGTGAACCAATTTGAAGTCAGGGAATTCTTTAGGGGTACAGATATATTTGTACCAGAACAACATGGTTCGTGTTTTTAAAAGAGCAAAGGGCCACAAAAGCAAAGATTATAATGTTTTTGTCATAAAAGAGTACACTGTGAAATATATCCAGTGAGCATTTTGGCTTTCTAACTTGTTAAGTTTGCATGAAGAGTCAGACGCGAAGAACTTCAGTGAAGAGTTTATTAAGTGACTACAGCTTGAATGGACCCGACTTGGCTGGGCTACGGCTGCTTCTTATAGCCAGCAGCTGTAGTTGCCAGCCAATCAGAGTGCAGGGTTTTCCCGCACTATTTAAAACAATCTTATTTGACATTTTACAAGAACAATTCAAACTAAACCAATGACATTCAAACATAACACCCCTTCCCACTAGGTTCAGTCCATACCAAACCCCAACCTATCTAATGTATTCTTTTAAATAGGTGGGGCTCTTGCGTGTACGTTGAGACCTTCGTGGTTCAGAAGTTTTAACATTCTCACCCAGTGAGAGAGGAAATGTGTCTGCTGACATTTCCCCAGTGGGGCTTCCTGTGAAATAAGACCCTGTTTGATTGTTAGAATCTGGTCTCTCCTCCCAACCCATCTCCAGCCCAATGTCAGCACCCAAGTCAGGTAGTGATGTACAATCTTCCACTTCTAAGGATGGATTTTGGCATTGTGACAGGTTTTGGAATGGTTCCTGTCATAATGGCTCGTTACACATGGGGTTGATTCTGGCTTGCTGATTTTCCTCCTGTTCCTCCCCTTCCCCCCTAGAATTGACATTAGGTGAGGGAACTAGAGAAGAACAAGTGCGATGTTCCTGAGAGAACCTGGATCTAAGTTGATCAATGTGCCTGCTCCAGAGGACTCCATCCTCTGTTTGCACCCTGTAAGAACGAGGGCCTGTGATCTGAGTTATCTCAGCAGGAATCCACAAAGGTTCACCCATAAGGTTCTTAGCATAAACAGAATCACCCACACTGAATGTGCGAACTTTGGAAGTGGAATCTAGTGGTGCATTGGATGCGTAAGTGGGATGAAGGCGGTCAAGGGAAGACCTAAGTTTCCTACCCATCAACAACTCTGCTGGGGATAAGTTATTAGATGGGTTAGGAGTGATGTGCTGAACACTGAGAAGTTTTTCAACTTTCTCAGTGATGTCCTCAGGACCCAGTTGCTGAAGCTTCTCCTTGGTAAAATGTACCATGCGTTCAGCCCAGCCGTTAGCCAAAGGGTGCCCAGGGGCAGTAAGGGCATGTCTGATACCCTGTTGTGCTAAATAGGATTCAAAAAGGTTGGATGTAAATTGAGGGCCATTGTCAGAGACAAGAACATCAGGTAACCCGTGGGTTACAAAAAGTTTTTTGAGCTGTTTGATGACAGCATCACTTGTGGTGGATGCCATGGGAATTACCTCTAGCCATTTGGAATATGCATCTACTATAATAAGAAAGGTGTGCCCTCTGGTAGGTCCAGCAAAATCAATGTGAATCCTGGACCACGGGCCCCTAGGACATTCCCATTCCTGGGGGGGGGGACGAGAGGTGGTGCAGGCCTGACTACCTGACAGTTGGGACAAGATGCAACCCAGTTTTCAACCATTTTGTCAATACCTGGCCACCATACATAACTCCTGGCCAATCCCTTCATCCTTACAATACCAGGATGACCCTCATGTAACATTTCCAAAGCCTCTCTTTGCAGTTTTGCAGGAATAACCACCCTGTTACCCCACAAAATACATCCTCTTAATACAGATAATTCAGTTTGCCTGGACTTAAAAGGTTGGGCAAGGTGAGGTAGATCTTGAAGAGGCCAACTATTCTTAATCCAGCCTATAACAGCAGCCAACACAGTGACTTTGGCAGTCTCTCTGGCAATTTCAGCAGCATGAACTGGAAGCTTGGCAACAGTTTCTAGGAAAAAGGTGTGTTCCTCAGGTTCAAAGTCCTCCTTGTGGCAAGGGAGTGGGCAACGACTGAGTGCATCAGCATGTCCAATGTCCTTGCCAGGCTTGTGGATAAGCTTGTATGAATAAGCAGCAAGAAATTCAGTCCACCTCAGCATTCTTGGTGACAGAATAGTAGGTGTAGGCTTGTCTCCTGCCACAATGCCTAACAAAGGTTTGTGATCTGTAACAATGGTAAATGTTCTCCCATACAGATATTCATGAAATTTCTTAACAGCTGCAACAATTGCCAATGCCTCCTTGTCCAATTGGCTGTAATTCCTCTCTGCCCTGGTCAAAATGCAATAGGGGCTTCTCTCCCACTGGGAAGCCTGTGGCTCAAACCTCCCCCCACACACTCCAAAAGGGGATGCATCACAAGTCAGTACAACAGGCAAATTCTCAGAGAACTGTATCAGTACAGCATCAGACGTGATTAGTCTTTTAATGCTGTTAAATGCTGATTGTTCCTTCCTGCCCCAGACCCAAACAGACTTTTTATCAAGTAATCTGTGCAATGGTTCAGCAATGGTTGCCTTCTGAGGTAGGAACATGTGATAAAAGTTAATGAGTCCAAGGAAAGCTTGCAAATCTGTTTTGCATTTAGGTCTAGGGGCTTCTTTGATTGCTTTAACCTTGGCATCTGTAGGGTGGATGCCATGCTTGTCAATCATGTAGCCCAGGAACTCAACCTTGTCAGTTTTAAGAGTGCATTTTTCTTCCTTGACTCTTAACCCCGCTTTCCTGAATCTGGTAAGGACTTCTCTGAGTCTTTCTTGTAACTGAGTGTCATTTTCAGCAGAGATTAACACATCATCAAAATAAGGCACTACCCCTGGCAGTCCTTGGAGCATTCTTTCCATAAGGCTTTCAAAGATGCCTGGTGCCACGCTTACTCCAAATTGTAACCTTTTACATTTGAAGGCACCTCTGTGAGTCACAATGGTTTGGGCCTCTGCAGTGGCATCATCAACTGTTAGTTGTTGATATGCCTGGGCCAAATCCAATTTGGCAAAGACTGTACCCCTGCCAAGTGAATGTAACAGATGATGCACCACTGGAACTGGATATGCGCTCTGCTGCAGCGCATGGTTCAGTGTCCCCTTATAGTCTCCACAGATTCTTACTGACCCATCAGTCGTGATTGGTGTGGCTATGGGTGTCTCCCATCTGGAGTGGTCAGTGGGCTCTAAAACCCCTTGAGCTATTAATTTGTCTAATTGTGCATCAATTTTTCCCTTTAAAGCAAATGGGACCCTTCTGGGCTTTAAACGAATTGGGGGCACCTTGGGATCTAGGTTGAAAGTGATAGGGGTCCCCATATACTTGCCCAATCCTTCGCTGAAGACCTCTGGAAACTCAGACTTCAAGGCCTCCTCCCATTCAGAGTTGCTCACGTGATTGATGCCAGTCACCTTGATGCCTAGTGGCTTGAACCACTCTAGTCCCAGCAAGCTTGGGCGATCCTTGTCCACGATGGTCAGGGGCAAGCGTTTGGTGTGGCCTTTAAACTTCATGTTGAATTCTCTTGTTCCAACTGCTGGAATCTTGTTCCCTTGGTAGTCTTTAAGAGTCAGTGCTTGCTTCTGGAAATGTTTCTTCTGAATGTTGGGAAGTAGCCTGTGAATAGTGTCCCATGACACCATAGATAAATAGGAGCCTGAGTCCACTTCCATTTGGCAAGGCCTTCCTTCAATGAATACCTTCACATGTACTTTTCTGCTTCTCAAGGGTGAAGAATGACCAATGGTGATTGTTTGATGAGTTTCATTCTTCCCATTTGCTTCTGAGTTGCCCCATTTTCTCACTGAAATTGTTGGGCTTGAATTCTT
Source organism: Naja naja (assembly GCA_009733165.1). Classification (NCBI taxonomy): domain Eukaryota; kingdom Metazoa; phylum Chordata; class Lepidosauria; order Squamata; family Elapidae; genus Naja; species Naja naja. The sequence continues at coordinate 185,945,933 of CM019150.1, read as the reverse complement.
TCTCAGGAAATTTCTTCCTACTAGGTGGAGTTCTGGATGATTTACAGACTCTTGCTAGGTGACCTCTTTTCTCACAACATAGGCAGATGGTGTCTAAAACTTGCATTCAGTGCAGGGGTGGCCCCCCACAGCCTCTGCAATAAAATTCTTGCCTCTTTTTCCCAAGGTCTTTCCTTTCTTCTCCATTCTGAGTCTATACATTCCTTCCTCCACCTCACTACAGTCTGAATCAGAGTCTATTTGCTCACAATGGGTTGTTGTGGACTTTTCCACATCAGAATGGCTTGAGGCCTTGTTAATTTTCTTCATGGCTGCTGCTGAGGACTTGGTTGCTTCTGCTGAAACAGCTTCCTCTATGGCCTCCTTAAACGTGATCTTAGGTTTCATTAGTAATTTGCTCTGTAAGACCTTATCTTTAAGGCCTAGAACAAACCGATCACGCATGGCCTCTTCTAAGTTGGTAAACTCACAAGCACCCCCAATGTCCCTTAAACTTGCCATGAAGTTGTTAACATTTTCGCCTTCCCCTTGATCCCGACGATAAAACTCGTGTCTCTTAATGAGGCACGATACTTGTGGGGCGTAATGGATTTTTCTAAATCAGGCCATTCCATTACCTTCAAGTCTGCAGCTCCCGCCAATGCCTTCGCCATCTTGAAGACTGCCGGACTGCAGTGCGTGAGAAATACCGCCCTCTTCCGCTTCTCGGGGATATCGGCGAGGTCGTTTCCTTCCAAATACATTTGGAAGCGATCTGCATATGATTCCCAGTCTTCTGCCGCCGGATCGAACGGGGCTGGGGGGCTGTTCAGGGCAGCCATCTCGCTCTTCTGCTTGTCTTTCGCGTCGTCTCTTCTTCAGAGGAATCCCACCTTCGTCGCCAGTGTTAAGTTTGCATGAAGAGTCAGACGCGAAGAGGTTCAGTGAAGAGTTTATTAAGTGACTACAGCTCGAATGGACCCGACTTGGCTGGGCTATGGCTGCTTCTTATAGCCAGCAGCCGTAGTTGCCAGCCAATCAGAGTGCAGGGTTTTCCCGCACTATTTAAACCAATCCTATTTGACATTTTACAAGAACAATTCAAACTAAACCAATGACATTCAAACCTACATACATAACATAACTGTGACATGAATTTTAAGCACAGACTGTAACATCTTCCTCCTCCTGTCTAGACAGGCAGCCAAGTTCAGAGATAGAATGTATGCCTAAAGTACCGAGAAGTCAGTCTATTGGTGACAGATAAATGGTAAGTGGGTAGTCCATAAAATATCTCTCTGAAATGTATGTTTATTTTTCACATCTATTGCCTGTAACTCTTCTTTTTTACAGGGTACCAATTCTTTGTTTTTTCTCATTTTCTCTTCTTTTCAATCCTATTAAAATTCTCTTTGACTATTTTTATGAATTATAATTTGAATTAAGAAGTGGGCTAGCTTCTTGTATCACTTCTCCAAGATCATGGTAGGCAAATGTAATTTGTGAAATCTCAAGAGTACAATCTCTTTTTTCCACCCAATGATCACTAGGAGGACCTCAAGAAACTGATGACTGCTTTCCTAGAGCAAAAATATGAAACCATTTTAACAGGATACTTGAGAGAGAGGAGAATGCTGCATACTCATTGGCCTATTTTCCCCTTAGGATTACAGCATCCTATTGCCAAAAGCAGCAGTCTTGAAATGGTTTAGGGCAAGCAGTCTTGTTGGGATAGAAGGGAAAGCAGTGGGTGATCTGGAACAGAGTTGATGAAATGTGGGAAAAGCATTGTCATCCTTTACCAGTAATCATATTTAAAATGGTTGCTAAAATGGGAGATTATGTACCCCAATATTTCCATTAATGCTTCTGCCAAACTTCTCTTTTAAAATGGAAGTATTCTCATACAAAGAAAATCATACTGGAAACAGATAAAAACAACATTTCCTAGAATGACTAATGTAGTTGAAATAATTCAACAGCAGTATTGTGAAAGAAAACAAAACACTGTCTTTTTGTCAACTAACACATTATTCTTCTTTCTATTGATAAATTGCCCATACAGTGTTTACCCAGGCTATAAACTGCTTAATGTAATGCTGTGCTAAAACTTGACCTTGATACTGCATCTTACTGAAGGCCAATTTCTCCCCCAATTATAGAATAAAATAAAAGAACAATATAAGCGTAATCACACAGAATTATCCAGGTGAATATTGCTTAATTATTCTTGCTCAATAGCACTAATTGTGAAAGAGATCTTGGAGTCCTAGTGGACAATCGTTTAAATAAGAGCCAACAGTGTGCTTCAGCTGCCAAAAAAAGCCAACACAGTTCTCGGCTGCATAAACAGAGAGATAAAATCAAGATCACATGAAATGTTAATACCACTTTATAATGCCTTGGTAAGGCCACACTTAGAATACTGCATCCAATTTTGGTCACCATGATGTAAAAAAGGTGTTGAGACCAGTGATGGGATTCAAATTTTTTTACTATCGGTTCTGTGGGCGTGGCTTGGTGGGCATGGCAGGGAAAGGATACTGTAAAATCTCCACTCAGAGGTGGTATTTGCCGGTTCTCCGAACTACTCAAAATTTCTGCTACCGGTTCTCCAGAACAGGTCAGAACCTGCTGAATACCACCTCTGGTTGAGACTCTAGAAAGAGTGCAGAGAAGAGCAACAAAGATAATTAGGGGACTGGAAGCTAAAACATAAAAAGGACAGTTGTTGGGACTGGTATGTCTAGTTTGATGAAGAGAAGGACTAGGGGTGACATGATAGCAGTGTTCCAATATCTCAGGGGCTGCCACAAAGAAGGAGGAGTCAAGCTATTCTCCAAAGCACCTGAGGGCAGGACAAGAAGCAATGGGTAGAAACTAATCAAGGAGAGAAGCAACCTAGAACTAAGGAGAAATTTCCTGACAGTTAGAACAATTAATCAGTGGAACAACTTGCCTCCAGAAGTTGTAAAAGCTCCAACACTGGAAGTTTTTAAGAAGAGATTGGATAACCATTTGTCTGAAATGGTATAGGGTTTCCTGCCTAAGCAGGGGGTTGGACTAGAAGATCTTCAAAGTCCCTTCCAACTCTGTTATTTTAATCTTTTAGTAACTGAGGTAGAAGATATTGCTTCCAGGGCATATCTTCCAAAAGTCCTCTTATTTATCTCTTTTCTTATTTGTATGTGTGTTTTTAATGTTTGGAAAAAGTTGTTTTCACTCTATCCTGTTTTTTCAATGAATTTATTTCTTTTGTTACTTCTTTGAACAATCTCAGCCGGTTTAAAATGATATATTGAATATAATAATGTAATAGCAGCAAGCATCCATTGATATCTAGTTAAGAGAAACAATAAGAGCAAGTTAAGGTATTAATTTTTCCTTTCTCCTATATAGACAGAATAGCCAACATAATGCTGAAGTAACAGGAATTCTGTTCCCCCTTGTATCACCCTAAGATTTAAAATACAGCTAGCAAAGACACTGTCTCAATTTTCCTTAGGAAACCTGCCATTATGTTTGGATTGCCTGTTTCTTTCAGTGCAAACCATTCCAAATTGAAACATATATAAAACCTGCTTCTCAATGTGTGTGCAACTTCATTGTTGATCTTATTTCTTCATATTGTGTGATTATGCTGCAATGTTTTATTTATTTATTTTATTTGTCAAGCGATTATAAGATAACAGGTATAAGTATAAACATAGTTATGAATACATGAAATGGATACATATAAGAAAAATAAACAGAAACAATAGGACAGGGATGGTAGGCACGTTGGTGTGCTTATGCATGCCCCCTGTCTTCATGGAAGTAAGGTGATGGGTTGTATTGATGACTAAAATGCAAGATAATTGAATTTATCTTGCATTTGGCAATCAATTATCTGTCACATCTTCCATGCTAAATCCAATCTTGACAACCAAAAAGACAAGGCCTTGCATTTTCCATTCCAGCAGCCAAGTCTCTACAAACAATATTGCCAAACACTCCAGACTACCAGTACTGGCAAGCCTCAAGAAATTTAACATCTACACAGAGCAAAAGGAGTTCAGTATTCCTTTGAGCCCTTGAATTCCAGCCAGTACAATTTGTCAAATGTTATTATTTAAAAATAGTCTGTGGGAAAGCCCTGAGCATAAGAAACAGATTTTAATTGTAATATTTGTTGTTTAGACCTGGGACAAACACCTATAATACAGAAAATTATCTAAGAAAATCTCTTGCACATATTAAAATTTAATAACAACATAGAGATCTACAAATTATTAGCCAAATATGTAAAATTATCCTTGTTTTCTCTTAGCAAATGCCTGTATTTTTAACACACAATTGTCAAATTGAAATTCAGTTACAACATATGTTACTGGCCTGTTTTCTTTCATATTGCAGATGCAATATCCTTCATCAAAACAATAAATTGTGAATTAATTTAGTTGAGATATTGATGTTATGTATTATTCATACATCAAACTTTTTTATGCATCAAGAGGGTTTTTTTGTTTACTGATCTTTAAAGAGGCTAAATGATATTTTTTTCCAAGATATAGAGAGATGCTGATATATTCTGAGGAAAGAATAACAAACAATTCCTAGGATAGGAAAATTCTAAAAAGTCTATTGTGGATAAACAGAGGTTTCTGAAATGCTGGGGAAATGGAAGAGAACAGCATACTCAAAGAAGGATATAGGGCAATTGCCATACATTATAGGGACTGTGTCAAAAACCTAAAGTGATGAATGAGCTGAGACTATTTCCAAAATGACCAAAATGATCAGCAAAAAAAAACCCACCATCCACCTGTTTTTCAGATATATGAAAAAAAGAAAAAAAAACATGCTGAAAGCTTGTTAAGAAAAGAAAGAGTTAATTGGTAATGGCAAGAAAGCAAATTCATATTTTATTTATGTCTTCTCTCAACATGGAAGGAACTGTAGCTGCCCATCATTTTGTCATTAGTAGAAGGAGGGAGGAGCAGCTCAGGATTAACAAAGAGAATTAGGGAACATTTATCTAATTTCAATGAATTCATGCCTGCAGGGTCAGATGACTTATATGGTTATAATTATAATTCCTTTAATATGGTATTATAGGAACTAACTGAGATGATGGAAAAACTGCTAATTATAATTAATAGCCTTAAAGATTGGGGGGAAATGCTACAGTATATCTTGAAATCAGCATGACATTGTTTCCTATTATAGCCTAATTAATAAATTGTAAAATATGGACAAGATGAGGGGGGCCTCCCTCCCCCATTGGGTCATCTATGCACCAGACATTGGGATCCTACCAGAGTGAGAGTCCGCAGCTAAAGTGTTTTACCGGCACCTGAGGAGACCGTGAGAGGGTCCACGGGTTGGTTCCCATTAATGTTTGATGCATTTTTCCTGGACATTGGACATAACAACGGGCCTTTATTCCCATATCTTGTTTTTCCTGTTTGAACTATGGTTATCGCCTATACTCCTGCAGAACTTTAGGCCCTTAGGAGGGTCCCCCTGTCCTTAGTTTGGCCTGTCGGGTTATCTAAAGCCTGCCTCCTGGGACTCTGAGAGGTGGCACTGCACGAAGAAGGGGGTTTTTAATTTTTGTAAATGTAAGGGTTTTAAAGGGTCTCTTTTAAATTTTATTACCACAAAGTTTTTAAAGGGGTTAGGGAGAGGGGTGGGTTGTAGACTTGGACAGAAATTTGGGGGGGTTCTGCCGAGTCATTCTCCAGCTCTATCCAGGTCAGGGACAGATCGTGGCAAGAGGGGGGTGGGGTGGGGGCTTTGGGGGCTTTGGGGCCAGGGTGGGGGCTAAGATCCCCATGGCAATTGGATATGGTAGGGGCAAACAAACGGGGGGCCATATCATTCAGTGGGAGTGTGCCCTCGCTACTTGCAAGCGGTGGCATGCTCCAACCCCCATGTTTCTGCCTGCTCCCCTAGGGGTCCAGGAGGTCAGGCCTCTGGGCTTGGGTTGGTTTATGTGAATGCCAGGTCCATGGTAAACAAAGCTTCCCTCCTGAAAGAGGCGTTGGTGAGGTCCTTTCTTAAGAAGCCTGCCTTGGACCCAGCCAATTTGAATAACTTTTGTCCCGTCTCCAACCTTTGCTTTGTGGCAAAAGTTGTTGAGAGCGTGGTGGCCTTCTGGCTTCTGGCTTTCCTGGAGGAAGCTGATTACCTAGATCCACATCAATCTGGCTTCAGGCCCGGTTACAGCATGGAGACAGCATTGGTCACGCTGATTGATGATCTCTGGAGGGCTCAGGATAGGGGAGGTTCCTCTATCCTGGTCCTGTTATATTTCTTGGCGGCTTTTGATACCATCGACCATGGTATCCTATTGCGGCGCCTTCGGGGGCTGAGAGTGGGAGGCACCATGCTACGGTGGTTCTCCTCCTACCTCTCGGGGTGCACACAATTGGTGTTGGCAGGGGGGCAGTAATCGGCCCTGAGGCCCCTCACTTATGGGGTGCCTCAGGGGTCAGTTCTTTCTCCCCTCCTGTTCAACATCTATATGAAGCCGCTTGGTGAGATCATCCGTGGTTTCGGGGTGAGGTATCATCAATATGCTGATGATACCCAGCTCTTCATCTCCAGCCCGGACCACCTCAGTGATGCCCTCCCCATGATGTCCCGATGCCTGGAGGCAGTACAGATCTGGATGGGGAGGAACAGGCTCCAGCTCAACCCGGACAAGACAGAGTGGCTGTGCTTACCGGCATCTCAGGTTCAAGAAATTCCATCTTTGGTCATGGGGGAAGAGGTGCTACCCCCCATGGATAGGGTGCGCAACTTGGATGTCCTCCTGGATGTACTGCTCAATATGGAGGAGCAGGTGGGAGTGTTGCCAGGGGGGCATTTGCCCAGGTTCGCCTGGTGTGCCAGTTCCGCCCCTACCTTGACCAAGATGCCCTACGCACAGTCACCCATGCGCTCGTTGCTTCCCGTCTTGACTACTGCAATGCTGTCTATTTAGCCCTTGCGGACTATACAGAGGCTTCAGCTGGTGCAGAATGCAGCCGCGTGGGTTGTGATGGGAGTGGCCCAATACTCCCATGTGACACCCCTCCTGCGCAATCTGCATTGGTTACCGGTTGCCCTCCGTGTAAGATTCAAGGTGCTGGTGTTAACCTATAAAGCCCTCCATAGCTTGGGTCAAGGGTATTTGCATGAGCGCCTCCTACCAGTATCGAGTTCCAATCGCCCACTGCACTCCCACAGGCAGGGCCTCCTGGGGGTGCCATTGACCAGACAATGTCGGTTGGCAATCCCCCGAGGGAGTGCCTTCTCTGTGGGAGCACCCACCCTGTGGAACCAGCTGCCCCTGGAGCTGCAGTTGGCTCCCGACCTACGTTCCTTCCACCATGATCTAAAGACCTGGCTATTTTTACAGGCCAGCCTGGAGTGAGGGAGATTGGGGATTTTAATCAGGTATTTTAGTATTTATTCTGTTTGTTATTTGGATTGGACTAATATTTTTAACTAATTATGTATGTATATTCTTGTGTGAGCTGCCCCGAGTCCCCTGGAGATGGGGCGGCATATAAATCCAAATAAACATAAAGATAAACATGATACAACTTCTAGGCAGATTTCTAACTGGCTCAATGACTACACCCAGAAAGTACTGATACACAACTGATTCCATATAAGATTGGAGAGTAGCATCAACTAGAGTGTCATAGGGATTTGTACTGGTCCCTGTTTAACATTTTCATTAATGATCTGAGTGAAAGGGTTGAGAACATGATGTTCAAATTTGCACATGACACAAAACCAAGACAAACTTAACAATTGCCCATAATTAATAGGATGAAATCAACAGAACAAACAAAGTCCTGCGATAGAGAGGAAAAACTGAAATCATAGACTGGGGACTTTACAGCTGGTGAGTTGAAAAAGATTTGAGTGCTCTAGTAAAGCATGTTGAACATGAACCAACTGTGTGACACAGCTACTGAAAGGTAAAATGATATTTCAGGATATATTAACAAGAAAATAGAATTCAGATTGTGGGAAATAATTGTTCTCTACGTCATTTAAGTCAGACCCCCATCTGGGATACTGTATCAAGCTTAAATACCATAGCCTAAAAAGAACACTGAGAAAATGGAACAAGCTTAAAGATGGCCTACCAACATGGTGAGGGAACTAAAACCAAGTGATGTGAAGACTCATTAAAGGAACTGGATATTAGTCCAAGGAAGAGAAATGCAGAAGAGGGATGATAACAGACTTCTGATATATAAACAGCTATCATACATAGAGAGAAACAGGGAGTAGAGTAGAGTAGAGTAGAGTAGAGTAGAGTAGAGTAGAATAGAATAGAATAGAATAGAATAGAACAGAATAGAATAGAATAACAAAGTTGAAAGGGATCTTGGAGGTCTTCTAGTCTAACCCCCTGATTAGGCAGGATATCCTGTACCATTTCAGACAAATGGTTATCCAATCTCTTCTTAAAAACCTCCAGTGTTTAAAACTTTGCTAAACTAAAAAAATTGATTATTCTATAAAATTGGATAAATGGCAAAAGTTGTGGGATCAAAATTATAAGTTAACAATGTCTACTGCATACAAAGAAAATTTATATAAAATGTTTTACAGATGGCATTTGCCACCAGCAAGAAGATGTTTAAAAGTATGTTAGCTAAATGTTGGAAGTATAATCAGACTCCAGGCTCTTTCTACCACATGTGGTGGACATGCCCAAAAGCAAAAACATACTGGACAAAAATATATACTTGAATAGAAAAAATGATAAAGGAACATATAGATTTAAAACCAGAAATATTTCTGTTGCGTATCATACCAGAAAAATATAATAAAGGAACTATGTATCTAATATTGCATGTGTAAACAGCAGCCAGAATGGTATTTGAACAACATTGGAAAGGTGCGGAGATCCCTACAGAAGAGAAGACTATAAAACAAATACTAGAATGTGCAGAAATGGATAAATTAACACTTGAAATTAAAGAGAAGGAAGATATGGAATATTTTGAAACATGGGATTCATTTTATCAATGGTTAACTAACAGAAATGGAAGTTAGAACATTTAAAATTATAAGAGAAAGATTACTTTTATGAGGATTTATATATGTTTATTAGTAATATAATTTAGTATTAGCAATTAAGTATTCATATGTGGAGAAAATACTGTTATTATATGATCACTATTAATGAACATTATTATGATGATGATGATGACTATTGCTCAAATTAAATGTAACCAGACAACACACTGTTTATATAGACATTGAAACTGTTGTTCTTTCTTTATATAATAAAAATTAAAAAAAATATTAAAAAAAAACTTCCAGTGTTGGAGCATTTACAACTTCTGGACACAAGTTCTTCCACTGATTAATTGTTCTAGAAATTTCTTCTTAGTTCAAGGTTTTTCTCTCCTTGATTAGTTTTCATCCATCTAGGATAACTCACCATGGGCAACTTGCCAGAGGACAACTTCCCATGGCAATTCACCATGACACAACTCACCATGGGACAATTAAACACTGTATTAATCATTTCATCCAGTTAATTTTATCATTGGTGATTATTGTATTTCTGTATTGACTTTATTTTATTATTATTGGCCAGGGTTCTATTGAAATGAATTTAACTTTTGTATTTTGTATTTGTATTAACTTTTGTCCCGTGGTGAGTTATCCAGCAGCAAGTTAGCTGTGGCACTTTGCTCATTGGAAATTGTCCCATTCCAAAAGATGTAGATGGGTTTTCTCTTACCTCAGAGGGCAGGATTAGTGGGTTATAACCATGGAAAAAATAAATCCCTTAATGATAAGAGCAGTCAATTAATAGAATAAGCTGTTTTATGAAGGTATGTCCTCCTTCACTACAGGTCTTCAAACAAAGGCCATATGTACCAATTTTTTCAGCAGATTCTGCATTGAGCAGAATGTGTGTATTAGCTTTCAACACTTTGAAAGCTAACACACCCCGTTTTCAGCCTAGCAAGCCTCCCTGGAGCCTCTTGGGAGCAAAAACGGGGTGGGGCGGCGGTGCTGGACCCCCCACACACACACCCCGTTTTCAGCCTAGCAAGCCTCCCTGGAGCCTCTTGGGAGCAAAAACGGGATAGGGGTGGCGTTTTTTTTGTTTTGTTTTGCTTTATTCATATTTATATCCTGCCCTTCTCAGGAGACTCAGGGCGGCTTACAATTTTTGGAGCACAACCCAATGCACTCAGCAATAGCCTTCCTTCCATTGTATATGCCTGCTTATTACTAAGCGGCATTTTTACAAAGTCAGCTTATTGCCCCCAACAATCTTGGGTCCTCACTTTACCTACCCCGAGAGGATGGAAGGCTGAGTCAACCTTGAGCCTGGTGGGATTCGAGCCTGCAATAATTACAGGCAGCTGGAACTAAGTGCTAGGCTATTAACAGCCTGAACCACCAAGGCCCTAGCAAGCCTCCCTGGAGCCTCTTGGGAGCAAAAACAGGGTGCGGGGGCACTGCCGGAGCCTCCCACACCCCGTTTTCAGCCTAGCAAGCCTTCCTGGAGCCTCTTGGGAGCAAAAACAGGGTGGGGTGGCATTTTTGGCCTGGCTAGCAAGCCTCCCTGGAGCCTCTTGGGAGCAAAAATGGGGTGGGGGGCAGTGCTGGACCCACCCAACTCTCCATTTTTGCTCCCAGGAGGCTACCCTATATTTACCTGGTAGCCAGATGAGCCTCGTGGGGACTTCTGGGAGGGGCTGGGCAGAGTTTATAATGAGAGTTCCCCTCCCATTAGAAACAGCTGCCGGGCAAACAGAGAAAAGCAGGATTCAACCTATACAAGCCACTCCACGTGTTCCTTGGGGGAAGGCAAGTGGGGAGGGGGAAAGGCGACCAGTGGCAGCAAAAGGCAAGTGGGGAGGGGGAAAGGTGACCAGTGGCAGCAAAAGGCAATGGGAAGGCAGGCCAGGGCAGCAGCTGGCACTCACCCAGGCAAGATCAGTAAGGGATGCAGGGCGGGCAGAAGGGGGGGCAGCCAGGGGACCATTTTACCGGTTCTCCGAACTACCAGGAGCTCTAACATCCGGTTCTATAGAACCGGTAGAATCCCGATTAGGGGACTGGATACTAAAACATATGAAGAACAGTTAGAGGAACTGGGCATGACTAGTCTAGTGAAGAGAAGGACCAGGGGAGACACGATAGCAGTCTTCCAATATTTGAGGGGCTGCCACAGAGAGGAAGGGGTCAAACTATTTTCTAAAGTGCCTGTAGGCCAGACAAGGAATAATGGATGGAAACTGAACAAGGAGAGATCTGGAAATAAGGAGAAACTTTCTGACAGTGAGAACAATCAACCAATGGAACAGCTTTCCCTCAGAAGTTGTGGGAGCGCCATCACTTGAGATTTTCAAGAAGAGATTGGACTCCCATCTGACAGAAACGGTGTAGGGTCTCCTGCTTGGGCAGGGGGTTGGACTAGATGACCTACAAGGTCCCTTCCAACTCTGATTATCTGTTATCTGTTACATATAAAATTTCAGATGATCTCCCATAAATTCTTTGTTTTTAATCCCAAAGACTCTAAATATCCAGGAAAATGATAATTAAAGCTATCTTTTCCTAGTACAAGTACTCTGTACACAGACGTCCAATATAATAAAGGATTGAAGTAATATCAATCTTTGTAACAGTTTTTAATTTAAATGATGTGATTTTTACTTTCTGGAACCAGTGACTGTTGACTTTTATAACTGAATCAGAAAGTTGTTTAACTTTGTCCCAAAATTATAAGAAAACTTTTGATTATTTGGAGCTAGATTTATCAGAGGATCATCAGTATTTGCAGAAACAATGGATTACTCCATTTATTTTTAATACTGTCCCTTTTATATCACCACATTTTTTACTTTGCAAACCCTACATTTGTCTTCATCTCCAACCTCAAAAAGAGCAAGTAGGATGGACAAAGCCTAAGTGGAAGGTTTCAATTTACTTCACACACACACACAAAAGACCGGCTGCAGCAACAATTATACTACTGTTTAATTGGAAATTAATCTGTTCAAATTTGTAAATCATCAAACTGGTACAGAATTCTTGTGGGATGTGGCCTACATTGATTGCATTTTACAGTTTAAAGCTCCATTTAATATAGATAAAATATATCTGGTCATGAAACAATACAAATATTATTTTTCCTGCCCTTAGCTCCAAGACAAAGCAATTCTGTTTGGAATGAAAATAAGATAGGAATAAATAAGTATAAATAAACAAATAATGAACATCTGCTGATTAAATCATTTTGCAGCTGTGGTGATTGAAGCCCACAAGAAGTGACTCAATCCACAATACCCTCTCATCCTCTGAGCCACTTTTTCTAACTCACTCTCTGAATTATTGATATTAAGGTTCTTGAAAGTATAGTGACCAATTATGCTACAGACTGAATTTGTTTATTCTTTTCCAGAAAATACCCAGTATGGAATTATTTGTGGAATGTATACACACACACAATTGTCCACTTCGGGGGTTTTTTTTTCTACCAACACAAAATTCCTTGAATTTTGCCTAAGAATCAAAGGAGCTATTTTTCCATGGCCATTTTTTAACCAGTTTTCTAAATGGTTACAACAAAATTACACATCAGTAATTTATGGTCATCTGTAAAATCTCTCCTTTTGACATTTGTTTCAGTCGCAATAAATGCTGCATTCAAGCAGACTTTTCTCTTGCTTATTTTTTACCACAGTTAGGCAGAGTTTTCTCTTGCTTACTTTTCTCTGACCCTGAACTGCCAATAAATGGTTAGGCACTTTAATGAAGCCAGGCTCTCTGTGTACAGCAAGATTCTGAGTACAGCATGGGGCCAGTAACAAAATGCTTTAATCAGAAAATTCCTAGAAATGGATACATAATTTGTAGCCTATCCCATTCTAGGGATTTGGCACTGGCAGTAGAGTTACTACAGTATGTGAAGATAAAGGAAGAACTTCTCACAAAGATTTCTAGTAATAGTAAATCTATTCCTCATTCTACCTACCCAGCTCTACTGCCATGATAACCTACCCAACTCCCTCCAAATTATAATGACATCACAGTTTCAATGATCAATCTTTCCTGAAACCCTTGAAGACTCTATCCAAATAAAAGTGCAGCCAACAAGAAAAACATGTTTGCTTGGCCCTGATTTCTCCATCATGTTGCCAAATTCAGATTCCTGCAGATTCCTTACTTTATGTAATGATACGTTTACTTATTATATGTAATCATATGCAAAAGTAACTTCGAATGAAAGGGAGGGTAGAGAGAATGAGAGAGAGAGAACATATCTGCTTATAAGTTAACTGAAATCCATCCCTTTCTTTTTTAAAGCAAGAAGACTTTTGCTAACTTAAAAGGCCTAGTAGAAAAGAGTAATATATTGCTTATATAAATTATACCAACATTAAGACTTTGTAAAATGCTTTTCCATTAATGAAGGTGATAGGACTGAGTGTAAGGCAACTTTGAAACAAAATTCCCACTCCTTGATCTCTCAGATACCCATTGAAGCCGACAAGTGGCTTTGAAATGTTGAATGTTAGAAATATTGAAAACCCAGAACAGCCAATGAGCTAATCAGTAGAAGAGTGCAAAGAATGGCACTTAATTAAGTCAGTGTCTCAATTCAAGCTATCATTGTCCCAAAGACTAAACATCCTGTTAAGTTTGCATGAAGAGTCAGACGCGAAGAGCTTCAGTGAAGAGTTTATTAGTGACTACAGCTCGAATGGACCCGTCTTGGCTGGGCTACGGCTGCTACTTATAGCCAGCAGCCGCAGTTGCCAGCCAATCAGAGTGCAGGGTTTTCCCGCACTTTTCAAACCAATCATATTTGACATTTTACAAGAACAATTCAAACTAAACCAATGACATTCAAACCTACATACATAACACATCCTATTGTTATTCCCGCCCCAAATAGAAAGAAATTAATCTACCACCTTCCTTATTCTTTTAAAAATTATTTTTGGATACCTAACAAGCGCATTTATCTGGTTGCTGAACTATTAAGCCATCATTCAATTTCTGCATTGAAAAGACCATATAAAAAATGTGATGAAGAGTGTCAGGCAAGAATTTCTGCCAATAGGAAAGTAAATTATGTGATGCAAATAGAAAGACCACACTACTTTTGGGCTAGAATTCAATCATTTCAGCTCCCAGGTATGCCTTCTGAAAGGGGATTGGTTGAGTTGATTATGAAGTCCCATTGGTTTATTAGAAAATTTCAAAAAAAGAGTTCAAAACATTCTTAAAGATCCATCTCATCCTGTGCACCCTTTTTTTTAACTATTACCATTTGGCAGATGGTACAGGATAATAAAAACAAGGACAAATAGGCTGAAAAACTGCTTCTTTCCCAGAGCAGTAACTATACTGAATTCTATAGTGCAATATCAATGCAATATCGGGGATTTTCAATTCAATTGTGTAGAATGCAAAGGATGTGAGTTTGTGTTTTATTTTTATAGCTATAATGTACACTGAAGATGGCATTTAATTTCATTGTATGAGGCGCAATGACAATAAAGTGAACTAAACTTTAGAAAATGAAAAGATGGTTGAATGAAAACTTGTGTTTTCTGAAACACTGCCTACTTGCTTAGAAATGTAACAAGCATAAAAGAAGAGCGTGATAAGATCAAGGGGCTGGGCAGCATGAGACAGAATTGTTTTTCCTGTTCTAAATAGCTGTTTTGTGACCACATATAACCACTATTACAGCCATTTTGTGAAAACAGATATAACACTGCATCAAAATTTCAAATTTGCCATCATTCATTTCTACCAGAAGCCAGGGTATTTGTTAAGTTTGCATGAAGAGTCAGACGCGAAGAGCTTCAGTGAAGAGTTTATTAAGTGACTACAGCTCGAATGGACCCGACTTGGCTGGGCTACGGCTGCTTCTTATAGCCAGCAGCCGTAGTTGCCAGCCAATCAGAGTGCAGGGTTTTCCCGCACTATTTAAACCAATCCTATTTGACATTTTACAAGAACAATTCAAACTAAACCAATAACATTCAAACCTACATACATAACACCTCCCCACTAGGTTCAGTCCATACCAAACCCCAACCTATCTAATGTATTCTTTTAAATAGGTGGGGCTCTTGCGTGTATGTTGAGACCTTCATGGTTCAGAAGTTTTAACATTCTCACCCAGTGAGAGAGGAAATGTGTCTGCTGACATTTCCCACTGGGACTTCCTGTGAAAGAAGACCCTGTTTGATTGTTAGAATCTGGTCTCTCCTCCCAACCCATCTCCAGCCCAATGTCAGCACCCAAGTCAGGTAGTGATGTACAATCTTTCCACTTCTAAGGATGGATTTTGGCATTGTGACAGGTTTTGGAATGGTTCCTGTCGTAATGGCTCGTTACACATGGGGTTGATTCTTGCTTGCTGATTTTCCTCCTGTTCCTCCCCTTCCCCTAGAATTGACATCAGGTGAGGGAACTAGAGAGGAACAAGTGCGATGTTCCTGAGAAACCTGGATCTAAGTTGATCAATGTGCCTGCTCCAGAGGAGTCCATCCTCTGTTTGCACCCTGTAAGAACGAGGGCCTGTGATCTGAGTTATCTCAGCAGGAATCCACAAAGGTTCACCCATAAGGTTCTTAGCATAAACAGAATCACCCACACTGAATGTGCGAACTTTGGAAGTGGAATCTAGTGGTGCGTTGGGTGCTAAGGGGATGAAGGCGGTCAAGGGAAGACCTAAGTTTCCTACCCATCAACAACTCTGCTGGGGATAAGTTATTAGATGGGTTAGGAGTGATGTGCTGGACACTAAGAAGTTTTTCAAGCTTCTCAGTGATGTCCCCAGGATCCAGTTGCTGAAGCTTCTCCTTGGTAAAATGTACCATGCGTTCAGCCGGCCATTAGCCGAAGGGTGCCCAGGGCAAGTAAGGCATGTCTGATACCCTGTTGTGCTAAATAGGATTCAAAGAGGTTGGATGTAAATTGAGGGCCATTGTCAGAGACAAGAACATCAGGTAACCCGTGGGTTACAAAAAGTTTTCTGCTTGATGACAGCATCAGTTGTGGTGGATGCCATGGGAATTACCTCTAGCCATTTGAATATGCATCTACTATAATAAGAAAGGTGTGCCCTCTGGTAGGGCAGCAAATCAATGTGAATCCTGGACCATGGGCCCCTAGGACATTCCCATTCCTGTGTGGGGGCAAGAGTTGGGGCAGGCCTGACTACCTGACAGTTGGGACAAGATGCAACCCAGTTTTCAACCATTTTGTCAATACCTGGCCACCATACATAACTTCTGGCCAATCCCTTCATCCTTACAATACCAGGATGACCCTCATGTAACATTTCCAAAGCCTCTCTTTGCAGTTTTGCAGGAATAACCACCCTGTTACCCCCACAAATACATCCTCTTAATACAGATAATTCAGTTTGCCTGGACTTAAAAGGTTGGGCAAGGTGAGGTAATCTTGAAGAGGCCAACCTTTCTTAATCCAGCCTATAACAGAAGCCAACACAGTGACTTTGGCAGTCTCTCTGGCAATTTCAGCAGCATGAACTGGAAGCTTGGCAACAGTTTCTAGGAAAAAGGTGTGTGTTTCAGGTTCAAAGCCCTCCTTGTGGTAAGGAAGTGGGCAACGACTCAGTGCATCAGCATGTCCAATGTCCTTGCCAGGCTTATGGATAAGTTTGTATGAATAAGCAGCAAGAAATTCAGTCCACCTCAGCATTCTTGGTGACAGGATAGTAGGTGTAGGCTTGTCTCCTGCCACAATGCCTAACAAAGGTTTGTGATCTGTAACAATGGTAAATGTTCTCCCATACATATTCATGAAATTTCTTAACAGCTGCAAACAACTGCCAATGCCTCCTTGTCCCATTGGCTGTAATTCCTCTCTGCTTTGGTCAAAGTACGAGAGTAAAATGCAATAGGGGTTCTCCCCCGGGAAGCCTGTGGCTCAAAACACCACCACCCCAATCCAAAAGGGGATGCATCACAAGTCAGTACAACAGGCAAATTCTCAGAGAACTGTATCAGTACAACATCAGATATGATTAGTCTTTTAATACTGTTAAATGCTGATTGTTCCTTCCTGCCCCAGACCCAAACAGACTTTTTATCAAGTAATCTGTGCAATGGTTCAGCAATGGTTGCCTTTTGAGGTAGGAATATGTGATAAAAGTTAATAAGTCCAAGGAAAGCTTGCAAATCTGTTTTTGCATTTAGGTCTAGGCTTTTTGATTGCTTTAACCTTGGCATTGTAGGGTGGATGCCATGCTTGTCAATCATGTAGCCCAGGAACTCAACCCTGTCAGTTTTAAGAGTGCATTTTTCTTCCTTGACTTTTAACCCGCTTTCCTCTGGAAGGACTTCTGAGTCTTTCTTGTAACTGAGTGTCATTTAAGCAGAGATTAAAATCATCAAAGTAAGGCACTACCCCTGGCAGTCCTTGGAGCATTCTTTCCATAAGGCTTTGAAAGATGCCTGGTGCCACGCTTACTCCAAATTGTAACCTTTTACATTTGAAAGCACCTCTAGGAGTCACAATGGTTTGGGCCTCTGCAGTGGCATCATCAACTGTTAGTTGTTGATATGCCTGGGCCAGATCCAATTTGGCAAAGACTGTACCCCTGTCAAGTGAATGTAATAAATGATGCACCACTGGAACTGGATATGCGCTCTGTTGAAGTGCATTGTTCAATGTCCCCTTATAGTCCCCACAGATTCTTACTGACCCATCAGTCTTGACTGGTGTGACTATGGGTGTCTCCCATCTGGAGTGGTCAGTGGGCTCTAAAACCCCTTGAGCTATTAATTTGTCTAATTGTGCATCAATTTTTTCCTTTAAAGCAAATGGAACCCCTCTGGGCTTTAAACGAATTGGGGGCACCTTGGGATCTAGGTTGAAAGTGATAGGGGTCCCCATATACTTGCCCAATCCTTTGCTGAAGACCTCTGGAAACTCAGACTTCAAGGCCTCCTCCCATTCAGAGTTGCTCACGTGATTGATGCCAGTCACCTCGATGCCTAGTGGATTGAACCACTCAAGTCCCAGCAAGCTTGGGCGATCCTTGTCCACGATGGTCAGGGGCAAACGTTTGGTGTGGCCTTTGAACTTCACGTTGAATTCTCTTGTTCCAACTACTGGAATCTTGTTCCTTGGTAGTCTTTAAGAGTCAGTGCTTGCTTCTGGAAATGTTTCTTCTGAATGTTGGGAAGTAGCCTGTGAATAGTGTCCCATGACACCATAGATAAATAGGAGCCTGAGTCCACTTCCATTTGGCAAGGCCTTCCTTCAATGAATACCTTCACATGTACTTTTCTGCTTCTCAAGGGTGAAGAATGACCAATGGTGATTGTTTGATGAGTTTCATTCTTCCCATTTGCTTCTGAGTTGCGCCCCATTTTCTCACTGAAATTGTTGGGCTTGAATTCTTTCTCAGGAAATTTCTTCCTACTAGGTGGAGTTCTGGATGATTTGCAGACTCTTGCTAGGTGACCTCTTTTCTCACAACGTAGGCAGATGGTGTCTAAAAACTTGCATTCAGTGCAGGGTGGCCCCCACAGCCTCTGCAATAAAATTCTTGCCTCTTTTTCCCAAGGTCTTTCCTTTTCTTCTCCATTCTGAGTCTATAAATTCCTTCCTCCACCTCACTACAGTCTGAATCAGAGTCTATTTGCTCGCAATGGGTTGTTGTGGACTTTTCCACATCAGAATGGCTTGAGGCCTTGTTAATTTTCTTCATGGCTGCTGCTGAGGACTTGGTTGCTTCCGCTGAAACAGCTTCCTCTATGGCCTCCTTAAACGTGATCTTAGGTTTCATTAGTAATTTGCTCTGTAAGACCTTATCTTTAAGGCCTAGAACAAACCGATCACACATGGCCTCTTCTAAGTTGGTGCTCACAAGCACCCCCAATGTCCCTTAAACTTGCCACAAAGTCGTTAACATTTTCGCTCTCCCCTTGATCCCGACGGTAGAATTCATGTCTCTTAATGAAGCACGATACTTGTGGGGCGTAATGGGCTCTTAAAAGCTTTTCTAAATCAGGCCATTCCATTACCTTCAAGTCTGCAGCTCCCGCCAATGCCTTCGCCATCTTGAAGACTGCCGGACCGCAGTGCGTGAGAAATACCGCCCTCTTCTGCTTTTCGGGGATATTGGCGAGGTCATTTCCTTCCAAATACATTTGGAAGCGATCCGCATACAATTCCCAGTCTTCTGCCGCCGGATCGAATGGGGGTGTTCAGCAGCCATCTCGCTCTTCTGCTTCTCTTCCATGTTCTCTTCTGGAATCTTCGTCGCCAGTGTTAAGTTTGCATGAAGAGTCAGACGCGAAGAGCTTCAGTGAAGAGTTTATTAAGTGACTACAGCTCGAATGGACCCGACTTGGCTGGGCTACGGCTGCTTCTTATAGCCAGCAGCCGTAGTTGCCAGCCAATCAGAGTGCAGGGTTTTCCCGCACTATTTAAACCAATCCTATTTGACATTTTACAAGAACAATTCAAACTAAACCAATAACATTCAAACCTACACACATAACAGTATTATGGATTACTAAAATGACAGATGAATACCCCCTCCAACACTCACACACAAACATTTTTCAATGTCTACATTTCTGCTAAATAATAAATAAAATAAATAAATAAAAACAGAAAAGAAAGAAAACTATCTACATATTCACATGATCTTTTTGTTAAAGTGTTCTAAAATCTACTTTATGAGTATTGCAATTGTTTATTTCAGTAGATCCCTCATCTGTAATGTACTCATTCACTATATAAATAACCTTATTAAGGCTGCAGATGTTTTTCCTCTGTCATAGCCAAAGCTCACTCACAGCTAGGCTAGAAGTTGTCTTCTGTCTTCGGTTTACTATCTAAAATTTCCTAAATAATTGATTATTTAGGGCTCCATCCAACACAAAGTTCATAGAGGTTTCAGAACTGTGTTGCCTTTTCTCTTTGCCCATCTTCCACCTACTGTACAAAGCTAAATGTAAAAAAGAAAAAGAATATTCCATTAATGGTATTGAATCTATTTATACTTACTTTTGTGGATCAATTTAAATATAATAATATAATATGGACTAGGGGAATAGATAGAATAGAGCAGGGCAGGGGTGTTCATAAGAAGCTGGAAATTACAATTAGGTAGGGTACATTTTTGGACACAACTACTTTCTAAAGTATAATTTTGATAATGACTTTTTTGATAATGACTTAAGTTTTTCAAGCCCAGTTCTAATTGAGCAGTAAAGAGTTTGCTCACCATGAGTTGAGACTCCAGAATTTCAGTTCCAATGCTGTGAGGAACTATGGGAAGAAGGAATATTCACTGTGATGACCCTCATATCAAGGCTGTACTGAGTATCCTGAGGCCAACTGATTTCCTCTACTGCTTGCTTCCCACATTCTCTTGTAAAGGTTTGTCCATTAGTTATAGTCCAGGTATTAACCAGGTATTTCATTATGAAGGATACTTAAATAAGCATCTAATGAGCAGGTCAAATGGACTGCCCTTACTCACCCCCTCAACAAAAGCTGGGTTTTACTTTTCCAACACTTGGGGTTTCCTCAATCATTTTAATCCTATAGCATTTAATTTCAAGGCATGATCCAATTCCAGGCATTACTAGGAATTAAAACTTAGATGAGCAGGACTGTAATTGGCTTGATTATGTAAGCCATCCTTCCTTCATTTTGAGTCTGAGTACCTAAAAAAGCAGCTTTGTCATAAAAGCTGAAATATAACTGATCTGCTGACTATGCAGACCAAACCTCACATCAGCAATACATAATGTTGGTAATTTCTATTGGAGCTAAAAGCCAAATCATAGTTGAAGCAAGACTTCAAAGTTTTAAATGCTTTTTATTAGTTTATAAGTTATGAGAAAGGTTTAAAATGGATACAAAGACTTATGATATGGAGCAAAGAAATAGAATTTGAAATGCAACTGTGTATAGCTGGTAATTGCTAAAATGTTGTTGAAAAATGTTGTTGAAATTTGAAAAGAAAAACAGGTTGAGGAATGTATGGTAAAGTGGGCTGAGAATTTTGCTTATAATATATAAATGGATCGATGGGAAATATCTGATCAAAAAGGTTGAAATTTACATTATGTTATGATCATAAAGAGAATATTTATGAAATTGTGTATCATTAGTACATTAAAGGCATTACGAATTATGTTGGAAATGTAAACAACTTGAAGAAATGTTCTACCATGCTTGATAGAAAGCTAAAATAAAAAAGCTAAACTTAGGCAACATCTTGGTTTTCTTAATAGTTACTTCCAATGAAATATAAATAATACAATATTGTAGTCATGGTAGTTTTAGAACATCTCAATATCTAAGGCAATTAAATATCCTGATCCTATTTGGGTCTTTGGTAGCAGTTCTAGTACAATCATCAAAATTAACATCTCATTTCTTTCAGTTTCAATCAAAAACTTCAAGTGTGGTCTCCAAATAGACATGAAGTTAGGTAAAGCATTTTATCGAAGTAGTTAATTTTTCCATTTCTGCTAACTCCATTAATTTCATCATCCATTCTTCCTTTTGTGGCTACATGTGAGTCCTTCCATCTCTGAGTATATAGAAGCCTTCCTCCTGTGCTTTTAGATAAAAACAAAATTCCATGGTCTTTTTAAAAATATGTTTATCCATCAAGCCTAAAAGAAAAGCTTCTGGCTTCAGTTGTGTGTTCAATTTTTAAAATCTCTGAGTTAAAGGATAATGCAATCTTCTAATTTAATATTGTAAAGCTATGAGAAAACTAAGGGTCTAATTGTACTAACATCACTTTACTATTTGTGCAGATGGTCAGGCCAATTTAAAAACAGATTAATACTGCCACATTGCAAATAAATAGCTGAATGAAATTATTGGCAACATAAATGAAGGCTAAAATACTTAAAATAGTAGGATTTTGCTTCCAAATTTCAGTTGGATTATAGTATTATAAGATTTTGCCTCAACTGCAAAATTCATCCTTCAGTGATTCATTTGTATCAAATATCTGGAGGCCATACCCAAGGACATCAAAAACATCAATACAGCAGTAGCAACAACATAATCAAAGCCTTACCTCTTACATGTGAATCATGGCAAGACTTCAATTATGCAATCATGGCCACCATCTTGCAAGTTTTTATCCTTTTGATAGTTCAATCCTGTATTTGGATAAGTGATACAGAGATCATATCGTCCAGGCCATGATCTTTTATGCCTGGTCTGCACCCATAGTTTACACAGCTTGTTGTCTAAAACAGCTTAACAATTGTTAAGGCTTTATTAGATGCAACAATTGAAGATGCTGTCTTTCTTTAACATGTAAATCTTGGATGTCCAAAACCCATAAAATGTATTGAATAATGTTGGGTTCACACATCACATTAAACAATAATTCATACTTACAAAATAAAGCTGGGTTTGACTTTGGTTTACTATTTTTATTTTATTTTGATTTGATTTGATTTGTCAATCGCTTACAAGATAATAAGTATAAGGGTAAACATAGTTATGAGTACATGAAATGAATACATATAAGAAAAATAAAAGAAACAATAAAAAAACAATAGGACAGGGACGGAAGGCACATTGGTGCACTTATGCACGTCCCCTACAGACCTCTTAGGAAAGGGGTGAGGTCAATAGTAGAAAGTCTAAGGTTAAAGTTTTTGGAGTTTGGGGAAGAAACCACAGTCAGGTAGAGTATTCCAGACATTGACCACTCTGTTGCTGAAGTCATACTTCCTGCAATCAAGTTTGGTGCAGTTAACCTTGAGTTTGTATCTACTGTGTGCTCTTGTATTGTTATGGTTGAAGCTGAAGTATTCATTGACAGGTAGGACATTGCAATGTATGATTTTATATACTGTACTTAGATCGGACCAAAGACAGTGTAGTTCTAGGTTTTCTAGGTCTAGAATTTCAAGTCTGGTGGCATAAAGTATTCTGCAACAAGTAGAGGAGTGTAGAACTCTTCTTGTGAAGTATTTCTGGACTTTCTCAACTGTGTTAATATCAGATACGTGATATGGGTTCCAGACTGATGAGCTGTATTCAAGCATTGGTCTAGCAAATGTTTTATATGCCCTAGTTAGTAGTGTGATATTACTAGAGAAAAAGCTATGTAGGATTAGGTTAACAACTCTTAATGCCTTTTTGGCTATGTAGTTACAGTAGGCTCTAGCACTTAGATCATTAGAGATGAGTATTCCAAGGTCCTAGATGGAGTTTGGATCATCAACAAGGTCTTGACTATTCAGCTTGTATTTTATTTTCTGATTTTTTTTGTCAATATGTAAGACAGAGCATTTATTTGTTGAGATTTGAAGTTGTCATTTGTTTGACCATTCAGATACATAGTCGAGGTCTTTTTGAAGGGTAGCAGTATTGTCTGTGGTGTTGAATAGCTTTACATCATCAGCAAAGAGAAGGCAGTTGCTCTTAATATGATCACAGAGTCATTTATGTAGAGTATGAAGTATTATATATTTATGTAGAGTATGAACTATGTGTATTGGGGGGTGCATTTAATTCAAGCTGTCATTTGGATGAGTAAGGATCTGAAGGAAGGTTAGAGGTCTCTTTCTGACATTTTCTTTACTGTGACACCCTAATGCAGGGCTGTTAAACTTGCAGCCCTCAGGCCAGATGTGTCACATGCTGGCCACGCCCACACCCATTTTAGTAAGGGAGGAAAAAATCCCAATACATCATGTGATGCCACCATGACGACGTGAGTTTGACACCCCTGCCCTAATATGCACCATGAGAAACATACATCTATATGAAGCCAAAACCCCAATTCTCAAACGTCTAATATTTTCCAACTTCTGGTTTTAATTAAGCACAACAGATGTTTCTGTCTTAAAGGACAGCTTCTAGCATCTATCTTTGCAAAATGATTGAATTACTTTAAAAAAATGTGTATCAAGAAAAAAAAGAGGGGGGGATCCCTTCATTATTACTCATGCCTTTTATTTTCTGATACTAGGACCCCAGATAGCCTCTTTAGTTTCATGGAGGCAAGCCAAACCACAGCCTTTGATCTCCATCCATTCCCAGTTCAGCGTTGCTTCCTCAACATCTGGTCTTCGTGGTGCACCCCCTCTTCCTGGCCCATTTCCTTTGAAATGCTGGGCTCATTTTGGTGATGAACACTTAGCTTCAATTCTTGTATTATTGCAATGTTTGCTGGGTTTGTTCAAATAGATTCAATCTGCAACATGGACATAAAACAGACACACAACTGGGCAGGACCAATTGTATTATAGATAGAAACTCTGAATCTTCAGCTTTTTATAACATGGCATAGGAAAAAAATGTGTATGACATGCAGATCTTAAATATGTAGGAATTTCCCCAGGGGAGAAAAAGATGGCAGCTATACTCTAACCTGGCCAAGATCATATTTTTCCAAATCTTCATGACATACTGTTTCCCATTAAGTTTTATTTTTACTAAATAATGAGATGTATCAGACTTTTCAAAACAAACCAATTTAGTTATAATTCCATCCCATGTTTTGACTGCAAAATGAAAAAATACAGGAATATGTGAAATAGCAGCCTGGCTGAACAAGTGGGCTATTTGCTCTAAAGAATGTACATTGTTGTAAATGTAAAGCATATTAAGTCATAATGTGCTTTATTTGATTTACATACTGATATTATTTAGGCATTAGTGTTGTAGTTTTCAAGCCATGATTTATGACTCAGCTGCTTTCTTGGGGGAGGGGGAGTATCTAACCTTTGGTTAAATCTCTATGGCAAGGGTCTTCAAACTTGGCAAGTTTAAGACTTGTGGACTTCAACTCCCAGAAGCTAACATGGAGGAGGAATTCTGGGAGTTGAAGTCCACAAGTCTTAAAGTTGTCAAGTTTGAAGACTCCTGCTCTATGCTTTATTGTAATGAACAAACCCAACCAAAATTATGCTGAAATCTATCACAATTTTCAGAAAATAGTATATTGTATGTTGAGAATTAATGTAAGATAATAGATAGAATAAGTCACATAGTCAACCACCCTGTAGTTTTGGGGATGTTAAATGTGAGTAGGCAACATCTTACAACAATTATAGTTGTATGAAACATTAATTTACTATCCAATGGAAGAGAATATCAATAAATGCTAGTCATCACGCAGATGGAAGAAATTTGCATGTTGGCAAATCTCCACCAAGGATATAAACAGAAAATATTTCCTTTTTTTTAATCAAGTATATGTTTTCCTTTACTGAAAATTATGGCTATAAGGGGCAATTGAAATCAATATGGTGTACAAATAGAAAATTGTTACTCTTGCATATTATAACTTATGTATTATATCTTCCTTTTAATAACAACAAATGCTTCCAGAGAAGGCTTTAACTAGCAGTGACCTTGACTCCATGGCTCTTACAGAGATCCACCTGTTATCATCAGCTAATTTCAATGTTTGGATATGTTGACAGTTCCAAGATGCAAACTGTGTCTGCTGAATCATCTGTCCACCTATTAGGTGTTGATAGTAATTTCAGCTCTCTGTTCTCCTATATTATGGATTATACTTAACTGGACAGGGGTCATATATCTTTTTAAACAGAAGATTCATGGTATTGCATGTGATAACGTATTCATATTTTATGACTTGCCAAATAAATTAACTGAGTTAAAGAAAACTAAGATCAAGAAGAAATGTATTATACAATTTGCACAGTTCTCCCATGATCTTCCAAAGGTTTTATGGAACAATTCTTTGGGAGGTGGACAGAGCATGCTGTCTGTGTTACTGGATGTTTCTTGATGCACATATTCTTTAGAGAGTGGAGCAACACAATATTTTTATAATGCCCAAACCCTGAAAATAAATGCCATATACAGAGAATTAATCTGACTTTCATTGGTTGCATTACCTAGTGGAGGGAGGATTATAGTCTTAAATCCTATGAGAATACTATTTTTGTTTCAGTAATCCAGAAATTTCTTCTTGCTGTAAAGTTATTACACAAATGACAAATTCAATCTTCCTCTATAGATCAGCTGTTTTAGTATATAACTCATTTATAAAAATGATCTATTTTTTTCCAGGCTTATAAAAATAGTGTCACTTTGTGAATCTGGTTTCTTAATAAACAAACTTCAACTGCAGTTCTGCATTGCATCTTTCAAACTCACATTTGGTATTTATGTCAGACTTAACAAACAACAGAAAGAGAAGCAAAGAGCAAGCCAACATCTTTGATGGATTGGTGGAGAAAGGCAATTTTATTACTGTCTGGGGAGGTGGAGTTCATGAAAAGGAAGTAGTGAAAATGAAAGAATGACCCTCTATAAGTTCAGAGTATATCTGAGATCAAACTTGTATATAGATTTGTTGGTCATATTTCTGCTTTATAGTTGATGTGCTCTAAATAAAAACAGAGACTGTTTCTCAGAGCTGCAAAGTAAGTTCCTTTTATTAAACCTAGCAGTAGCTCTATAAATGGAAGTTCACAGTTTGCCCTGGCAAACCAAATTGGTTTCTACCATATGAATCTTTGAGAACACTGATATGAAGGCAGAAGCATAGTAGGTAAACAACTAGAGATCTGAATACCCATCATGTAATTTTGTGCCTGGCTTTGGCACAAAATCATCTGTGTGATTTTTGGGCCAGCCATTCTCCCTCTCAGTGCTAGGAAGCAAGCAATGGAAAACCATTTCTGAAAATTCTTGTCAAGAAAACTGCAAAGATTATCCATGCAGTAATAAAGAGTCAAAAAGCTGGCTTGAAGGCACAAAAATAGAAAAGAAAATTATCTGAGCTAAATGTATTAGCAATCAATAATAAAATATGTGATCTTCCATGTGAGTAATGCCTCATTATTCTCTATGGATATGGACAAACCTTGTGTATGGATATGTCCAAGTATTTTGATCAATTGGCTGGTTTGGGTAGTTTCATCATGAAAAAAATTATGCAAACAGATATCACAAGT
This sequence comes from Naja naja, assembly GCA_009733165.1. Taxonomy (NCBI): domain Eukaryota; kingdom Metazoa; phylum Chordata; class Lepidosauria; order Squamata; family Elapidae; genus Naja; species Naja naja. The sequence goes on along the minus strand of CM019150.1, from coordinate 185,918,997 downwards.
CAGTTGGAATGCCACTCCCCAAAGATGTCATTCTGTTTCCTTTGGCTTACATTTCAGAGTCTCTGTTGGTTCTTTCTGTTGGCATCTTGAAGGATGTGCGGTTTTTTCTTATCGATATTTTTGCCCTTTGCAAATACTTTCATAATTAAATGGTAATTTGAATCCATCTTCCTCTTGTTCCTGTGCAAATACAAATACATTGTGCAGGTTAAGAAAAATGTCATTGTGAGAAATCTGTCAGGAAATCTATCAAGGAAAAGTTGCATATGGGCTGTGGCAAATCTGAAAAACACAACTGGATAAAAGAAAACTGTTATGTATGTAGGTTTGAATGTCATTGGTTTAGTTTGAATTGTTCTTGTAAAATGTCAAATATGATTGGTTTGAAAAGTGGAAAACCCTGCACTCTGATTGGCTGGCAATTGCGGCTGCTGGCTATAAGTAGCAGCCGTAGCCCAACCAAGACGGGTGCATTCGTGCTGTAGTCACTAATAAACTCTTCACTGAAGTTCTTCGCGTCTGACTCTTCATGCAAACTTAACAAAAACATTGTTGAAAAATACAAGTATAAGGATGAAATATGGGTGGGCTGCTTGGAGAATATATAAGAGATGTGGAAAACGTTTAATACTAATTTTAAAAGAAGATGGAGGTTGCAAATTAAAAATGTGTGAACATTTTTTTCTGAAGCCTTTGGAATCAGAACTTGTAACTCCGACAGAACCATTAAGAGAGATTGAAATCCCTACAGCCAATATAAAGAAATAAGGCTACCTCCTACACATAGTTTTCATGACTAAGCAGTGACAATCCAATCAGTTGGCTCTGTTTTTTGCTAACCTGCAGACTACAATCTATTTATTTATTTATCTATTTTATTGGACTTATATGCGCCCCATCTCCAAGGACTTCGGGCTCACAATAAAACATACAATACAATAATTATTTTAAAAAGAATTAAACAATTTTAAGCCCAATAAAACCAAATTAAAATACTTAAAATTATCCCATGGCCCTGGTGAGGTAATCACAGCCTGATTTGGTCGAACAACCAGGTCTTTAAATGTGGAAGGTGCGGAGGTCAGGGGCCAGATGGAGGTCCAGAGGCAGTTCATTCCATAAGTTGGGGACCACTACAGAATAGGCTCGTCGCCGGACCGCCAGCATGACACTGACTTACTTGGCGGGACCCGAAGAGTCCTTGCCTATGTGCCCGCATTTCAAGATATGATGAGGCAGAGTGGGCATAGTCCAGGTCCCATCATTTAAGTAGTGCAATGTTATGACACCCATGAAGCAGGTTAGTGGTGGGATTCAAATAATTTAATAACCAGATCATGCAGGGTCAGGTTGGCTGTTGTAGGAGGCTTACCAATCCCTGTCCTCCAGCTCTGCCACACCTGTGGGACGAGGCTCCCACGATGGCCAACCTGACCTGGGTGAACCAGTTGTTAAATTAACACACACACCCATGCTATCAAAGTGGATCCTGGGTGCTGCACTGCAAAGAAGAAACAGAAAACAGAGTGGCTGGCATGAGGGAAGGAGGAGGAGCAGGAAGAAGAAGGGAAAGCAGCCTTCTCCTTTTCTCATGCCGACCACTCTGTTGCCCATTTCTCCATTGCAGCACAGTGCCCAGGATCCACTGATAGTGGGAAGGTAATTTAACAACGGTTTACCTGAACCGTGAACCAGCTTAATCCCATCACTGAAGCTGGTCCTATACTGTTGAATATATATATATATGTATGTATGTGTATGTGTATGTGTATGTGTATGTGTATGTGTATGTGTGTGTGTGTATGTATGTATATATATATATATATATATATATATATATATATATATATATATATATTTGTTTATTAGATTTTCACGGGTAAAGGTATGTAGGTCTTGGTGTATTCGGGTCTTGTCCTGTGTAAGACTGAGAATACCTTGGCAAGCTTTGATTCGGCAATCTCATCGTCATCTTCAGGCTGGTGTCTTCAACTTGTTCTCCTGGGAGAAGTGTGTGATAAATGGCTGTTTTTTCCCTTTAAACTCTAGAGTTGGCTGTGTTGTTATTCTTGATTGGTTTGTGAGAGTTGATGTATGCAGATTGGATGGCTTTTTCTGAGACCCTGTGTGGCTGGCTGAGGTGCTGGCTGGTGTCTCTCAGCCTTTTTGTGTTATAACGACCTGGGTAATGGGCTGTGTGATGACCTTTGAGTTCTATTGTTGGGACGTCCTGGGTGTGGTGCTGTAATCTCCTGGGTCAGATTACCCAGGTCGTTACAACTAAAAACTGAGAGACACACAGCACATAAGCCACAATCTCAGGAAAAACCATCCAATCTGCAACATCAACCACAAACAATCAGAAAACAACACAGCCAACTCTGAGTTTCAAAAGGAAGGACAAACAGGGAATCAGAAAACATATTCCCAGGAAAAGTGAAAAATGCCATAGGGATGGTGGTGGAATGAATCAAATGCTGCTAAGGTATTCTCATTCTTACAACAAGGGACAAACAACCATCCTAACCTCCCATATATATATATATATATATATATATATATATATTCAACAGTATATATATTTGTGCTGGCACAAGCACAAAGCTGAAGACACCAGCCTGAAGATGGCGGTGGGATCTTGTATTAGCATGTCGCCAGAGTATTCTCAATCTTACACGGGACAGACCCAAATACACCAAGACATATATATATATATATATATATATATATATATATATGTATATATGTAAGATTGAGAATACCTTGGCATGTTTCGACGAAATCTCATCCGTCATCTTCAGCTGGTGTCTTCAGCTTCATTCTTCTGGGAGAATATATATATAGTAGAAGACCATGTCATCCTTGTATTTACTTCATTTAAAAATCTTAGAAAGGGACACTAAGTTCAGTTTCACCAGCAGTAGCTTTTTCTTCAGTAGCATTTTGAACTGTGACCATTTGGAGCTTCAATAGTACTGCATTTCTCTCATCCCATTTCTTCTTTAATAACCTCTGAAGTCATTGGCAGCTGCTGATTATTTTTGGCTACCCTCTCTTTGATCACCATAGACTGTCTGGCTACTAGTACTTTTTGATCTACAGCTATGAACAGAAGCCAACAATCACACCTAAGAGACTACTATTACCAGACAATGTTAAAATAAATGACAGGGATTTCTTGGGCCACTTCTAGTAGGATGACCTATAATATACAAGTCTTAAGGCCAACAGACTTCATTTCTTTCAGAAAATGAAAATAGTAAAACACCAAATTAGCTATAATCACTTCCCCCAATGGGGAACTCGAGGTGGCGTACAAAAGGATAAAAACAATTTCTATACAATATAAAAACAAAAACTCCTTCATACCAATCCAAAACATACATGGGGAAGAGCAAGGTCTCAATGCCATGCCCTCCTGACAAAGCCAGGTCTTAACGGCTTTGCGGAAGGCAAGTAGATTTGGGATGGTTCTAATCTCCGAGGAGCATATTCCAAAGGGATGCGCCACTACAGAAAGGCCCTAGCCCGTGGACCCACCAGCCGACATTGCCTGGCGGCGGCCGACGGAGCCCTAAAGGTGAGGAGGCACTAAGGGGCAGAAGCAGTCTCGGCGGTCTCCAGGTATCCCACTCCTAAGCCATGAAGGGCTTTAAAAGTTGTCACTAGCACCTTGAATTGCACCTGGAAACCACTGGTAACCAGTGCAGCTCACGGAGGATAGATGTTATATGGGCGCGTCTAGGTGCACCCATGATCACTCAGCGCCACATTTTGCACCAGCTGAAGTCTCTGAGTGCTCTTCAAGGGTAGCCCCATGTAGAGCGCATTGCAGTAGTCCAATCAAGGGGTAATAAGGGCTTGAGCAACCATGTGTACAGCCCCCCGGTCCAGGAAGGGTCGCAACTGGCATAACAGGCAAACCTGTGCAAAGGTCCCTCTGGTCACAGCCGTAAGATGGTGGTCAAATTGTAGCTGTGGATCCAGAAGGACTCCCAAGTTGTGGACTCATTCTGAGAGGAGCAATTTTTCTCCCCCCAGTACCAAAGTTGGATAATCAACTGAAGGGGGCAAGACCCATAGCCACTCGGTCTTGTCAGGGTTGAGTCTGAGACGATTAGTCCCCATCCAGATCCTCACATCCTCCAGGCACTGGGACATCACCTCAATGGCCTCACTTGATTGACCAGGGACAGAGATGTACAACTGGGTATCATCAGCATACTGGTGATACCCGACCCCGTGTCGATGGATGATCTCACCCAGAGGTTTCATGTAGATATTAAAGAGGAGGGAGAGGATGGAACCTGAGGAACCCCCATGGCAGGGCCCTAGGGGCTGCCCCCCCACCAACACCGACTGAGTCGGTCAGACAGGTAGGAGGAGAACCACTGTAAAACAGTGCCTCCCACTCCCAGCCAGCTCAGAAGGATACCATGATCGATGGTATCGAAAGCGCTGAGAGGTCAAGAAGCACCAGAATGGAGGAAGACCCCCATCCCGGGCCCGCCAGAGATCATCCACTAGTGCGATCAAAGCCGTCTCCGTGCTGTACCGGGCCTGAACCCAGACTGCAAGGGATCCAGATAATCCGCTTCATTCAAGGCCGAAGGCTGGAGCGCCACCTTCTCAACAACCTTCCCAAAAGGGAAGGTTGGAGACAGGACGAAAGTTATTTAACACAGCCAGGTCCAGGGAAGGCTTCTTGAGGAGGGGCCTAACCACAGCCTCTTTCAAGGCATGTGGAACACACCCCTCACCCAAAGAAGCATTTATAATCTCCTGGAGCCAAGCCACATGTCATCTCCGGCCTGCGAAACAAGCCAGGAGGGACAAGGGTCTAATAAACAGGTGGTGGCATTCACTGCTCCCAGGGCCTTGTCCACATCCTCAGGGCCAACAGGAACAAACTCATCCCAGATAACTGGACTAAGACCTGCCCCTACCATCTCAGTGGACTCTGCCCAGCCAGAGTCCAAGTCCGACCGGATCTGAATGACTTTATCTGCCAAAAACTGAACAAATTCCTCGGCCCTGCCCTGCAGGGGTTCCTCCGCCTCCTCAGATCTTAAGAGGGAGTGTGTCACCCCAAACTGGGCGGCCGGGTGACAGTCTGCAGATGCGATAAGACTGGCCCAATATAATCATTGTGCCACTCTTATCGCCACTAGATAGGCGTCAATATGACATCCTAACAGTGTCCAGTCAGATTCAGCCCGACTTTTCTTCCAGCGGTGCTCTAGGCATCTCTCCCGCCGTTTCATCCCCTGGAGTTCCTCGGTAAACCAAGGAGATCTCCGAGGTCCACGAGCGGAGAGAGTCCGCATAGGTGCAACCTGATCTATGGCCCCGGTGGCCGCACTATTCCAGGCTTCCACCAGGGCCTCAGTCGAGCTGTGGTGGAAACTCCCCAAGCTCCCTCTGAAACCCAATTGGGTCCATTAGGCACCGGAACCACCTAGTCGGTCCCGCCTCCCTGTGGCAGGGAGTGGTTGTCAGGAAATCCAATCTTACAAGGGAATGATCTGACCATGACAAGGGCTGGATGACTATTTCCCCCAGTTTCAGATCACGGCACCATTGTTCTGAGATAAAAACCAGATCGGCGTGTGTCCCCCTGATGAGTCGGACCCTGAACTACTTGGGTCAGGTCCATGGTTGTCATGGAGACCATGAACTCCTGGGCCACACCCGAGGGTTCGCCAAGGGATGGCAAATTGAAGTCCCCAAGCACCATCAGCCTGGGGAACTCAACCGCCAACCCGGCTACTACCTCAAGCAGCCCAGGCAGGGCCGTTGCAACGCAGCTGGGAGGCAGGTACATTAGCAACAGGCCCACCTGAACCCCTAGGTCCAGCTTCAGAAGGAGGGACTCACACCCGTCTATCTCCTTGGTGTAGTGGTTAAGGCATCAGGCCAGAAAGCAGCAGACTGTGAATTCTGGTTATGACTTAGGCATGAGGCCAGTTGATGGCCTTTGGCCACCATACCTTCTCTACAGTAAAGTAGAGGATCTAAAACTTTACTATGGAACTGCATGAGTACTTTACATGCAATTAAAATAAAAATTAAACTTTCTTTGCAGTTGTTTGCACTGAAAGAACTTTGGATGAACAAGTAAGCTGATAGTCTGAGGCAGTTTTTGGAATAATATACTAAAACCATCACTTGGCTAAAATATGCAGCTTTGTAATAATTTGAACTGACCCGAACAGGTTGTTCTTTGCATGATCATAGTACTTTTACATTCAAGATTTCCCAGTTGTCAGCAATAGCTGTCTATTGTTCTATTCCTTTTTAATAGAAAAAAAAGCCTAAAGTCCTAACATTATTTTATAGTATGGTTATATAGAACCACTGATGAAACAAGACAAATTTCATGCTCTAAGGGTATTGTGCTACCAAACAATATAAAGATATGCACAACATAAATCAATGCTCTGTAAAGAACAAACATATTTTAGTTAGCCCTGTTATTGCAAAGAAGCAACGCTGATTTTTTGGAGTTTATTATGTTATTACACAGACTGACTCATTAATAGGCAGAGTCATATTCACTTAAAAGAAGTTGATGTACAATAGTTGCTTAGCAATCAAGTGTAATTAATTTCTCCAAAATAACATAAGTGTTGTTTTTGTCAGTCCTTAGGCATGGGCTCAGGAGAATCACAGAACTTTAGTCAATTAATCCTTACTTTAGTTTTACAGACAGTCTTGACAGAAGATTCCTACACAAGACTTGGCTAGATATTTCTGTTTTTATTGCAGACAAGAACAAAGTCTCAAAAACAACAATTAAATACAAAGTATGCATAGATAAATGACAGGATAGATAGATAGATAGATAGATAGATAGATAGATAGATAGATAGATAGATAGATAGATAGATGATAGATAGATGGATAGAGATAGATAGATAGATAGATAGATAGATAGATAGATAGATAGATAGATAGATAGATAGAGATAGATGGTGGTAGCTGCCTGTACTACTAGATGGTTGTGAAAGTTGGACCTTAAAAAACAAGACAGGAAGAAAATCGACTTATTTGAGCTGTACCACTGGGAAAGTCTCCTGTGTATTCCTTCAACAGCAAAGGTGGTTAATAAGCAAATTCTGGAGTAACACATCTAGTGTTACTCCAGTATTTGCTTGTTAATCAACTTTGCTGTTGAAGGAATACAAAATCTGCATCTCACTTACTTTGGCCATGTCATTTAGGGGAATTCACTAGAGAAAGCAATTGTGTTTTGAAGAGTTAGTGGTAAAAGGAAACCAGGCTATCAAAGAACACAGTGGCTGGACAAAGCTATCAAAGCTGATACCAGCCAGAGCATAGAAAAACTCAAAGAAATAGTGCAACATCAGAAGATGTGGAGAGATCTGACCCATAGAATCACCAAAAGTTAGACTTGACTAAACAGATATCAATATCATCATACTATCAAAATTCTAGACAGTGTACAATGTCAGTAAAAGAAATGCCCTCCAACATCCACCTTACAACTGAGAATGGTTAAAAAAAAGCATTTCTCAAATAAGATATAAGTGTGTTTAAAAAGGGAAGTACTTAGACTATTTTTACAAGCTGGGGGAATGAGCCGGTGCATTTCTGCATATTCCATAGTGAGGCAGGCAAACATTGTGAAGGTTGCTAGCCCAATCTGTTGAGCAATTACCAGCTAAGAATAATTGAAGTCAAGAATATCTAACAGTCCCTTAACAATAATTTGATAAGTAGTGTAACAATCAGTGATGGGAAGGGCATGACATGCTCTAAAGGTCCTAAATATTAATTACCAGTTTGATCCAGTGGTATTTAAAGAGGTTTGATCCTCAATTAAAAATTGGTGCTGCATAAAATAAGCACAGTTCTTGATTTAAAAAGTTCCACATTTCAGTTTACATTTAACTAGTGAAAATTCACACAGAGAAGCTACTTAATCTTCATGATCCCTTAATGAGTTTCATAAGAAAAGGTCAACTGTCTGCATATCCTATATGCAGGTTTAACAATTTGTTCACCCCATAATAGAATGTACTATCTTCCTACATTGAAAATTATCTAGCAACTAATATTAATACTAATATTAATATTAGTAATATCAATATTAGCTGTGATAATTTCTTACAAATTAAATACTAAAGAGGAGCAATGAGTGAGAATCCAAAATTCTGTAACCAAGACATCTATTAAAATAGTTGCTTAGTTCATAGAGTAGTAGTACAAAGAAATCTGAGGGACTATACCTGGGCTGATCGCAACAGCTGGCTTAAATAAACCCCAATTTTATTAATTTCTTCAGACATTGTAAGGACAAATATGAAGATCTATGCTTCAATTGTTCATTGCACTTCATTTCTTGCACTTCTTGTTTGAATATTCCTAAGGTCTGGGGAGGAAGAAGTATTATGCCTCATTAATTCACTCATTTCTGGGTGTACAGGTAGTCCTCAATTTATGACCATAATTGAACCCAAAATTTATGTTGCTAAGTGGGAAATTTGTTAAGTGAGTTTTGCCCCTTTTACTACTTTTCCTGTTAAGTGAATCGCTGCAGTTGTTAAATTAGTAACATGGTTGTTAAGTGAATCTGGTTTCTCCATTGACTTTGCCTGTCAGAAGGTCGCCAAAGGGAATCACATGAGTCTGGGACACCACAAGCATCATAAATACCTAATGAGTCAGTTGTCAAGCACCAAATGTAAATCATGTGACGATGGGGATGCTGCCATGGTCGTAAGTGTAAAAAATGGTCAGAAGTCACTTTTTTCAGTGCCATTGTAACTTCGAACAATCATTATGTGAACTGTTGTACATCGAGGACTGCCTGTGCTGCTTGGTCCAGTCTCAACCTGGACAAAATTTTCTAAGCCCAAATCTAGCAATTGCTCAACCTTCACTTCATCTTACAATTTGTCAGGGGAAGCATGACCACGATGTCCTTGAAAAACACAGATGATCAGAGGTTACCAATGGCAACGAGTGCATTTAAGCATACTCAAAAGAAGTTAATTTTATGGGATAAGTAAGATATGTGTATATGTATGTATGTATGTATATATGTATGTATATGTCTATTTCCTAAAGGAATAGAACCTCACAAGCAGTAAGCAGGACCAACAATTCAACAGCATAATTGTCCCCTAATGAATAGTGTCAGTGTTACCTAAGAGATAATGAATCCCTATGTAGCTGAAGCAAGTGAAGCAGCTATTGTTGACTCAGCCTTCCATCCTCTCGGGGTAGGTAAATTGAGGACCCAAGATTGTTGGGGGCAATAAAATAAGCTGACTTTGTAAAAATGCCGCTTAGTAATAAGCAGGCATATACAATGGAATGAAGGCTATTGCTGAGCACATTGGGTTGTATCCCAAAAAATTGTAAGCCGCCCTGAGTCTCCGGAGAAGGGTGGGATATAAGTATGAATAAAAATAAATAAAAATAAATAAAATATTTGGGATCAAGCTAAACTGCAACAGAAATGGGCATCCCCATAAATAAATAGCCTTCATGTGCTGAAATTTCATATTCAGTTTATAAACATTCAGGAACAGAAAGCAAAAAAACTGGCATAAGTTTCACGTTTCTGGAAATCATCTTCTTGAGTCTTTTAATAAAGTGGCATCAAGTTCTGCAGAGTTAGTACAACTCATCAAAGAGGGAAGGACAGCCAAATTTTAAAGGCCAGAAAAGGTTCCTGAGTCAATGTCTCTTTCAATTGTTAAAAAGGTAAGTTGATATCCAAAGACCTGTTCCAGGGGTCATCTTTTCAAGTCAGTAATGAAAGTGATTAGGAGATCTGCAAAATTAAAAATAAGTGGTCAAGAAAGAAAGAAAAACAGCTGTGTAAAGAATAGAAATCCTGAGACTTTCACATTATCCTCTCCTTTCTTAGGTTAGAAGCAGCTAAGTAGCGTACGTTTTAAATGAATGTTGTGGTGTTTGGTAGTTCCTTTTTCTGAAGTTTTTCAAAAACTGCCAGGGTTACAAAGTTTATCAACAATTTCAGCAGACGCAATATGATCGTCCAAAACCAAATCTGCTGCTCTGGGAACTGCGGAAGGAGCAGATTCAAGAGCTGCATTCACAGAAGATGTCCAAACAATGGCTTCAGTTGCCTGGTGTTCAAATCTTGATTAGTTTTCAGTAGGGTTTCTTTTGTGGCTTAATTAGAAATAGAAATCTAGTTTTAGAGCTCAATTTATTGTTTGGCAGGGATATAATAGATCTGCACTGAAAACACCTTTCTTGTCTTTGTTATTATGCAATAGAGAACTTACTCATTTACCAAGACTCTAAATAAAGGAACTTAAAGTTACCTTACCTCTAGATAAAGTAATTTGTCCCTTGAGTATTTTTCTTAGTTCTAAATACTTTCAGTATCTATCAAAGGTTATTGAGTAAACATTACTAGTGGATAGGCTATAACCGTAAGTATTCACAAATTCTGATCACATATGAAGTTAAGTAAGTAAGTACTAGTGACTGTTCACATGGCAGTAGTTGGGGGATCCTTGGTACTCTCAGAGCATGGTTGTTTTCTTGCAGATTACCCAGACTAGTGTTGTCAAATATTCTCCTTTACTAGAAGGAGTTACCAGAAAATGTAGTGGTTTCCCCTGAAGATTCAACCAAAGGACATTATTCATTTTCAGCTTTCTAGGGCTGAACAAATATGATTGGCCCTAGTTAATCCCAATGGGTTCATGCCTAAAACAGGCCTCAAAGCCACAGTTTCCTGATTCTAACTTGGTGACCCAAGCATGACACCAAACTGGTCATGCAAATCATAGATGAAGATTTTAAAAGGCATACAAGGTATCACCCTTTACGTACATCGTCCCCCGATGAGTAGCTTCTGCACGTTACTATTAATGTTCTTTTGTAGTACTTTTGAAGCACTTCATGTATTTGCACTGAAATTACAGAGGGCCTTAATAAACAGCCCAAAGACCAAACTGTTCTTGTCCAAAAATTTACACCAGAAAAATGAGTTCATGTTTGAGGTTCTGCAGAACCCTTGGTTTTCATTACAATCCAAAGACTATATCTATTCAGAAATAATCACCACTTAGTTCAATTTTGCTTTCTTCTAGTTGAGTATAAACAGAGATTCTGCTGATTAACTCAACTATATTTTTGAAACGGAATTCTATGTAAAGTACTGTAGTTATTTCATTATTTGTAATATACATTATCATGCATGCTATAATGAATAATAAATAAATAGCACTTTCAATTACCAATTGATTTAATGGCAGACTGAATAAAAAGCTATTGTATATTATTTATATTAATACTAATATTAGTATTTAACTTGATGTTTTGATTTGAGGTTGATGTTTGATTTGTTGTCAACTCATCGTTTAAATAGGGCACATGGAAGATTATTCTTATTGGGGGGAGACATGTTCCTTTAAATTTAGCATTTTATTTTATTGCATACTGAGTTTTATTTAACAACTGATCTGTTTAGGAAAAAAATCCTTATGTAATATCCGGAAACTTTTACACAACCTTGTCAATGTTTCATCATAGTAAAGAAAATTCCTTGAAAAATTGTTGATTGCATAAAATGAAACTGAACAGTTTATTGTTTCACCATTTTTGTTTGTTTAAAAAGTGTTCCTTCAGCATCAAGAGCATAGAAAAATCCACTGGAAAGGCTTTAATTCCGTTGCTTCATTCTGAAACCCTGCCACTCAGAAACAGCCAAGGCTGAACTAGCTCACCCTTTCTCCCTTTTTTTTTTTCCTTTTGGCAGTAGTTTTAAGTTATGATCCAATTGCAGATGGATTCTTTACAGCAGACTTCGAGAGCTGTTGGCTGATGATTTGATTCTTCCAAGATCTCTGAAATTACCCACAAGTCCTTTTGTTAAGACAGAAAACATTTTGAAAGCTGAATCATACCTTTCTTGGCTATAAGAGAAAGGAAAGGGAAAGGGGGGGGAAGGTCAAGGTTGGAAAGAAGAGAGTAGCATGACCTGGCAAATGAGCACTTTTCTAACAAATTAATCTTGAGACTCTTTAAAATGTGCAGTTTTGAAATATTGTTCTAGTTCTCTGTGGTTTTACAAATAGCAATCAGTAATGGTCTTTAGAATATTGTTTTTAGCTATATAAGTAGATTATTGCAGTGTCTTATCACAACGTTTTCTTAAATAAATGGTTTGCCTAAGTCAAGGAAGTCTAGGGACACAGTGGATTTCCTGGATATTACAGCCACGAAGCATATTGAGCAAGAAAAGATGTCAAAGGAATCATCCACAAGTAGGAAAATCCAATCTTTTGAAATCAATGCACACATTTCTAAATGACTTATTGCATCATTGTTTCTTTATACTATTAGTAAACTAGTGATGCAACTGAATGTGCATGTTTTTTTTGCAAAGAATTTTAAAGGTCAAACAAAAAAAAATGCTTCAAATCCTAGTTTAATCAAAAGCTTGCTGATTGACTAGTGTAACGACTATACTTTAGTTCCTTTATTTATTGTTAACGTATCACAATAATTTATTATAGTCTTCTCCAAAATCAAAGGTGCGGGGGGGGGCAATTAAATATGCACTAAACTCAGAAAAGTACCAGAAGAAAAAGAAGCCAAATTAGCAAATTAAATCAAAGCAAACCAACAAAAAGTGTATATGAAACTCCAATTAAAAGCAAACCATTAAACATCTGGTAAGGATACATGTCCTGGGTCCTTCAGAGAAATTGACATGAAGACTGTTTCCTTCACATAGCTTTCTTTAGTTTTGTGTGCAGTTGATATTTAAAATAGAAACGGGAAGATACAAAGTCCTTAGCCTAGCTTTATCCCTTAGTAAAAGTCATAAACAATTCAGACTGCTGTCATAAGTGATCCATTCCTTATAGAAGTATGTGAAAGAGAAGAGAGAAAAAAAGGCTATAAGAAAGTCTTATTCAAAAGGAGGAGTCAAAAAAAGGCCTCACCCATTATGGGGTCTGATCCCATACACCACTTTTCTGGATTCAACACCCATCTGATCACATCGGTGGCACTCAACAGAAACAGTGTTTCATCTTTAATGGAAAGGGAGGTATTGGTTAAGAAAATAAAATTCAGTGCTCTGTCCTCACTTTGATCCAGTTGCACTCAATATAAGGAATGGAATCGCGCTTTCATCCATATAGAAGATAATGGGATGCTTGGAATGCAATTTGTACTAGCAGCCACAATATCAAAATAGCCTTTAACAGATTAAAGGCTGTTTGAGTATCACAAGAGTCAGCTGAAATTGAATTTTGCCACCTTTAAATTTAATAAAAGAGGCAGGTTTGGCTATTTTCCTAAAATCATTACCAAATATTTGTGCACTGTAATCCAATACAGGAATAGTTTGACTAATTGCTGTTTTCCATGCATTCACAAAATGCTGTAATGGCAAATCACATTTGAAGGGATGGGAAATTTGGCAATTACATAAAAACACATGTACTTAAAGCTTATCTGGCATTTACTGTTTCAAAAATACTACCAAGGGGAGGTTAAAAAGAGGCTTACTCTGCAAATTTTATGTATAAGCTGAAAATAAAGTTATTGATCATGTGTCAGGAAACATCAGTTCATCAGTACCATAAAAGAAATGTTAGCTTCCTTCCCTAATTAAGAGCACTGATTCGGATAATTCAGCATCTTATTTTTAAAAATATTCAGACTTCAAGTGATTACTTGCTATATATATTGCTAATCAACATGATTGCATTTGATTGCAGTTATAGTCTAGCAGGAGAAACAAATAACTAATAATTCAGTGGTTACCCATTCATAAATCCTGATTTGATTCCTGCCAGCTAACAATTGTGCTTCAAAGAGAGCGAGAAATCTCTGAAATTCATCATGCGTTCAAGTCCCATCTTAGCCATGAAAGCCAGCTGAGTGACCTTGAGCCAGTCCCTCTCTCTCAACGCAGCTCACTTCACAGGGTTGTTGCTGTGGGCAAAATTGAAAGAGGGAAGTATGTTCAATATGTTCACCATGTTGAATTATTTGATAAATAAAGCAATAAAGCAATAGCAATAGCAGTTAGATTTATATACCACTTCATACTGCTTTTCAGCATTCTCTACACAGTTTACGGAGTCAGCATACTGCCTCCAACAATCTGGGTTGTCATTTTACTAAACTTTGGAAGGATGAGAGGATGAGTCAACCTTGAGTCAGTCAGGATCAAACTTCTGGTGGTGTGCAGAGTTAGCCTGTAATACTGCATTCTAACCACTGTGTCACCATGGCTCTTAATAAATAAATTATGGATGGATGGATGGATCAAATAAATAGTTACAACAGCCATTTAATTGTGCCAGTTATAAATTTTCCAATCCTAGTGTGTGTATGTGTGAGATTTTAATGTTTCAGTTCTTAAAAGACCATGTCTGTTGCTTCAGAAAAGATACGAGATTCTTACATACTACAACGGCAACATTTAGAATAATCCCAATATTTCTGAAGATACTGAATTGAAAAAAAAAAAAGATACTGAATTGGAAAGTTGAACTAAACGTTGCCATCCAAAACTTCTCCATGCCTCTGATATTTTCATCTAGCAGTATAATGAAAGGGACAGTAAATCAATTAAAGAACTATGAGCAAAACAAACAAGAACATGACACCAATTAATTGGCCTTTTAATGCAAATGAGAATAAAAACTTACTCTAATCTAGAATTGGTATGTGACAAAACTCATGAAAAAGGCATGAAAATTAATTCAATTCGTCAACAAAACTTTCTAGATTTATAGCCATGTCATTTCCTGATTCGCTGTCTTATATTTGTTTTTCTTTTGGCTTTGTAAAGTATACAAGTGTTTTGTCAATACATACAAAATATATTGAGATTGTAGAAAAATGAAAAAAACATAACATAGTTGTACCAAACAGTTTATTACTGGTACATGATTAACGTATAAAATCAATACTGTAATTCATATTCTTGCTCGCATGTTAATGCTACTTTTTATTAGTTGTGGTAAAATGTTCTGATTGAAGGATGCAGAGTATACTTTTTTTTTCCTGATGCCAAATGTATCATTACTCTAGGATCGAAGTTTGAAAAAGGCTTTAGTAAGCTCATATTTAAAGCGTTTGGTTTGGAAGAAATTTTACATCTTAAAGTATATGTTGGAGAGATAGGATTTTAAAAATATACACTTCATGGTTTATGCGTAATCAAAATAGCCCAACATATTTCCTTGCTTCATGGTTCAAAAATAGCTGCACAACATTGCTATTTACTGTGATTTACTGTTGCTTATATAACCTGTATTCCAGAGGTCAGAAATTTTCAAATGTTCTCTGAAGAAGAGCTATGGTTTGTCCAGGATATGGCAATCAGCTCCAATCCAAAGTATAGAGACCATCCTATATACTGTACTTGCTATAATCTATAGTGCTCTGATATGTGTGTTCAGGATAATGATAGAGGTTTAGAAAAATCCATTGAATAGAAGACTTTTCCCATCTTACTTTGCCAACATTGGAATTATTCTACCATCTCTGATGCAGTCTGCATTACTCAACCACAGGAAAACTAAAGGAAATGTGTCTGCTAGTGCCAAGCCATGGCTTTTTAGAGAAAGAAATCGTCCATAGCCAGGAAAAGGCACTACACGTTCCATCAGCTCTGTATCCAAATACTAGGCACAACAGAAAGACAAGCAGGTAAGAGAGTAGATGTACCACAGTTTGTACACAATATACACAAGCTTTGCTTCTATAAAAGTGAAATGCCTACACAGAGTGGGCTACAGTATTAGAAACAGTGGTGGGATTCAAAGATTTTTACTACTGGTTCAGTGGGCGTGGCTTGGTGGGTGCGCTTCGCACGTGTGCACACACTTTGTATGCATGCATGCACCAAAGGTGCACTTTGCACTGGCGCAGAGGTGTTTGCTCAGGCGCAGAGGCATTCCAACTCACCTCCTGCAAGCCTGCACTCTCCTGTTGCTTCAGCAGCTGCTGCACAGCACTCTGCTGTGCTGCGCAAAGCAGCTGTGCTTCAAAAGCAGGGAATAAAAGTGAGTATTTGAGCCCGGGTGGGCAGGTGGGCCCAACAGCAGAGCGGTGGAGAGAACTGCTTCGGTCTCCGCTGCTCATCAGTGCTACTGGCTCGGCAGAACCGGGCCAAACCGGTAGAATACCACCACTGATTAGAAAGATTGTGTTGTTCTACATGTAGGCTCATTGGTTAGGATTCACTGAAAAAATCCACATAGAGGGTTGTATTTAAAACACACTTTTTTGGTTAGTAATATTCTGGTTGGAGAGCTTCCTCCTTCAACTCCCTACTCAAATTCTTTGAGAACATAACACAATGTATAAATTTTAACCTTTTTAACCACATAGTTATCCATTAATCTATTGGTATATTATAACTGAAATGATTAGCCTACTTTATCATATATTTTCTAACCTGTTCTTCCAGGGTTTTTAATTGCAATAAAAGTTTGTAAATTTTACTAATTCCAAGTTCCTCATCAGTGCACAATTGTATTTCAAATCCTGACTTACTTTGCTCCATACCAGAACTCTTTTTATCCATAAGTCTTGTATCCTTTTTAAATCTTTCAGATAACTGTGAATGTGTAAACTACTGAGAAACAAAAAAAGCTTTTTAAAAAAAGAGATAAAACCTCAGCCTTAGCTACAAAGAGAGAGCTACCCCCTTTTACACTGAAAAAAAAAGAATTTTGCAAAAGAATTTTAATTTTCAATGTTCATCTTTTGCAGTATTATTTATGTAGTTAAAAACATGCATGAAAATTATCTGGTTATTTCTGTTTTATTTTTACATATTTATTCAATATTTAATTAGCAATAACACTCAGAGTCCTTTGGGATGGGGTGGGCTCTAAATCCTATTAAGTAAATAAACTTACATCTTTACTGCAAAAAATACCCAATTTTAACATATTTTATATTGTGTGCAATTGTTAGAATTATTGTTCATTTATCAGCAAATAACTCTGATATTTTATGGGCATACTGCAGTTATTTTATAATTTGTTTACTATTTTCTTATGGTAGACTACAGACAGCCTTTCCAGCAGCCACCACCAGAGGGAACCCTGAGACAATCTGATTATAAAACTTCATTCCAGGAAAAAAGCAGTGTTTTGACTACTATGGAAAGAAAAAAATATATGGAGTGTCATATCAGATCTGGAATCTACTAGTTTCTGTATTGCCAAATGACTCCAGGAAAACCATCTTGAGGGTGTGTCTTGTTAGACCACAGCTGTCTATACTGTTGTATTTGCTTTGATTCTGACGATCAGAAATCTGGTAGCATCGTTTGAATTTAATTTAAAATTAAATGTACTTGTAAACATGTGTGCTACAGTTCTTTTTGTCAAATGCTGTTTTGATATGTATATCTTGTCTTTCCTTCTAGAAGCCTGTGGGAGCATGCAGACTTTTCTTTTCATGTCATCTACAAATCATCCCGATTTTCGTTACCCAAGTATGATAGCAGATAATGAAGGATTGACAACTTGCTGCAGCTGTTAACTGAGCAAACCACCCTTTCATCGTGGAAAAGTAACATAGTCATTCACCTGCTCTGGAGGCCATGATGTTATTTAAGCATATCAGGGCTGCACCTTACATTTCAGCTGGCCATTGTAAGAATTCAAAAGTAACACTGGAATTGTCTTATTTCCTTTCGGCCATATGTTTCAATATCCAATGGTAGAGTTCTAATCTGCATTTTCCCATATATTCTTGCTGTTAGCTCTTATGATTTATTAAATATGATTCAAATTCTTGATGTACAGATTTCGGTCAACAGAGCCAATTGGCAGGTGCAAAGAAGGACAGCCGATCAAAGGGTGTCCCTTCTTCAGAATGAATGAACAGATCTCTTTCAGCAAATCAATTGACTTGTTCCTTTTTGAAATGCAAAAGTTTCCCTTGAAACAGAGTTCCTTTTGAAAGGGATTTCAGTTAAAGTGAAGACATTCTGGGCCACAAAATGAATTGGCAACAGTTCGAATTTAAAGCGAGGTTGCATATCTAAAATGTAATTTAGCTGAGATTTTCATCATGATTTAACAAAGACGGGTCTTTGTTCTGGTGTAGTAGAAAGGGAGAAGATTTTAATTGCTGAATTGAGGCATTAATGTATCACAGAGGCAAAGCAAGAGTTAAATTAGCTTTCCCTCTCCATGAGGCACCCACAGCAAACAACAGAGTTTTCAGAACTTGGGCCATAAGCCACACAATAAATTTTGGAAACTCCCCAAAGATGAGAGGCTGCCATTGTAAGATGCTATTTTTAAAAGACTTGATCATTTTAATTTCTGTCATGACTAAGTACCTAGATAGAAGTAAAAAAAACAATGTTTCCAAGAACAATCAACATAGGCCTTTGGATTATATCCATTTATTAAGAAAGAGAAAGGAACCTCAAGATCCAAGGTTCTCTGCCAAGATGACTTAAGACAGCATTGGCATGGAAAGAAATAATTGTGTGTGTGCTTTGTGATTATCCTAGCTCCTATTATAATCAGGCTATAAACTACTCTCACCAAAGAAGTGTGGTCTTGCTGCAGTATTTATTAGAGGAAAATTGTAGGCCCAGCAGTTTGATTTCTTCTGGCTACTAGAAAGAGTAATGAGTTCAGTTATTTTTCCTGCTGACTCATACAACTGTTATGAATTAAACAGTAAATACAACTCATAGATTAATATTATAAAAGATGATCATAAATGCAAATTAAATTGGCTAATGTTGTAAAAATAAAAAGGCCATGATTCATTTTAAGACTTCTATGGACCACCAAGTAAGTATATTTTAAAATATATTTTAAATGTTATGTGTTCAGATGTCTTCTGAAGATTTAGTTCAAAATGGTACCTTGAATCTCAGTCCTCTTGTATGAAACAATAATAAATATTATGTAAACTGACCTAAAAGTATTGAATAGCAATCATCTTATAAATATATTTTATCAGATGTTCTGAGTGTCTGATGCCCAGATTTTGGAACAGTTATTCAGGAGCTGACACTTGTAGTAGCCTTCTGAGTGCCTTCAGTTGGTACAAAATTGGCCCACATTCCCTCTAAAGGATTTAAATCAAATAGCTCTTAGATAAGGAAATTCAATCACAAAGATCTCCGCCCCCCAAAAACCCTAAGCTTAGTATTTAGGTGGTAGATCATCAGGAGCTCTCTGAGCTGTTTAACAAGGGAACAGCAAACTGCTTCCATAGGGTTATTTTTCCTCTGGAAAACACCTTTCCAGATATATCCTCAACAAGTGGTAAGTAGAAACATAATAGCAAGAAATGTTTTCTGTTTCCTATTGAAATGGAGAATTGAAGATAAAGTAGATCCTTTTACATCAACTCATGCTCTATTATGTCCAAATACATTACTTTGGGTTCTCCATGCTGCTCTTTCATCTTGATTCTGAAACTGTGTTGCATACATTTATGGTTCTCGGAACAAGCATCCTTCCTTTATTCAAGTAACCCATGTTTCCTAAGACATTCTGCCTGCTATGTCTAGCATACTTCAGGTGAAGGACCTCCTTTTACAAAGACAGGGATTTGTGATCCAGTCAATTGAATTAGGATGTTCTGACCAAGGCTTATTGAGACACTAACAAACACACATTAGTCCCAAAACGCTTTTTTCTTTATTTCAATGGCTGTGAATTTTATTCATGCACAGCCCGTAATGGGTCTCAAACAGTTTGTAAATAGTCCCATGGAAGTCTGCCAAAGTCCTTCAGGATAAATGTGATAAGCATGCATCTTTATCTTCCTTGAAATGCTGCCAACAACTAAATTTCCAATTAGTTATACAAGGCCAAATGGAGCACAAATTCAACACAGAGCTTCAGGTTTCAAACCGACCAGTATGAACAAAGTTGCTTCCTGCAAAGGTTCATGTCCCTTTGCTCCTCCTTATGGGAAGGCCAATCACCTCCAAGCCTTACTCCCAAGTCATCCCTTTTGTCTTAACTCTTCTTGCCTTATGGCAGCTCTGCGCACATGTGCACTAGGAACAGGCTCCAGATGGCCCTGGCCCCATCTCTGTATCGGATACAGGACCTTCGTCTGAGTCATCCCCAGACTCCCGCCCTGGCCCAAGTTCCTCCCCACTGTCCAACTTGGCTGCCATCTCTGCAGGCTTCCAATGGACCACAACATAGGAATCTGAATCAGTAGTGGACTTTGTAGGATACTATCCAGGATTGCATCCTTATGCTCATCAGTCAAAAGAGAAGAGTGATGGCTCTATTCTTTCCTAAAATTACCAAGCAGTATGAGCCTCTGGATCACCCACAACTGGTTTAAATAATGGGATGCACTCTTCCTCTGAAATGTGAATCTCATCCTCCTCTTGCTCCTCCTCCTCTATGAGCGGTCTTCTTTTTCTCTATTTAATGTTCTCTGACTATGGAACTGTTGCAGATAAGCTAACTTTTCTTCTAAGACATCCAAAGCTGGAATGAACACTTCATTCAGGAGTCACAATGGCACCAAGTAATTTAATTAGCTCAAAGAAATGCAAGGCGGGAAAATGAAGGCAGCAATAAGACTCAACGTGAAGATTGACCCAAACTGCTTGTAGCCAACTAGTAACTTATTTACTTATGAATAATGTAATAGGGATAGTTACAACAGCTGTATTAATGAATAGAATCACACTATGACCTCGGTAGGGAGATGCCATTTGATATGTTTTGCTCTGAGAAATAACTAAAGTATAAAATAATGAACTAATTCCTATTCTGAATTGAGAACTTAGTAATATTGCTCATTTTACCACTATACTGGAAACTTTAAATGCACTTTCATATAATTATAATAGGTTTAGATGGTGAGGGAAATATTGTATAACCACAGTCTTCAGATACCTGAAAAAAATATCCCACTGATGATCAATTCTCCATTGTTTTGATATACAAGACAGAAAATAATAAACTTAAGTTACAGAAAAACCGATTCTGACTGAAAGTTAGGGAAAAAATGTCTAACAATAAAAAGAGCTCAGCTGTGGAACCAATTAACTAGAAAGGTAGTAGGGTCCTCTTTGCTGTGTTGGAGGCTAGACAGGCATCTGTTATGGATACTTTAATTTGGATTCTTGCACAGAGCATGGAGTTGAATATAATGTTCTCTTCCAAATCTATGATTCCATTACTTTCATGTCAGACAGTGTTAGTTTAACAATTACTTGTGGTGTGGATACCAAGTTATTCTAGTGTGCTTGTCCTTAACCATGAGACCATTCTGTATTAATATTCCAGCTGAAGTAAATGGTATTCTCTATTTACATGTCCAGATTAGAAATCTTAAATAAATGCTTTTATATTATGGAGGATACAGTTGCTTTTCCTATGCACTATTCTAAAGATACATTTGGACTACAATCCCCATAATATCCAGCAAAACACCACATTTGTGAAGTCTGGAGTAGCCAGGAATGTATGAAACTACTTTAATTTCACTGTCTCTGAACTTTATTGACATGACCATAAAGCTGGATGAATTTCTGCATATTGCTATATATTTTGACCAAATGGCACTACACACACGTGCTTCTAAAAACCACAAGCAGATTTTTGTACAGATCTGATCTGCATTCCAAAAGGGTACAATTTAACTCAGATAAAACAATTCCGACAAAATGCATCAATCAAGGTGATTAATATGACAAAAATCTAAACCTAAAAACAAGAAGATTCAATTCCCTTTATAGTTGTTCAAAAACAAAACATGGTTGTGAATCGAAATACAGGACTTCATTCAATTTTGAATTTATGCAAAGTTTGGATGCTAACATATTCTACTGCTTCACATTGGGACTAATTGAAATGAAAATGGTAGAACTGGACCTAAAAAGAGCATGTCAGGTTTCAGCTAGAAGTCTTCAAGGGAAAACTCTGCACAGAGATAGCAAAAATAGGAAAAGGACCTCACTATAGTCCCCATGTAGCCCAACAGATCTCAAAGCTGTCCTTAACACATAAAGTATTATACAACAACTTCAAATAAAAACATTCGTATTTAGGTTTAAAAATAGGTTCTTGCTTTTCAGGTTGTTTTTCTGGAATGCCAGAAAAAATGGAATGCCAGACTCTGATATGTTGCTGAATAATCAATATTGTATGATCCTAATGGGGTGGGGTGTTTTTCTGCCTCAAATGATTGGGTTTTCTATAGTTCCATGAGAGATGGCATGGTTCGTTGATGGTTTAGCCTTCCAGGAAGGGCCCCTTTAATTTTTGGCAGAATATGGTTGTATTAGAGTTGTGGTTGCTGGCAATACTTTGGGTTAGTAGATGCAGCAAAGGTGGCACAATGAGATACATTGCAAGAGAGATAGTCAGAAGACAAAGAAAGTGGCTGGCACAAAAAGGTAGGATTTGTGGACTTGCCACTTCTGTTCTTAAAAAACAATAAAGGGTTAAAACCAGCACAGTTCATCTTAGGCCAGCACCTATTTACTCATTGTTGACAGACTTAAATTTATCCCTGGTCAAGCAGAATTTAAAAGTAAGTTGATCCAAGAGTGTGTTCTGGTTTAGTCACTCCTGAGCCCATATTAGGAGTGCTGAATTTTCAATCATGCATACCAAAACAACGTTGCTATCCCGAAGAACCCCTAATAGGCAGCTTTAAAAAGTGATAAAATAAAATATATTGGCCAGCTATTCAGGTTAATGTTAGAAAGCCCGCCATCCTAGTCATCTCATCCTTCACCCCCACCGCTCTCATAAATGGAAATGAAGTTGTAATCTTAGATGTTGCCTATAGGAACTCCAGAAATGGCAAAAAAAACCACTGGATAAGTTAAGTACAAACTATAAAGCTTTATGAAGCCATTTAATTCAATTCATTGCTTTAAAGCAAGTCCCCCATTTCAATTTGCTAAGGTATTTCGATAAATCAATTTCAATCAAAACTTTAATTAAAATACTTCTTCCACTCTTCCTTTGTTCATCCCAGCCACAAATCCCATGAAAAATTTAGATTTGCTGAGGTGTAACCTAAACAATCCCTTAAAGTAATCAATTACATAAGGTATCAGAGTTTTCATGGTTTCAGTTTTGTTGATGTGTTTAAAATTTTGAAAAGTTTTGCCTATAAACTTTGCATTCTCTTCCAGCTGGTCTGTTTAATCTTCTCCATTTAACTAACCACAGCTGTTGGCTCACCAGTTATTGTTTCTGAACTTTGGGGTCCTCTTACAATGAGCTGAGCTATCCTGGAAGATGGTTAGCAAATTATCATTTATCATTGCTCAATCCAAGAAAGTGTAGCAGTTGATAAGTATCAGAGAAGTTGACTGCTTTTCAAGTAGCACATGATTTTGCTCTATGCTCTGGCATTTTTCCATCCATGATGTAAGAGGGGAGGAGGAGAAACCTATATTTCAGCATAAATGTGATCTGATCAACATGAAATGTGTGGAAAATGAACAATGATTAGACCTATAATTTGGCACTTCAAGCCATTTAAACCTGGCTGGCATTGATAAGAACATATCTTATGAAACCCTCGAAGGAAGAGAGATGCTCTTCCTTTAATAATGTTTGATTTTAAGTTCTTTAAGACTCATTTAACAATTGCCAATCTTCTGAATCACATCCTTTTTGTCAGAACTCTTCACCCAGATAAAAGGGTATCAAGGGTAACTTTTGCACTCATGGGTCTTTAATCCTTAATCTACATCTGAATTACAGCATTTACCACCTCAAAATTACTGTTTTTTATTTTGTCAATAGGGCTATATTGATGACTTTAACAGGTCCAAATCTGATTTGATATTCCATTGGCAACCTTTGAATTCAATGAAAGGGAAGATCTGGTACCCAACTGCATGAATATTTACTGTAAGTACTGGTTTTTCAAGCTCTTATAGAAATAGGAAGTGCGGGTAATAAGATATATATGGATATTTAAATACAGTATATATAGAGCTTTTGCATAGTCTAGTATCTGGTCATAGATACGTAAAAGCAACTTTTTTATTTGGGATCCCCCCCCCCAAATATATTTTACATAACTGATATGATTAATTTAATAATTTAATTTAACAATGGGATTTATATGCCTCCCTATCTCCCGAAGGACTCAGGGCGGCTCACAACAGTAAAAACATACAATACAAAAGTTCAAAATTAAAAAAATATTAAACAAGAATCCCAATAATTATAATTAAAACTGACAGTAACCAATAAAAAACATTATGGAATGAACTGCCTCTGGACCTCCGTCTGGCCCCTGACCTCCGCACCTTCCGTGATTTAAAGACCTGGTTGTTCGACCAAATCGGGCTGTGATTACCTCACCAGGGCCATGGGATAATTTTAAGTATTTTAATTTGGTTTTATTGGGCTTAAAATTGTTTAATTCTTTTTTAAATAATTATTGTATTGTATGTTTTAATTGTGAGCCACCCCGAGTCTTCGGAGATGGGGTGGCATATAAGTCCAATAAAATAAATAAATAAATAAATTAAACCCCCACCTCAGTCCAGATCGACCTGTTGCAAGAACCATGTCTTCAGGTCGCAATGGAAGGATTGAAGGTCAGGAGCCATCCGCAACTCCAAGGGCAGTTGATTCCACAGCGTGGGCACACCAACAGAGAAGGCTCTCCCCCTGGGAGTCGCCAGCCAACACTGTCTGGCCAACGGCACCCTGAGGAGGCCCTGTCTGTGGGAGTGCACAGGGTGCTGGGAAGTTGTTGCTGGCAGTAGATAGTCCTGCAAATACCCCGGCCCTAAGCCATATAGGGCTTTATAGGTGATTACCAGCACCTTGAATCTCAACTGGAGGGCAACCGGCAAAAAAAAATTAAGTTTGCCATTTGATAGTTCTGGCTTTAGAAGAACTCTATAGCAGTTTTTGGTATTCAAACCAGGGTAGAGAAAGAACTGAGTCTCTAGCAGTAAATCATGATAGATTTTAATCAAATATTGGAGAGCTACTGAATACTTGATTTTTGTAAGACTGAATTAGTGATTTGATTGGTGCTGATACATGAATGTTGCTCTGTTATTGGAAATAATTATTTCCAAGAATTCTTTAGGCATTCAGGGAGAAAATGTTCCATCTTGGAAAGGTTGACTAGTTTTATTACTTCTTCAGGTAGGCTTATTGAAAGTATACTTAAAACTCTGGGGAGAAAGACCCAAATACGTATCAGGAAAAATGTGTCCTTAATAACTTTTCAAGATTTTAAGCACAGAAATATAGGCCACCCAGTCTTTCTCTTCCAAAGTAAGATCTGAAATTGAACTTGATGAGAAAGGTTGATACTTTTCATTCAAAACTGTAAAACCAATCAGGTAAAATAAAACCCCAAGAGTCATTACTTAGGGATATTTTTAAAAATTCTGTTGATTAGATTATGGATTTAAAAATGTATCTATAGAATATATTCAGGAAAAAGAAAAATATCTAATGAAAATCCTGCTCAGGTTTTATCACTATCTTGAAAAGGCTTTGAGTTTGGTATGCCAGCATCTATTTAAAATCATTGGATTTGTAAATCATGAACTGTACAATTTTCTACATTTCTATGAAGTCTTTTTCAGGATAAT
Source organism: Naja naja (assembly GCA_009733165.1). NCBI lineage: Eukaryota > Metazoa > Chordata > Lepidosauria > Squamata > Elapidae > Naja > Naja naja. The sequence continues at coordinate 185,893,403 of CM019150.1, read as the reverse complement.
GGTGGTTACTCCTAGGTAATGGCTAAGTATGACAGCTTACTGCATTTAATCATTAGAAATCAATTATGCTTTGCTATTTTAATTAAAGAAGGATGGAAATTATTTTGTGGCTTCTGACATTATGTTCCATTGTAGCCAAACAACAGATGAGCTCAATTTTGGCATCCTGTCAAAAAAGACTCTGAAAAGGGAATCACATCTGTCAGGCTTATCTACACATAATGCATATATTATGAACATTCATTTAACTTTGATTTTAACCCTTTTGTTACTAGAATTATATTAATTCCACATTTTTCTATTTCAGAGCAGTCAGTTTTGTGCACATGATGTGAGCTTTTTACACAAAGTAAATTACTTGGGCTTGCACATGGTTTACTTTTCTAGTTAAGATAGTCTCAATATCCAATGGGTTTACTATTTAAGATCAGGATTCCTAAAAAATGTCCATATATTTATATGGAAGCATCCAAAATAAATAATGATGGACATTAAATAAACAGTATCAGATAATCTTTCTTTCTTCATTACTGCTAGTAAAAAATTCATTTGGCAACTTGTATTGAACCAGATTTTGGACTTAAGTTGAATTTCATGTGTAAGCATTTTGCTTACATTGTTGTCTTCCTATAAATCCAGCTCTTAACACTTGCTATGTACTTTTCCATAACAATAAACATATCACTTACAAATCTGTGGCATTAGTTAAAGAGAAGTAAGTAGAGCTTTCCCAAATGGGAATATGTGTTTAAGTCAGTTGATTATAAGCTGTATCATGTCAACAATGACTGAAGTTGGAGGGAATTTTCCCATTAATCCAAGAATTTCACCCATCTGGTTAAGTTCTCAGTAGGTCTCAGAAATGCAATTTTACTTCAGGATTTCCAACACCAGAGACTAGTTCAGTGCCTCCTAAAACCTGACACAGCATTATGTACAATTCTTCAAATGCATTTTGAAATAAATGGGCAGATCACTCAAAGGTCTAGTATATTTCAACATATGTAGATACTGTCTGAACTAGACAAAAGAGTGAACGGCAGGCTTCCTGGGTTCTGAGGAATTCTTCTACAGGCAATAAGAGGGCTGGAATGCGGGAGGGTTATGTTCCAGTGAAAATGATAATGGAAGAACCATATATGAATTTTTCTTTTTCATTCCCTTACTGGTAGACTTCAGGTTACAAAGATTGATGGATATTGCCATTGCTAAGTGATATGGTCATAAAATGTAATGTCACATGACTGTAACACTTACTACTGGTAATCCAGAGAACCTCAATTGCCATTCCAACTCCAGAAAGTGCAGGTCGTACATACTTTTCTTCCTTTCATGTTAATGCATGCTGATTATCATTTACTCTTCTTACATTCCAAATAGAAAATTTATGTATGATCATCACCAGATAGCCTCTTAATTATTGACCTCTACTGACTACCAGGCCTTTGATATATTGAAGTTTCCATTTAAAAGCTTTCTAGTAAGATAGAAAAGATTTAGATGTATTATTCAGCTTTAGTCATCTCAAGCCAAATGCATTCTCTGCTGGCAATAGGGACAGTATATCAGTTACAACATATATGGGACAGTAAGCCTAAATTGCAGAATGCCAGCAGTAATATTTTGATTACTAGATTAGAGATCCAAGCTTACCTGGTGTGACCATGTTAGGTATAGATCTGGTTATACTATAGTAGGATAAAATGTGTCCATCAAAGAAAGAACTCAACAAGCCATTCTGTTTCTCTTGATAAAAAGAGCACATTTAATTCAGAAGGTCATATTCTTGGCATAGTGATCTCAGATTGATTATGACTGATCAAATAAATAGACCTAATCTTATCCCATTGGTTTGAATGGAACATGTAGTATATGCATAACTTACATAGAAATTTGTTCTTCTCAATCCAGAATCACAGTTTAATCGTGGCATTAACTGATGCTGGATTATGTCATATTTCATTTGACCTTATCTCTGTACCACAATACTGAGCCAAATAGAAATATTGATGAATTTTTCCTCAATCTCTGTCATTGTTGTAAATAATAAATAAATACATTGGGCATCTTTCAAGCATTTGTAACATATAAAAAGTTCTAAAATGCAAACATGGATGAATCACAAAGTATCAGAATCATAGCTTAGTCATTAGTTAGCTGCTCAATATAATATCAAAATTAGAGAATGCTTAGCAAATGGAAAGCCAATGCCATTGATGTTAAATTGGAAGTTTAATTAGAGAGCTTACAAATGTTTTTCTATAATTATGGAGCTAAGAACTGGTGGGATAAATTGTAAACTTCTCTGGTATAAACAACATTATCACAGTTTTGAATATAAAACTTAAGTGCTGAAGTAACATTAAAGTTACCCCCTTGGAATCACATCTCAGCTTTTAAGAATTAATAGCAGTCAGAGTCAAGTCTGTTTAGACAGCTGAAAGTATTGCACATTGAAATTGATGCTATAACCTTATTAGTATTTGATGTTTTTGTGGCAATAATTTACTGGAAGTTTTTAGTGATATGAAGTAACCAGGCCCTTTATTCCAGCACATTACTTGTACAACAAATTACATTTTCTCTGGGCAGTTGAAATTTCCCATTTACGGAGATCAGAGATTGAGAAGAAAACTGTTAAATTTTATTATTCTTTTGTTGTGTTAAACATACACACGTACTTTTGTGATGCTATCCTGGAAACAATCCTAAACATACTCACAAATTGTTTTTAAATGGACTTTTTCCCAAGGAAACAACTTCATGTTCCAAAGTTCAGAACATTATGCCCATATTTAAAGCTTAAACAAGCTAACCCAATGGTTACCATGCAATCCCTCTTTTAAAGAGGAATATTGTGAGGCTCTTGATTGCTCAGAACCAACTGGGCTGTTTTTAAAGGATACTTTTTCATGCAAAGAACAGTATTTGGTGATTAATGGCAAAAATAACCTTAGTGGTCTGTTGTAAGAACATTCACAGTGAATTTGTGAGATGAAAAGTTTTTAAAAAAACACACACTCCAAAGCAATTTAAAAATAAATATCCCACCTCTCCTACACTACAAGTTTTGTCCTCTATGAAATTTGACTTTTCAGGTTATTTTCATTTTGACAGTTCCCTCAATGCACCATGTACTTAGGTTTTTCCAATGACAAAATAACAATGGGTCTTGTTAGTTTGTTTTATCAAAGAAGGAGAATAATGGGGGGAAAGAGGGCATATATTTCCTTCCAAAATTTGATATCATAACATAAATGAAAACTGACTGAAACAGCCTCAAATTCTACTTCTAATGTACTATTGGCAGACAGATTAGGTTTCTTTTTCCACAGCTTTTACCATTTAAATATTTCAAGAATTGTAATCAAGTTCTGTAAACCAGCAAAAAGTTAGCCATGACTAAGTACATTTAATTAAAAGCAATTTAACTTAAGTTAGGCATGCCTAACTTGTTCCACCAAGGACCATCAATGAGACTTGGAAGCAATTCTATACTTCCATGTACCTTGGGAATCCCTAATAACTGAACAGGCAGAGCTAGGTCATGCACAGGGCTAGCATAACTGTTTAATAAGGTTAGCCTTTTTTTCTTGCTGTGCCTTCAAACCAGTCTTCATTCCTTGGCAAGATTTCAGAAGTGGATTGCCATTGCCTCCTTCCTAGGGTTGAGACAGAGTGACTGGCCTACGGTCACCCATCTGGCTTTGTGCCTGAGAACTAACTAGAACTCACAGTCTCCTAATTTGTAGGCTGATTTCTTAACCTCTATACCAAACTACTCTCTTGGCCTTTTCTTAGAAGGACCTATTCAATACTCTCAGGATTTGCTGTATCAAAATTCTGCCTCTTGCAATATTCTTTATGAGCAATAATACCAGAAGCAGGCTAGTAAACATACATACTATGTCACAGATAGACTGGTCATAATTCATGGAAAATTTGCATTCTTCAGGCTCCTTCCCACCTCAATCCCAATTGTTAGAGGTAGTAAATGTTTGAATCAGCACTTATCAGTGTAAAGTTGGAACACAGTAACTCATTGTAAGGCAAACATACTTCAACCTACTCCAGTGAGGAGAATGTGAAAGTTGAATTCACCATTTAGTTACTTAGTTGAACTTATTAGCACCTAACTTCCAATGGATTTTAGATTGCATAACACTGGACGGCCCAGCCCTGAGTCCACATGAAGAATGTTGAGAGCTAAGCAGAATTCAGTTGTGTTGGCAGAACCAAAATAAAAATGTAACATTCGATTAGAACTACAGAAAGAAAGAAAAGCCTGTGGCTAGCCACATGAAAAAAAGTTGAAACTACCTATAGCAATGTCAGAGAACTAATCATACCACTTAACACCTCCCTTCCTGCATTCTCTATATGAAGAATTTAAACTGTAATGTTATGAACTGACAGAGTCTTAGAAGCAACAGAAAGGCCACTGATTCTTTGAAGAACTTCTGAAAGCTCCAAAGCTTTTTTTGAAGTCGTCAGGTTCCATTCATTCTTTCAAAGCAAGTCGCCCCTTCAATTTACAAATCTGCTTCACAGGGTAATTCCAGTGGAACTTTCTCAGACTGACAAAGCCACCTGAAGCTGGCAAATGCTAATGTTTATTCCTCATTGGAATGTGTTTTTGTCATCTTAGTTCTTTGCTCTTTTTTATATGGCTCATTTAAAAAAAAACACACACACACAACCTCTGAGGGATTCAGGAGGTGGCATATCTCTAGGGAGATGGGCAGAGATGAAAATGTTCAGCACTTGGAAGCATTTCGTTAATGTACCTACCTGTAGTTTGCTCCTTTATAGGACAGATACCCATACCCACCACTCACCATCAATATATATGCATAAAATCATGCCGCAAAATGTGGTATTGATGTCAAAATTCAGAAATCTGGAGTTACTCTTTAGGCTGCAAAAAAGTGGATGGAGAAATCCAATGCAGTCCAGAGATTGCCCTGCCTTAGCATATTCCTTTCCTCTTTCCACAAATGCCCTTTGGGTAAAGGAGAAAAAGGAACAAAAAATATACATTTAAATAAAAGCAAATATTCAGATATTGTAATATGGAGGTCCTGGTGCTCCCTGAAATTTGGTTGTTTCATTACCCAGCTAATTGTAATGATCAGTAGGAATAACTTTCTCATTCTAATTATAATAAATCATAAATATATTACTTCAATACAAGGATATTCGTACAGTATTAACTAGTTATTGATATTCTATTGCTTAGATAATTTGAAGTATTGGAAATAGAAAAAAAGATGAATGAATGTATACTGAAAGTGTGTTGTACCAGACAAATTCCTTGTGTCTAGTCACACTTGGCCAATAGAGTGTTCTGTTCTGTTCTGTTCTGTTCTATTCTATCCTATCCCATCCCATCCCATCCCATTCATTCTATCCTATCCTATTCCAATGCTGAGAAACTGGAGGAACAGTCAGATAAAAGAAATTTGAGTCCAAGGCAGAAATGCAGTTTGAGAAAGTATCTCAGACTTGGCTCTACCTAATTTTCTTAAAGTGTAGCAGGAAAGGTATATTCACAGTTGCAAGTTGCAAGATTCTGTTACTGTAACCTTACAATAAAAGTAATACTAGCTTTCATAACTTTGATTTCCTAGTGTAGTCTACCTCAAAGGACTGACACTAGGCAACATCAGTGCAACTGTGAGCTACATATATTCCATCCTATTGGATATTGTAATGCATTCATTTCTATTGTTACCTGAAATTCACAATACAAATCCATTCAGTGATCAATATATGGATTGGCATAATGCTCATAAGCTTATGTGATAGGAGGAAGAACCACTTGACTTCATATGAAATTAATCAATTCCATTTTCCACTGCCCCCTCCCTTCCCCAGTCTACAATGTAGAGAATTATAAAGACTATAAGTCAGAAAGAAACAAGTTTGCAAACTCTATTAGTATAGTATTACAGAAGCATTTTATTGTCCTATCAAGGGTTACTTATATAATACTAACGATCCTTTGTGTTTCTGTTTCTACCATTTGGGATTTTTGGTGAAACTGATTTAATTGTTCTATCTGTTTCTTATCAATAAACGTACCCAATAAAGAACCATAGTGGTGCAGTGGTTAGAATGCAGTATTGCAGATTAATTCTGCTGATTGCCAGCAGTTTGATTCTCATCGACTCAATGTTGACTCAGCCTTCCATACTTCCCAGGGAGGTAAAATGAGGACCCAGATTTTGGGAGGCAATATGTTGACTCTATAAACCACTTTGGGAGGACTGTAAAGCACTGTGAAGCAGTATATAAGTCTAAGTGCTATCTAATGTCACTATCCTGTCAGATTATTCAGGTGGCTGTAGGCATGCAATGGATATGCTTACAAAATTTTATCTGACCTTCAAAGATAAGCTGGTCAAGCTTGGTAAGAACTTGTATGGGAGACTATCTAAGAATCCAGAGCTGAAAGTTATACCAGGAAGCCAAAAAGTTCTCCGTAAAGATAATGCCAGATCTCTCTCACACAGTTGTCATCAATCAGGAGTAACTTTGCCTTCTTTATGCATGCATGAAATGCATTTCTTTGATGTTCCATGTTTTCACATATGCATTTTCATACTGTAGGTAGAAGATATAGTAATGCCAATGGGTAATATTTAAAATAAAATGTTAAAAAATGGAAAAGAGTTGATTTCCCCCCCTTTAACATGTAGTTTTGGGAAAACACTGCCATCTGGTGGTCATTTGGTGGACAATTTCCTATACAGTATCCCAAAGAATAACTGCTGTATCCTAGTAAATCAAATGCCCTCATATGTCCGAAGAAATTTTCATTGTAGATCATACTATTTGGGAAAGCATGAACTTTAAACAAGAAAAAAGTCATGCTGTACATTTTTAAAAAGCAGTGAGGACAATGAATGGCATGCTTACTTTTTTTCTGAACTATCAGTTAATAACATGTTCTAGTTTTATCATGGTTAGAGTAGATTATGTTTTAATGATAAATTACAGAATCCTTAATCAAGAATATGCACCATTGCTGTTATCTAGTTACTGACACAAAGCAAAAGTAAAATATAAAAAAACAAAGAAAAGGACTTTAGATAGCACATTCTCTTCACTGTCCCTAGCCACTAATCACTACTTGAGTATTTCCCATTTAACAAAATATCAGATCGTTCTTGTTGCTTATCAAATCATTTCATCTGATATGTTAATTAATGTCTTGTTTCTTAAAAACCATATTGCCAATATGTAAGCCTGCTTTGATATGATGCACTGAATATAGATGAACCTCTGTTATGCATTTATACAGTCAATTATTCTCCAATTTTGGTCTCCCATTCTTGAATATTAAATATGACTGAAGAAAATGAGCAACAATGCCAAAGCAGAGTTCTAATTCTACTCTTACCTGGAAGTAACCTTTGTTGAGAACAACTGGGCTTTCTTCCATCTAAATCTGCTTAGTACTGGAAAATAAAGAAGATGCCAGTACATAATCAGTATTGTTTGGTTAAATTAAAATCTGTGGTAAACAGAGCATGTCCAATTTGTTAGTATTGCCAGAATATCTGGGTCATGAAGTTAAATTATTTTCATCTGTTTTCTACCACCTACCAAACCCAAAAAGCATTGTTTTCTAAGTTTTTAAAAATATGTTTCTTATTATGGTTTAAGCAGAGAATCAGAGTAAGTTTCTATTAAAAAATTAGAAGTATCACAAACTAATTTGCCATGTTTGCAAGTAAATTATCATGTTGGCTTCAATAGATATTTTCCATTGGTAAGAAAATTCATCCAAAATCTTGTGAGTGGATGACCAACCTTCAATAGAAGCTGTTGCAGAGGTAGGTCTATTTGTTTATTCTCAGCTTTCTTCTGTCATAAAACTAAAGGTAATGTATGTTTATATCTAAGCATTGGCCAAGTTTTGTCTACTTACTTTCTTCAGAAATATTGGTTCATTCATCATAGCTTTTAAAACATTTGAGCTCTATGAAAAATGTATAAGGATTTGGGAATTTAGCATTTCTAACAATACCATGCAAAATAGTATATGTTCCTTAAGTTTGACTATATTTTTATATATAAGTTAAAACTTAGCCCCATCCGAAGATCTAGTCCCAGAAAAAAACTAATAGAATGCATTTTAATTTATTGTCTATACTATAACTTTATATCAGATGTGGTTGACAACAACATTCAAAAATTCTTAAGGGAAACAATAATCCTGGAAAATATTGTGTTTACTGGCAATTGAAAAATGTGTCAAGGTAAGACAAATTAAAACTATAAGGCAATGACCTTACAGTTTGGGTCCCCAAAGTGTTCTTTGGGGACCCAAACTATAATGATGTACTATGGTCTGTTTCAGCTGATTGCATGTATTGTATTACAATTAGAAGTGCATGCCAGTGTTTTAATAAGATTCAGCTCTAGCATTTCTGAAGAAACAGACATGGTTATGTCCTGAATCACTGGCTATGATAGATATGTTCACATGAAAATGACAGACCTGATCCAAGTATCTAAGCCCTATTTGATAGTAGAATGATACTGAAACAAATGATTCTTTAGCCAACATTCCAGATGATTATACTGAGAAACATATGATATGGTAAAGAACAGTGCTTCCCAAATGGTGATATGTTTTTTTTTTCTTCAATGACATGAATAATCTTCAAGGATGCATGAAGGATTATTGTTTGCTCCACAATAGCCAAAAACTGATCAGCACTTTTAGCTGAATGATTAATTTAGAAAGCAAAATCTCAGCCTTTCCAACTGGGTAAAAATCAAGAAAAGAATATGATGTATTGCCTATCCCAAATGTACTGCCTATCCCAAGCACCAGAACAAGATTTAAAACACTGATAAACAAATAGGCCTCAGTGTCTATTCATCCTTTCTACTGCCATTGATACCTACAGTGGAAAGAATCACAACATTTGCAACAGACTTGTCTAAATAAATAAATACCTGGGACATTATCAGGTTTAACCAAGGGGATTCTGTCTGGCTATGTGATGCAACACAAAAAACAATAACCAGGTCTTAATCTCTTTTCCGATGAGCCTAAAATAAATGGAATTTTGAGGATCTAGGGATAAGAGCTTAAGTGTATGAAAAATTACTGAAATATTTGTATGCCTGTTGTGGTACTTCTCGAGTTTTGCTACTTTTAATTTTCTCTATAGATGGAGGGGAATCCCCAAATATAAATGAAAGAATTCAGTAAGATTGAGAAATATTCATATTGGAACAAAAGAACTAACAGATATGGAAATACTTAATTCAAATCCTTCATCACCTCAAAAATTCCTTGGTCTCATGTCCATGGTGACACAGTGATTAGAATGCAGTATTGCAGGCTAACTCTGCACACTGCCAGCAGTTTGATCCTGACCAGCTCAAGGATGACTCAGCTTTCCATTCTTCTGAGCTTGGTAAAATGAGGATCCAGATTGTTGGGGGCAATATGCTGATTCTGTAAACTGCTTAGAAAGAGCTGTAAAGCATTGTGAAGAAGTATATAAGTCTAAGTGCTACTGCCAAAAAAGTCATCAAAAAAGCTCAACAAAGAATGTTCTTTCTTGCGCCAACTCAGAAAGCTCAAACTGCCCAAGGAGCTGCTGATACACTTCTATAGAGGAATTATTGAGTCTATCATCTGCACCTCTATAACTGTTTGGTTTGGTTCTGCAACCCAACAGGACAGACACAGACTTCAGAGGATAATTAGGACTGCAGAAAAAACCATTACTACCAACCTGCCTTCAATCGAGGATCTGTATACTGCACAAGTCAAAAAGAGGGCTGTGAAAATATTTACAGACCCCTCACATCCCAGACCTAAACTGTTTCAACTCCTTCCCTCAAAACGATGCTATATAGCACTACACACCAGAACAACTAGACTCAAGAACAGTTTTTTCCATCACTCTGCTAAACAAATAATTCCCTCAACACTGTTCAACTATTACAAAGTCTGCACTACTGTTACTGTTAATCTTCTCATCACTCCTTATCACCCATCCTTTCCCACTTGTGACTGTATGACTATAACTTTGTCGTTTGTATCCTTACAATTTATACTGTTTCCTAGTATGATTTTTGCTTATTGTACCCTGTGACTATCATTAAGTGTTGTACCTTATGATTCTTGATGAATGTATCTTTTCTTTTATGCATACTGAGAGTATTTGCACCAAGACAAATTCCTTGTGTGTCCAACCACACTTGGCCAATAAAGAATTCTATTCTATTTGCTAAGATTGTTATGAAGGTAAAACTATCTTTTAACTTGCTTATTCTCTGTGACTTCAGAGGGCTTGTTTCTGAATTAACACATATAGTGAATGAAATCCAGAGAAGAATTGTTATTGTCAAAATTAAGAAATAGACTGATGCCATAACAATACTACTGGTTAGGTTAAAACTAGTACAACTGGGCTTCCAATACTGGATAAAGGAAAAGATAAATGGGAAGTCTCCTCTTGACTTTGGTGCACAGTGTCTCACACTGTAATATAATGGTAGTCCTCAGTTAATGACTAGTTGCTTAGAGACCACTCAAACTTATGAGGACCCGCCCCCAAAAGTTACTTAGGACCCAGATTTAAAGTTCTGATGATCACCACCACTTCACTGTCATCAGCATACATTAATGGCCATTTGCAATATCCTGCAGTCACAGGATTACAATATTTTGCTGGAAATCAACATTTACTCCCAGTCTCTGGCAAAAACTGCTTGCAACAGACAATGCGTTTGTTTTACAATTGCAGCATTCACTTTACAACTATTGCATTCACTTAAAGACTGCCACAAAAAAGGTCATAAAATCAGGTTGATCTTATTATTGCCTTGATTTGCAACATATCATGACCTATGATGGAAATTCAAGATTCTATCATAGTTGTGTTTAGCAATTAAGTTAATGTTTGATTAACCCATTTTAATTATTTTTTTTAAAAGCATGAAAGAATTAGTTAAAACACTGTGCTCATGTTTGTTCTGAAGAAGCTGTATTTGTGGAACAGATATTTTCTGAAGTACATCATAGATTACATTAATACACTAGCACAAAACATAATGTTTTCATTAAGAAAAAAACATTACCAATATATTATCTGCACAAAATCCAGTATAAAATGCACACTGCTTCTAAATGAATAATTATAGATCACTATTGTGCATAAACATTTCCAAATCACACAAACAATCAAGAGAGTCTGATAGGCATAACTGTAATTTGTGCCTTGGAATCCTACCTGCTATGTATCAAATATCTACCTAGTCATATCTTTTTAAGGCTGTAATTGAAGCATGTGCCACTGTGTCAGCCAACATTTAACTGACTGCTTTATGAGCCAATCACAGTACAACAATTATTAAAATAACAGGCATAAACTTCCATTGTTTACAAACAAATTCACTGCTAAGATATTATGACTTATAATTATGACTTTTATAAATGACGCAACTTTTTGTGGCATTTTAAATTGTAATTGTTTCTGTATTTATCTTTTTTATCATTTGTAAGTCACCTACAGTTGGCTTATTGGCAAGATGGGCAATAAATAAATAAATAAATAAATAAATAAATAAATAAATAATATTGAGAAATAATGTTTAGGAAAAATGAAGGGATAAGGACTCACCTTAACATAATGAGATAATATGCAGAGTGATATGGGGAGGAAGTTAATCAAAATTATATGTAGGGCTCTGCACAGAATTAAATTTAAGAAAACTTCAATCTATTCAATTTCGGATAAATCCAGCTTTATCCCACAACTCTGCATTCTTCAGCCCATCCTGCTCAGAGGATTAGCCCTGTTCTCCAGATAAATTCTTTTGTAGAATTGTGGAATTGTAAAGAAAGGTGACATGATTTGACTAAATTTCTTATGAGTTGGAGACCATTATTAGATTTCTCATGCAAAAAGGAGAAAAATCAACTTTTGACTTTGAGATCTGAAGATTAGACTGGATTTGAGTACAGAAATATTGCAGCTTTTTAAACATAGAGATTTGTATTTAATAATTTATTACTTCTTAGATAAAATTAAGAGAAGAATATTTTATGCATATTGGGAATTTTAGTAAGTTGATTATTAGTATTTTAAGATGTTTTGTATATTGGTGCTATTTGTTTAAACTGAGAAAGAGGTGGTTGTATTATTATTATTATAGCTGTACCAAAAGTAAATTAGAGGTCATTTTTGTTACAAATTTGTTGGATATTTTTGTCAGTTTTAATTTTAATTTAATTCCCTTTCCCTTTTCTGTTAATTTGTATTTTAAAGTTTAATGTTGAAAATTAATAAAGATATTATAAAAAAGAAAAAAATAAAGGCAGCATGGAGCAAGAAGGAACAAAAATATGCTTCCACAGTTTCACAAACAAGCTACTAGCTGTTTCACACATTGAGCTAACTGTGGATTGTTTTACCCACAGGTTATTGAAACATTGCTTACAACAGGGAACCCATCAACAATAGTTTATGATCCATACTAATGGCTTGATGGATATTTTAACACTAAATCAAAATCATACTGAACATATAATATTGAATATATAATAGCTTAGCAAGATGTTTTTTTCCCTTAGATTTGCAAGATTCTTTACATTACTGATGTATTTCTACAGTCAGAAAAAGGCCTAATAATGGAAGACAATATTTTGGACCATTGTTCTTCAAATCAGCCTCTTTGGAAAATAAAGTACTCTGCTCTCGATATAGCAAGGAAGCATCTACAGATAACTTTGCCTTCCTCTTATTGATAATAACAAGTTAGAAAACCTCTTCCGAGCACACATAAATGCAAAATATGCAATTCCTGCTAAAAAGCCAGCCAGAAGAGTTGTGCCAAAAAATTTGGGCGCTCTCTTCTTTGCTACTCGAAATGCTGTTGGAAGAACTGCTGAGATTAGTATGTTGTTGACATGTCCCAAAACCTTATGAAATGTTTGTCTCTTTAAGACACGGTCATAATAGGCTTCCAAGTTAGGTCGCTTTCCATTTCCCCAACTTCTCCTTGCTAGTCCAATGAACTTCAGCCGATGGAGTGTTACAGCAAGGGATACATCAGCCAAGCTAAAGAATTCTCCACAGAGCCAAGGCTGATGTCCATTTTCTGATATCAAAAATAAAGGCATAAATAATTAGAGACTAATCAAATGCAATACAACACAAAGATCCCTCTATTGCATGCAATTAATATTAGTTCTAGATTATTTGTTGCAATGGTTTGGCAAATAGGAGCATTACTTGACTTGAAACAACCTAGGGATTATTAATGGAGCTATCGTTCAACATTGCAGAATCAAAAGAAAATGAGACAGAATTGACTGCAAATAATATTCTACCTGGTGTTTCTTCACTTCTTCTTTGCAACTCAGTTTCAACCTGATCCAAAACTTTTTCCAGCTCATCTAGTATTTTCTGTAAGTATTTTATGTTATCATGGTCCATCAATTTAGACTACAGGAAATAAATAGATTATATATTAGCTTGAAAAAAATGATAAGTTATCTTGAATATTGTGAATCTGAGTAAGCAATTGTAAGACTACAAAATGACATGTATCTAATCCCTTTTAAAATGGAATTATTCCAAGCAGAAAAGCGTGCAATAACAATATTGCTATTTCACATTAATCCTAGGATCCATTTTAACTAATTATACATATTCTGTTCTTACTTTGAGTCGTTTCTGCTTTGCTATATATGCATCTTGCAGATCTGGGTTTTCTTCAGCGAGTTTCTTTAATTCAGATTCAGTATTACCTATTTGGCCTTGCAAAATAGCAATAAGTCAGTTAAGGTTATTAATCACCAAACTTTCAAATAAATTAAGTAAAGTTTATCATGTTAAAATGTTTTGCTTCCTAACCAAATGTATGGATTTACAATATCTTGTATGAACAGTTCAGTGAACCCTCATCTGCAATACAGAATTAATACTGAAGTCAACTAAAATTTATTTTACAAATGATTTTCTTAAAACATCATATGTTGCTTATTTCAACAGACAGATAAGTTGATTTTTAATAAATATAAATTTGGTAAAATCATTTAAATAAGAAAACTAAAATGAATTTGAACACCACAGATAACTAGGGCACATAAAATTCTTGTACATACTACGAATTCTGGTCGTGGCATATGCAGGAATCATGGAGTCTACTGCTAATTCAGGATGTAAAATGCAACCATGTGTGTATGCATCCATTGGTAAGGAATCTAGTAGTTCTCTGTAGTGTTGAACCCTTGGATAATACATACTTCCTTCTTCTGGCATTAATTTTGGAGTATTTTCTACAGAGAAGAATATCCATAGATGAAAGTTAATTAAAAAATAAAAAATAAAAGGTTGTTTTAGATATTTATAACCTCTTACCCACTTCAGCCCCCACATCTGAAAGTAAAAAATAAAACAGATTTCAAATATGATCTGATTGTGAATGAAAAGCTGAATTAGTGAATTTATTTTTTTCAATGTTTTTTTATTGTATTCACAACATTAAAGCACAACTTTAAAAAGTAAGAAAGAATACAAGAACAAAGCAAAACAAAACATTAAGAAAAAAACAGCAGCAGTTAAACTTCAAATCTGTTAACAATCTGTAATTATATTTAACTCGCAGAAAGATTTCTTATCTACCCTAAACTACCACAATCATTATCTCTGGTCCTTCTGGAATCAAGTATCCTTAATTGATGATTAATGATAAATTTTTTCCTTAAAATTTAAACAAGATCTTTCCCAAAGATTGCATCTCATTCCCCAAAATCATAAATCTCTCTTTTAAATATCTCTGCAGCGTTTGTTGTTCTAAGAATCTTCATACGAGTTGGAATACAATACCTCTTGAACTATTCAAGTTAAAGGAGATTTGAGTTAGGGTTTAATCTTTCTTTGCTTTGTCATAATGAGAAATAGCAACATTGAACCTCTTTCATGATAAAAGTAACAGTGAAAAAGACCAATGTTCTCCTCCACAATTGCATTTTCTTAATATACATTGTCTTCAACGTACGACCACAATTGAGCTCAAAATTTCTGTTGCTAAGTGAGTCATTTGTTAAGTGCGCCCCATTTCATGATCTTTCTTGCCACAATTATTAAGTGAATCGCTGTAGTTGTTACGTTAGTAACATGGTTGTTAAGTGAATCTGGCTTCCCCATTGACTTTGCTTGTCAGAAGGTCGCAAAAGGGGATTACATGACCTTGGGACACTTCAACCGTCATAAATATGAGTCAGTTGCCAAGCATTTGACTTTTGATTATGTGACCATGGGGATGATGCCATGGTCATAAGGGTGAATAATGGTCATAAGTCATTTTTTCCATGTCACCGTAACTTTGAATGGTCACTAAATGAACCATTGTAAGTCAAGAACACACCTATAGTGAAAAGAACCTTTCATTAGTTTAGGGCCTTTAATTTCTGTCTCAGTAGAAATGAAACAAATTTGTCAGAAGTTTATTAAGCACCATATTTTAAGGACTGTCTATAGCAGGACTGTCAAACTCCTGGCCCACGGGCTGGATGAGTCACATGCTGGCCATGCCTGCGCCCGGTTTAGTGAAGGGGGGGAAAGTCCCGATACGTCACGTGATGCAGCCGTGATGATGTAAGTTTGACACTCCTGGTCTATAGAATACTAGGGGAAGCTTCCTTCTTCGTTCTGAATAAAATAATGTTGTGAATAAAAGACTTGTTAAGCAGCTTTTATTTCCTTCATCCTTGCTTTCATGTTCAGCTGGGTCCAAGAAGGTATATTTAAACCAATCTCTATTAAAGAAAGCAAAGCCTAACTCCTGGAAAAAAAATTAATACTGGCTTCAGATCTGAGAAAGTATAGACGCTGATAAAGTTTTACCCCTGGTTACCTTTTATCACCAGGATTTAGCCTTGTTTTGGCAGTGATGCTATTCTGAATATGTTCCACCAGGCTGCACTATCAAGGGTGACTTTATCTGAACTTGGAAATTAAACACGATCTCTTCTGGTTAGTACTTGGATAGCAGTCTGGGAAATCAAAAGACATCCTAGAAGAGGACAATGGCAAACTTATTTTGATACTTTTTCCAACTTCATGTCCACATACTCATCCAGAGTTATGATTTGGTAGCCCAGAAGATAAGACAGAAGCAAGATAATTGGGGCCCTGTTTACCCTCTCAAAAC
The DNA here is from genome assembly GCA_009733165.1 of Naja naja. NCBI lineage: Eukaryota > Metazoa > Chordata > Lepidosauria > Squamata > Elapidae > Naja > Naja naja. The sequence continues at coordinate 185,877,206 of CM019150.1, read as the reverse complement.
TCTCAGCAGCTTTCAGTTACTATTTCAATTCCATTCAATACTTTCAATTCAATTAATATTTATTTAAATTTGTTGTAGATACCACTCCACTAGACTAATATTATTACTTATGGTATCCTTTCAAGACACTCTTTCAATCAATCTGGATAATTTTGTTTGCTTGTACTTAGATGCCTGTCTCCACAAGTTACTACTGGTGGATTTCTGCTCAGATGCATAGTATAGGAATCCATACTATTCTATAGGTTATCATTTAGCTCCACCCTTTTGAATACCTGTATACAGAGTGACATATTCTTGATATGATTTTAGTTAACAGGATCGTATAAGAAATAAAGAAATCTTCTAGCTTCCCAGGTAGCCATTGCCAATTAAAGTAGATAATTCTGGTCAAGGCAGATTCCTGTTTCTCTACAAAAGAGTTGTTGATAAAAAGATTTATACATGTCTATATCCCACTCCAAAAAATGTTTTCCTTTCAAAAGTGTCTTTTCTATGTCTTGCAAAGAATAAAACTTAAATTATGTATCCCTCCTGAAAACTTTCTCAAACTGCAAGTTATTTATCACATTTAGAAACCACCCATCTCGCTCACAGAAAGATTCTGGGTGGTGTATAAATAAGACACAAAACATACAATGTATACTATAAATAATCATTTAGTACATAAATAAATTTCTATGAAATATGATGTCCCAAAGATGCTTTTTCAAGAAGCAACTGGATTTTCTTGTTTTTCTGTGAAGATGTTTTGCTTCTTATCCAAGAAGCTTCTTCAGCTCTGACTGGATGGTGGGGAGTGGAAAGATTTGTATTCCTTTCAGACAGCTGGTCATTTGCATTCTTTTAGAAAGTCATTGAGGCCACAATGACTATCTAAAAGAATGCAAACGACCAGCTGTCTGCAAGGAATATAAATCCTTCCATTCCCCACTATCCAGTCAAGAGCTGAAGAAGTTTCTTGGGTGAGAGGCAAAAGAAAAACAAAGTCCAGTTGCCTCTTGAAATAGTACCTTTGGGATAACAATGACCTGGATAATTGAGAATCTCCACAGATATATGAAATAAGATACGCATTAAAGCATTTTTAAAAAGCACATAAATACTCTTATTACCATTCACAAAAGTATCTTCAAGGTAGTCAATAATCTGAGTTGCATCACAAATTATGTTCTCTTTGTGAATGAGCACAGGGACTTCTCCTGATGCATTTAAACGCATAAACCAAGGCTCGTTATGTTCACTCAATGGAAGGCTTACATCATGCTCTTCACATTTCAACCCCTTTTCAGCAATCACCAGTCGTACCTGAAACAAATGGATGAGCTTTCTGGTTAAAGGTGCCCCAAGTTTTAAAAAGCATATGGTTTATCACATATTGTATGGATTCAAAGCCAAACCTGATCATGGAATCTCCAGAGTGCCATATCAAACTTGTCCTGGGATATTTGCTATGGACACTTGGAGATTATGATAATAAATAGCTAAATAAACATGCTGCTATTCCAGAGAAACCATAAGAAACCTGCAGGAACCATTTAATGTGAATTTTAAATATCAGCTCTTCATATGACATCTTTTTCCCTGTAAAATAAATTGATCTGACTTGGTTTTGTTATTGCTTATTTTTCATTCCTTTACTGTATATTAGATTAGCCAAGCCCCAATTCTTAATGCACAAAATGTAACAATAGTGAGAAAGGGTCTGGGCCTATCTGTGAAGCTTCCTGGTTTCAGTATGCGATTTTTTCATTATTTTTTAATCCTTCTTCTTTCGGGCACCCACTCAGAGCTGCCTTTAATACAATGCTTTGTCCCCACAAGGCAAATAGGCAGTTTTAAGGGGGCTACATGGGCAGTGGGAGCTATCCAGGTTCTGAAATACAACATTCCTTTCAGCAAATGAAACGCTCACCTTTTGGGAACTGAAGGACTGTGTCCAGTGATAGAGGATGAGTTTAGCCTCTGACTTGACCTCCACTTCAGCTGGGGGTGCTTCATCGGCCATCTGGTCCTCCTTTCCTTCTGCCATTTCACGTTTTTGTTCCTGTTCGATTCACTGCTCCGAGATTCTGCCCATGAGATTTGATTCTTTTTCTCTCTCTCTCTCCCTCTCTGTTACTGAGTCTGCTCCATAAACTGAGCATGCTCATTATTAGCAGATGAAGCTGCCTTCCTGGTTTTGCCCTCACTCTCCAACAGGATTTCATGAAATGAAGCTGTTTAAAATCTTGGTATTCAGGATCAACACAGAGATAACCAAGCTACACTACCTATCTAGATTCAAGAAAAATGGTCTCTTCTCTAGTTTGTAATAAATATTCTAGATACATTTAATTTAACTAAAATACAAAGCAGCTTCTTTGAACTCAAGACAGGAATCTGAACCTATCTTATGAAGGATAATGGAATCAAATGGATATGCCTTCAATATTTCAATAGTATATTAATATCTGCCTCAAAATATGTATGAGGTGCATGCATGTTCTGTATTTCCCATGTTTTTCTTTTAGTTCAACTCACCTTCATACATAATTTTATTAAACTCCTGGGCATTTCAGTGACTCATAATTGTGTTCCATTGTAATTAGCTTTGTGTTTGTTTCATAATGGTAGATGTGATACTTTCTGTTGTATTTAAAATGTATATTTAAAATGTATATTCTAGCTTTTCTTCATCTCAGATAAACTGGAGAATCTTCTTTCATTTTTATTCCCTTATGGCTGAAGCCAGACATGAACATCTTAACCATGTTTTAGCATAAGTATATGTTTAATTGGTTTCAAAAAAAATACAGACTGCTAATAGTATCATGGAAATGACAAATACACTTTTGGAATCTGTTAAGATCTGGACTACATAAACTGTAGTTTCCAAAAAGTAAAAATTAATCATGCAAACATCCAAATGAGGGTTAGGCATTTCATGCTAGAACTATTAGCCTTCCTTAAGATAATTTATAACAAAGATTGAAAAGTGTGCTTAACATGGGTAACATTGTTTAGAAAATTACATTTTACAGAGTGTTTTGATTACAGAAAAAATAAAGAAATATTTCAAGTTGTAGAATAATTAATGAAAGGAATCACTGAAAAGTAAGAGGATTTTGTCAATAAATGAGCACAGCAAAATAAATGTGTCAGGGAAAGCATCACCAATTCACACCACTTGAAAAGTTCTTAACAAATTAAACTACTTAACTCTGAATGACCACAAGAGGTCTCCATAGTTCTAGAAATAGTGGGGCTACACTTCCTCAAGTGAAAGGTTATATTGAGTTTATATTTTCTTCTTATTATGGCTGGTTGCACAGTCAGCCAGATGTTTTGACCGGATTTGGCATTTTTGTCCACTTATGGTGTTCTTCCTAAGGATCTGGAATAGACAGATGTTGTTGTTTAATGGTGTTAAAGCAGGGTGCAAGTTGCAAGTGTTAAAGCAGGGTGCAAGTGAAACTGCCTTTTGCAATTGACCGATGGTGACTTTGTCAATATTGATAGTGTTCAAGTGAATTGCTCCAATTGCTTTGGGATTACACCAAAGGCACCTACTTTGCTTTCTTTTGCTGCTCTATTTTTATTTGCAGGTCTTCGTATTTAGTTATCTTTCATTTCTGTTCTGCTATCTCCAGGTATTGCCACACCCACTATCCAAACTTTTTTGTCTTTTTTATTGACAATTGTTAAGTCTGAAGATTTATATAGCAAGTACTTATTATGGTTGGTAGCACAATCAGCCAGATGTTTAGACTGAATTCAGTATTATTGCTGTTGTTGTTGTTGTTGTTTTAAAATTTGTTTCCAGTGTAGATGTAATATAAGTGTTCAGTCAGACACATTTTGTTTTATATTTTTTTAAACTCCTTGGAGAAAGACTGCTGATGATAAAACCATAAAAACAAACTTCACCTCAAACTTAACTATCTTTTCTACATGATATCAGTCAGGAATATCCCAGAGGGAGAAAAAGTTACCATTTGGGAATATACGTCTGGTATTCATAGCTGTTTATTACAATATAAAGAAAAAAATATGGAAATGAGAAATCTGTATTTCTGAGACTGAATTGAAAACCACCATCAACATCAGTTGTCTATGAACCAAAGAAAGGATGATGCTTATATAGGGCAAGCCCCAGACATTTTTTCATGGCTTCTAGATAAGGCCATCAAAAAATCTCAGCACTGTAGATTAGACTAAGAAGCTGAATATACTGGAGGTCCAAATTCAGTGGCACTGATTTTTTAGTCAGACCAACTCACCACAAGAGGGCAGTAGTTGGTAGGAGTAAATAGTTAAGGGTTAAACTCTGTGTCTCTTGTCTTTTATCCTGACTGTTGTTTGTCTAAGAGACCGTTAATTTGAGGTCAGTCTTCTGCCTTCCTCGCTGATGCTCTAGAGATCTAGGACTTTCCTGGTAGCATGTAGCTAGCTAGGTGTTAGACTTTACCTATTATTATAATGTATAGGGTATGTATTTCTTCTAAATAAATCTTCCTTCTGTTATAAAGGCATGCTTCACTAATTAATCTGGACTAGAAAATGGCAAGAGTCAGTTTGGTCCAATGGTTAAGGCACCAGACTGGAAACCAAGAGCTAATCATCTGTCTCTCTGCTAATCACTGTCTGTTCTAGGAAAATAGCAGGAGAAAAGAGCATTAGGTATGTTCGCTGCAGAAAGAGAAACAGAGAAGAAAGGAAAACAAATTACTTTGGACATTTTCATGAAGTCCACCATAGATCAAAGACTTTTTCTTTATTTTAAGAACCTCTCATCATGACAACCTGGCTGCTGAATTCAACCAATAAAAGTGAAAAAGGAGAACTGGAATTCATGCATTTACTTATTCCTGCCCTTCAAACCCACAAAAGTCTGCAAATCACTACTGCACATAATCTAAATGAACATATCCATTGCATTCCATGATAATTAGTCATGGATTCACAAATTTTATGACTAGAACTAGGCAATGGTTCAACATTGTTACAAAGCCTTTACTCATTTGCTTTGTAATCTGTACAAGTCACATAAGGTTTTGTTATGTCGGCAATATGAGAGAGATATGTAAAACTGGAACATCTCGGATTCTGAATTGTTGCCTCTGTGGGTTGAGACTCATATCTGATTACTAGTACAAAATGTGGGTCATTTTTTTTAATTAAAAGAGGAGAGAGAGAAATAGAGGCATATTTTTTTCAAACTGATTGTTGGAATACTTGGAATAAAAGTACTTAAGTATATAATATGGAATACTTTCAATATATAAAATGCTTTAATTTTGTTTCCATTTCATTTCACCCTAATATTGATTATAAAGCAATGTTTTAGATTCTGGCTGAATTTCATTCTGGATATGTTGTTGGAGGAAACAAAATTAAAACTAATTTGACCTGAATGTAAAACCATCAATGTTAAACTGTCATTTTTGCTTGTACACATGGAAAAGCTATGTACAAATGGTTGTGAACTATGGAAACTGAATGAAAAATAACCTATATAGAAGTTTAGGAAGAACATAGAGGGATTTTTCTGCTACTTCTGACAACAATTTAACAGCAGCAGCAACAGCAACAAAAACTTTTACCAACTGTATGATATATCTTTAGCAGTTAATAACCCTGCTTCCAGCAAAATTAAGTATTTTATCTTCCTTTCCTTTCTACATAAATTTCATGCATCAAATATATTGTTCTGGCATATTTAATTTTTAGAAATATCATTTGTTTAAATTTCAAAGGTGACAACTGCCCTGGATCTTCTAATTTCCTATGGTATGCGTATGTCTCTGCTCCCTTTCAGCTATTGATTTTATTCATGTTTTTTTCAAATGTTCAGCTGTGATTGCATTTGCTAGCAGAGATAAAACAGCATTACTGGTGAACAAGCATGAATTATCAGCAGGGGTAGAAAAAAATTGAGATTTGAAGTAGTAGAAAAATAGACACTGCAGTCACAAGTTCTGATTGCACTACTTTTAGGTAGGGGCTGAGTCCCTGCCTCCCTGGGCTCCTTTCATAATGCTGTTGGTTATTTTGTTTGCTTCCTTGTCATGCATGGGTGATACTGGTTTGGCTACAAAATCAATAGCAGTCAACCATGAACACGGCAACTAGAGGGAACTGGAGGACAAGCAGCCCACCCAAAGCTAATTTTCAATAAACTGCATCGATTTTTCTGGGAAGAGAATTAAGCCAACAGTAGTACTTAGCATGTTTCCAAAAATGAGGCCAAATTTTCGTTACTTTCTTGGTGTAACCTTGCCCTATCTTTACACTTCACAAAACCTGATTTATGTGAGGATGGAAAATTCATGTCCTCCAGCTATGGCTGCAAACTCTGCCAGTCTATTTGGAACATCTGCCAAATTTACTTCTTACTGCTTTTCTCTCTTATTGTCTTTAATAATATTGCATGGTGAAAAATGATGGACACTTATAACCTTCCCATAACAGAAACCCATGAATTGGGTTTATAAAGGCATATGGTGGGGTAAAGCATCCCTCCTTCTCACATTAACAGCTTGTATTTCATCTCATAAATCTATCTATCTATCATGTGTGTTTTAGCTACTTTAGGGATATTTGTGGATGATTTTTAATCGTGTCTCCAAATTACAAAACAACATTTCCCCCAAATTAGACATAATGCATAAAATAAAAATGTTCTCTTTCTCCTTAAGATCAAAATTTATTATAAATACTCCTCTCCCAGAACCTATATATAACACAGAAAGAAAGAAACTTTCGCGGCAGAACAATAGTTTTTCCATATGAAATACACTGAATATACTAAAGCTTCAATATTTAAAAGCAAAATTACTGAATATATGCATCAATATACATGTGGGATGCAATTATGTAAATTACTTTAAACTCAAACAAAAATCATGTGGTGGGACAGCAAAAAAATCAAAATGCTTTTTTTTTTAAAGACCCATTCTACCCAGGAATGAATTGGGAGAAATATTTTTCACATAGCATGCTTCAACCCACGGATGACTAATGCAGATTATCATTTCACCAAGTGTTCTGAGGTAAGTCAAACTTGGTGTTAAGTTGCAGAGAAATTTAAAAACTGTTTCTTTAGACCTAAGATTGTTGAAAGCTACTATAAGGGGCTCAGTTTACCACCATTGTCCTGCGAAAGAACTGAATAGATTTTTAAACAGAGGCCATCCAACAATGCAATCGTAATAAGTTTTAAGAAAGGTAAAACTCTGATCCTTGTGCTCTCATTTTTCCATTGGGAAAAAAAATAAAGGTTTGCCCAGACCTTAACCAGTGGATTAGTAACCTCTCCAAAAATAGCACCTCTTAAATGAAAAGTGAGAGCATGGGAAGAAAGGGCCCTGCTCTCAGAAGGCTGCTCTCTGAAGTCACTCTCCTCTACCTACCCCAAATATCTCCTCTGGCAGCCACTAGTATTTGGAATGCTTTCTAAAATGTTTGGACTTGAACAATGCCAACCCTAAACAGGGCTGGAGTAGGGCTAAAATAGGTGGAGTCAGAACTTAAGAATGCCTCCTCGTACTGGCACAGAGCCTCTCTGGAAATCCTGTGCAGGGGAGGGGAATCATTTTTCTGGCTAAAAAAGACGATTCCCACTTCTGGTTAGGAGAAAAAGACCCTTTTAATTGAAAATTCAAAAGTCAGTGTAATTATTTTAATTTGATTGATTCATTCTGTATAATATAGATTCAACTTTAGCTAAGTAGGAAATAGCTTAGTTCTGGGGAGAAGGTTTGGATAATGTACTTTACCTTAGGAAAAATCAAATCAAGGAAAGAAGAGTTAATATTTTTAATGATGATTGTTAAAAAGGAACATTATTTTGTTATTATATTATTTTGTGTGCGTGTGTGTGTGCATGTGTGTGTACACGCATGTGTGTGTGTTTCTGAGAATTTTTGAATGAGCATTTGTGAGCAATCTAAAACCATGGCCAAAATATGGACACCTGGTATTAAGTTTCTTCTTTAAAGAAAAGTTTAAATTAATCAGAAAGACAATTACAATGCCTACAATAGAATTTTAACTCGTCCATTACATATTAGCAGGTCGATACCTTCAATAGATCTGCTGCGTATTGGCTGAAAAAATCCAGACAATCCCTAAGTAGCAGCAAAACAATAACTACTGCTCGCCCGGATTTTTGTGGCATGGTATGGTAGCATTCACCTTCTCCAAAGGCTGTTTTAGATAATCTTGAAAGTAATTCTAACTCAGAAATACCATGGTTTGCTCTTCCATTTGCATTATGCAAGGAGAGGCATGTTGCTGTCAAAGACCACAAATAACAGCAAGCTCTCATGTCAAAGATACTCTGTCCCCGAATCCCTGAGTCAGCTGCTCCCGTAATACCTAGCACCAAACAGCCCAAGGCACTTTGTGCTCCAGAGGCATTAGCCTCTTGCTTTGCTTGATGTCAGCTTGGCTGGGAAGGCAGTTAAGCTTCTCTTAACTATAGCCCCATTTGCAACTGTTTTATCAAAGACTTTGCATGCCTGGCAGCCAATGGCCCTGTTGGGTACCGGGAATGTGATCTGGATCTCCAAGTCGAGGAGTAGCATGACCATATTTATGGCTGTTGCTATTCTGGGGCAGCAGGTTGCTGCCTGTGCTCTCTTGGCAGCAGAAGCACATTGCCTTCCCCTTCGTCTTTCAACACTCACAGCCCACAGGAGAGAATGAAATAAAATGTACAGTTTACTCAAAGAAATACAGCTTGCACGCATCAAACTTTTTTTTAAGTATCTTAGTTACAATGTAGTTCAAATCTGATGTGACAATAACTGTACAATAATGGTGCTCTTATATTTAGGCATGTTATACCTATACCTATTCCTCTCCCGGCCTGTTCGTATAAAATACAGTTAATCTCATGTATTGGTTCATACAAGTTCAAAGCTGGATTGGCTTATCATCACCTACCATATCTTGGCTGGCTAGCAAATGTAGTAGACTGTATAAAGCAAGCATCAGCATGCCAGTTACACAGAAGTTCGCAAGATGCTCCAAATATGGCAAAATCTCTGCACCTCTATATCCCTATCAGAATTTGGATAGATAGATAGATAGATAGATAGATAGATAGATAGATAGATAGATGATAGATAAGACAGACAGACACAGACAGACAGACCAACCACAGGCAATCCATTCTATACAAGAAAGCTATAGTGGATCATAGTTTATAGTAGTTTAATGTTGGGATATGTGGGATTGCCATATTTGGTTGCAAGCAACATATTATTTTCTACATAAACCCAAGTTTCAGGGCTTTCTATGTTCAAGGCTTACAATACTGAAAACCATAGTCATCCCCTGCTTTTGTTTTCAGACAAAATATAGAAAGCAATTTACATTAACAAGAAGCATGTTATTTAGATTATGGAGATAATAATTTCCCAGTACTCAGCAGAAATTACCCCATGCTTAAAATACTATGTCCACTTCTGAACATTATACAGGAAGTCTTTGTTTATTGACACAATGGGGACCAGCAAATTGGTCATTAAGAAAAGTGGTTGCTAAATGAAGCTGCAACTGTATTTATGACCTTACTTCAGTTTTTCTTGCCTTTACAGATTTGCTAAAGTGATAAACTGTGAGGATTTCTTGTAAATTGGTTTTTTTCATCATTGTCACCACTATGAACAGTTGCTAAACAAGGCACGCACTAAATAAGCACTACCTGCATTTTAAAAGGAACATGAAGAAAGTGGAATGAATTCAGAAATCTATCAGGATGGTAAAAGCTCTGAAAATCAGGCTCTGCAAGAAAAAATTAGGAAGAAACATTAAGAGGTTAAATGTCTATGGAGATTCTCAGTCATCCAAGTCATGGTTGTCTCAAAGGTGCTTTTTTAAGAGACAATTGGGCTTTCTGGTTTTCCTTTGAAGAAGTTTTGCTTCTCATCCAAGAACCTTCTTCAACTGAAAAAACTTCCTGAATGAGAAGCAAAATGTCTTCAAAGAAAAAACCAGAAAGTCCAGTTGCCTCTTGAAAAAGCACCTTTGGACAAGTTTAGCTTTCAGAAAGCAAGACTGCAGGGAGACATGATACTTCGAAGGTTGTGTGTGTGTGTGCACGTGTATATGTGTGTGTTTACACTTTAATTGGAGAAACATATGGTGCCAAGAAAGAACCACCATGAATCCATGTAATGTATTGCTAGTTATAACAAGAACAGAAAACTGATGATACACCAGATGTTGCTAAAGTTTACTCCCAGCATTCCTTAAAAATTGTGACTAATGGCAAGAATGCTGGGAGCTATCTTGTAGCAATATCTGGGGTTGTCAATCATGTTCCTATACCAATTAAATTGTAGTATTTCTTGACTAATTTTAAATCAGTTCCTATCACACTCCCCTCACAGGATTCTTGTAAGAATAAAAGAACCAAAGTCATTGCTTGAGCTTCATAAGAAGAAAGTGGGCATTCATATAATACACCCACTGGAACACAGAGGTTACAAAAATAACCACTGGAAAACATGTATAGGCAAGCTAATGTAAATAAGGACTGGATGAAAGTAAACATCAACACTGTGGAAATAGTTGAATTAGACTTAATATATATTCTTATGCGTCTGAAAAATGTGATAAATTTTCCTACCAATCAACTCCTTCTTTTTAAAGGCATAAAAAGAATTACCATTAGCACATTACTATAACCTCTGAATCCAAATAGTGAGTTTGAAGTCTTCTATCCTAGGTATCTTATTTCAGCCTGCTCTGGTAAGTTATTCATCCTATTTATTGTCAGCTGTGGAAAGCTATGATACACATAAAGTAACTGATAAATACGTATATCAGAATTGGCCCAAAATCCACCTGCAAGAAAACCAAGAATTGCACCGCTGTTTGGATAGATCTTCCCAGTTTAACTTCTGTGACTTTATTTATTCAGAGAAGTCCAGTGAATATTATGCCTATCAGAAATACAGGTAGTCCTCAACTTACAACAGTTCATTTAATGACTGTTCAAAGTTATAACAGCATTAAGAAAAGTGACTTATGACCGTTTTTCATGCTTATGACCATTGCAGTATCCCCATGGTCACATGATTAAAATTCAGAAACTTGGCAACTGACTCATATTTATGACAGTTGCAGTGTCCTCGGGTCATGTCACCTTTTGAGAGCTTCTGACAAGCAAAGTCCATGGGGAAACCAGATTCATTTAACAACCATGTTATTAAATTAACAACTGTAGTGATTCATTTAAAGTTTGGAGTTTGGTTTGCATACGCCTGAAGATGGTGGCCCGGGAGTGAATGAGCTCCGGAGGAATGGGGGTTTTTGTCGGCCTGCTGGGGAAGAGGGCTGGTGCAGTCTTCCTTCGACCCCTCGGGCTTGTTCCTTAGGAACTTGGCTGTCCGGGGGGTCGGAGATGGTCGCGTGCCGATCGGGGGTGTAGAGCTGCCAGGCTGTTATCCTGGCACCCGATCAGCTTGTTATTTGCAGTGCAGCGCGGAAGATGGTGGCGGCGGCTTCCACGGAGGTCAGAGATGGCAGCGGAAGACAGCTTTGGAGCAGTCGGTGGCAGTGGCTATAGCGACGGAGGTGAGAGCTTCGTCGCTGCCAGCTTTGTGAGGGTGAGAGACTCATGAAGAAGGACGGCTGTGGAGGGCGGGGGCAAGGACAATGTGGCTGAGAAGGCACATAATATCTTTGGAGGTAGTACTGACAATGGAGAGAAGGAAGATCAGGGCGGCGGCTCTGGAAGGCAGCAGTTTGGCCTGGCGACTGGCGATGACCAGGCAGGTGCTGAAGGAGTCTCTAGTCACTGGAGGAGAAGCCCCTGTGGAGGTCGGAGTCCTGGGCCTTAGGCCTTCATCTACTGCTGCCTGGGAGTTGCTGCCTGGACTGGCGGAGAGCTTTGGGGGGTGGATTTTGCTCCTCCCTGGGAGTCTCTCGGTCCCCTTCATTGGAGGTTGTGGGGGCAGCAGGACCCCCAGCCAAGACTGAGTGGCTGTGCGTACAGGCATCTCACTCCAGTGAGTATATTCCACCTTTGGCCATAGGGGGAGAGGTCTTACCCCCCTGTGGATAGTGCGCGGAACCTGGGGGTTCTCCTGGATTCACGGCTTGGTTTGGAGGAGCAGGTGGGAGCCGTGGCCAGGGGGGCCTTTGCCCAGGTTCGGCTGGTTTGCCAGCTCCGCTCTTATCTGGATCGAGATGCCCTTTGCACGGTCACTCATGCACTTGTTATGTCCTGACTCGACTACTGCAATGCTCTCTATGTAGGACTGCCCTTGCATACCATCCGGAGGCTCCAGCTGGTGCAGAATGCGCGGGTTGTGATGGGAGTTTCCCGATACTCCCATGTTATGCCCCTCCTGCGCGAGCTGCATTGGTTGCCGGTTGCCCTCCGGGTGCGAGTCAAGGTTCTGACATTAACATTCAAAGTCCTTCATGGCATGGGTCCAGGGTACTTGCAGGAGCGTCTCCTGTCGATATCAAATACCGGTCACCCTGTGCGAGCACACAGGTTGGGACTCCTCGGGGTGCCATCCGCACGACAATGTCGGCTGGCGGTGACCCAGGGAAGGGCCTATTCTGTATTGGCCCCCGCCTTATGGAATCAGCTACCCGTTGAGCTCCGGCTGGCTCCCGATCTCTCCTCTTTCCGGCGCGTTTTTACAGGCTGGGCTGGACTGATCTCCTGGGGGAGGGGGTGGGTTTTAAATTCGATTTTAATTCAGTTTTATAGTTGTATTTTGGCTTGTCTAGTTTAATTTCTTTTTAAATAATTTATTGTTCTGTTTTTATCTGTGAGCTGCCCCGAGTCCTTTCGGAGAGTGGCGGCATACAAGTCAAAAAATAAATAAATAAGTTTAACGGGTAAGAAAGATAAAACAGGGCAAACTCACTTAACAAATATCTCTCTTAGCAATAGAAATTTGAGCCTCAATTGTGGTTGTAAGTCAAGGACTTGCATGTATATGCTTATAGAAGATATTTCCAGTTCAAAATGTGTGTGTGTGTGTGTGTGTGTGTGTGAATAAATAAATAAATAAATAAATAAATAAAATAAAATAAAATAAAATAAAATAAAATAAAATCTGGCTTCTTTGTTCTAAGAAAAGTACCTCTAGGATAAAGCAAATCGTGTGCTTACTGAAAATATAGCACTTTTATTCTCCTATAAAAGTAGTCAGAACTAATGTAATTAAATCCTATATTCTCGGGATAATCTTTAACTTCACAAATGAGCTAAAACGTCTCCTGCCAGCATCGAACACCAATCGCCCGGTGCACGCTCACAGACAGGGCCTCCTTGGGGTACTGTCGTCCAAACAATGTCGGCTGGCGATCCCTAGGGGGAGGGCCTTCTCTGTGGGGGCGCCCACTGTGTGGAGCCAGCTTCCCTGGAGCTACAATTAGCCCCTGACCTCCGCTCCTTTCACCACGACCTAAAGACTTGGTTATTCGAACAAACTGGCCTGGACTGAGTGGGGGACTTTTGTTTTAAATGTTTTGTGATTTGGGTTTTAAATATTTATTTGGTCTAATTAGTTTAATTATTTTTAATTCTTTTAACTTTTGTATTGGGTGTTTTTTATGTGAGCCGCCCTGAGTCCTTCGGGAGATAGGGCAACATATAAGACCAATTAAATAAATAAATAAATAAATAAGATTGGAATGGAGGATTTTCTCACAACTCGCTCTGCTGGCAAGGCAAGCATCAGCTCTCACTGTTATTCTTCAATATCTGCCTGAACAGATACAGCTGTTATTCCATTCTTCGTGCTGTAGTTTCACCCTGGACCCCATGATTTCTCCTTGGGGATGGCAGATGGACATTCAATCTGATTGTCATTCCACTTATGGATCTGTCATGTATTTGCTACCCTTCTCCAAACGCTCAATCCTGCTGGTTCCTATGACAACCTACATATCTTTCTATTGTTTCTCCAAGGCCCCCTTCCTGTAGTTTTTATTTCTATTTTTCTCCTTGCCTGTCAAACTTACTTCCTACTTTTCCTTTCAGCATGCCACTGCCTCCACCATATTCCTCTATTGTTCTATATAATCCATTGCTCTAACTAGGCAACCCTTGTCATCTGCAGAAATTCCACTTCAAAGCTGTGTTTTCTCTGACTTCTGTAGAAAACCTTACACTCCAGGAAGGAAGTACCCCTGGGAAAGGCAACTTGTTTATTTTGTGTTGGCCAAAAGCCATACCCACTGGAGTAAAGGCCTTGTACATATAGAATTGTGTCCTCCTTGTTTATTTCTATTGCCTTTTAGATTTGGAAGAAGCCACCCTGTTGCTATTTTTTATATCCCTTTTTGTGCTAAAAGTAGAATTAGACTGAGACGATGCTCACAGCTTTATTTCTTATAGCTATAGAAGTTGTGGCAGCATACGAGTTCTTCAGATTTTAGCCTCCTGTAAAGGGAGGCTAGGTGGAAAGGGATCCTGGCCCAAGGGCACCGAAATCTAATTGTCCAATCTAAGCAAAGATTTGAAATAAGTATAATAATAGTTCAACATTCAAAAGATGCAGATGTCCTTAACACTTTACTTTTGGGGTGGAATATTTTCTGCCTGGGCAAGGAATGAAGATAGTAACTCTGCCTTCTTGAAACAAGTCCGCTCTGATCTCTCACGCAGAGCAAAATGAAGTTAAGAATCAGCTACAGGATGTGCGAGATAGATTTTTAATGCTACACTGTAGGAATATGTATCTAATTCTGTAACTCCAAGTACCTGGCAAGGTTCCAGCAATAGCCAACTTCATTGGCTTGTAGTTCTCAGCTCACCAAGACATATTTTGCTACTGTTTTGCACCCAGAGAATTAAATTAAAATCGTCCTCTCTCATCCACAATCTGAAGCAATTCAGTCTTATAAACCATAATTTTGGAAATGACTAAGCAACACCCCACAAGGAAGACTTGTTCAAAAACAAATGCAGGGAAAGAAAGGAACTCTGCTCATGCTCAGAGAAAGAAGTCTAAGAGGTTTGCAAAACGTTTCCTAAATCAGGACAGCCAAATACCCAGGAGGGGGCCACTCCACCCCGGGGGTTTCAGGTGGCCAAAGGGCTGCGCAAGCGTATTTCCCGACTTCACCCCCCTCTCTTTTACACAAACACACACGCACGCACACACAGAGCCACAGCTTCGCCCTCCCTAAGGCCAGATGGCAACCCCAGGGACTGGGGCTGGCGAGCTTTTGCTTTCAAGTTCCCGGAACCAGCCTTTTCTCACGCGCCTCCTGAGACACCTGCCCTTGCGGGCTCCGCCTCGCTCGCAGCGCCTCCTGTTCGTTTCCTTCGCCCGGGGTAGAGCCGGACGGCGAGGGCTGAGGACGGAAGGAGGGGACGGGCAAGGAGGGGAGGAGCAGAGCCGAGGGCGGGAGTCAGTGCCGAGCCGAAGATCGCTGAGTGGGACGGAGCCGCGGCATTTGTCGCGGGCACCTTGGCAGGGAACGCAGCGCGCGGCGGCGGCAGCGGCGGCAGCGCGAGGTGGCGAAGGAGTAATCTCGGCCCGGGCGCGCCCCGCTCCCCCTGAATGACGGGCGGCAGGTTCGATTTCGACGATGGCGGCACCTATTGCGGCGGCTGGGAGGACGGCAAAGCCCACGGGCACGGCATTTGCACCGGGCCCAAAGGGCAGGGCGAATACGCGGGTTCGTGGGCGCACGGCTTCGAGGTGGTGGGCACTTACACCTGGCCCAGCGGCAACACCTACCACGGGTATTGGGCGCAGGGCAAACGCCACGGGCTGGGCGTGGAGACGAAGGGCAAATGGATGTACCGGGGCGAGTGGTCGCATGGCTTCAAGGGCCGCTACGGCGTGCGCCAGAGCCTCACCAGTCCTGCCCGCTACGAGGGCACCTGGAGCAACGGGCTGCAGGACGGCTACGGCGTCGAGACCTACGGGGACGGAGGTGAGTGGGTGAGCTGAGGAGCGGCCGCTAGGGGGCGCCCGGGGCCGGCGCACATTGGGGCGTGCAAAGCGCTGCTCTTCCACACGAGCGTGTGCAATCGCGGGGCTCAAGAGTGTGAAGGTGCGCTCAGCAGGTAATGCGTTTGGTTTCTCTTGCTTTCAGTTTTATTTATTTTATTTTATTTTAGGAAAAAAGGCTCATCTACTATGAAAAAACGCATTCAAATGACTTGGAGACCTGTAGTTCGCAAAGAAATATTTTATACACTCCCTGCTGGAATAAACTCGTCAATCAATAAGGCAGTTACGATGAAATACATATGGGTTCAAACGATAGCAAAGCCGGGGATATAATAACAGTTCTGAGCATCATTCACTGATCTTTTACACTTTGGTAGAAGTATTTCAGCATCATTTTACTTTCTGTCATGGTTAAACTATTGAGAGTCAAAAAAACATTTGCTTGACATCAACTAGAAATTTACCAGGAATTTCCAAGGTACTTTATCCCACTTTCTCCCTGGGCAGTTATTTCCATTAGTAGAACTAAATGTGGCTACTCTGATTTCAGTTTGGAATTTGACTTAAGTCATCCTCAGGACACTTGCCAAAGAATTTCTGAGTTATTAAGCTGCACTGTAAGTGCAAAATTTTCTCACAGTTAATTACAAAAGTTGGTATCTTTGTTCTTAGAAATATGCCAATTTAAAAGGAAATACCATTAGTAGGGAACATTAGGATTTTTTTATTTGCTTGCTATTTGTGAGAAATTTATCGCTCTGGCTGTTATTGATAGAATATTGATATATTCATACAGTATACAACCATAACCTGACAGTCATATTGGTTTCAATAAAAATAGCTTTGATGTAGAGTCCACACAACCAGCCAACTTTTTAAGGATGAGATAACACCCAGCTGTCAACTATGCATTTATCCTTAGCAGAAGTACTGAAAAATTTGTGGCGAGCACACCCATCAACAATACAATTTAAATAAAAATATAAAAATAAGGGTAAAAGAAATGGAAGCCATGAAGCCAATCAGAGTTAAAATAAATTATAAAAAGGAATTTAATGTCTGATGTTTCTAGCCAATCAACTATCAACATAATGTCTATCCTTTTGGAATTAAGCTTCAGTAGGCTTGCCTCAATATGGTATAATATTACAATACTCTCAAACATTGATTCACTGTTTCTGCCATGCTGAAAGAAGTAATATGGGTTTTATAAGCATGTTGATGGCACCTGACTGTAAAACTTCAGCTGATCCCACTGAACGGGTCCCATGTAGATACTGAAGATCCAGAAATATAAATTAGGTTACAGTTCTTTTCTCACTACACCTCAGGGTGTGCAAGGCCCTGTTATTCAGGTCTGAAATCAAATAGGTTCCGAATTTCTTTTTCATATAGATATGAAGTTGTGGGTGCATGACATTTTTCCAGATATCTACCTGTAGTAGGAGACAATTGAAATCAATATATGGTTAACATCTGGAATTAAGGAGGGTTTAATTAGGAATCTTTAGGACTGTCTCCCCCATTTTTCTATTAAATTACTTTTAACAGGGAGAATAGAAATATATTTGCAATATTCTCTGTCTTTGTTAGTTATCAATAGTTTTAATACTATTTTCTTTCTTTATGAACAGGGCCTTAATTAATTAAATTTTAATAAAACGTTAGAAGTAATTCTGTGGATCCCTTGTTCTCATCCAGCAGGACATAGATAATATTAGGGAAAAGTACAGAATTTAGATATAGGATTGTGCTTTGATATTCTCTTGGATATCATGAATTAATTCCTTGTTAAAATTTAATATAAACTATGATAAGGCCAGATAAAAAATTGATCCAGAGTTGAAGGCATGTCAGCAGTTGATGTGCAGGCTTACTTGTAGTGAATCTTGCATATTTCTATTATAAAAATTCTTTAATTATTTCGTATTAGGCATATGACAAAAATAATATTCTTGAACATGAAGATATCCAGTCCTAATCCTATGCCTTTATTCAAGAAGAAAAAATGTTTGCAATTAATATTTCAATTTGTTCTGGCTTCAAAGTGAACATTGTAAGGATATCAAACAAGCATCTTCAAGAGAGAGTACATCTTGTTCAGATAATTCTTTTAACGACACCATTTGTGTCATTTAAACACTAGTCACTGTTTGGCTTGTTTCCAGTGATATTTATGAAGGGCTATAGAACCATTTTTGACATATTCTAACCTAAAGATATTTTACTAACGTATGTTACGAGTATTAATCTCACAGTCATCTCACACTTAAGGAAAGCAAAATAAAAATACGTATGTATATAGAATATAGGAATATTTATTTTGTATGGACAATATTGTATAAATAATGTACAATAAATGTATTTTGCATATTATTTCACACTTCTTTATATCCTTTATATCTATTTAGAGAAAAAAACGTATTTTTAAAGCTATCTTATTCTGTCTTGGCACTCTGTACAGAACTGTGTGATGACCAAATGCTATGCAACTTCTTACTCAAATGAAAGACCCGTTTATAGCTTAACAGCTCAGTTCTCTGTTTGCTGGTACATAACTGTCCAGATGGTACTTTTTGTGAGTGTGTACATATGTAGTGAACTTCTTACAGCATTTACTTAAGAGCATTGCAGCCCATTCTTTTATTTCATTCATATCCAATAATCAATGCTTCTGATTTGGAAGATCCAGAAAATATAAATATATACATATTTTTCAGCCATGATCCCAGTGATTATAGCTATGTACCACATGGTAAACATGATTTCAAATTAAGTCACATTCAATATATTCTGTAATTGATAAGCTTTTGCTTTAAAATGTTCTAAAATGTTTAAGATTTTAAAAATATGTTGAATCTTCACATCTCACAGCCCTATTCTAGTTTTTTAAGAGATTCTTAATACATTTTACTTTATTAAGTAAAATAGGCATATTTCAAGTAAATAGGCAGAAAATTATAGCTTCTTAGTTCTTTTCAAAAGGTCATTTTCCAGTTCAATATTGATTAATTGATTATATGCCATCAAGTTGTTTTTAACTGTTAATGGTCAGATATATTGTCCATGATACTCTGTCCCCAACCTGGTTCTTCAAGTCTTCCAATGGTACATCCATTGTCCCTGTAATTGTGTCCATTTCCTTTGCTGCTAAGTAATTTCTTTTTACTTCTACCTTTCCCAGTATTGTAGACTTTTTGAGAGCACAATCTTCTATATTACTTTGTACAAAATCTTACATAGCAATATAATTTACAGTATTGAATTACCAAGTATTTTTATATAGCAATAGCACTTAGACTTATATTCCGCTTTTCAGTGCTTTACAGCCCTCTCTAAGCAGTTCACGGAGTCAGCATCTTGCCCCCAACAATCTGGGTCCTCATTTTACCCACCTTGGAAGGATGGAAGGCTGAGTCAACCTTGAGCTGGTGAGATTCAAACTGCCAGACTTCTGGGCAACCAGCAGTCAGCAGAAGTAGCCTGCAGTACTGCATTCTAACCACTGCGCCACCACGGCTCTTACAAATAGGGATTTTTTATTGTTGTGTGCTGAGATTCATCTGTGGAAAATGTTTAGTAGAAAGTATAAATTGTTATTTTCAGTGCTGCTTATGGATAATAATTTTATCTAAGTCATCAAAAAGTACAATGAACATTTCAACAATGTCAATGTTAATTGTAAAAACTACCAAAAAATCCATTATATAGAATGAAAGTTCAAATCCTTTTGTAGTTTGCCACTATTGAGGAAAACCTTGCTTTCATATTTACTATGTTTTGTAAAGTTTATACAGATGGTAAAATGTGTGCTTGAATTCCTTAAAATTATTTCTATAGATTCATGCTTGTGATTGTCTTAAAATACTTGTGCTGAAAAATACAAACATTGAATCCTGAGGGCTGATGATGAATACATTTGAATAAAAGTTTCAAATATTTATTTATTTCATTCATTATTTTTCTTTGACAAGGTACATACCAGGGACAATGGACAGGAGGGATGAGACACGGCTATGGTATGCGGCAAAGTGTTCCTTATGGCATGGCGACTGTGATCCGTTCACCCCTGCGGACATCTCTAGCTTCACTCCGTAGCGAGCAGAGCAATGGCAATGTTCTACATGATATCACTGCAGACAGTCCTGCTGGAACTAGAGGAGGGTTTGTGTTGAATTTTCACAGTGATCCCGATAGTGTTGGTAGTAAGAAAAAAGGAGGCTTGTTCAGAAGAGGATCTCTTCTTGGTAGTATAAAACTTAGAAAATCTGAATCAAAATCATCAATATCTAGCAAACGTAGCTCTGTCAGAAGTGATGCTGCCATGAGCCGGATTAGTTCTAGTGATGCCAATTCTACCATTAGTTTTGGAGATATGGACTGTGATTATTCTCCAGTAGAAGACCATGTTGATGCTACCACCACAGAAACCTATATGGGTGAATGGAAGAATGACAAGCGTAATGGCTTTGGTATTAGTGAGCGTTCAAATGGTATGAAATATGAAGGCGAATGGCTAAACAACAAAAGACATGGGTATGGATGTACTATGCTTCCAGATGGCACCAAGGAAGAGGGAAAGTACAAAAACAATGTTTTGGTCCGTGGAATAAGAAAGCAGCTTATACCAATAAGGAACACAAAAACTAAAGAAAAGGTGGAGAGAGCACTTGAAGGTGCCCAGCGTGCAGCTGCCATGGCTAGAACTAAAGTGGAAATTGCAACCTCCAGGTAGGTTCATTCTTGGCTTTAATGACACAGATTAGAAAGATCTTGATAGCTAGGAATTATAGCTTATGCTTTCTTGTGTGGAACTTCTTTGGTTCAATTAAATTGGATATCAAAGTAAGAAGGAAAGGGGTTCAAAATGTTTAAGCTGTACAATCATGCTGAAATGAGGTTGCACAATATTGACCGCATTGATTGTTGACACTCTAGAATGTATAAATCTATCTAGAAACTAAGTCATGTGTATTTTTCCCCTGCACTGGTTCTTGGCATGATTTCTTTTTCTGACTAAACCTGCAATTGACACTGAAGATAAAGGGCATATCTGCTAACTTGATTAAAAGCCTTTTCTCTTCAGCATTCTCTTAAGTTTCCCTAGCCTGTGTTCTTTGAAGGATTCTGAAGATTTATGTGAATTAGACTGATTTTAGGAATTATGTGGGAAGTACTGGTTATGCTGAAATCAAAGAATACATTTTTTTTGACAACCATGAAATTTGTCATGTGGGCATCTTGGATACTTAAGTGAAGCATGACATTTATTTTTAATCTTATACTTTTGTTAGCAGCTTTGGTAATAATTGTGTTGAAAGTAGGATACAAAGGCAGATGCAAAAAATTAAATTCAGATTTAATTAGGGCCCTCAAAATCAGTGGAATGGCCTAGTCTTTTTAAAGCTTCTTGGGTGTTTTCTGGTAGCTCATATTGGTCAATTCAGTTTTTGAATAATTGCTATTTTGATGTAGTAAATGTAGTTTTTCCTCAACATCTATCTAACTTTTGTATTATGTTAACATGAATGTAAAACCTATTAATGAGAAACTTTCAAACAGGTTTAGGAAACTGACTTCTTGTTCAGATGTAAATTAATTATTTGGGAATTTTTACAGAAAATTCAGGAAAATCAGTATTGGCATTGGTAATCTTGGAAAAAACATTCTGCAGTATAAATTGTAAGGATATGTTTATGGTACCTATGTAAAATGATTTTGTGCCACTTACCACTGACATTTAGATTAAGTAAATCTCATTGGTTATACTTTTTAAGTGTGGCTTCACTATACATGTAGCAGGTTTGAGTCAGGAGGCTTGGCAGGATTTAGCTCAGGTATAAGTAAATCTATCTTGTAAAAATCCTTTTAAATTTGCATCTAGAGATTGAATGTACATGGTTATATAAATATTGTTGCACGATAGCTTGATTTTATAAAGAAATGCTTGATAACTATTTGCTAGCAGAGCATTGCATAGATAGTGGGGCCTTCTCACAGTTTCACATTGTGTATCTTTCCCGGATTAGAAAGGTCTTCACTCAGTCATTCATTCTTTGGTCATCTCCTGAGTAGATGACTGCAATGCATTCTACATGGGGCTCTCTTTAAAGAACATTAAGAAGCCTCACTTGGTCCAGAATGCACAGCATTGGTAATTTTGGGTGTGTTTCACTTTGATCATATTACACCTCATGTTGCATAAGTTCCATTGGCTCAAGTTTGTTTCCAGATGCAATTCAAGATGCTAGTTGTTACCTGCATGGTGTGCGGATTGCGGGATTGCCTTAATCCAATTTTTCTACCTGTGCCATTACACTGAGCATGAGGGACAGGCTCCAGGTTAGGGTTTGTCATAGTGGGCCCAGGAGCATACCTTTTCATAGTTGTGCCTGATTTCTGGAACACTACACTGCTTGAGGTTTAACTGCCCCATCTACTCATCTTTTGCAACGTCTTGAAGACTGCTGTTTTCACAGACCTGGGGCCCAGGATCAAGCCCATTCTAGGATGAATGGTGTGTTGTATTACTCAGCTAGGAATAGTGTTTCCTGATTTTATTAATTTAGCCATGTATTTATATTGTGTTTTATTTCTTGTTAGCCACCAGGAATTGCATTGGTGCCCATATAAATTGATATATAAAATAAAGTTAAAATTAATTAATTAAAAATAAATATCTAGTCTAAAATGTGTTCAAAAATAATTGCATCTTTATTAGATGGCAGGTGAATCATGCACTCTTTTTTCCTGACCAAGTGTAGAAATTTGTATTTTTAAAAATAATACACTTATTTTGTTAATTTTTAAAATATTCTTATTTATCAGTTGATATGCGAAAGTCAGTTTCATATGCAATTTGCTGGATCACTTCTAATCTAGAACTATGTTCAAAGCATAATCTTTTTCAATCATACCTCCTGGCACCTTTAAAAAAACCCAAAGGTGTCAAAATGAAACTAGTAGCTTTCCTTTGAAAACCATGTTTTCATCATGTGAATGATAGTCTTGTACTCGGAGAGGTAGGTTTAATTCATGTGTGCAAAGCATAGGTGTTACATATGATCCTGACCAAAAATGTGGTCCTAGAGACACTCTGCTCTTTTCTCTTTGTTAGCCAGCTGAACAGTATGAGCAAATAGTCTTCTGGAATTTGGTTGCTGGACTAGAGGGAGGCAATTTGCTGCCATTCATAGCATGAAATCAAGGACTATGTGATCATTTGCGTGGTGGGGATCATATTACTGGTTTCCTGCCACCAATGGCATCAGGATATCAGCACTCTACAATAGACGTTGGAAAGAAAGGAATTGAATTAAATATCTGTGAATAAGTGTGATGTCTAAGATAGGGTGTATTTGAACATTTACAACTCTTGATAACCAGCCTAATATCTATATGGCTCTTAAAATTGAAAATGTCCCACCTCACATTCCAAATGAAAAGATTCTAAATTCCATTTTAAGAAACAGATACAGGTAATCCTCAATTTACAACAGTTCATTTAGTGACATTTCAAAGTTACAACGGCTCTGAAAAAAAGTGACGTATGACAATATTTTACGTTTACAACCATTGCAGCATCCTTATGGTTACATGATCAACATTCAGAAGCTTGGCAACAGGTTCATATTTATGATGGTTGCAGTGTTTTGGGGTCATATGGTCACCTTTTGTGATCTTCTGACAAGCAAAGTCAACGAGGAATCCAGAATGACTTAACAACCGTGTTACTAACTGAACAAATGTAATGATTCATTTAACAGCTATGACAAGAAAAGTTGTAAAATGGGGCAAACTCACTTAACTTCTCATTGTTTCACTTAGCAACATAAATTTTGGGCTCAATTGTGGTTGTAACTCGAGGACTATCTATTGAGAAATATAGTAAGAAGCAATAACAAGCAATAAGAAGCTGTATAATGTTACTGCATGAAAACTCAACATAAATTTAGTAGAGTATGAGAACATTTTGGTTGATCTGGAAAAATATGCAGGATTGACCTGATTTTAATGTGGATGTTAGATTTTGTCAGAAAACCAGTTTGGTTGGGTAGACAGGGAAGTCAATGCATTCTGGAAGAAGATTGCAACATACCATTTCCATATCATTCTTAAAAACATTGGGCCTTGGTGGTGCAGGCTGTTAATAGCCTAGCACTTAGTTCCAGCTGCCTGTAATTATTGCAGGCTCGAATCCCACCAGGCTCAAGGTTGACTCAGCCTTCCATCCTCTCGGGGTAGGTAAACTGAGGACCCAAGTTTGTTGGGGGCAATAAGCTGACTTTGTAAAAATGCCACTTAGTAATAAGCAGGCATATACAATGGAAGGAAGGCTATTGCTGAGCGCATTGGGTTGTATCCCAAGAATTGTAAGCCGCCCTGAGTCTCCAGAGAAGGGCAGCATATAAATATGAATAAATAAAAATAAATAAATAAATAAATAAAAACTGTGTGTAGGATTACGCTCAACATGTATGCAAATATAATAAGTTAAACAGAAATAGAATGAATAAAATGACTGGACTTGGTGCAGATTAAACATTGTGTCTGCCTATTGTGAATCACAGTTCTTTTAAAATATATAATTTCAAGAGAAATAAGGAGGTTGTGAAATAGAAATCATTTTCCCCACTGGATTCTCAACTGGATTTTTAAATGGGCAAACTTAAAGCAGATCCATGAATAAACTCTCCTTTTTCTGACTCCCAGATCAATTTGAATCATTCTTAATGTGGAATACAAAGACAAAAAAAGAGCAAATCAACCAGTCAGTTTAACAAGCTATTAAAAAGCAGAAACTACAAGAGTAGATATAAAATTAATTAGGAGACCATATAAAATTAATTTGGAGGCCACAGTGAGACAATAAAAAAAGATTAAAACAACATAAAAATTGCACAGCCTTTTGTCTGGTATCAAAGGAACAATAAAATAAACACAAGATGAAATTTGCTTGGGAGAAGATTCTAAAATTGGAATCTAAAACATCCTTTAAATTTTTGGCTTTCATTCTAAAATGAACCAAGAAAAGACAGTGACTTAAATGTAGCAGATCTGTGCCACACTTTGGAATTCCCTCTTGAAAGAAGCAAGTCTTTCCTATTTTTGTATAAGGTTCTTTTTAATCAATTGTCTTCTTACACAGTAGTTTGTACTGAATATGGAAGAAGCGTTTTTCTTTTGTGTCCTAATCGCAAATAATTAGTAACTAAGCAGTGCAGAAACTGCTGGTTATAGAGGCCATTTGCTAAGACATTTGTCGGTTTCAACACTTCATGCCAAGACCTTTTCTCAAGGAATTTTGGGTGGTCAGCTCTTCATGTACATCTGCTTGCCACACAGATCAGGCTCCACATGCCTGCCTTTAAAGTGGATGCTGCAAGTGCTTACTTATATTACTGGCACTGTATTAATAGAGCCTAAATCGCACTGAGAGCTATTGCGTATAGATAGCAAACCCAGATTTTCTTTAAAGAAAAGCTTATATGAAAAAGAGCATATGAAGCAGAAAAGCAAAGGTATGGAAAGGGTTTCTTAATTTTCCTCTGCCAGTTTTCCATTTTAATTTGGCCTACTCCAGCTTCCCCATAAGTAGTTTACTAGCTGCATAATTACATATGCACATTTGCCGGGTGAGACCAACACGCTCATAACACTGGTAATCTGGCTGCTTTAGATAAAGACACACCAGACGTATGTATATGGTGTGATCAGATATTTATGGTTGGATGTAAATAGGACGTTCTAGTATAATGTTTATACTAGTTAGAGAAAGAAGACATGACTGAGAAAACCCAGTCATCATCATAAATTCAATGGCAATTAGAGATTTGCAGAAACTAGCTTTGTGAAAAAAGAAGGAGTCTTATTATATATGTGTCCTTCAAATCTGGTTTATGTGGATTGCACAGTTTCAGTGGAATTAGAGGAAGATGTGGGACTCACTGGAGAAGAGCCTAATACTGGGAACGACTGAGGGCAAAAGAAGAATGGGACAAAAGAGAATGAGGTGGCTGGATGGAGTCACTGAAGCAGTCGGCGTGAGCTTAAATGGCCTTCGGGGGATAGTAGAGAACAGGAAGGCACTAAGGAATGTTGTCCATGGGGTTGCGATAGGTCAGATATGACTTCGCAACTAACAACAACAGTGGGTCTTAAAGTAGCTTGGGAGACAATAGCAATAGCACTTAGACCTATATACTGCTTCACAGTGCTTTACAGCCCTCTCTAAGCAGTTTACAGAGTCAGCATATTGTCCCCAACAATTTGGATCCTCATTTTCCCACCTCAGGAGGATGGAAGGTTGAGTCAACCTTGAGCCTGGTGAGATTCGAACTGCCAAATTGCAGGCAGCTGGCAGTCAGCAGAGGTAGCCTACAGTGCTGCATTCTAACCACTGTGCCACCACGGCTCTCATATCAATATTTTGATATGCCTCCTATATAAATCAGATGGTACAAGATTATGATACTTTATTATTGGTATGTTATACCAGCATTAGTTAGAGTAAATATAATTTATGATGGACCATGTAAGTTATATGGTCTTATATGGCTTAAGTGAAGGTGCCCACGCTTTTAAGGAAGCATTCACAAAAATAAAATGAATCACAGCCATTCCTGTCCTTGTTAGTGGAAACTATACTTTTCTTAATTAGCCTTTTTAGCATGTCTCCACAAAGCTACATCCTCCTCCAAGAACTGTAACACTGAATAGGTAGTAGACAAAGGAGGCAGTTTCAGAAGAGTATTATTTCCTAGTGTTGGACATGCAAGTTAATAGTATCTCATGTTCTTGAACACAGTACTCAGATTAAAACTAAAAATAAGGAGTGCATGGCAATTGCTATATTTTGTTAGCTCAGAGGCTGGAACACTGAATAAGAAAATGTGCACTAATGCACTAATAAGAAAGTCCCTAATCTCTTAATATCTATCAGAAAAAAATACCATTTAGAATTGTACAGTTACATGTCTGTTTGATAGTTTTTCTGTGTTATTGTTGATTAGCGCGGAGCGCGGTGGTGCGCTCCAACCCCCATGTGCCTACCTGCTCCCATGGGGGCCTGGGAGGTCAGGCCCCCAGGCTCGGGCTGATTTATGTGAACACCAGGTCCATGGTTAGTAAAGCTCCCCTCCTCAATGATGGCTTGCATCATGGAGACCTGGTTGGGGCCGAAGGGAGGAGTCCCTCTGGTTGATCTATGCCCACCAAGTTTCCAGGTGCTTCACCAGCCAAGAGCCCGGGGTAGGGGTGGGGGAGTGGCTGTTGTCATCAGGGAGACCTTATGTCTGAGGGAGATCACTGTCTCAGATAGGTGGATGTGAGTGTCTCTTCATGAAGTGGGGCCTGGGGGGGGTCAGTGGGGTCTGTTGCTGGCGTACCTATCTCCCAGCTACGTGGCAACGGCCCTGCCCAAACTGCTTGACCTCCTCTCGGGAGTGGTGGTGGAGTTTCCCAGGCTTGCCCTCTCTGGGGGAAATGTCAGGTTTAGGACGGGAGTTCATGGCTTCCATGGCGGCCATGGACCTGACCCAGATAATACAAGGCCTGACCCATGAGGGGGGACACACACTAGATGTGGTTTTTATCTCAAGACAGTGGTGTAGTGATCTGGGGGGGAGCGCCAATTACTCACCCCCTGTCATGGACAGACCATTATCTCCTTCGGCTGGTCTTCCATTATCCCACTCCCCACCGCTGGGAGGCAGAACTGACAAGGTGGTTCCGCCCCAGGCGCCTGATGGACCCTGATCGGTTCCTGATGGCGCTTGGACCATTACCTACCTCCCTGACCCACAACTCGGCTGAGGCCCTAGTGGATGCCTGGCAACAGGCAGCCTCTGGGGCACTCAACCGGGTTGTCCCCTTGCGGCCCTTAACCCGGCACAGAACCCAGCCAGATCCCTGGTTTACCATGGAGCTGCGGGAAATGAAGTGTCGGAGGAGGGGCCTAGAGAGCAGTTGGAGGTCTACCCGGTCCGAATCCGACCGATCCCAGTTGAGGTCCTTCTCAAGGACCTATCTGGCAGCGATGGAAGTGGCAAGGAGGTCTTCTCCGCTCTCATTGCATCCGCAGATAATCGCCCGGCCGCCCTGTTCAGGGTCACGCGCTCCCTCCTTGATCAGGAGGTGGGGGGACCCTTTGCAGGGGCAGGCCGAGGAGTTTGGCCAACATCTGCTGGATAAGATCACTTGGATCCGGGCCGGTTTGGACACCAACTGGCTTGAGTCGGACATGGAAGCGACGACAAGTCTTGTTGATGTCATTTGGGATGAGTTTGACCCTGTGACCTCAGACGCGGTGGACAGGATTATGTGACGGCTGTGTGCCTCCACGTGTTTATTGGACCCGTGTCCTTCCTGGCTGGTATATTCCGCCCGGGAGGGTACACGTGGCTGGCTCCAGGCAGTTACCAATGCTTCATTGCGGGAGGGGTTCTTCCCTACTGCCTTGAAAGAGGCGGTGGTGAGGCCCCTCCTTAAGAAGCCTTCCCTGGACCCAGCCAATTTGAACAACTTTCGTCCTGTCTCCAACCTTCGCTTCTTAGCTAAGGTTGTTGAGAGCGTGGTGGCCCAACAGCTCCCGGCTTTCCTGGAGGCAACTGAGTACCTTGATCCGTTTCAGTCGGGCTTCAGGCCCAGTTACAGCATGGAGACAGCATTGGTCGCGCTGATGGATGATCTCTGAAGGGCTTGGGATAGGGGATGTTCCTCTATCCTGGTCCTATTAGATCTCTCGGCAGCTTTTGATATCATCGACCATGGTATCTTATTGTGGAGTCTTCGGGAGCTGGGAGTGGGAGGCACCGTTTTACGGTGGTTCTCCTACCTCTTGGGACGCACAAAGTCAGTGTTGACCGGGGGGCAGAGATCAACCCTGAGGCCCCTCACTTGTGGGGTGCCTCAGGGGTCGGTTCTTTCTCCCTCCTGTTCAACATCTACATGAAGCCACTGGGTGAGATCATCCACGGTTTCAGGGTGAGGTATCATCAATATGCTGATGATACCCAGCTTTTCATCTCCATCCTATCAGTGACCATCTCATTGATGCTCTCCCTGTGATGTCCCGGTGCCTGGAGGCGGTACGGATCTGGATGGGGAGGAACAGGCTCCAGCTCAACCCAGACAAGACTGAGTGGCTGTGCATACCGGCATCTCGGGTCCAAGAAATTCCATCTTCGGTCATGGAGGGAGAGGTATTGCCCCCCGTGGATAGGGTGTGCAAATTGGGTGTTCTCCTGGACGCACGGCCCAATATGGAGGAACAGGTGGGAGCCGTCGCTAGGGAGGCTTTTGCCCAGGTTCGCCTGGTGCATCAGTTGCACCCCTACTTGGACCGAAATTCCCTACGCATGGTCACCCATGCGCTCGTTGCCTCCCATCTTGACTACTGCAATGGTCTTTATTTGCAGCTGCACTTGTGGACTATGCGGAGGCTTCAGCTGGTGCAAAATGCGGCCGCGCGGGCGGTGATGGGAGCGGCCCAATTCTCCCATGTGACACCCCTCCTGCGCGGTCTGCATTGGTTGCCAGTTGCCCTCTGTATAAGATTCAAGGTGCTGGTGTTAACCTATAAAGCCCTTTATGGCTTGGGTCCGGGGTACTTGCAGGAGTGCCTCCTACCAGTATCGAGGTCCAATCGCCCAGTATGCTCCCACAGGCAGGCCCTCCTGGGGGTGCTGTTGGCCAGATAATGTCGGTTGGCAGTCCCCTGGGGGAGGGCCTTCTCTGTGGGGGCACCCACCCTCTGGAACCAGCTGCCCCTGGGGCTGCGGTTGGCCCCTGACCTACGTTCCTTCCACCACGATCTAAAGACCTGGCTGTTTTTACAGGCCAGCCTGGATTGAGAGGGATTGGGGATTTTAAATGGGGCATTTTAGTATTTTGTAATATATTTGGATTGGATAAGATTTTGGATGATGTCGTTATGTATTTTGTATATATATCTTTGTGTGAGCTGCCCTGAGTCCTCCCTGGAGATGGGGCAGCATATAAATCCAAATAATAATAATAATAATAATAATAATATAATAATAATAATAATAATAATAATAATAATAATAATAATAATAATAGTACAGGTAGTCCTCAACTTATAACAGTTCATTTAGTGACTGTTCAAAGTTACAACAGCACTGAAAAAAGTTACAACCATTTTTCAGAGTTAGCATCCTCATGATCATGTGATCAAAATCCAGATGCTAGGCAACTCATATTCATATTTATTTATATTTATTTATTTATTTATTTATTTATTTATTTATTTATTTATTTATTTATTTATTAATGGGACTTATATGCCGCCCCATCTCCGAAGACTCGGGGCGGCTTACAAATAAAACAACAACAACAATAAATAACAATAAATAAATTTAGGTTCATATTCATGACAATTGCTGTGTCCCAGGGTCATGCGATTCCCCTCTTGCGACCTTCTGACAAGCAAAGTCAGTGGAAATCCAAATTTATTTAACAACCAGGTTACTTACTTATCAACTGCAGTGATTCACTTAACAACTGAAGCAAGAAAGGTTGTAAAATGGGGAAAAATTCATTTAACAAATGTTTTACTTAACAGCAAAAATTTTGGGCTCAATTGTGGTCATAAGTCAAGGACTATCTGTAGCTTGTTGTGCATCAAAATGGTCTCAATATCTTTCTGAAAATGATACTAATGTCGGCTGAGAAACTGAGGGTGCAATACTGGCAGATCCTGCTTGCTCTCTTGCTGTTCAACAAATGCAAGTACCATAATGGCCATGTATAAACATGTTTAATCTAAGCAGCTTTGTGAGGATAGGCAAGTTCTAGTAACACTGGAGTTGGTATGTAGTAGACCAGGGGTGTCAAACTCACGTTCGTCACAGCCTCGTCACATGACATATCATGACTTTTTTCCCCCTTTGCTAAGCAGGCATAAGTTTGGCCAGCATGTTGCATCCGACCTGCAGGCCATGAGTTTGACAGCCCTGTAGTAGACCGTTCATGAAGAGTGATTAGAAGCATCAAGGATGCCTTTCAACCCTGGTTCAGTATAAGCTAGGTGCAGTCACTGCATTATCCTCCTCCCAATGCATTGTTTTTTTTCTTGATTTCAGGATAGTCAAAAAGACTATATCTTTTGGTGATTATAAGAATTTGTGATTTTTTTTAAAAAATAGCAAAAAAGGAGGAAGGGGACAGGTGGAGGAAGAAAAAAAATTGAACAACCTAGGGAAGGAAAAGTGAATGAGTCGAGAAGAGTTGGAA
Organism: Naja naja; assembly: GCA_009733165.1. NCBI lineage: Eukaryota > Metazoa > Chordata > Lepidosauria > Squamata > Elapidae > Naja > Naja naja. Next base: position 185,846,022 of record CM019150.1, on the reverse strand, counting down.
TATCACATAACTGGTACCAGAATTGGTCGTATAATCAGCATCCTGGGCAGTCTCACAGTTATCATCGACATTATTTATTATTAATAAGACAGATGAACTATCAAGCAAGTTCACTTGCAATTTGGTACACTTTATTTTCAAATTACTTGTATTTGGGCAGCAAAAATACAAATGGACTTTCATGAGTTTTCTGTATCTTTTTGTGTGGAATTTTACAATCCATACATGATAGCATTAACTGAGCTGCTCATAATAACTATGTATATGTTTATTTCAGTGATTTCTGCAGAGGAAAATATCACTTGCTGTCTTTTCAGGGATTTAAAAGGTTTTTGATTACTTGTAGGAGTTAGTTGTGGACAAATTTTGTTTGAGATCCTATTTCATACTCTTCCTTCAATGACTGTTAGTAGTTCACTCTGCTGAATGATGTGAATTTATGCACAGAGCAGAGCAAACAACTTTCCACTATGGATTAACCTGGCAAGATAGTTTTATTTGACGCAAGAAACGCAACTGGTCACTTTTTCAAGAGTAGTGCCAAACAAATTATTAAAATGCTTTACTTATTATAGTTGCAGTATGAACATTATGCAGAGGAATAGCATTCAACTAGTGCTGATGTTATTAATACAGCTTTACTGTATTTGGTTTTGTAAACCATGCTAGCACTTTTAACACAGTGCATCTAGGACATTACAATGTCAAGAACAAGCAAAACATGTAAAAAATTCAGTTCTTGAATGATCTATAAACAAAGTCATGAAAGATTTGTCGATTTTTACTCATGGATTTGTGGAATTAAATAGTTAAAATAGTAAAATTCTATTCAGATCCTAGCATTGTTATAATACAATTAGTTGACATTTTTTATTTTTAATGTGACTAGTAGTCACATACCTCAGAAATGTGACTCTAGTCTATACTGTACTTAATATATTCACATTTTAGCAATAGGACAGACTATAAATTTGAATAATGTTATTCAAGAACTCTCGGTTCTGCTTTTTATTCTTATTTTGTGCAAAATAACATTATCATACCATTAGCCTTAATGGTTTAAGAATTTTAGTGCTTTTTCCATTAATGTCTTTAGACAAACAGAACTCATTATTTATTATTTGCTTTCTTTTTTTCTCTTTGCTTTCCAATTACATAAATTTCAGGGAGATAATGGGATTATTATACTTACATGTGTTAAAACAGTTCTTAATCTGAAAGTAAGTATAACAGTTTTGGAAATTTCAGGATTTTGTTAAGGATAACCATATGCATATTGGTGACTTAACACTTTTGATAGTGTAAGGGTTTATTTTCTTTCTGGTGTTTCTTCCATCCAAAGGTACAACATTGTGTGTCATATATATTTGCAAGGGTTTGCGGCATCTGAAATTCCCAAAAAGTGCTGCAGAGCAAAGTGGGGCACCAATTACGGTAATACCATTTTCTAAGTCTTTACAAGGGTTGGAATTACACAGCATCTATTTGAAGAAGGAACAAAGATTGGAGAAGGAATGGAACGAATTGTCTTAAGGAGAAATGTAGCTGCATGGAACCATAAATGGGAGCATTCTATAGTGCAGCATTTGATGGCAAGTCCCTGTTGCTTTTGAGTCACTCAAATTACTTTTATGCAGGTATGTTCAAATTTAAATAATCAAAATGACAGACAGTTTTTCACTTATAAACAGGGGGTTAATTAGCGTATTACTCTACACTTCTTTACTCAACCTTCTGGAGGTTATACCAAACTTACATTATACCAAAGTTTTTCATGTGATTAATTTGTAGTGACTCACTTATACATGAAATTCAGCACTACAGGAAAAAGAGTTAAATATGCATGGATTTAATGGGGAAATGATGAAAACAATTCTTCAATGTAGCAATATTTTGGCTATTCAAGAATTATTTAGATTCTAGTCACAAGCCTTCTGGATTTTTGAGAACTATCCTTTAAGATGCAGAATCTCTGAATGCCATAATCAGGTAGAACACAGGGAGGATATTGGATGTCCCAGTCCCTATTTAATGTTAAGAGATAAATGAATTGTTATAAAATAACTCAAAATAAGTTATAAACAACATCCTTTGATACTGTGGATTTAGCTATATTCTGCCAGTACTTGTTTTCCTAACTATAAATATATTGACAACCTGTTTCTCACTCATTATGCTCGAATGGCTTTCTGGGGTCTTGCCTGTTTTCACAAAACCATCACTCCTCAATTCCTTCCTCACTCTGCAGTACAGATGAAAAGAGGTGCCCTGCTTGCAATGTTTTGATTGGCAGCCCCCACACTCAGTTGGCATAAGACCCAGTCTGAACTATGTCCAGATTTACTGATTTTGATAATTTCCGTCCTAAGCATTCATGATAGCTAACAAAAATTAAAACATAAGAAATTTTAATTTTAAAAAATTAAAGTACAGGTTAAAATTAATTTTAAAAATAAACCCTAACAATTGAAGGCCAGACCAAAAAAGATGCAACCTTAAATATTTTCCAAACTTTCAGGTCAAATGCAGTTCCTGGGGAATTGTCTGTGTGAATTTACCATGAAGAACTTTCACGTTGATTTCATAAACTCCTTCAGTTGATTCAGGGATAGGAGCAATATGAAACAATGAAGTACCAATAAGCGAGAGAATACATGTAGCTCAGATTGGAACACTAGAGTTCTTGTGTTCTCTGAACTTGGTTCTTTGCAGACATTTTATTATCCAAACAGATGGTATCTTCAGTGGTAGAAGGGAGTCAAAAGAGTTAATAAAAAAGTTTAAAAGGAAACAAAAAGGCCACAATACCTCCTTACCTTAATCACTACCTAGATAAGAAAGGATTAACATCTGGATTAAAACCAGAAAAACAGTCAAGCAGTAAACAACAGCCTAATCAAGGAACCAAGGAGAAAAAAATATGAAATGTATGTGAGCAAATAGACAAGCTCAGAGAGCACTAAGGATTCTACAGAAACTATATATATATATATATATATATATATATATATATATATATATATATATATATATATATGTACAACACTTTCTCTAAATACATTTCTACCATTTTCCAGGTCTACTTTGATTTCATTCCTTTGGGGGCCTCTTTCTCAGAAAATTAAGGTCTCTCAAACACCTAACCCTAGCTTTTCTTTTTTTTAAAAAAATCCTTTGCCTCACTTTCATATTTTGAATTTAATTAACAGTTGGAACATTATTTTATTTCTCTTCCTAAATTTATAATTATAACCATGTAGCAAATGACTTACTTTGCAGAAAAAAACTGAGGAAAGTTAATCTTATAATAAAAATGGCCCAGCTCTGTTTATGAAAGGGATTTCTAAGTTCTGCATGGAACAAATGTAAATTTAAACAAATGCATGTAAAATGTGATGTGTTTATTTTTCACACGCTTTATTTGGCACTTATTTCTCCTTTTATCCACAGGGAATTTACTAACTCTGTGTAAAAAGAAAAAATCTACTATAAGAGAGAAAAAGAGAAAACCAGTAAAACAGAGAAGCAATGCTTGTATTTTTATCTAATTTTACTTATAAGTAGGCAATACAGGTTTTGAATATATTTTTGTAACTATTTATATTTTGCCTTCTTAAACTTTCTATTATTTCCCCAAAGCAATAAAAGCTTATAAATTTAAGTAATACAATAAAATACAAACAAATCATTAATCAAAACAGTAAAAAGCAAAGTACAGAAATTACTAAACACCACACATTTATGTACAATTAGCTTTTTCTGATACAGCACAATTTCTCTTATAATAAACCAAGATTTAAGTCTATGTCAAATGAGAAGATCCCATTGCTAATTCTGTTTGATCTACAGTATAGTGGTATGTTGCATAATTACATCAGAATCAATGTAACTGCTAAATGAAACAGTCATTTCCTTCTATTTATGCATTTTAAGGATGGTTATAGTGAAGCCATAATTTGGCCTTTTTTAGAGAACAAGTACATTATCAGTGTTTGTCCTACCAGTTAAAGGGTTTTTGTTTTTCTAGTGCTTAGTATGTTTATCTATAAACTGAAACTTAAGCAGAACCTGTGGTTTGTTTGTTTGTTTCCTCAGCATTGAAACAGTTTACTGGCTGTGGGACATAGAGAAGTCTTATTAAACAGCCGATTTTATTCATTTCCCTATCAGCCTATGACAGGAATATTAGTTGATAACAATAACCCATCATTTTTGCTGGCTAGGCATTTATCAGACTTTCATGTTAAGAATATTGCTTGCTACACCTAAAACATACTTTGCATTTTTAAAATAAGCAAAAAATGCTGCCTTTTAAACATATAATAATCTTACAGTATTTTTCAATTAAGTGATTTTATTTTGTTTTTATTCAATTGTAAATTCAATTTTAAAAGTTTATTTTTCAACAGATAAATCTTGTTGCCAGACCATACTGAAAACCTATAGGAATTCCTTGTATATGTTTATCCTGCAGATGGCATGAAATATATAGACCACATATTCTAACAGTAAAATTCTCAGTAATGATTAAATCAGAATACACAGAATTCTCTTATTCATTGTATCCACCACTGTAATACAGAGCAAATCTCATACGGGGCCATCTGATGCCGTTACTTCATTCCTGGGAATCTGAGGCTATAGTCAGCGGCTTGTACTGAAAACACTGGCAGTCTTTGTAAGATGACTTTGTTCTGTAGTCAAGAACGTTTTTGTTGTAGCTGGTTGTATACCATCACAGTTTTATTATATGGTCTCAACTGACAAGGTGAATGTTATTTTTTATGATGACTAAATATCCAGTCTTTCCCCTGTTAAAAATAAGTATTTCACAGGTAAGTGAAACAGTTCAATCTGTACTGAAATTAGGATATTCTTGATAATAGATCACTTTGATCTAATGGTTACAGCTCCAGGTTAGAGACCAGGGGACTGGCAGTTCTAGACCTGCCTTAACCATGAAAGCTGGGATGTGACTTTGTACCTGTCACTCTTTTTCTCAACCCAACATACCCCACAGAGTTATTATTGTGGAGGAAGGAGAACTAATTGTGTTCAGTGCCTTGAATTATGTATAAAAACAATAAAGGCAGGTCGAAGAATAAACAAAAGTTTGCATTTCAGAAATTTCAGACTTTAAGGCAGTACAATTATTCAGATGAATCATATAATTATTCACTGACACATGAACAGGAGGGAGAAATATTTTCCCAAAAGTCAGTACATGATGTCAGTAAATGAAGCTTCTTCCCACTTATGGTGATTCTCAAACAGTTGTTTTTTTCTCTGCTTGGAGGCTTAATCAGCAGATTAAATAGGGACACTCCATGGGTCAGAAGAGTAAAAATAGTCCACCCCAGATATAGTGCCTTTATATACCACTATTCTGGGAGGACATACTAGTTTTATTTAACAGATAAAAAAGAAATGGTAAAAAAAAGCTATGACTAAATTTGTTAGACAAGATCAATATGAAGAAGCTTTTAGTTATGCTTTATGATTATGTACACAGCTTATGTTC